>JAIFZK010000008.1:6175000-6232500 GCA_027481765.1 Tenualosa thibaudeaui
CTCGCTGAGTGCTGTCACTTGAAAAAGAGAAGAATTTGATACAACATAGACAGAGAACTGGCAGCTAATGCTAACTGAATGCGATCTGTCAGTTAACTTTCAGTTTTGTGTACCATAGCCATTGCTATTCTCCAATTCTCTCGTTTTTCCTACCAGCAGCACTTGGCGAGTTGTGCTAATGGCGAAATGTGCTAATGGATTAAATAATATGCTTCATGCATTTGTAAATCTGTTATGGATGATTGAATGACCACATACATTAATGATGGCCTGAGCACCCAAGCACCAGAAGTTGTACATCAGTTGTAGCACCCACTACTCATATATGCATATAGTTACAGGTACACACACAAATTCTGGCCAAGCAACAAAAGACCTCTCCTAAAGAAATGTAAGTATAGGTAAGTTTGTCTTTTTTCAGCGTAACTATGGCATTTGTTGAGTGGTCATGACAGTTAAACGTACAGACCATAATTGTACATTGCATTTATGACGTCAGTGTATTGTTGGGTGGTAGAATGGGTTGGGTTGTGGAACCATAGTTGATCTGGCCTGTCATGGCCGCTAACGTTATATTCTAAGGTTGTTTCTGTGTTTTAACCCAACACATTTGTGGCTAAACCTTTGAAAGTTATGTCTCGTTACTATTGTCAAATAGGCTATTTTCTTTCAGACAGTAAAGGGTTTATGCAGGCTAGCTGGCTGGGAAGGGTCTGAAATAATTCCATATTTCCCACCCCAAGAAGATTGCCATTAATTACGACATTCAAAAGACAGTGAGACAGATTCTGTCGCAACGCTTCTTTATTTTACATTTTTGAGTGCTGAAAACAGCCACTGCTGCTCACACAGCTGCTACTGCTGTTTCTATGACTAACACTCTTCTTCTTCCTCCTTCAACCTTCTGCCCTTCTTGCTCCTGTTTCTCCATTTCATTCCAATTGCTCTCTGATCTTTTTCTCCATTTCATCCCTTTTCTTCTCCTCTTCCTCTCTGATTTCTTTCTCCATTTCATTCCTCTTCCTCATCACCTCTCTGAACTTTTTCTCCATTTCATATCTCTTGTTATTCTCTTCTTCCCTGATCTGTTTCTCCATTTTATTCCTTTTCTCATTCTCCTCTTCCCTGATCTGTTTCTCCATTTTATTTCTTTTCTCATTCTCCTCTTCCCTGATCTGTTTCTCCATTTTATTTCTTTTCTCATTCTCTTCTTTTCTGATCTGTTCCTCCATGTCATTCCTCTTTTTTGCCTCCTCCTCTCTGATCTGTTTCTCAGTTGCATCCCTCTTCATCTTCTCCTCTTTCCTGATCTGTTCCTCCATTACCTTTCTCCTACCCTCTTCCTCCTCCCTCATCTGCTTCTCCATTTTCTCTCCCATTGGCAACGCAGACCAGGTCTGAGGCCCACACCCTACTAAACAAGAAAAAAAGAAAGAAGTGTTATAAGCAATTCCACTTCCTCTTGAAGACACTGTATTGTGCAGTCAAATACACCAGATCACCATAATCAATGGTAGGCAGAAACATGGCATCAACTAGCCAAAAACCTAGTTTCAGTTTTTAGCTTTTTTCCTAGGTTCTGTACATGAGGCTTAAAAGAAAGTTGCTCATCAATTAAAAATCCCTGATATTTGTAAGATGAATTTGTATGACTCATTTTTTTTACCCTAATCAGTAAAAATATTAAGATCTGTCACAGAAAACAGAGAGATTGGGATGCAGATGCTGAGGCCTTATTTTAATATGAAAATTCTAAGGCCACAATGGGCAAACTGACAGTAACACATAACTTCCTCACACAACCAAAAACAACAAGGAAGACCAGGGTTTAAATAAAAAACAGCTTTCAACTTGCATAGCCTGAGTTATAAAACAGTCTATGGCTGAACCACCTAATGTTGTTTTTTGTGTTTCTCAGTGTTAATTGCCCTGTCCCAGCTTTTTTGAGACATAAAAATTCTAATTCAAAATGAACATATTCCACTCAATTGAATATATGACTTTCATATAATAATAATAATAATAATAATAATAATAATATTAATTTCACAATATCTTTAACATTTGAGAATATATTCACTTTTACCAGGCTTCATCATGCTGTCTCCTCTCAGGGCTCCCCTATGAAAGCTACAAAAACACAAAATATCAGTTACAGGCCACTGTTACACAGAAAAAGAGAAAATTTGTAATATACATTGTAGCGTCATTGCAGCCATATAAGTCCTCTATTAATATCTCTATTTAATTCCACTGCAACAGAATTGACCTTTTGTTAAGATTTATGTAGATGTCTAAATAATTTCAATGCCAACGAATGCGGTCTATCTTGTAAAACAACACTGGTCACTTTCAGTCGGGGACTATTACTTTAAGCCAGGTAAACCTGTTGAGGTGGAAATAAAGTTTGGCAAACTGGTGGACATAGAACCTTCTTGTGCTTGCCTTTTAATAGGACCTTTTCCTTCACCTTTTAATCTGACCTTTCTGTTTTGACAATCTCTTTCAATGCAGTGTAATGTCCTGGTATTGTAGTATTGTTAAATATTTCCTCACACCTGAGTAAAGTAGAGAAAGCAAAAGTACATAACAAAAGTGGGCAAAAGCAGATGTTTTCATAACTGTTTATTCTTACTGTTACAAACCATTGTCTCTCAACTAGTAAGTTCTACAAATAGTGAAATGCAGCAAAAATGAATACGTCAAAGAAATACGCTCACTCAAAAACTCACCAGAGCTGGCTGCTACTTCTCTGCCTCCTTTCTTCTGCTTTAAGACTGCAAGGTAGTGAGATGGTACTTCCAATGCAGAATAGCAGGTTGAAATAGTTTTTCATCCAATGAGTAGTTAGTATGGCTCTCCCCTTTTAGAGCCTTTATTAGAACCAGTTATGTAGCTTTGACATACCTGCACAGGCATGAGGCTAATAAAGAAAATTGTGTCTGAGCTTAAAGGGATATCCCCATGTAGCAGCAAATAGGAACATTAGATACTAGCTCATTTAAAAGTTCATTCTGGAGTAAAAATAAGTTAAAAGTCTATGAAGATCATCTGTCGAGTACATTCACAGGTCAACAAAATAGCTCACAGCAATAAGAAATGGCACCCTATCGCTAGGTCAAAATCAGAACTTTTTGTGTGATTAGTACTACTGAAGTACCTAAATATGTAGGTACTTCATATAATAACAAGTAACACTTACTTAACTGTGAGATTTTTTAAAAACTCCAGTTTACTTGAAAAAATTGTGTAAAATGTTGCTTTAAGAAAGCTTTACTTTTTAAGTTTTTAAGTAAGCTTTACTTTTTTGTTTGTTTTTTTACAGTGTAGCATAACTTAAAAGAGACTAGTTACATTTACTCAGAGACTAGTTATGTTTACTTAAGTCATTTGAGGCAACGAGTTTTCCGAGTAACCTTTACTTTTATTTTTTTTTTTCAGTGTACAACTTAACTAATGCTTAATAAATGCTTAATAGGGAGGAGTAATTATAAAGTGCTCTTTTCTTCAATTATTTATTATATTTATAGTGTGTCAATGCACTGATGAGGATCACACTGTCATTTGTTGATTTGTTTTGTTTGTTAATGAAACTGGCCTCTCTGTGAGAGGATAGCTATTTGTTTTTGCCCACGGTGTTGCCAGTGCAGCTGGAATAAGCCTGGATAATTCTGCCACTCTATCTGATGATTCAAATGCACATTTATAAGAAATATTTCAGTAATGCAGTTAGAACACTAGAGGATGTTTAAAAGAACAAAATGTAAGATCAATTACACAGCGCAATGATAAAAGTAATACATTTTGTAGCAATTAATATTTTATTAAACACTCTCTCTCCCTCTCTCACACACATGGAGTCAATGCACACAAGCACACACACACACACACACACACACACACACACACACACACAGATGTCCAGCTGTCCAGCCATAGGTGGATATGTCTCCCAGTCTTCTCTCTCTCTCTCTCTGTGTGTGTGTGTGTGTGTCTGTTTTGTCCATTTATAATTCATTACCAAATTCTAAGGATTGATTCTACACCTTTGGTTTGCGTGAGTCATCAGAGCACAGTGCATGCTGGGATTGACTAACAAAGCTGGGTGTGACTGTGGAGCTGACACTGAAAATGCCAAGACAGTCAATGAAACAGCATTTTAATGAATCAGATCCACACACCCCTGGTGTCACCACTACAGGTACACTATTCCTATTCAAACTTGTGAGGATGGATGCCGGACACAGAGTCTGAATATATTCTTGTTAGGGTGGATGTCAGGCACATGTCTGAGTACATTTTGATTCACTGGAACTCTGACAGTAGAGGAATCTATCCTGTACACATAACTAATAAGGAACTTTCTCTTTGTCAATTACTGGATTGTGTTGTGTACACATGTGCATGGGTGTGTGTGTGTGTGTGTGTGTATGTGTGTGTGCCTGTGCCTGTCCGCTATCTGGCATGTAAGAGTAGGCCTCTGAGCTACCATAAGCTTTAATATTTCAAGTATCCCACAAAGCACAGGCTGACACAGTACATGGCATAGCATGATTCAGTCTGCTGCAATCCAGCATGTGTGTGTGTGTGTGTGTGTGTGTGTGTGTGTTAGTGTGTGTGTTTCAAGTGTGGTAGCACTGATATGAGTGCATGTCTGTGTGTGTGTGTGTGTGCATGTGTGTGTGTGTGTGTGTGCTGATGAGTAGGTGTACAGTGTGTGCCCATATGGGTTAGAGATTAAAAGCCCTGTACTTGTTTGAAGAGCTCTTTGCTGTGTCAGAGGTGCAGAAGGTGCAGACTCCTCTTCATTAGCCTGCCTGACCTACAGGCTACAGGAATTAATATGGGCTGCAGCACCAGGGTTCTCCATCATGAGCTGGCAAATCATGATGACAGGGAATGCATGCCCCTATTTCTTACATTTACATTACATTTAGGCATTTAGCAGATGCTTTTATCCAAAGCGACTTACAAAGGAGGATAACATTCAAGCTACAACACAATGAAAGAACGAACAAGGAGTGCATATTGCTAACATAGAAACACCATTGCTTCCTGTGTGTGTGTGTGTGTGTGTGTGTGTGTGTGTGTGTGTGTGTGTGTGTGTGTGTGTGTTTAGGAGGAACCATGCAAAGATTAAGGGAACCTCTCTCTTTGTCTTTCTCGCTCTCTCACTGTGTGTGTGTATATATGTGTGTTTAGGAGCCTCCACGTGTGGATTATCCCAAAAGAACAGGGGAACCGAACAAGATAACATATTGTCCTGTAAGAGACACAATTCGTGATTTTATTTGTAATGATGAATGTGTTCTTCAAACTTTGTTTTTATTTTAAAAGCCACTTTTTATAGTAATTGTAGCGTTTGTACACAACTAACAAAAAGATGCAAGAACAGTGCTTAATGCCAACTGTCAAACATAGCGGAGGTGGTGTGATGTTCTGCTTGGAAGTGATAAAGACTGCATGTCTTGTTGATTTGCTATGTTTCCTATTCACAAACTTTTGGGTGGTAGGCTGGTGTTTACATGTCTGTATTTCCTGTGCACACACACATACCAGCCTGTTCTTTCCTGTTCTCTCCCTCAGACCATGAGTCATGAGCCACTCTCTTTCTGTTCTGGCTCTTTCATTCCAGACCCATGAATAACCAAAATGTTTTTTTTGCGTATTCTATTTTGTTGTCAATAAATCGAATTATGATTATGATTATGATTATTATAATTAACATGTTAATTTAATTTTAATTGCTGTAATGTTTATTGAGAGAGAAAACTTGACTTGTTTTTATCAACAAAGTCCTATAAGCACAGTTATTTTGTTGCATCCTCCCCTTGCTTTATCTCATAAGCTGGGTTACTATTAGCACGCTAGCAAACAGCTGCTTTCAGTTCAGATACGAAATGGTATTTCCCAGATAGCAAAAATACTACAAATGATGAAATAGAGGTGGACCGAAAAGCAGAACCAACAAGTAAAATGCCAGTGTAACACCAGTAAAAGCCTGCTGTCTGACCACCAACCTCTTGCTGTCTGGGCACACTATCGCTCTAAAGTTTGAGTGTTCCATGGAAACGTACGGTGTACGGTGGCTGGGAAGTGTCACAACAAATGCAAAAGCCGCAACAAATAGAAATGCCACAACACAACTGCAAACGACATAACACAAGAAAAAGCCACAACACAACAAAAAAAGCCACAACGGAAGTGACCACGGGACTCTATTTTCCGACGGACCAAGCGAAGCAGACACGGCCTAAGGATCAAGCGTGAAGTAAATCGAAGTCGAAGAAGAATTTTGTCAAAAGTGACGGAGAAGTGAGCTAAGTTGGAAACGTAAGTAAAAGGAATTTATTGTTTTGTTGTCAGAATCGATGTCACTGTTTGACCGTTGTAAATAATATGTGCATTGCTATTATTAACCTAACCTATCGTTAAGAGGTTCAAATGTGAACCTTTGAAACTTAGCGACAATCATTTTCCCGCCTGACAGGTTGCGATGTATTGTCCTTTTTGTGGCTCTGGGTTACCTTCTGAGACGGCATTCTGCAGTTCCTGTGGAAAAACATTCCTGCAAGATTTACCCAGCACAAGTCAGGGTAATGTTTTTTGTAATGTTATGTAATTTGAGACATATGTGTTCTATATTGTACCTCAAAAGTTCAAAGTTCAAAGTCACTTATTATTATTATTGTCAATTTCTTCACATGTACTTGACATACAAAGGAATCAAAATTACGTTTCCCACTGTCCCATGCGTGTACGTGGACAACAGTAAAGTGCAGATGCGCAACAAGACAATTCTAATCCTAAGGTTGTATAACATTTACATTTAGGCATTTAGCAAACGCTTTTATCCAAAGCGACTTACAAAAGAGGATAACATTCAAGCTACAACACAATGAAAGAATGAACAAGGAGTGCATATTGCTAACATAGAAACTGCACCATTTTAATGTATATGTAATGTATAAATAAATAAGTGCAAGTAGCTTAAGGCTACATTTGCCTAGTACTACTACCTAACATAACAGGCATTACAAGACAAGACATAGAGTACCCTAAGTACACTACTAATGTAGCAGGGCATGACAAGACAGACAAGGCATGAGGTGAAGTTCACTGAGTGTTCTGGCTTTGTGCATGTAGAGGTAGTTGTTGTAATTGTGTGTTTTAGTGCAATGTGCAAATGTCAATAGGCAGTACTTGCCACAGTAGCAGTAATGATAATAATAAGTGGTGCAAATATAAATATAAAAACAGAACAATTAGCAGCAGAGGGCTAATCGCTGACAATTGTGATGGCTTTTCGTGTGAGGCGGGTGGTGTACAGGTCTTGCAGGGAGGGGAGTGATGCACCAATGATCCTCTCGGCTGTCCTCACGATGCGTACCTGTCAGATTCCTGAATGATTCTTAAATTAGATCTAATGAGACTTAGCTCTGTTTAATGCAGGAGCCATAAAAGAAGATGTACTGGAGTCATTCAGGCATTTCAGAACTTTAAAAGAAAAGGAGAGGTGATTATGTTTTAAAAAGAAAAAAGAACCGCTGAAAAAAAACCCTGTGGAAGAAACCCTTGTGAAGGTAATCTCTCTATGGCTATAAGTGAATGAGCTTGCAGGTCGTCAACTTTGCCATGTATTGTATTCCTAACAGAAACTTTCTTCTGTGTTTCTCTGTAGATTTCGGTGGGCCTTATGAAGGCTGAAAGATGGAGTCCTGCGTCCTGTAAGAGGAAAGACACTCCCCCTTTAAGTCAAACCAGGGACAGATGCCAAAGAACTGCACAAAGCAGCACTGAAAAAATTAAAAGCCTTTGATAAAAATGTGCCACCTGGTCCCCACTTTCTGCTGTATCCTGATGGTTCAAAGATTGAAAATGTACCAGGAACAAACACCCCATTCTCTTTAAAAGATTACAAGGAGGCAGTGGGGAAAGCGTACCAACGCATCACCGTGTACATTTGTACAGTTGCAGATTTCATCACATGTTGTGAGTTAACCTCAGATTAATTACTATATAATAATCATTTAATATCTGATCTTGTATTTCCCAGCTCAGGAGACCACCACAGATTTCAAGGAGTCAGACTCAGACGTAATCATGAGCAGAAGTGCTGCAAAGTTGAATATAGCTGATACAGTTGTATATAATTATGGTTTTCCATGCTACACATTGCTCACATTTTAAATTTGACACTTAAAGGCTTATATTTAGCTATATTTTGAAATAACATTCCCTCTAATGTATATAACAAACCATATTGAATGCCAGGATAGTGCAATATGTACTGTATATGTTTTATATATATATATATATATATATATCTATCTATATATATATATATATATATATATATATATATATATATATATATGCTGTAGTCTGAAGTATCACCGTAATACTTTTTTTTGTTTGTTTTTTTAAATCCCCAGATATGGGAACCTGCCTTGAACAGATGGACAGTCGACCACTGATTTAACAACTCTAATGGAAACTACAACTTACAGGTATTGTTCCTCACTCTTCAAATCACAAATATTGCTTATTTAAAAATACCAAAAGGTAATTTGTTGTTTTAATTTCTCAGAAAATACACTGACTTGTATTCACCCATTGTGATCGAGGATGAAGAAGACGTGGAGGTGGACAGTCATACAGTTCAAAAGGATACAGAGTAAGAACTCACCAGCTCAACAACTGTGGAGTTTTATTGTGGTTAAATGAATCTGCTGAAATTTACCAATACGTTTATGAAGTAACATAGTCCTGTTACATTTGGTTTCAGGGTGGAACAACTGTCAGTTTTGTAAATAATTTAAAATCTGACACTCCAGATCAACCATAAACAAGTCAACAGATTTAACATATGTCATTCTGACATCTGGGATGAAGCCGTTAGGGGACTCAAAAGGGGAAGATTTGATGAAAACTTTGATCTCCTAGTGAAGTTCTCTGATGATGCTTTAAGGTTTGAGGAAGGTCTCGATACAGGTGGACCGAAGAAGGAATTCCTCTCACTACTCATGAACGAGCTGATCAACGACCCATATCTGATGGACCTGTGGAGAGCCACTACCTTGTTTACAATCCAACAGGTTCTATTTTGTATATTTTTACAAAAGAAACTACATAATTCAACCATCGAATGCCTTAAAATGTAGAAAATGTTTATTTTGTATTTCTACTGGCAGCGATAAGAGGGGATGAGTATTATCGTGCCAGCCAGATGATAGTCATGTCCATAGTACATGGTGGTCCTGGTCCAAATTTTCTGTCAGAGGATCTGACAGAAGGTCAGCTTCATCTCAGGGTAATCCAGTTTCAAGTCATCAGTAAGAGACATTACAGATAGGGAAAGTGCTACGAGAGGTATGAGGTTAGGGCAGCGTTGAAGGTAGATGATGCCACTACCCAGGACATAGCCCAGATAGCACACCTCCATCCTGGCGAGCTGGCACTTGCTAGCATTAACAACCAGCCCAGCCCGACGGATACGCCTGAAGACGTCGCTGAGATGTTGCAGATGTTGCCCAGGATGTGCTGTGGACATCATTGATGTAGGCGGCGGCACCTCGTTCATGAGACGCTGGAATGTTGCGGCAGCTCCATGTAGTCCAAATGGCATGACCCGAAACTGGTACAGCCCTGATGGGGCTCTGAAGGCAGTCAGCTCCTGTGCTTGGGGGGAGAGTGGTACCTGCCAATACCCCTTACACAGGTCCAAGGTGGTAAGGTACTGAACCCAGTCGCTCCACCAGCTCGTCCACTCGGGGCATGGGATACGGGTCAAACGCAGAGTTGTTATTGAGCTTTGAAAAGTCCACACAGAAGCGGAGTCCACCATCCTTTTTAGGCACAAGGACTAGGGCAAGGACAAGGACTTGAAGGTGCAACTACGTGCAGTCCAGTCATACCACGTCTTCTGCCTCACTTGTGCCTGGGCCAGGTGTTCATGGGCCATGGAGCTCAGGTAGTCGAGCTTCTCCCGCATCCTCCATTTTAATGTATATGTAATGTATAAATAAATAAGTGCAAGTAGCTTAAGGCTACATTTGCCTAGTACTACTACCTAACATAACAGGCATGACAAGACAAGACATAGAGTACACTAAGTACACTACTAATGTAGCAGGGCATGACAAGACAGACAAGGCATGAGGTGAAGTTCACTGAGTGTTCTGGCTTTGTGCATGTAGAGGTAGTTGTTGTAATTGTGTTTTTTAGTGCAATGTGCAAATGTCAATAGGCAGTACTTGCCACAGTAGCAGTAATGATAATAATAAGTGGTGCAAATATAAATATAAAAACAGAACAATTAGCATCCGCAGAACATAGCTCACAATGTTGGATGGCTGGCAAGGAGCGTCCCTCTCCCAGCTCTCACGGAGAATGTCAAGAGGGCCCCTCACCTCCCGGCCGTACAGTAGCTCGAAGGGGGAAAACCCGGTGGATGCCTACGGAACCTCTCTGTAAGAGAAGAGCAGATACGGGAGCCACTGGTTCCAGTCAGCCCCCAACTCAGACACAAACTTCCGCAGCATTGACTTCAAGGTTTGGTGGAAACATTACACCAAGCCGTCAGTCTGCGGGTGATAGGGTGTGGGTGAGTGAGTACACCTGCTTTAAGGTCTTGCTAGTGAAGTTAGTGCCCTGATCTGTCAGGATTTTTTTAGGGATCCCCACCCAGGAGAATAGCTGTAATAAGCAATTTGCCTAGCCTTAATATCTCTCAGGGGGAATGCCTCAGGGTAACGTGTTGCATAATCACAAATCACCAAGATGTAGCGGTGACCTGCCCTACTTCTTTCAAGGGGTCCTACTACATCCATGGCAATGTGGCGAAAAGGAACATCAACTATAGGGAGACTGATGAGGGGAGCCTTTATGCCTCTGGTGGATCGTGTGGAGAGCTGGCATTCTGGATAAGACTTGCAGTACTCAACAATGTCTCTGTGAAAGCCTGGGCAGTAAAATTTGGGAAGTATCCTGCCCTCTGTCTTTTCCTTGCCTAGATGACCGGATGACCTAGAAGGAACACTATGCCCCAGATGTAAAATTTTGCTCCTTAGAGCCTGCGGAACCACCACCTTGCTCTCTATCAGCAGACCCTCTATATAGCTTCCCTTCTCTCACAAAAAAAAACAAATATCACCCTTTGTAAGAGCCTCCCATGCTTCATCAAGGGTCTTAGCAGAGGACCAGCAAGAGCTAAGGGAAGAATCTTCCTGCTGCAATTTATCAAAGTCGGCTGATAACACATCCTCGCCCTCTAGTGGCAGACAAGACAGCCTCTCAGACAATGTAGTGCCCGCTACCTTAGCCCTGCGTCTCTCTAACCTTGACTTCTTCAACTTACCACCATCACAGGTGGAAAAAGGCAACTCAGACCAATAATCAGTAAGTGGTATGTCTCGGGCCTGTGCCCTAGTAACTATGCAACCCAAGACTGTGTTATTGCACTGTAATAATTCTGTAAGTACTGGGACATCCTGGCCTAGAATCACTGGGTATGGGCATTTCTCCAGCAGTCCTACAGTAAGTGCATGCATTTGGCCATTCATTGGGAACTTCTGTGGTCAGATGTTCAGACTCATCACCATGGATGCAGCACACCCTCACTTTACCCGCATGCTGAAAACTGGGCTTCAAACAGGATTTACGCACAAAAGACTGACTACTTCCAGAATCAACCAAAGCCTGCAGTGTCTTACCACCTATCTTTACCGGGACAGTTACATCAGCTGGGGTGAAGGACACACACTTACTAAGGCCAGGCCAGTAACACAGCCGGTAATTAGTTACTTTTCTTACAGGGCAGTTAGGCCTAATGTGACCATGCTGACCACAACCATGACGAACGGGACCATGAGATGTACTAGCTGGAGTGGGCCTACTACTGGGGGTATTGGGGCTGTTGGAGGGCTTAAACACACAACCACTACTACCCACAGACTTACCGGCAGACATCTTCGCTGGCTCGTGTTAGGCTGCTTGGTGTGGTCTTCTCGAAGAGTCCTGGGGACCCATCTGGTAGCTGCTCCTGGACTGCCTGGCCGCCACAAACGTCTCGACCAAGTCCGCTGGCCGCTCAAAAGTGGTAATATAATGTTCGATGTCTTCATCTTCGTTGTAGGAAGACATCTTCAGGGGTTTCCACCCCTGTGGTCTGGCTGAAGTGGGAGGAGTCAAGAGAGCTCAGCGCTCTGGGCGCTGGAACTTGCCCTGGACGTGGCTGTGGAGTTGGTATATCCAAAGGGGGCATGCTGAGGAGTGGGTCCAGGGCTGAAGAGGGGTAGGACTGGAGCGGGTTGACTTCCTGCTGATCGGTGAGTGGTTGTCGCACCGTTTGCATTGCCTCCTGCTCACCCCTAACCCATCTCTGTAGCTGTTGGAACTGGTGCTCCATCGCTTTCCACCTCTGGTCCTGACGCTGTGCTTCTACGTTCATACGTTCCTGCTGTCATCGCGACCACATCAGTTTTCTCCTCGACCACCAGAGTGGGAGGCCTAGATGTGCCTGCCGAAGATTTCGGCCTTGACCCTAGCTCCCTTGCTTGTTCACCAGTAGGGGGCGCCATACCTCTGCCTCCGGTCTCCATGTTACTCACTGGGTGTTGCTCCTGGCCACAAGTTCCCTTGTTCGCTTTCAAATGTTGAAAGTAGATTATCCTAAGCAGTCTGTTTTTCCCAATTAAGGTTTAAAAAGCAAATAATTAACAAAAATAAAGTGAAAATAAACACTTTTTAAACACAAAGTGAAAAGAGTGTCAAAATGATTAAACGATATCTAAATAATAATTGCACTAGTACTTCCATTGAACTGGATTGAACAGAGCATATAATTCAATTCAATTCAATTCAGTTTTATTTATACAGCACCTTTTACAACAGTATTGTCTCGTGGCGCTTCACAGAAGGAGCACCCAAGAGCAACAGGGGCAAGGAAAAACTCCCTTATGTTCAGTTAATCTAGGAAGAAACCTTGGGCAGATCCACGACTCAAGGGGCTAACCCAACTGCCAGGGGTCATGGAAAAAAATTACAATCAGTAGTAACCATGACAGACTATAAGTTGCCTAAGGTTCATAATAGTTCATAATAGAGTATTATCCCACTTTTACATTACATGGTAGTCAGTCTATAGGTGGTTATCAGGAATTATGGCTGGACAATGTAGCAGCGGCCAGGCATAGTGACAAACTCAAAGGAATGACATGGGTCATGGGGGTAACAGTAAGGGTCCATTTGACAGCGCCATTGTGAGGGGGGGTCCTTAGAGTCCTGTGGCTTTTTTTGTTGTGTTGTGGCTTTTTCTTGTGTTGTGTCGTTTGTAGTTGTGTTGTGGCATTTGTATTTGTTGCGGCGTTTGCATTTGTTGTGACACTTCCCGTCCACCGTACCCATGCCATTAAATGCCATGGGGGAAAGACAATGGGTCGGGTTAAACCAAGACGCTACAAGGGGGAAGGCACCTTGTCAGATGAGAAAACATGTAACTTCTGTTGGCTTTTTAAGTTAACACAATCAACAAGTTATTTATGCCAGATAGTTAATCATTTTCATTTAATAAGACAATTATATTCTTATTAGGGGGGTTATATTGGTTGGATTTGATTTTTGTGGGGTTCATAACCCCCCTAACCCCCATGGAAATTATGCGCTTGGCTCAGGTCACACTGGCTTTGGCACACTTTCACTTCAACGTTCACTTTCTTATCTCTCTTCTCCATTCTGATGCCCTTTTAGCTTTCTACTGTCTACTCACAAAACAGTGAGACATGGGGACAGTAGCATAGTTATTTCACCTCATTCTTAGTTAAGGTTAGAGAGAAATAAGCTGAGCTTCCATCTCCAAGCATAGTAAGTGTGAACCTCATTATTACATTTGTGTTCAAATGTGGCCTTACTAGTGTCAACTCAATAAGTAATAACACAGTTACACTGTATAATTGTATAATGTAAATCATTGTATTGTATTATGTGTATTTGCATTGGTATATTGTGGTTAAAGTTAGAAAGGGGTAATAGTGGTAGTCAGTCTTATCAGTACTTCCAAGTTCCACTATTTCCTGTTTAATGCAGCATCCTCTTCAGCGTCTGCATCCTTCCCAATAAATTACAATCATAAGATTTATATTCGAGAGTGCGGCTTTTACTACTCTATGTAATAACCCATTTTCACGCACCCAAAGTCTTTTTTTGGATTTCAGTGCAATTTCTTACAAAAAACTCATTATTCATTGAGCATACCCTCGACTCTACACTTCTTTAAAGGAAGAGTTCAGATGACTGAGACCATTTGTGATGAATTTACAGAAATATATTTATATCAATTTGAAAACCTTTACTATCAGTCCAACTTCAACTCATACTGTCCTATCCAACACAGGGTTCTCTGTGTGTATATATCTCATACTGTTCTATCCAACACAGGGTTCTATGTGCCTCCATATCTCATACTCTTCTATCTAACACAGGGTTCTATGTATGTACATCTCATACTGTTCTATCCAACATAGGGTTCTATGTATGTACATCTCATACTGTTCTATCCAACATAGGGTTCTATGTACCTACATATTTCATACTGTCCTATCCAACACAGGGTTCTATGTGTGTATATATCTCATACTGTCCTATCCAACACAGGGTTCTATGTGTGTATATCTCATACTGTCATGTGCAACACAGGGTTCTGTGTGTGTATAAATTCCATACTGTTATATCCAACGCAGGGTTCTATGTGTTCAGTAACTGTTCAGAACAGACTGCCACTGCATGTGAGCCATGCCCTTCGTCCACCTTCACTAATGAAACCAATGGGCTTTTCTACTGTACACCCTGTACTGTCTGTGATCCAGGTAAAGCACCAAAGCACAAGCCTGCACTGAAAGCTATTTGCATCTAGGACCACAGACTTACAGCAGCCAATATTCCAGGAAGTAGCAAGGCAACCACAGGTGTTACTAATGACAGCCAATAAAATTCAGATTTAGTGCAGTAGAATCAGATCCTTATTGGATATCATCAAGATGTCATTACTAACACCTGCGCTTACCTTGCTGTTAGCTGGAAAATTGGCTGCTGTGACATGGGTCCATACAGCAAATAACAAATTGAAAAACATGAAAACTCAGTCCCCTAATGCCAATATAAGTCACTTGAGGGGGGTGGATTAACCTTTTGATACGAATAATGCTGATGGAAACATTTTGATTTGCATATATTTGCATTTACCATGTTTCTATCCATAAACGGCAGCATTACGTTTTGATCCAATAGCTGGTCAAAACACGTCACTTGATTAGCCAAATGTTCATTTTTTTTATTTGCGTTATACAGTTAAAGAAAACACAGACAGACATACATAATCTTGAGCTGGATTTGAATATGAAATGTGAAAAAATTGGATGGAAACCCACCTATTGTCTCATACACACAGGGTTAAGACTGGAGAGGACATGCAACTCCACTTCAGACACAATCTGCGAGCCTCTGGACGGCACTGACACACAACGTGAGGGACGATCTGAAGTCAAAGTTGTGCTGATTGTAGCGATGCTTTTTTGCCTTCTATTGATGTTTTGCTACATATTCTATTTTTGGGGACTTGAACCTGCTCTGGCCTTCTGTGAATGTGCAATTGAACTGACCACAATTGAGGTGGACACTTAGACCAAGACTATGAAATAGAAAAAAACAAGGTATAGGGTCAGGTAGAACCTTGAAATACAATAACATAGCAATAATTTAAGACATGAAAAAAAGAAGAGAGTTTAGATGGGAATTATAATAAATATAATTAAATAAATAAATAGATAATAGACAAGGTATAAACATAGACAGGGTATAAAAATATCAGTCAGATAGATTCCTCCCTAGTGATCTGAGCTGCCTGGGTGGGATGTATTCCTGGAGTATGTCAGTTATATATTTTGGTCCCATCCCATTTAGAGCTTTAAACTCTATGCCTTCCTGGGATCCAGAAATGTGCTCATCTCTTTGTGTCCTTGTCAGGATCCTGGCTGCTGCATTTTGTATACATTGGAGCTTATGTGTGATCTTTTTCGGAAGTACCATAAAGAGGCTAATCCAACCTAATGGAGAAAAATGCATGTATGAGTCAGATCAAAATGCTGTTTTGGTGACAGTTTTGTCAGAGTTCAGTTGGAGAAAGTTTTGTATCATCCATCATTTGTTGGTCCATCCATCAATGTGGTCAAGGCATTGATAAAAGGATTCCATTGTCATGATCCTGCTTCCTGCTACTCCGGTCACCCACTGGACTTTCAATGTATTGCAACCTCTGTGCTCTGTTTACCTCACCCATGTGTTTCTGCTTTGCTGTCTGCCCTGCCCCTTTCTCCTCCCCTGCTCTACACCTATGTCTCTTGATCCTATTCCCTGTAATGAGTATCACCTGTTTCTTGTTTGTTATAGCGCTACCCTTCCCTATATATTCCCCAGTCCTTCCTGTGCTCCCTGTCTGATTGTCTGACCGTATTCCTTGTGCCGTGAATTACGTCTCTGTTTGATAAGCCTGCTTCTCGTGCCCGTTCTCGTTATCACTGTTTGTGCTTTTTCCCTTGGATGTTTTTCAGTTTTTGTACTACTTGAACTTTGTGGATACTTTTGGATTTGTACTGCCCGTAAACGCTCTGGATGTTTGTTTTTTTTTTGTGATTCCCTCCTGCCCGCTCGTTCTCTGATTGACTTTGTTTAGTATTGATCTCTTGTGTGTTTTTTTCCCCGAACTCTGTTTTTCGGATACCCTCTTTGTTGGATTATCTTAGTTTTTGTTTCACACGATCTTCTGAGCTTTGTCCCCCTTTTTTGATACTACCCCTATATCTCTGCACCGATCTGCTTTTGGGTCTCAGTCTGTACGCAACAGTACAATCAGACCAGAAGATGGACCCAGACGATCTTAGAGCCGACATCAGGAACCTCGCTTCCCAAATTTAACCACTCCGATCGGCCGCAGCCCTCCCCGTGCAGCCTGAATTCCCTGCTCCAATCGCCCAAGCTACCCCGGGTTTTCACGAACCTCGACTGCCCCCACCAGAGAGCTACGCTGGAGGGCCAGGTACCTGTCGTTCGTTTTTATCCCAGTGTACGCTGATTTTTAGTCTCCAGCCCGGGTCATTCCCCACTGACCGAACAAAAGTGGCTTACGTGATCACCCAGCTGTCGGGGCGCGCTAGAGAATGGGGAACGGCTGTATGGGAGGAGAGACAGCGAAGACTACACGCTCGCCTATGCCTGTACTGTGGTCAGCCTGGACACTACCTCGCTAGTTGTCCAGTGAAAGCCCTCCTGCCGTCCTGACCTGGGGTAACCAACGGCGAGAGACGGAGGTTCTCATCGACTCAGGCACAGAGGAGAGCTTCATTGACGCCGGCCTGGTGACCCAGTGGGGGCTCCCTACCGAGAACCTCAAGGAGGCCCTGGTAGCAAATGCACTAACGGGGGTCAAACTGGCTACCGTTCGTCAGATCACCATACCGGTGAGTCTCTGTCTCCTCGACACTCATAGCGAGCTAATCAAGTTTTATGTTATTGACTCTCCTGATACTCCCGTAGTTCTGGGACATCCATGGTTACTAAAACATAACCCACACATCGACTGGGCAGAGAGCCGCATAGTAGCGGTCAAGTTGGCACTGGAGGAATGGAGGCACTGGCTAGAGGGCGCCCCAGTACCATTCCTAGTCTGGACTGACCATAAGAATTTACAGTATATCAGCCAGGCTAAGAGACTTAACCCCCGACAAGCACGTTGGTCATTATTCTTTTCACGGTTTAATTTCACCCTGTCCTATCGCCCTGGCCACAAGAATACTAAACCCAATGCTTTATCTCGACAGTTCACCCCTTGCAAAGACACTTCTGATCCAGACCCGATCCTCCCATCTCGCTGCATTGTGGGGGCGGCCCGCCTCAATATCGAGACCGTGGTAGCAGCGGCCCAAGCAGACGAGGCCGGGCCTAGTCAATGTCCTTCTAACCTTCTCTATGTTCCTAGCTCTGTCCGTCCACAGGTTCTGCAGTGGGGTCATTCATCTCAGCTCTCCTGCCACCCCGGATCCAGTCGGACTCAGGCCTTGATAGAAAGACGGTTCTGGTGGCCATCCATGAGAGACAACATCATCCGCTTTGTCCAGTCCTGCCCAACCTGCTCCCAGAATAAGACTTCCAATAGACCCCCAGCCGGCCTTCTACAACCCCTATCCATGCCCCGAAGACCCTGGTCCCACATCTCTTTGGATTTCGTGACTGGTTTGCCTCCCTCTGCTGGTAACACCACAATCCTCACTGTTATAGATTGTTTCTCCAAATCCGTTCATTTTATTCCCTTGCCTGGTCTTCCCTCAGCCAAGGAGACAGCCCAACTGATGATCCAGCACGTGTTCCAACTCCATGGACTACCTGTAGAGGTGATGTCGGATAGGGGCCCCCAGTTCACTTCATCCTTTTGGAAAGCTTTCTGTAAACTACTCGGTGCCTCTGTTTGTCTGTCTTCAGGGTTCCACCCGCAGAGTAATGGCCAGACGGAGAGAGCCAACCAGCTGCTGGAGACTGTGCTGCGCTGCATGGTCTCTCGAAATCCATCCGCCTGGAGCCAACAGCTGCCATGGGTGGAGTACGCCATCAATTCCCACGTCTCCTCCGCCACCGGCCAGTCACCCTTCGAATGCTCCTTGGGTTATCAACCTCCGCTGTTCCCAGACCAGGAGGAAGAGGTCGGTGTACCATCTGTGGAGGCATTTATCCGACACTGCCTCCGTACCTGGAGGCGTACCTGCGCCACCCTTCTCTGTTCGGCTGCCAGGATGAAGGTCCAGGCCGACAGGCGTCGGTCCCGAGCTCCTCCGTATCGCCAGGGGCAACGTGTGTGGTTGTCCACACAGAACCTGCCCCTGAAAACCGAATCCCGCAAACTCTCCCCACGTTTCATCGGACTGTTCCCCATCACCAAGGTCATCAGCCCCACAGCGGTACGGCTCAAACTCCCCTTACCCCTACGCCGTATCCACCCCACCTTTCACGTCTCACAGATTAAACCCTTTGTATGCAACCCCATGCACCCTTCCCCTGCTCCCCCTCCACCTCCCCGCCTCATTGACGGCTCAGAGGCATACACAGTGAAACGCCTCTTGGACCGGGGACTCCAGTACCTCGTGGACTGGGAGGGCTATGGCCCTGAAGAGAGGTGCTGGGTCCCGGCCCGACACATCTTGGACCCAAACTTAATTAAAGAGTTTCGCCGCCAACGCCTTGCTTCAGCCAAAGGGACGCCAGGAGGCGTCCGTTAGAGGGGGGGTATTGTCATGATCCTGCTTCCTGCTACTCCGGCCACCCACTGGACTTTCAATGTATTGCAACCTCTGTGCTCTGTTTACCTCACCCATGTGTTTCTGCTTTGCTGTCTGCCCTGCCCCTTTCTCCTCCCCTGCTCTACACCTGTGTCTCTTGATCCTATTCCCTGTAATGAGTATCACCTGTTTCTTGTTTGTTATAGCGCTACCCTTCCCTATATATTCCCCAGTCCTTCCTGTGCTCCCTGTCTGATTGTCTGACCGTATTCCTTGTGCCGTGAATTACGTATCTGTTTGATAAGCCTGCTTCTCGTGCCCGTTCTCGTTATCACTGTTTGTGCTTTTTCCCTTGGATGTTTTTCAGTTTTTGTACTACTTGAACTTTGTGGATACTTTTGGATTTGTACTGCCCGTAAACGCTCTGGATGTTTGTTTTTTTTTGTGATTCCCTCCTGCCCGCTCGTTCTCTGATTGACTTTGTTTAGTATTGATCTCTTGTGTGTTTTTTTCCCCGAACTCTGTTTTTTGGATACCCTCTTTGTTGTATTATCTACGTTTTTGTTCCACACGATCTTCTGAGCTTTGTCCCCCTTTTTTCATACTACCCCTATTCACTGTAAATAAAACTATCTCTGCACCGATCTGCTTTTGGGTCTCAGTCTGTATGCAACAGGCATAGTCATTACAAACTACGTATAGGCTGAAGATGGCTTTGGGAAAGGCAGTCCTGAGCCATTTTTCACTGTGTGTAAATTTCCATCCTGCTATGCTTAGACAAGAAGTCGGGGGCAGAGCAGCAACCTGCCCTTATAAAACTCCCATACGAATCTTGCAGTGCAGTATAGTGGGTCAAACTATAGCAATTGTACAAAATCGTAAATAACATAGGAAAATATTTTGTACACAATTAACTGTACTGTCACAAAACTACATTTGTACTTTGAAGTACCAATATTTAAGAGATGAACTGGGCTTCTAGGCCTACCTATCAATTATTCATTACTCATGTTGTTTCTGATGTCTGGCTATAACTGAATATCAGGGCTGAAAAAAAAGACCTGAGATGGCACTGCAACTCTGACTCTTAGTGTGCCTGAACATCTAAGTTGTGGGAATGAGAATGGGAAAAAAATGTAGTATATTTTTGCATGTCCTCACAGGTTTGGTGTTATTTGTTTTAGAAATGGTCTTAAAACATCTTAAACCTTAACCTGTCCATATCTGTAGACACCCTGATACAGTTTATAGGAAACATCTAACATAGGTAGGAATATGCTTTGACATAGGAGAAAGAGCTACCAAAGCTGCTTGAACGCTGCAGCTATAATCACACTTTATTCAGTTGTGGCAAAGACCATCTTTGGATATTCTTGAGCTATACATTGTTCCTGTTTCATTCGACTGAATGAACAGAGGTGTAACATAAAAGACATAATACAGAGCGCGCTTATGGCACAAGTGCTCTCATTCGTTAACCTCATAAACATGTGGTAACTCGACTGCACTGAGGTCAACAACAATAACAGAAATTACTACAGAAGGGAATTTCCTTGTGTGTGTGTGCCTATCTGTGTGGGATTAAACAAAAGTATATATTTCCGTAATGTTCTCATTGAACACATCCCTATGAAATAACAAACATGACAAAAGATGGCCAAAGAGGCAAACCCTTTCCTTCCTCTTAGTTATTCTCAAGCCTCAGACCAGTTACAAAAACATAAAATCTTTTCATGGTTAATGGCTTTCTGCAGTTTGTGAAATTATGCCAGTTTCACTTCCACATTAGGTGTGTGAAAAGACAGATTTCAATCAGGATGAGTAAACTGTGCTTGCATCAGTTTACATAATTTTATATCATTATCTGATAGTCTCATTTTTATTAAATGATTAAATAATATGCAAAAGTAAACATTCTAGCTCGGCGACATTGTCTTCTTTTCCACTCCTCCTCTCACATGCTCTGTGTGTGTATGTGTGTGTGTGTGTGTGTGTGTGTGTGTGTGTGAGTGAGTGAGTGATGGACTTGTGTGTTATTGGACATTGTGTGTTATTAGATCTGTGTGTGTGTTCACACAGTGAGTTTCTATGTGCATTAAATGCCATGGGGGAAAGACAATGGGTCGGGTTAAACCTAGACGCTACAAGGGGGGAGGCACCTTGTCAGATGAGAAAACATGTAACTTCTGTTGGCTTTTTAAGTTAACACAATCAATAAGTTATTTATGCCAGATAGTTAATCATTTTCATTTAATAAGACAATTATATTCTTATTAGGGGGGTTATATTGGTTGGATTTGGGGGGGTTCATAACCCCCCTAACCCCCGTGGAAATTATGCGCTTGGCTCAGGTCACACTGGTTTTGGCACACTTTCACTTCACTTTTTACTTTGTTATCTCTCTTACTTCTCCATTCTGTTGCCCTTTTAGCTTTCTACTGTCTACTCACAAAACAGTGAGACATGGGGACAGTAGCATAGTTATTTCACCTCATTCTTAGTTAAGGTTAGAGAGAAATAAGCTGAGCTTCCATCTCCAAGCATAGTAAGTGTTAACCTCATTATTACATTTGTGTTCAAATGTGGCCTTACTAGTGTCAACTCAATAAGTAATAACACAGTTACACTGTATAATTGTATAATGTAAATCATTGTATTGTATTATGTGTATTTGCATTGGTATATTGTGGTTAAAGTTAGAAAGGGGTAATAGTGGTAGTCAGTCTTAACAGTACTTCCAAGTTCCACTATTTCCTGTTTAATGCAGCGTCCTCTTCAGCGTCTGCATCCTTCCCAATAAATTACAATCATAAGATTTATATTCGAGAGTGCGGCTTTTACTACTCTATGTAATAACCCGTTTTCACGCACCCAAAGTCTTTTTTTGGATTTCAGCACAATTTCTTACAAAAAACTCATGATTCATTGAGCATACCCTCGACTCTACACTTCTTTAAAGGAAGAGTTCAGATGACTGAGACAATTTGTGATGAATTTACAGAAATATATTTATATCAATTTGAAAACCTTTACTATCAGTCCAACTTCAACTGGATTTTTTGGTTTGATTTGTTTTTTACTCAATAATAATATTCAAATTGCAGTTTGATAGAGATTACCTGGACATTATTATAATAAATAATAAAATAGACTAAGAAGGTTTTGCATGTGAACTCTTCAAATACAGCTAGAACAAGTGCTTATGCAAACAGGCATGAAAAATGTATACCGGTTTAGTTATTTACACAGTGCTTTTGAGACTTGATGAGTAATAAGTGAATTATTTGCTCACAAAATTCTCTATACTCTATACAGGTGATGTCACCTGCCAACAGTCCTATTCTGGCCTCATGAAATCTTTCATCACCTCAGCACTCCTCCTCCTCTTCCTCCTCCTCCTTACTGCTGTGTGTGTGTCCTGTTCCTGCCAACACACATGCTGCCCCAAGTGTAATGCTGGTAAGACATTTCTGGGCTTGGCTTTGCCTTTGCATTGTACAAAAAGCATATGCAAAGACAATGCTGAAGGAAAATATCTCATACTGTTCTATCCAACACAGGGTTCTATGTGCCTACATATCTCATACTGTTCTATCCAACGCTGGGTTCTATGTGCCTCCATATCTCATACTGTCATATCCAACAAATGGTTCTATATATATAACCCATACTGTCCTATCCAACACAGGGTTCTGTGTGTGTATATCTCCTACTGTCAGATCCAACACAGGGTTCTGTGTGTGTACATATGTCATACTGTCATATCCCACATCGGGTTGTGTGTGTGTATATATCTCATACTGTTCTATCCAACACAGGGTTCTATGTGCCTCCATATCTCATACTCTTCTATCTAACACAGGGTTCTATGTATGTACATCTCATACTGTTCTATCCAACATAGGGTTCTATGTACCTACATATTTCATACTGTCCTATCCAACACAGGGTTCTATGTGTGTATATATCTCATACTGTCCTATCCAACACAGGGTTCTGCGTGTGTATATCTCATACTGTCATATCCAATGCAGGGTTCTATGTGTTCAGTAACTGTTCAGAACAGACTGCCACTGCATGTGAGCCATGCCCTTCGTCCACCTTCACTAATGAAACCAATGGGCTTTTCTACTGTACACCCTGTACTGTCTGTGATCCAGGTAAAGCACCAAAGCACAAGCCTGCACTGAAAGCTATTTGCATCTAGGACCACAGACTTACAGCAGCCAATATTCCAGGAAGTAGCAAGGCAACCACAGGTGTTACTAATGACAGCCAATAAAATTCAGATTTAGTGCGGTAGAATCAGATCCTTATTGGATATCATCAAGATGTCATTAGTAACACCTTTGCTTACCTTGCTGTTAGCTGGAAAATTGGCTGCTGCGACATAGGTCCATACAGCAAATAACAAATTGAAAAACATGAAAACTCACATCAGTCCCCTAATGCCAATATAAGTCACTTGAGGGGGGTGGATTAACCTTCTGATACGAATAATGCTGATGGAAACATTTTGATTTGCATATATTTGCATTTACCATGTTTCTATCCATAAACGGCAGCATTACATTTTGATCCAATAGCTGATCGAAACACGTCACTTGATTAGCCAAATGTTCATTTTTTTAATTTGCGTTATACAGTTAAAGAAAACACAGACAGACATACATAATCTTGAGCTGGATTTGAATATGAAATGTGAAAAAATTGGATGGAAACCCACCTATTGTCTCATACACACAGGGTTAAGACAGGAGAGGACATGCAACTCCACTTCAGACACAATCTGCGAGCCTCTGGACGGCACTGACACACAACGTGAGGGACGATCTGAAGTCAAAGTTGTGCTGATTGTAGTGATGCTTTTTTGCCTTCTATTGATGTTTTGCTACATATTCTATTTTGGGGGACTTGAACCTGCTCTGGCCTTCTGCGAATGTGCAATTGAACTGACCACAATTGTGGTGGACACATAGACCAAGACTATGAAATAGAAAAAAAAAACAAGGTATAGGGTCAGGTAGAACCTTGAAATACAATAACATAGCAATAATTTAAGACATGAAAAAAACAAGAGAGTTTAGATGGGAATTATAATAAATATAATTAAATAAATAAATAGATAATAGACAAGGTATAAACATAGACAGGGTATAAAAATATCAGTCAAGGAGATTCCTCCCTAGTGATCTGAGCTGCCTGGGTGGGATGTATTCCTGGAGTATGTCAGTTATATATTTTGGTCCCATCCCATTTAGAGCTTTAAACTCTATGCCTTCCTGGGATCCAGAAATGTGCTCATCTCTTTGTGTCCTTGTCAGGATCCTGGCTGCTGCATTTTGTATACATTGGAGCTTATGTGTGATCTTTTTCGGAGGTACCATAAAGAGGCTAGTCCAACCTAATGGAGAAAAATGCATGGATGAGTCTCTCCAGATCAAAATGCTGTTTTGGTGACAGTTTTGTCAGAGTTCAGTTGGAGAAAGTTTTGTATCATCCATCATTTGTTGGTCCATCCATCAATGTGGTCAAGGCATTGATAAAAGGATTCCAGAGAGGCATAGTCATTGGGTGAAAGAGCAAGGTAAATCTGAGTAGTTCATCAGCATAGTTATGATAGCACATTGAATTGTTCTTGATGATTTGCTGAAGGGGGGGGGGCATATAGAGATTAAATAATAGTAAGTGGGCCATTTCACTGAGATTACAGTGAGTAAATGGTGGCACATAGAAATAAGGTGAACTCCTAATATTTGATTTCACAGATCCCAACAGGTTGAAAAAGATGCATTAGAATGTAGGACTAAAACTGTACAGTAGGCCTACTCAAGTAGCAAAAAGTGTATTTGACTGTCCAATTTTCCCTAAAAAACATCAAGGAACAGGCTAGGCTATGTTTATTTAATTATATTTATAAAACAATGATTTACAGTAGTATCTGATACACTACGAAAGCATTGTTTTTGTCATGGCTGTTAGGATTGTGGCTAATTGTGATTAGCATTTAGGTCTTTTCATGACAGACTTTGCTTAGTTTCCCGATAACGATGGATCTTAGTGGCAAAGGTTTTGGGAAATGGTCCATAGATACTAAGATGCTTCTACAGGTGAAGTTACAAACTACGTATAGGCTGAAGATGGCTTTGGGAAAGGCAGTCCTGAGCCATTTTTCACTGTGTGTAAATTTCCAACCTGCTATGCTTAGACAAGAAGTCGGGGGCAGGGCAGCAACCTGCCTTATAAAAAAAACGTAACATAAATAACATAGGAAAATTTTCTGAGATGTAGACAAGTTCTACATGATTTAGACTATTTGACCAGCAGAGGTGGAATATTTTGTACACAATTTACTGCACTGTCACAAAACTACATTTGTACTTTGAAGTACCAATATTTAAGAGATTAGCTGGGCTTCTAGGCCTACCTATCAATTATTCATTACTCATGTTGTTTCTGATGTCTGGCTATAACTGAAGTAATATCAGGGCTGAAAAAAAGACCTGAGATGGCACTGCAATTCTGTGAAAACACAGAATAAATGAACCTTATGAGACACACTGTGGTGATTAGTGTGCCTGAACATCTAAGTTGTGGGAATGTGAATGGGAAAAAAATGTAGTATATTTTTGCATGTCCTCACAGGTTTGGTGCTATTTGTTTTAGAAATGGTCTTAAAATATCTTAAACCTTAACCTGTCCATATCTGTAGACACCCTGATACAGTTTATAGGAAACATCTAACATAGGTAGGAATATGCTTTGACATAGGAGAAAGAGCTACCAAAGCTGCTTGAACGCTGCAGCTATAATCACACTTTATTCAGTTGTGGCAAAGACCATCTTTGGATATTCTTGAGCTATACATTGTTCCTGTTTCATTCGACTGAATGAACAGAGGTGTAACATAAAAGACATAATACAGAGCACGCTTATGGCACAAGTGCTCTCATTCGTTAACCTCATAAACATGTGGTAACTCGACTGCACTGAGGTCAACAACAATAACAGAAATTACTACAGAAGGGAATTTCCTTGTGTGTGTGTGCCTATCTGTGTGGGATTAAACAAAAGTATATATTTCCGTAATGTTCTCATTGAACACATCCCTATGAAATAACAAACATGACCAAACATGGCCAAAGAGGCAAACCCTTTCCTTCCTCTTAGTTATTCTCAAGCCTCAGACCAGTTACAAAACATAAAATCTTTTCATGGTTAATGGCTTTCTGCAGTTTGTGAAATTATGCCAGTTTCACTTCCACATTAGGTGTTTTCAATCAGGATGAGTAAACTGTGCTTGCATCAGTTTACATAATTTTATATCATTATCTGATAGTCTCATTTTTATTAAATGATTAAATAATATGCAAAAGAAAACATTCTAGCTCAGAGAAATTATCTTCTTTTCCACTCCTCCTCTCACATGCTCTGTGTGTGTATGTGTGTGTGTGTGTGTGTGTGTGTGTGTGTGTGTGTGTGTGTGTGTGTGTTTGTGTGAGTGAGTGAGTGATGGACTTGTGTGTTATTGGACATTGTGTGTTATTAGATCTGTGTGTGTGTTCACACAATGAGTTTCTATGTGCTTGTGTTCGGTCATGAGGGGCTCATAACTGTTACACCAGCATGTTTGTGTGTGTCACTGTCATGTGTGTGTGGGAGTGCGTCAGATGTGATGCTAAAGACCATCATGTTGTCACTGAGGGAACTGCTCTCATTTTTCCAATTTATGGCTGTAAAGGGCATCTGCCACCACATGAATGACATGCTGCCTACTCACACACTCTCATACACGCACAGGGACATGTTGCTTACTCACACACTCCCATACATAGGTAAAGATGTTATTTTCTCACATAAGGATTGATTGATTGAGTCTAAGTGGCACCACATTTTGTGTTTGTGTTTTATGGTGCATATGAAAAAGTTGGTCAGTTTTACGTAGCTTTGACCATCTGAAGAGTCATTGGCTGACAGAACGGAATTATCGCCCAATCCATGCTTTCCTGTATTTCATTAGTGCCCGCCCAACAGAATCCTAACTATGCCAGATAACAGAAAATCTATGAAATAAAGATAACAGGAAGAAGAGCAACAATCTTCTTCGTTTTTAGTTTTGTGCCTGAATAACAGGAGCTTAGAGACAAACTGCTGCAGTTACATTTTGGAGAAGTCCATAATTAATTCTGTTTCCAGCACATTTTGAAAAGAATGACTTGTCAACTTTGGTGAATACCAAGGCAACAGACAAGTTTTTACTAGTGGTTGTAACAGTAACATTGTGATAAAAACAAAGCAGTTATCTGATTATGTTGGCTGGTGTGAAACCCTACACATTACAACCGTACCATAGCTAAGTGTCTGTTAACAATCTCCAAGGAATTGGTGGATGTGTGCATCATAGGGTATTTATTTCTCAGCTTCTTCTGAAATTGATTCAATGTGACAAGGTACAGCGGCAAACAAGAGCACAGCTCATTATCATAGGTGGAAAAACAAGGCACTTTACTCAAGGGCTATTTCAATAGGTTACAAAGGGCCCTGTTAAGGTTTCCTTGGACCGTTTTCAGCCAAACTAAAATGATGTACCATCTTTGGAAACCTCAGAGAATAATTTCAAATACCCACTGGCTCACTCATCACTTGGTGATTTTATATCCGGAATTATGGATGGTATCGCTCCATTTAAAATCAAAAGAGTCAGTGGCAAGCAGAAAGCACCATGGTAGCAATATCCAACTGTTAAACTGCTAAAAAAAGAATGTAGGAAGAATGAAGAAAATGTCACACATCTAAACTTCACATCTATTATCAAATCCAAAAAGAGATGCTTTGCAAATATAATTATGAAATTCTCCGACATCAACAGAAATATGAACAATGCTTATGTGAATTTACAACAGTTGATGCTTCTGTACTTAACAACTACAGGCCAATATCCAATCTACCATTCACTGCTATTCTAATGACATTCAAATGTATGTTGCTCTATCACCTAATGATTATGCTCCCCTATAATGTCTTTATCAGTGTATCTTTTCTTCAGCTGAACACAGATAAAACAGAAGTAATTCTATTTGGGGAAAAAAGATGAAATACTCAGAATTGCCAATATTCTTGACACAAAGGGGAATAAAACAAAATACACTGTTAAAAAATGGCAGTGTGTGTGTTTTCATTGACAGTGAGCTACATTTTGAGTCACTTGTGAGTATTTTATCACCTGAAAACACTACCAAGCTAAGAGTGCATATGTCAAAAAATGCAATGGCCTTTTCACAGGCCTGCAAAAAAGCTTCAGCTTCAGCTGGTTCAAAATACAGCAGCTAGGGTTCTCACAAGAACAAAAAGAACAGAGCACATTACTCCAATTCTATGGTCCCCTCACTAGCTACCAGTAAGCGTATGTCTCTAAATTGGACAGGGTCTCTGATATGTTTCATCAATATAACCAGATCTCAGCATAATCACAGCAGAAAAAAATTCTGGTAAAACCTGATTAGAAGTATGTAACAAAGTATGGTGAAGCAGCCTTTAGCCACTATTCAGTTTAGCTATGGAACCAACTCCTAGAGGATATCAAAAAGTTGCTGTTGGCTGTTTCAAATCTAGACTAAAGACCAAGCTATTCTCAGATGCTTTCTGCTAACCTCTGTATCTTTTTCTTTTATACTTTAATCATTTATTACTTCACGTTTACTTAATTGTATTACTTTATGTCTAGTGTTTTTATCATCTACATCATTTATTACTTAACTTATATGAATTGTATTACTTTATTTCTACTATTTTTATCATCTATGTTTTATGTTCAGTGACTTACTTTTTGAAATTTTGTTTATTTTGCTTATTTTGTTGTTTTTTTTCTATTATTCACTGTTCTTTGCCTTTATCTTTGCAAAGCACATTGAACTGCCTCTGTGTATGAATGGTAATATATAAAGAAACTTGCCTTACCTTGCCTCTCATTGCATGACTGTTCCACTAACAAGCTGACCTGTTCATACTTAAAGAGTATATTCTAAGGAGGAAAAAGTCCACTAGGGGTGTTAAAGAGAGCCAGGTCCCTGAGCAAGAGTGATTCCTGAGGGGTCTCGGGGTCTGACCTTCCTTGTGGTGAATACGATTCAGAGTGCTAGAGACCTGTCAACCAGGTCTCTATATTCTCTAAAACGCCATGTGTTCGTGCCATGGTGCATGGAGGTTACACAACCATGACCCACTCACATGCCGAGGTCATTCTGTCTTTCCTGCAGCATATGTTTGAGCAGGGTCGGCCTTCTCAACACTCAAGGTTGATCTGGCAGCTATTTCTGCACACACATTGGCTGAAACAGTTTCACCCTGGTTGCACATCCCCTGGCTGGCCATTTCATCAGGAGCGCGAGGCATTCCACCCCCACCAGTTCCTCTATGGGACTTAGCACTGGTGCTGAGAGTGCTGTCCAGCATGCAAGTTGAGCCCCTTTCAGATATTGAACTGAAACTGACCTTAAGATGGCACTGCCATTGGCACTGACATCAGTTAAGCACATGGGAGACCTCACTGCTCTTTTGTTTAGTCCAGCTTGCATACAGTTTGCTCTTTTACATCCCAACCCCTTCTATGTGCCCAAAGTCTTGACCACCTTGTTCAGATTGCAAGTAATCATTCTGCCTGCCTTACACTCTCCTGTCCTCCAGTCAGAGCCAGGGCTGAAGGCTTATTTGCCCTGTCAGGGCACTGTGTGCATATACGAATTGCACCCGCCCCTTTCAGAGGTCAGAGCAGCTCTTCATGTGTTTTTTTACACAAGCCTGTGGGAGGGAGGGCTTTGTCGAAACAATATCTGCCACACTGGCTTGTCGAAACGATAGGCTTGGATGCTGCATTCCGCTCATTATGTGTTTGTAGTCCTGTGATGATGTCAGTATGGACACTTAACCTCCTTTGTGGTTGGATGTGACGTGTGTGTCTACGGCTCACCCTGTCCAGTTATGTAGATGTCTGCAATGTTGAGAGAGGGCCAGTGTGGACATCTACCCTCTCTTATTGCTGGTGCGTGTGTGTTCACTCAGTTCAGTAATATCAAATCTGGAAAACAGGCAAAAGCCGTTGTGACAGGCATCACATGCTCATGTAAACAAACAACATGGAGAGGGTTTTTTTGCGCAATCATTCCCTACTTTCTTGCCAGTGTTTCATCTTGCAAACATGTTATGTTCACTTTTGACAACGTGCGCGACTGACTCACTAACCGTAGAATATGCATAGCAGCCAGTATGCGTTGTCTGCAGCAAGTAAAGGAAGTAAAGTAAAGAGGATTAAAGCAAAGCTTCACTCAAAGCTGTCAGTTATTAGTGTCATTTACAAATCAATGTAGAATAATGTCGGAGTGCTATTTGTCTGTGATGTTAAACAAAGCAGATATTGGGTCAAACTAGCTTGTGTGCATTCAATGTTTAAAACGGAGTCTCTGTTGACTATAGTGAGACTGTATTTTGCACCTGTGTGAGGAGGCCTGATCATTAATCATGGTACAATTTTAACTTGCTTGCTTCAAAGTTTGTTTCAGTGATCTTGTTGGGAAAAGAAGATGGCTAGTCAGCTAAGTAGGTAAGGTGTCTTTGGCTAGCTAAATAAACTAACCTTAAACTAGCATAAATGCTGCACAAAAGAAGCATCTAATTGTGTATGCTGCTCTACGTTCCATTGTAAGTTGACAGTTGATAAACACGAGTCAGTGCATTTATTCGGGAAAACATGGACTCCCCCCAAAAAATGAATGTTTCCTTGTCTTGCCAATGAACACCACAAGCAGTTAATGAGGACCTACATGAGGTACTACATCACCATCAGTGAGGAGAAAGATGGTGCTCACTCAAATAAATTGTAACCCATAGGCTATGGCACAGCTTTAAAAACTGTTTAATTGATGGTAACTTTAGTGGAGGTATTAGCTTAGGTGTGGCTATATGTATGTATCGATAGTGAAACCGTGATGTCAGTCCAACCAACTCAGTTAACATCAACCTACCCAAAGTTCCCATTTTGTAATCTTGACTTGATTGACCGTTCCATTGCACTTTTCTGAGGCGAAGGTTTTTTTTTTTTTCCTGACTTCCTGAGTTTGCATCACTTTAATCCAATTATCAGGCAAATCGGATTCTGAATAACACACATAACCACGCCATCTCATGATGCGACTCGATCGGATTGGCATGCATTCAGATTCATGGACTAGATTATCTTTTTTGAGCATGTGTAGGGATAAAGCACAAACACATCGCTTAAATGTAGTAGCAGAACCACAAAGTTATTAAAATGACCACAGTAGAGTTTCTTTTTTTTTTCGCTTGACTTACCATACAAACCTAGCTAGCATGTTAGCAAGCAACCTACATGCTTCCATATGCTGCAAGTGTGGTATTAACTAGACATTCACCTTGCTAATGTTGACATTACCTAGCCAAAACGGTGACAGTAAACAAAAATAGTGATGATAAGGCAAGATGCTGTCTTATAATAGTAATGGGATACAACACAGACCTTGTATAGAGTTACACAAGTTTATTTGTTAAAAAGTTGTTTCATGAGTATCTTTTAAGATCCTAACCTACTAGACAGTTTACTAGCTTCAAAAGTCAAATTCTGTGATATCTTCACACATCAAAGTCAGCATGTTTGCTGTCTATGACACACCAAGACAAAATCTGTGGTTGTGATCTTCCTGTGGGAGTTTGAATAGGTGAATTTGAGGCAAATTGTAAAGTGCTTCAGAGGAGCAGAAAAGTACTGTCCAAATACAGTCCATTTACCATTACACTGATTTCCTATGATCACAGAGCAATAAATTCAACAAATGTGAGCGCCTCAGTGTTTTGTTTAGGCTGTTCTTTGTTCTTTTTTTTTTCTTGTAGGTCATATTCCATTCAAGCAAGCATTAGAGAATAACATCAGGTGTTCCCCCAAAGGTGCAGCAGAGTGTGTTTATTTTTGACCAATGCTGGGTCAGGTGTTGCCAAGGGTGTGTGATGCCTCTGCAGAGTTACACAGCTCAATATTATTTGTGTGTGTGTGTGTGTGTGTGTGTGTGTGTGTGTGTGTGTGCACGCGCATGCACGCATGCATATGTGTGTGTGTGTGTTCATGCCCCGAGGGGATGCAGTAGGGGAGCTTCATTCCCACTGGCCCCTCATCCATCACATCCCTCCTCTTTCTCCTCTTTCTCCCCAGAGTCTCTTCCTCCCCAGCAGGGCATCTATCGGACAGAGCAGGTGAAGAGAGGAGGCTGAGGGCTGGGGGTGGGTGTGGGAGTTTAAATAGGGCTTGCTCATCCCTCACTCAATAAAAAGGTCCATCTTCACTCTCTGTGTGAGCCAAGTACAGTCTTCACTTTGCCTTTTCAGTCAAGCCATTCATCTCACTACCTAAGAGAATTAACAGCAAAGCAAGGAAATGGTTCTTTTCTCTCTAACCAGGTAAAATGCTGCTTTTGCCACTAGATTTTCAAGGAAAGCAGCACTTTTGTTAATAGATTTTCTAAGGAGGGAAGTGGTAATTTTGTCAGATTTTCCAATCAGGGAAAATAGTACTTTTCATAGTAGAATTTTAAATACATTGTTCTACATCAACAGAAATCGTTAATGTACTGCAGATAATTGCAATGTAATGAATGTAAAATGTAACCTAAACTTCATCAAGTTTAATTACATTAATCAACACCAGTATCTTCTGGCTGTGTTCAGATTAATTCACTCAGTTTGTTGCCTGTTAATTTTTACAAAACAGAAATAATTATGTTGGTTGATTTGCTGAAAGAAAACAATTATATAGACTTGTGCTTCATGTTAAGATATAGTTATTTGGGCCTTACCTTCTCTGTGCACAGGATTAAAAAGAGGACAATTAACTCTTTAAGCTTGCATGTATGCAAGATAGGCCTAATCGTGGCTTCAGATACTTACAGTCGTAACTCACAAATTACAGTCAAAACTCTTGCCACTGTTATTTACACAGCATTATTTTATTGTTCTTCTTGTACCAACAGCACAGAAAAGTGTGCTAAACAAGACTAAACAACGCACACACAGACAGACAGACAAAGACAGAGAGAGAGAGACAGAATCGATCCAAGCAGGGCCTTGCAGTAGAGCAGTTTGTGCAGTTGGTGGACCCGGTCCAGACTCTGTCGATTGGGGCCAGTGAAAGCCACTCGCCCATTTCCCTTTGGCAGGCATTCATGAGGTAGGTGGGGTTCATTTTGTGGTGGCCCTCTGGCCATAAGCAGCATTATGTGGCTGCTGTAGGTGGAAGTTCAGTCTGATCACAGTGAAAGACTGACAGCATCCATCCCTCTCAGTACAGCATCAGCATCCATCCCTCACAGAACAGCACCATGGTAGTGCAGTTGGTAGAGGTGCCATTCGATAACCAGAAGGTTGCACGTTTGAGGCCAGCTCTGTCTGATCCCGAGATACCAAATCCCCAAATTGCTCCCGGTCAGCAGGTTGACACCTTGCATTTAAGAGTTAAAAAAGCACTTCCACTTGCTCTTGAAAGTATTAGTACACCCTACCTTTACACAAGGATGCACAAAAACACAAGTGAAAGTGGTTGAAATGGGAAAGGAGCTAATTCTCAGATTTTTCTGCTGGATACTTGATTACTTGATTGAGTGGACAGGGATATGTGTTGATAATATTTTGAATTGTTTAATTGTCTGTTGACCTCAAAGATGTATGGATTATGATCTTCAAACCTTTTACAATAATTAATGGGTATTTTTTAATTGTAAAATGTCTTATTTTTCAGATTAGATCAGATTACCAGGGAATTAAGATACATGTCAGTCAAAATCCAAAGGATAGAGATTTGATCTCTTGTAATAAGGTGTGTGAATGGTCCTGGTCCTGGAAGTGGTCAGTTGGCTTGAATCAATTATGGTATTGACAAATGTCCCTTTGCAATTCCTCATGGTTTGTCTTGTAGGTTGTGTAATAAAAGTGGGGCCTTATCCTAACCAAACCTGTGCACTGGTCAGCCATTTTGCCATTTGGTATCCCCCCGTATGTAGTTGGCCCCAGAGTTATCCTCTAGCGTCACTGCCTGTTTGTAATGCTTAAAGGAGGGCAGGACCCAAACGCACAAGGAACAGGCTTCGCTACGAAGACCGCAAAACACTACAGCACAATCATTAAAGACGAACAACGATCAACAAAAGACTAAGGAAACAAGAGGGCTTAAATACACATGGTTCAACAAGGGAACAGGGAACAGGTGAAACAAGGCAGTGACTGACGAAACTAATAATGAACAGGACTAGGTACATGGGAGGAGCAGAGCAAGGAACAGGGACACATGGTGAGGATAAACAAAGGAGCACATGGAGCACAGGACCAGGAAGTAAACAATGGGCAGACAGGAAATGACATAGAACAGACAGGAAGTAACAGGAGGATACAACTAGAGCAGATGGTAAACAGGGTAGGACCTTACACCATTCTTGCATGCATATATTTTGGTTCATAGTGCCTATTTGGGACAGAATGCTATCCAAAAATCCTGGCTTAGTGTGTCATGGTAGGTAACAAGGCATATGCATGGAGTAGTTTAATTTGTGTTTAGTCATTGTGTCTGTCAGTATTTTTGCCAGTATGTTAATGCCCTTACTCTGAATTGGCTTTTGGAAGAAATTGAACAGTGTGGAGGGAGGTGGCAATACAAAATAGCATGTTGTATATAGCAAAATAAATAAATAAATTAGTATTTCCAGGTCAAACCTTTTCAGGTCTTCTGTGGAAGCTCGAGGCAGTGACTCATGGCTCTTTGCTGGAAGTAGAAACTCCCTTTTCTAGTATGGACTAATGATGTCATAGTTGTTGTAGGAGCCATTTTGTGCTGCTGGCAGAATGTGAATATTAATCTTGGTCTCAGCCTTGCCTTAATGGAGCCTAGGCCATATAAAGGGTTAATCAAATTACCTCTGCTAATTAGAAGAGCTTACACATTAGAAGGGTGTGTGTGGAAAGTTTGGTTTCCAGTAGGCATACGGTTTTTCAATTGATTGATTGTTCATTTGATTTGTTTGTTTGTTTGTTGTCTTGTTTTGGTTTACGTGAAGTTTTCATGGACTCATAACAATAAAAAATTTTTACATTAATTTACATTTTGGAATAAACAACAACTATTGAAACCACTGAATGGCATCTAAGAAATACCTTATAAGAGGACACTACAGTTGTGATTAAATATTATTTGAAAGTGAAACTGGCTTGCGAGAATGTTACATCAAGAGTTACGTTGACTCGTTGACTAGAGATTATAGTAGATAGATGGTTGAAGAAAAATGTAAAAGTTTCCTCTCTTTTGGTAAATACAATCAACTTGGAGAGAAAGTCCTGCTCACTCAGGTGATTTACTTGAAGAGGATGAGGAAAATCGCACAAGTCTGGATGTCGGGTCCAAAGGTTTGGATTTGGATGAAGTAGGGGAGCTCCCCATGCCATCATGTTTCCAGTAGCAGCTGGAGCATGCACAGGAGCTAATGCTAGCTGCTGCTCCACAAACTACGACACAAGATATTAGCAAGATGCCCAGTGACTCAGCAAGGAGTCCAGAATGTACATGAGAAAGAAGTACAACCTACATATGCGCTTGTTTAATCACAGAGGGTACCAACAGTACCCCTGGATTGAATATTCAATCACTAAGGAATATACTATACTGCTTCGCATGTAGGCACTTTGTAATACACAGGGGCACGAGGAATCAGCATTCACCCTAAAACGGGTTCAGCATTTGGGTCAATGCTCAGGCATTCCATACACACAAGGTGTCTGCTGGTCACAAACGTGTTATGGAGACTTCTTCAGCTTGGCTTAACCAGACAAAGCCCAAAACTGTGGCTGTTTGGACACATGCATTACAGGCCAGTAATGCATGTCTGTAATTTTCTTTCACCTTTTTTTCTATTTACATATTGGTACTCCCTTCTTTTCTTTTTTTTTACTTTTAGCTAATGTGGTGTACAGCTGTTCCATCCAGGTTTTTGCTCCTGTTTGTTAATGTGATGATGGTGATGTATGTGTTTTTTTTCCGTTTTCCTTTTTTTTTTCTTCTATAAAAACTTAATCACGCACACACACACACACACACACACACACACACACACACACACACACACACACACACACACACACACACATGCACACACAAATAAATAAATAAACATGCTATGGTAGCATGGGCTGACTTTGAATTAAGGAAAGACTGTGGTTCAAAAATTTGCAATGCACTCACCAAGGGTACAGTAGTCTATGTTTTTGCCGAATATTAATTTTAACACAAGTGTTCAGGTATTCAATTCAAAGAATGCAATTGAATGCATTTTTACAGGTTTGTACACTGTTTTTTACACAGTTGTGAAAAGCTAAAAATAAATAATTCTTCAAGTTAAGTTCTTCAAGGTCCGGCTGGAAGGATTTCTTCCTGACCCAGTGGCTTACTATGGGTCACCACAGGCCCTGGACCAGCATCGCTAACATCTTTGTAAACAGTGAAAGGAAGTTTTAGACTAGGATGACCAACTGGAACAGTGGTGAGATGTTTTTTGAAAGCATCAAAAGCTAACTGCCACTGTTCACTCCAGCCAACTGAGAAAACATAGTGATAGTGATACCAAACATCACTGAATACTGACCAAGATAGAGCAACGTTACAATGAGAACATTACAATGAGAACAAACATGAATAGTTCCAGTCTGCATAAGTGGGAGTGTCACATAACGTTACAATATAAACTTTTCAGTGATCTTCTGTATCAGCGTATGACGGCTCGACTCTGGTCTGCATAAAGGCTGATTTTCCCCACTCCCCAAAAATAGAACACGGAACTTAACAAACGTTTGTGCCTCTTGCTCCACATTTACCCTCTCTGGTGATACCCGTCTGTATGCACTTAGCTTCAGGTCATGCAGAACTGAATAGTTATGAATGGCAGCTGTGTTCTCAGGGACAGCTGTAGCCCCTTGAGCAATGTAATGACAAAACACATATCCATTGGCCTCTCACTGTTTACAAATGGAACATACAGTGAGCTAAATGGATTTATTAATTAGACTGCCTTGCCCCCAGTGGTCTTAACACTGAATTTGAGTTGAGATGTTGTTTATAATGTACTGAGCATTGATAGTGCTTGTATTTTCTGCACTAATAGTATAATTTATGGAGATCTGCTGTTGTGGCCTAGTCATCCATGTCTCATGTAGCCACAGGGGCTGAGATACCCCTGAGCGCATTTGTGAATGGACATTACACCTGCCCAATTAGGGGACTCCAATGTAATATAAAAAGATTCAAATGACAAAGATATTCATAGAATAAATGAGGAACCGAAGTTCTGAGTTGAGCCACAACTTCTCCTTCTTTACTTCGTCAGTGAGAACCTCAAAAAAAGTTGTGTTGATGTTAAGTTAATGACATGGCATCATTTTTCCTCAGATTTAACAGAAAACAGATAAGATAAACACAAAAAATCTGCCATTATTCTTTATATTCAATGAAGTTAAAGAGAAAAAAATGTTTTAATTAAATAATTAAATTCATTTGATTACATACTGATAATTTATCTAATTAATAATGATCTAGTATTTTATTCATTTATTGGTCATTATACTGGTCAATGATATTTTAGTCAATCTCAAATGTTGCTCTAAAGGTCTAGGCCTTACTCAGAAGCAGCAAAGCCCCAGGCTGTTGGCTTCTACACAGAGCCCATAATTGCAGCATTAGGAGCCGGTCAGACTGCAGCATCATTAGGCCCCATACAGCACACTGCACAGCACAGACAGCCATGGGCCCATAGGGAATAGACAGAGAGATGAGGGGAGAGAGAAAGATGGAGATAGAGAGGAAAGAGGGATAGAAAGTGTGAGATGGAGAGAATGAGATGGCAATGGAGAGGGAGACAGAGAGAAAGGCTGAGATAGAAAAGGAGAGAGAGGAGTATGACGTGAAAGAATTGGAGAGCAGGTTGGAGAGATGGAGGTCAGAAGATGATAGGGAGATGGAGAAAGGGCAGATAGAGCTAATGAAAAGAAATGCACACACTATGCTCTTGTGACTGGGAAAAGAAAGTGGGAGACAGAGTGAGGACAGTTTGAAGAGAGAGAGGTACAGCTCATGGGGAACTATACATTTGAGACTTTGGTAACACGGATGACGCATATAGCCTAACATTTAGGTTAAATGAAGGATATGAATCATCCTGCATTAATGGAGAACCATTTGTCTCTCTCTCTCTGGGTCTCTTAACATGGCAGACTAGGTCATGTGTGGATTAATTATGAACAATCTCTGTCTCTCTCTCTGGGTCTTTTTCTCCCCGTCCTTAGCATGGCAGGCTGGGCCATGTGTGGGTGCAAAGGAATCCTGTGGAGATAATCATTAGTAGGGGAGCAAGGCTGTGGATGGTGGGGATTTAACGGTGTGCTATTGTCTGGCTAATTTGTATAGACTGGGATGTCCTTGCATGTAATTGGTGTGAGGCTGTTCTGTTGTAATACCAGTGTAAGACCATTTGTCTATCTGGATGAACAGACAACACCAGTGGGAGATCCTCTATCTACATGATTAGAAATAAGCTCAATTAAACCTTTTCCCTCTTTTGGCGAACATAGCCAACATAACAGTCAAATCCATAGAGTATGATCATATCTGTGGAAATCTGTAGAAATTGTCCACAGTGAAACTGGATAGTCTACTGATACAATATGCTTGGACCTGCACAGACTAATGCAGGGGTATAGTGGTAAGATAAATAAGGTCTAACGGCTAACGGAGGTGGAGTGCTGTTATACGGAAATAATGAACAAGGTGGAGGCAAAGAACTTAGTCTTTACTAAAGCTCTGATTAAGAGTACTATATGCAAGTCTAAGGACACAGTGCCAGCACCTCAATTCTCACTTGTAATGGTCAGTGACTCTTTGCTGAAGTTGTACTTGTTGAGCCTCAGACGTTTCCTTGACTGACGTCAGCGGAGTTCTCAGAAATAGCTCATGCTCTAGGAGAGGACATTAGTGGACCCGGGTGTTCTCTTGACATTACACCAGCAGGGATTCACAGGAAGAGAGATTAAAGCATATATACACACACATACACATATAGACACACACATACACACTGTGACTTGTTTGTGTTTTGAAGCCTATTATCCGCTTGTGGTGAGCAGTGTGGTTTGGAAAGTCATTCTATCCTCTCTGGATTCCCACAGAAAAAAAAATAAATAAATAAATAAATAAAGCATGACGAGCAATCTCTCAATTTGAAGTGACAATAAACTGAAACCCAAACAACCTTACACACACACACACACACACACATACACACAAACATATACACACATACACATTCCACATTCACACATACTGCATACACACATACGCACACATACACACAAACATACACACCATACACACTACACATTCACACATACTGTACACAGACACACGCACACACACACTGACACCACCACACCCAAACACACAACCGTAATAAATCCCTCGAGTTAATAGGCAGACATACACATACGCACAGACAAATTCCCATATTGTACAGAGGCTTGTTCTGCCAACCCATTCTTCAAGGGAATCTGAATGCAGCGAACAGCCATGTGCACATGCCCTTGAAGGGATTATGGTTGTAAGAGTATGAAAGAGACTCCCTTTTGTTCTTGTATTTGTTCATGGCAGATTTGTCATCTTTGCCTTTCCTCCTCCATCGTCTCTCAGAGACCTTAAAGATGTGTGATTGCAGAAGCCTCATTGCCAGACCAGCTGTCATCTTGCCCATAATAAGCCACTTTCATATTGGTTTCATACTTTCACTTGATAAATATTTGACTTTTCTTTTTCCTACTTTAAATGACTAATTAACATATGAGTTAAGACACCTGAAAAACATGCCCCCCACCCACCACACACACACACACACACACACACAGCATGAGATTCAAACACCAGCCTCATCAAGGCACTCTCTGTAGTCACAGAGAGTGGATTCCTGATCCTCATTATAAAATTGACCTGATGTTCCAGCAGAATTCATCTGCATCTAGTTAACTCCCAATCAAGTTTCCCTCTAGAGGGAGTGAGTGCTTGATTTTCAGTGAGGCTGTCAGTCATAGAGGTGAATCCAGTTCAATATTGCTAGACCTTGGAGTATTTAAGCTTAATTAGAACAAACAGCAACTCTGGCCTATTCAGTCTTCATTATGATGCTGTAGAGACATGTTTGAATGAGATGAGCAACCACCATCATAATGACTGTTTAGTTGCCATGGATATTAGGCTACATCCTGCATTAATCTCCTCTGCACTATGTAGTCATCTGATCATGACATCACTGCACCGGAAATCAGTGATCTGGATATCAGTGATCTAGAGCACTTGTTGAACAGCTCTAACTTTGTGTTCTTAAGGAGGGGGCATTTATCCAGAACCTCTGTCAGCTACGGTGATGTAGGAGACTCCTGGTAAAGACCTGTGTATGGCTTTTAAATCTTAGCTTTGCCCTGCAGCAGGTGAGGGTGTGTGTGGAGCTTTACTGGAGTACTGTGTGTGTGTGTGTGTTTGTGTGTGTGTGGCAGGGGGCAGCCATGCATCTCTCTTAGGGGAGATGGCGATCGATTAGCCATTTGTTTCCTGCTGGAACCTCCGCCAGTAGCTGCAGGCTTCAGACAGGCTATGAACGACAGAGCAGAGATGAGTGGAAGAGAGGGGAAGAGAGGAGATGGGAGGAGAAGAGAGGAACAGAGAATAGGAGGGGAGGAGAGATGGGAGGATAGAGGAAGAGGGAAGGAGAGGATGGGAGGAGGAGAAGATGGCTTCTGTCTATTAGCAGACCCTCAGAACCCCTACAAACACACTCTCTCTTTCTCTCCCCAACCCTCTCTCTATCAATCTGTTCTCTCTTTCAATGAACTCACCCCCAAAATGCACAAAATCTCCTCCTCCTCTTTTGCTTCTCCTCAGTTTAACACACAGCCAGCCTGTGTTTGACTGCCCCTCTGTAATGAGCTGTGCTGATGTTGTGACGGTAGCATCAGGTATTGGTGAGCGTATAGGTATTGATCGATGAGCGCTGCAGCACAGCTTCCTGTCTCCTCTGATGTCAGTCGTGCTTTTCTTCATTCCCTACTGAACGTCTGAATCCCTTTCAAAGGCCATCAGGAGCTTTTGTGCCCATGCTGAGGCCATTCTGGCTGCCTGGGTGATTTTCAAACAATTTCCCTCATTGGCGATTCAAAGATCTGAGTAAATGACACGCTCCTATTTGCAAACAGATTTCCCCATGCAGACAAAAGCTTGTGGAAATGTGAGTAAAACAAGCTGCATTGAGCCATGTGGAGCCTAAGCAGTGGAATGGGTAAGTGGAGGTATGTTTATCAGTTTATCTCTGTTTGCCACTGCTGGTGTTCATGAAGAATTGATTCAAAGTGAACTCTTATTTACAAACAAATTTCCCACAAAGTCATTAAATTTGAGAAAGTATGTGTTCAAGCAACACTGCCAAGCACTTAAACACACACCCTCCTTCTCCCCTGAGGAAGGTGTAAGTGTACTCTAGAGGATCTGAGGAATAGTTGTTTATTTTTGTTCTTAATCCAGTCCTTAATGACTGCAGATAAGAGTGTTTCTTTTCCCCCACTGTGCCTTAACCCATTACTTCAGTGTTAATGTCTTTTCCATTTGGAGTGCAGCCCCTTTAGTGGGAAGCAAATGTGTTTGGTGGAACATAGTTTCCACTGCGCTGGTATCATTTATTCCTGGCCTCTCTGAGGATGGACCATAGTCTCCACTGGACAGATATAATTTTTTACTGGCCTCTCTGAGGGATCTGCTGTCAGTAAAGCTAACAGGCCTGTCACTTCCTGCAGAGCTGTTCAGCTGGCTCAGGGTTTGGGGCTGAGGGCATGTAGCTGAGTCAGCAAGAGTAACGGGAGGACACTGGAGGAGGAGGATGAGTAAGGGCCTTCCAACCAGCTGCAACAAAGTGCGGAGTACTGCTATTCCGTTGTCTTCAAAGCAACCCCGCACACCAGCGCAAACTCTGCTGCTGTCGCCTGTTGATTACGATTCAAGACTATTTTGTCGTTGCTGTTCTATAAAATCCATTGGTGATTCCACATACTACTATGCCATGTTTGTTGCGTGCAGTGCACCAGTTGTGTGCAGGAGCAAACTAAGTTGTCAAATTCGAAAGTGCTCTGCAATAATGTCATAGTCGGCGTACGGAGAGACATGCTGCTTATGACCCCAAGAACACCATCCCCACTGTCAAGCATGGAGGTGGTAACATCATGCTTTGGGGGTGTTTTTCGGCACAGGGCTACTTCACCGTATCAATGGGAGGATGGACAGAGCCATGTACCATAAAAACCTGAGTGAAAACCCCCTTCTCTCTGCCAGGAAGCTTAAAATGGGTCATGGATGGGTCTTCCAGCAGGATAATGACCCAAAGCATAGAGCCAAGGCAACCAAGGAATGGCTGAAGAAGAAACATATCAAGGTCATGGAGTGGCCCAGCCAGTCTCCGGACCTGAATCCTATAGAAAATCTATGGAGAGAGCTGAAGCTCAGAGTTGCCAAGCGACAGCCACTGAATCTTGATGATTTAGAGGTCATTTGCAAAAGTGAGTGGACCAACATTCCTACTAATATGTGCAGCAGAAACCTGGTCATCAGCTACAAAAAACATCTAACCTCTGTGCTTGCTAATAAGGGGTTCGCCACAAAGTCCTTTTGGCAAGAGGGTTCAAATACTTATTTTCCTCAATAAAATGCAAATAAATTATTAGAATTCTTTAAAGTCGATTTCTTGATTTTCTTTGTGATGTTCTGTCTCAGCATGTTAAACCACCTATCGTTAATATTAAAGACTGATTGAGTCTTTATTAGTGGCCAAACCAACAAAATCAGCAAAGGAGCAAATACTTGTTTTCCCCACTGTACCTATGTGCTAACAAGAAACTAACTGTTTTTGGACATCACTTAAATGTAATATATTGTTGGAACCTAACTTTTTGCACTTTTCCACTTAAACTAATGTTAGTAATGTTATCCAACTGGCTGTCATTCAGTATCATACCACCACTTCGCAATTTAAAATGTAACGTTAGATAGTTTCTCTATCTATGTCGTAAGTGGTAGCTGCCTGATCTGAAATAAAGTTCATTTTCTTCAAATCTGAACAGAAACAACTTACACTATTAGGCTAGAAACTAAGTCAAACACTTGCAGATTATGACAGATGAATCCACAAAACCCTCAGTAACTCCAGAAAGATGGAATGACCAATTTATTTGTAAAATTCCACATGTATCTCATTCATTTCAGTGCAATGAAACTCAGAAAAAAAACAAACATTGGCATACATTCCCTCAGCCTCTCGCTCCACTTCAACTCTCTCTTATGGCACAGTGTTATCAAACACAGTGCAGTAGCTCAAATTCATCGGACTGGACAGGCAGAGTTGATTCTCCCACATAGTCTAAAAGTCTAAACTTGCAATGGCCCTGTCAGACCAATCAGTGGCCAGCAGTCTGTTCACGTCACGTTGAGTATTGGCTCAGCACGGATAGAACCTGGCCAAAGCAGGTACAAAAAAACATAACGGTACCCAGTACAACTCCCAGTGGAAACGCCAAAAAAACAAAAAGGAGTGGAGTTGAGTTGAGTAGAGTAGTGCTAAAATGGTATGGTATAGTATATATTGGAAATGGGGCATAATGTGCCATGGAGGAGAAGGAGAAAGAGTAGAAGAGTCAAGTCAATGAGAAGATGATGGAGTGGGAGGAGACGAAAAGGGGTTGAAGAACAAAGGAAACGGTGGAAGCGGGTGGGGAGGTGAAGAAGCAAGAGACCATCATGGAGGAAACAGATAAGGGGAGAAGGTGGCATTTGGAAGAGGAGGTACCCTTCAATCAAGCTTCACTGATTTGATCTGAATTGTCAAAAATACTGAATCCCTTTGGTGTTGTCACTGACATTGTTATCTTGGTGTGTGCGTGTGTATGATTAACTAACTTGAACTTAACCAGATGTTGGATGTTTATGTTTGTGTGATTGGCTCTCCCCAGTCCAAACAGGCATGCATTTATGTCCGCTGGATTTATGTGTGTAGGTAGTGGGCCATGGAGGTCACAGTTACCCTGGCAGTAAAGAGGGACCTGCAGGTGACCCTGTCCAGCTGGAAGGCAGTGATTCAGCATGTGTGAGGCTCCTGGAGCACCAATCTTTCTCCTTTACGAGGTGCAGCTTAAAGCAGAGCCTTAGCCTTGGCTGCCCCTGGATCACACAAACTTTGTGAACACACACACACACGCACACACACACACACACACACACACACACACACACACTTTATGAACACACACACACACACATACACACACACACACACACACACTCACATGCCCGGCCAGAGAAACAATACTTTATTTCTCTCTCTCTCTCTTTCTCTCCCTCGCTCTGTTACTTTTTGTGCTCGGGTGTGGCCCAGCTGACAGCTTGATGAATTGTTTATTTCTGTGTAAATACTCTTAATGTGTTGAGGTAAACCTTGACTGTATTTTTCTTGTTCAGTGGATGGAATGATTCATAGACTGCACTGAAGACATGCAACCCTGAAGCAGTCAGAGCTGAATGAACATAAAATAAAAATACAATGAAATCTCCTAAGAGGTGTATTCTTGCTGCTCTGTGCCTGTAAGCTTGAGGCTAACCTTGCTGACTAGCTCTTAACGTTTTAACATTTTCAGTGAGTTAAGCAAACAGCAATTGCCTCTCCGAGCCATATAAGGGTAGTAGGGTAACTATTTTACTTGAGGGTGTCGACATAAGATTGACATGACCTTTCGTAAACGTGATCTATCAGGACCATGCCATTTTTCTTTGGGATCCAGACATTACAAAAACTGAATGACATTATATATGTTCATGATACGTGTCATGTCATGTTTGTGACAGGCTCATGTCACTGTTATGTCAACACCCTCAGTAAAGTGTTACCGGTTGTACATACATTGGTCTAAATCTGTGTGTCATCCATGGGCCTAAGCCCTGAGTCCTCAGAGACCTGACAAACAATGGAATTCTGTCACTGTCTGTTATCAGCTGTTGCTGAGCAACAGGTCAGGCTCTAAGAGTTTGCATCATTAAAAACATGGCAAGACTTTTTATAATAAGATATATAGTACAGGAGACATGATAGATGCTATTTTGACCAATAAGACCATTAGAGTTGGATGTAAGGACTAGTTATAATGAATGATATATATTAGTCGCAGGGAGTGGAATGTTTAAAATATTACAGGAAAAAAAAAACATTGTGTGTAACATAGAAAGTCATTGACCATTACAGATTGATGCAACATCATTTAATCACTTGCTATACAGAGAAATATTAGTTGCGCTGAGTAACAGGGTGAATGCTCCTAAAGACTTTTCTGACATTTTTAAGTGGTTTCATGCTCCACTCCAGAGCTATTTGGCTGGAGTGCCCTCCGTTGCCAGTACTGTAGGGTCATTCACACTGATTTGCCATAATTGCATTTGAACCAAATTGATTGGGCCTTGTGTGCATTTTCTAATTGGCATTTTTCCCCACTGTGACAAATGAATCAGCATAGTATTAGACAGACAAGGGCCAGCAGTGCTGTCTGTGGAAAGAATTGGCTGAGTTTGTGATGGTGGATTACCAAAGTTCAGATGAAGTAAAAGGAGAGAAGGCACTTTGCAGAGGAGTGTCACATTAATCAACCAAAAACTTCAATTGACTGATCTGATTCGTTGATCTGAAGATAGAGCTTGACATACCTCCAGTCATATGCATCAAATGGAATTGAGATAACTTCTTATGTTATATGAATGGTTGTTATGTCTGCATTACATCACCTTTCTTCAGTAGTGGAAAACCAGTGCTGCTGAGAACTGCTGTGAGTAATTCATCTGAGAGTACAGTTGCATATTGTACCATTTCATTGTGATACCAACAGTGTAGTTTACTGTATCCTACACAATATAAACTCATTTCCCCTTCTGAGATAACGTCCCTATACAATTTTGATAAGATGGTAAGATGACATAGGTACCAGCGCTCATTGCAGGTGTCCTGTGACATTTCTCATGTAATTGCTCAACACTGCTTGAATGCCAGTAACGTGTGCTGATGTGCCAGGAGACATTAAGTAGCTGAAACTTTACTATGCTAATTTCCATGGGAGATTAAAATGAGATTTTAGAGATCAAATCAATGTAGCTCTAAACAAATAAAGCTGAATCTAATTCTCATTATATTTTCTATTGTGTGCATTCTATCACCTGGATCTGAATAACTGGCGGCCTCTGTCTGATCAGTAAAAAGCTTTTTAACTGCCCTTCACCTCCTGCTGTGTACACACTGTGTGTGTGTGTGTGTGTGTGTGTGTGTGCACGCGCGCATGTGTTTTCACTTAGGCAAATTGTGATGCAGTTTTAAATAACCAAGTGTAAAACAACAAAGGTGTGCTGAGAAATGACAGCCACAGTTGTATGGATGAGAAGAGAACTCTGTTCTCTCATTAGCTGACAATAGACATTTACAGATCAATTATTGAGCAGCAGCAGGTCTCCTTGCAGTGGCTCTGGAGTTAGCCTAGGGTTCATTAAGGAACTTCATTCTCCCACCATTTCAGCAGAGCCGCACATGGTCTAATTCATCTCCTCTCTTCTCCACCACCATTTACCCAGCATCCATCTGCCTCTGCCTCCACTCCCACATACAGAAGTCTCGCTGCCTGACTCCTATGGCGACTAGAATTACTGTGTTTATGAAACTGCGGATAAAACTTCAATTTAAGTAAACTTTGTTTTCCCATACTCTTGAGTAGGCAGGCACTGTATATATAAAGCTTTTCAACTCATGTAAGTTTTTTCTTTTATTTTACATTATTAAACCCAGATCATAACCTTCTAGATGCTGTTGTGTTTATTATGTAAATTGTAATGAGCAGAAAAGGAAGAACAGTTAACCACAGCCGAGACAGAAGCAGCACCAACACATTATCGAGAGAAACCAGAGAAAGCATCAGACATAGGCCATTATCACCTTGTGCAACATCAACACAAACCTAGACTGGAGTTTGTGTGTGTGTGTGTGTGTGTGTGTGTGTGTGTGTGTGTGTGTGAGAGAGAGAGAGAGAGAGAGAGAGAGAGAGAGAGAGAGAGAGAGAGAGAGAGAGAGAGAGAGAGAGAGAGAATGTGTGTGTTTTGTTGCTGCATCACTCCAGGAGGTGATATTTAAATCTAGAATCCCTCCAGTCCTACCTGGCTGGCAGAATGTCACTGTCTGGTTGTCACTGGGACACATCAGGACCGAAATAGCATCTCCCCGGGAGCCCTGGAGGGTTCTTCAGACACACCAGTGACTTTATCATTCCTTTAGACAGACTCATTAGTGTGAGGACACAAGGGTTCATTCTCAAACAGTAACATACATGTACAAAGTACACTGTAAAAAGTAGTTTATTTTTTAGAGCACAGTAGCTGAAAGCCTTTGAAAGTGGAGTTTATCCTCTTTGAACTAAGGCCCATTAAAGGTAATCTGGAGCTCAACTAGTTCTCTTTAAGAAACCCTATTTGCTCAGTTTAATGGAGTTTCTGAAAGAACACTGCCACTGACAGAAGTATTCACACACAGATGTTGGTTTTGGTGCTAAGCCAAATTGTACGTCTGAATAAAAACAGCTTTTTCTTTTTAATTATTCTTAGATCTGCTGTGTACTTTCTATCATGTGGCAATAGCGAAAGTGCTTGAATGTTGCAGTTTTTGCCCCTGGGTGAACAGCAGCATTTACAAGCAATTTACAGAGAAATCCATGTCCTGTTTCACAGCATTCATGAAAAGCACAGCAACAGAGGCCATTTTCTTTCTGCATTGTGGATTTTTTTTTTCCATCAGTGGCTTGATGCAGAAACACTGAGCCTGATAGCATCTGTCAGAAACGCTGGGCCTGATAGCATCTGTCTCTGCCATATGTGAGAGTCTTGGCCCTGATGATGACTGAATGTAATGGCACCAGCCTGGCTGTGTGGGAGAGATGAATGGGAGTGTATGTGCTTTGCAGTAAAGACAGAGAGAGAGAGAGTCCATGTGGTGGAGGAGTATGAAATGTAGTATTGAATAAAGTGAATGTTTTTCAGCCCCCCCCCCCCGCCCCCGCCCTATTGTGTGGATTGTGTGGTTCCACTGTGTCTGGAGTAATCAGCAACTTGTCATTGCAGTGTGAATAGAGGTGAGAGAGGTGATCTCTCTGATGACGAGCATTTCCCATTTCATCCTATCAGTGAGTGCTTCATCTCTAGGGATCAGAAATCAGACCTTCACATGTGCTTGGGGCAATAGGTGTGACAATGACCAGGCTGTAGGTAACCAAAACACTGTCCTTGAGAAAATGTTAACACTGTATCAGTGATGGATAGGGACTCACTCTAACAGCATAGACACCTTGCTACAGGAGCTACCATATTCACAGCTCATTTTTCAGTTCTTTTTATACTTGTATACAGTTTATACCATTAAATTATAGTTGCATTTTGTGACAAGGATCAATTACCATTATTCTTGAACACAGGTTAGGGACTTTGACCACTGGCTGCAATAGGTAGGCTCAGCACAGGGCTCTGATGTGTTCATGCTGTGTTGCTTTGGCTTCTGACAGGATCTTCTGCTTGCCATTGTCCAATGTCCTAAATGAATGTACTATCTCTGAATTGGATACAACCAGCTGAATCCCTCATATCTGTGTGTGGAGCAGTCCCGAACAAAATCATATCTCTAGATTGTACATAATTTTGTTTTAAATTGCTTTTGCTTTTTACTAGGCTCAAGGTTTTTAGGGCCATTTACTTTGGTGTTTGGCACCAAAGACATTAGACATTACATGGCAATGACAGAGCTTAATGACATACACCTTAATCAGACACACATTTGTAACCATCACTTATAACATAAATTGCAGTCACACATATCTGAGAGGCCCAAGTAAAAGCCTACACTTTGAATAGCCCCCACTAGCAGACATGGCTCTGACATACAGTACAATACAGTTGTGCCCTCTGTCTGTACACCCATTATGGTACAAGGTCACACAGGCACTTTTATATAGTCGTAAAGACCACTCTTGTATTCCATTCCATTTCTCTGTCTGGTGTCAGGGTGAACAATAAATATGTATTTGCTGTGAAAATCACACACATTGAAACAGGGGAAATGGTTTTGCTACACCAACATCTAGACCCTAGTAAGGTTTACCAGATGTGGTAAAGTGTTTTGAGCGTTTTCTGCAGTCTGCCTCTATGGTCAGCCATGGAACTGCACTGTGGGTGAATGGCTTTTGGACTGTTTCACTGCCTCCATCTTGCTCCCAGGGTTTTTGCTGTTGGCGTGGAGCAGTCCAACTCGTAAAAAGATCACACCCTGTAAAACAGCGTCCCCTTTTACTTACAAGCTCCATAACACATCACCCTTGGTGTGTGGGCAGTGTAATTCTGTGAGGATTTTTACAACTGCAGTCAAATGTATTTACAACCGCCATTGTTTTTAGACATAACAAGGAGTTTCAAGATTTTCAGATTTGCAATGCTTTATACAGCCCTGCTCCTGCATAGAGGATCACATAATGTCAGATAATTTTAGAACCTCCTATCTCCTATCCATCTATGCTCCCACTGCATGTATTCAGAGTGACCTTCAGAAAGGCTGCAAGCTTCATGTTATTTAATGATTGCGGAATGAAGTCCGCTTTGGCTGAGGTCATTTAACATTTCCTTTCTTCACACCAATAGACATGGTGGTGTGATAAAGGCATTGAGTAAATGTAAAAGTGAAGAGGCAGAGAGAGAGAGAGAGAGAGACGGGGGGGGGGGGCACAGATCCTCTCCTGGACATGTGCCAGTGGCTGATGAGGAGCTGGAAGGAGATGGGGACTCAGAGCCACTGAGCCAACTAGACCATTTGGCCTTGAAAGGCCACATTAGGAGCTGTTTGTTTGCTCTTTTGCAAACAAACACAACTGTTGCAGATGGCTGGAGTGTTAACAAATTTAATTTCTGCACCTTATCTATTAGTAAATATCATTCATTTTCTTTAGCGCTCCTGGCTGCCTTATCCACTGCAACACTGCAAGAGGAGATATCTTCTTTATGTCATGTCTCCTTGACTGATTCATTTCCAGGGGGATGTTAGTTAAAGTGCACATTCTTAAGGAAAAGAGGAAAACATGGCCTTGCACAGAGACATAGAGGAAGAGAAAGCCTGCTGCTTTTCTCTGACACATTTCTGCATGAACATGAATAATGTGAATGGAGGTGGAGGGTGTATAACAGAGGGTATGTGTGAACATTGTGTGTGTGTGTGTGCATGTGTGTGTGTGAGTGTGTGTGCATGTGTGTATGTGTGTGCGTGTGTGTGTGTGTGTGTGTGTGTGTGAGAGAGAGAGTGTGTGTGTGTATGTGAGTGTGTGTGTGTGTGTGTGTGTGTATGTGTGTGTGTGTGTGTCTATATGAGTGTGTGTGCATGTGTGTATGTGTGTCTATATGAGTGTGTGTGTGTATGTGAGTGTGTGCGTGTGTGCATGTGTATCTATGTGTGTGTGTTTGTGTGAGAGAGGGTATGTGTGTGTGTGTGTGTGTGTGTGTGTGTGTGTGTGTAAGTATGTGTGTGTATGTTTGTCTATGTGTGTGTGTGTACGTGAAATTCGTATGATGGAGCCCACAGATGACAGTGAGGTCAGTGGGGGTCTGTCACTGCCTTGTCAGAGAGATACCAGATTACCACTCACATTTTCACACCACTGTTCTGTGCCCACCTTCTGTGCCTGTCTCAGTGACACCGAGCTGTGCCCGCCTCCGACTGTGCCACTGAACTGTGCCCACCTCCGACTGTACCACTGAGCCGACCCAGATGTCAGAGTGCCGGAGATGATCCAGATTCTACCCACACCTCACATAGAACAACTCAACAACCCAGTCCTGCTTTGAGGATCCACTGGGATGGATGACTCTAGCACCTAAATAAATGGCCAGTTTGAAGCACAGTGTTTTGCAAGGAACACATTATACTGCTGTCAGATGAAGGCATGGACTTTAAAGGAAAGGTCTGGTAAATCAAACCATGTTCCTGTTACTTGAGCTCACTGCGTGCTTTCGGTAGGAAGAGGAACAAGAAAAATTAAGGAGAAATAGCCTTTAGAAAGATTTATTCATAGCCTTTACTGGGAGCACAACAGAGACTAGACAGAAAATGAAGAGGAGAGAGAGACGGGTTGGGATTTGCAAATGACTGGCTGGATTCAAACCTCGACTAGATTTTTATAATTTTTTAACCAGCATTTTCTGTCTAGTCTCTAGAGATTTTTGGGAAACAGTTGGATGGGTGCTGGGTACTTTGAACTTCCGTTGTACTATGGTTCAATGGTAACATCGGTATATATGCTTCTACGATGCAACTGTGGGCCATATGTAGAGGTAAACTATTACCATCACCAGCATGTACAGTTGGGAGTAGCCTGGAGAGAACCCTCCACATAACAGGGACGGAATCAAGACCCATGTTTGGATGGAGATCGTTTCTGTTCTGCATATCACAAATTAATTTGATTGCAGTTTAATGTAAACGTATTCTGAGTGTAGGATTTATTCATGAAAATGGCAGCAGAGTAATCATTTGGTTGAAGTGGCTGTAAATGTCATGGCTTTTCAGTGATGCAGAGCTTGGTGGATTGACTGTGTCACCATAGCATGATTGTCAGATGGTTGTCAGCACTTGTCAGAGTGACTTTCATTTAAGCAACAATACTGTATGGGAACTCTGGAGTGAGAAAGAAAGAGAGAAACAGATAGAGAGAAAAAGACAGAAAGGGTGAGAGAGAAAGACAGGAACAGAGAAAATGAGAGAGAGAGAGAAAGAGAGAGAGACAGAGAGAAAAAAGTTAGAAAACCTCCCACTCCATTTCTGATTGCTGCTGCTGCTCCTGAGTTGGTGGGGAAGCGTTTCTGCACATCAAGCAGTGGGCAGCTGGATTGATCTTGACACTGTCAAATGGCAGCACTGGACAACTGATTTCTCCCCTCTGTTTTTAATCAGCGGCCAGAGCAGAGCAGAGGAGGGGGAAGACAGAGGAGTGACAAGTTAAAGCTGCACCACAGGAGAGGGGTGTTTGTGTGTGTGTGGTGGTGGTGGGATGTGTGTGTGTGTGTGGGGGGGCATAGAGACATAGAGACAGAGAAGTAAAGACAGGAGAGATGAGGAGTTTGAGGCAGGCAGATGGAGAGAACATACGGGTCTGTGGAAAGATGGAGAGGGGAAGGGGATGCAGAGATTATTAGAGAAAGAGAGAGAGAGGTGTGGCGAGTGGAGAGGCTGAGAGAGACATATTCTCTGCTGCTGGCAGGCCAATGATGTAGCCATCCTACTGTGGCCGGCAAAGTGTCGTGGGAAAAGGCAATCTCTCAGCGGGTGTCATTAGCTGTCATTCAGGCTAACGACGTCCACTGGGCTCACTCAGACACACCACGCCAGCCAAGAGAGGCAGAGAGCAAGGCATGATGGGAAAAGACAGATCTCAACAGTGGGGTTGACAAACAGGCTTCAGCGTAGAGAAGCAGACAGCAGCATCTGGAGCAGGAGAAACCAGAACACTGAGGGAGAGCAGGCAGACATCTCACTCAGGCACATATCACACTAGTGAGTCAGAGGGCACATATCTCAGTCAGGTGAGTTAGGAGACTCATGTCTCACTCAGGTGAGAGTAATAGGCAAATATCTCACTCAGGTATTGGCAATGTGTTCATTCTGTTTATTAACAGAGGGAGAAAAGAAGATTAGAAAAGAAAATGCTTCAAATTTGGTGTAGCTTAATTACATTTAATTGTTTCATTATGCTATTAACATCTATAACTATATTTATTAAGACTTTAAAAATGAATGTGTAACAGTGGATTGCCTATAATTTGGTGTGAGATTAGCACATTAATACTGACTACAGCTGCAGTTTATTTTCTTGTCATGTGAAATTAATTAACTTGTGAGGGGATAATATTGAATTTGTCACACTCTACTGACATGATGCTGAACTGAAGCCTGTCTGATAATGTAGATGTGATCTATGAGATCAGTGTCATCCTGTGTGTGTGTGTCAGTCATTATTCAGACATCAGTGTGGGTGCGTCTCCCCTCAGGCCTGGGATCATCTCTCTGACTCTCTGATAAAAATGGCCCTTCATTATTCATGGCCACTCAGTCCGTCCTCCCAGCAGCAGGAGCAGCAGTGTAGCCGCTCTCTGACTCATGAAGCTTTAATGCAAACATGCAGAGAGGGGGTGTCCAAACCAGTGTGTGGATCACTAAGGGGTCATAGAGTTCATTAGGTCCCCAGTGTTTTATGGAGGGCTTCATTAAGACCAGCAGGTGGTTGTCTGATTCAATCAATTATAACTGACCTTCCATGTCAGCTCTGACAGGAAACGACAGTGAACATCTTATTTAATCCCTTCTTGATACAGCTGTTCAATAAAAAACTAATCAAACAATTATGAATTTGAACCATTTCAATTATACAAAAACTGCAAATGCTTAGATGTCAAAAATCATAATCATTGCTGAAATCAAACCATAAATAAGAAAGGGACAGTGCCTTGTTAACTCAACTGTGCAGGTCAATTGACTTTTAAATGATTGGAAGCATCTGTTATTTCACCGTAACTGTGATGTTTTCTGCAGTCTGAGTGACACTGTGAAAATTGAGTGCCAGTCATTGTTGACACTCATCCACTCAATGGCGTGTGGAAGCGTTTGAGATTCCTATTTTTCAGAGCTGGACCTGTAATTCATCACTTGAAATGCACATCAGTCAGTTTGCTCCCAAACACCATCAGCAGAGCCATCAGGCTGTGCCACTTCTCTGTACAATACACACAGACAGGGGCAGTCAGGAACACGACACCCTTGCCTGAGCTGCAATGGAATGACAGACACAATAACAAAGGGTTCTCAACTTCTCTGCTTTCACTGCAAAAGGAGTATGATAGGTTTAGCGCGTCATTGTATTATTAGTCTAGTTGCTTGCCCATTGTGAAGCATAATGGCCTAAATGGTTTTCTTTCAGGAACTGCTTGGTCAATTTAAGGGATGTTGGAGAATGCTGATGGTTAAGAAGGATGCTAAATCCATTCCTGAGGTATTACTTATTATGAATATGCATTTAAAGTCTGGTTTCAGATTAGTTAGCCCTGGAATAATTGATAACTGTAAATTGCTTTGGATTAACTTTGAGCTAATTAAAGTAAAATTTCAGCACATTTCAACCCAGTGTCTTGTTATTTAAGATCACAATTGCTGTTGGTAGGAAAAACAATGAGCATGAACATTTGACACCTAACTGGCAGATAAAGTTAACTGATGGGGCAAAGAAACTCTTTTCCTCAGTCTCTGGTGTGATTGATTGGCATGAAAATTGCCCAGAAAGCAAATTTATTGTATTTGGCGAAGTAGCAGCAGCCTGCCAGTCAATCGCCAGAGAACCAACAAGCAAAATGCCAGGGCCTCTCAGCATCTTGCTATCTGAGTTATTGACTTTTGCTTGTTGCTGTAAAAAAAAAAACTCCCATCCCCACAATTGTTGTTGTTTACTAGTCTCCATGAACGTTGATAAAATATGTAGTGGTGAAAATATGTATAGAACACTTTTTTCAGTTCAGGTATTTCTGATTGGACTAACATGAAAATCTGGCCAGACATTGGTATTAATCCATTGGTATTAAAGGAATCCACAAATCAGAAGAAATCCCAAAAATAATGTTATGTGTAATAAAGGGGGGAAGTACTGAGCGCACCAAGAAAAAGCAGTCAGAAAAGGCAAGGAACCATCTGTAATCTGTTATTAGTTTTGCGGTAATTGTACCTCCAATGTGTGCATTATAATATCAGCCAGATCAGTATATATAAAAAAAAAAATAGATTTTTTTTTTTTTTTTTTTTAAAGAAGTGCTTTGTACATTCTCACCAATACATGTGGATTTGTTTCTAAACCAACGGATAGGAACCAGCAATGATCATTTTCAAGGATTTATGTTGACTGACAAGGTAATAAACACCATTTCGCATTAAAACACCATTCCATTTTGGTTACGTTTAACAAATGCAGGCTCTGTAACTGCACTTAGCAGCACCCGGGACAGCTAGGAGAGCCTTCATTCACCCTGTAATGAGCCATTTAACCATCAAAGTGACTACGAAGCTGGTAAATTAACCTAAAAACTGCATGAAATGTTGCCCAGTGTTCCTTTAATGTCTTTAGCTGACAATGAACAAAACAATGAGTAACGAGTTCAAATCTGCAAACTGGAGATTATGTGGTTTGTACGACTGCACTCAATCCAAACCTAAGACTCAAGACCTGAGCGTTCAAAGCTTTTGGTATAACAGTAGATCTGTCATACTCCTGTTATACTGTTGTTGTTGTTTTAGGACAGGGAAGTCATACCGGACTGAAAGGCCTTTAATGATCAGGTACTGAAAAGATGGCCTTAGTTTAATGACATAAAGTTTGTATGTGAGTTTTCATCCCAGTGGATTTTTTTAGTGTTTCTCACTAACTCCCTTTATGCCATCACTTTAGTTTTAATGATGAGCCAACACTTTGACTGTAAGAGATGGTGCATGGCACTTCAGAGCAACCAGTTCAGCTAGAGTTGAGCCTTATGTTTTTAAGAGAGAAGTCAAAAAATCTGTCAGCTGTGTGGACTAATTCTCACTTCTATAAAGTCCTTGACAGTCTGGTTTACTGTTTGTTTATTTATTTGCTTGTTTCTTTTGTGTGTGGCATTTTATTTTGAGATGGATTTAAGGCCAGCTGGGAGTAAAAAGGAAAAAAAATCACCTGTAATTGGCAGCACAAAAGGTTAACTTGGCTCTAAGGGACGAAAACACTGGCAAAGACACACATACAATCTGTGTGTGTGTGTGTGTGTGTGTGTGTGTGTGTGTGTGTGTGTCTCCTTGCTGTTCACTGCTATTTCAGCCCAACAGCAGCACCAACTCACTCGTCCCCTTCACGCACACACTTACACCAATGTACACACACATACAAACATGACTCAAGCCCCACTTGACTCGAGCTCCACTCTCTGGCCCACACCTGCCAGGAAATGAGCTACGGACGAGGAGAGACACGGCAACATAGAGAGACACGTAGAGAGACACGGCAGAGCTACTTACTCAGGGGAGACGACAGGGTCCCCAATAACACAGGAAGAGAGGAGCTAGTTTGTGATGAGAAAGGTGTATGTGCTGCAAGGAAACCCTGTGTGTGTGTGTGTGTGTGTGTGTGTGTGTGTGTGTGTGTGTGTGTGTGTGTGTGTGTGTGTGTGTGTGTGTGCGTGCGCATGCATGTATGTACATGCGTATGTGCTACACACAACCACACTTCACACACATAGCCGAACTAACAACACACATTTCGATTGGATGTTTCATGTAAAGGTCTATGTCGGGTCATCCACGGTTGACCCTCCTTGTGTAGTTACTCTGACAGAATGCGGGAGGCAGCTGACCCTGAAGATTTAATAGGACAGCTGCAATCCCCCTGGTAGCTCTGTGTGTTGGACTGATAAGGTGAGAGACATCAGACACAAGGGACCCAGGTGAAAGCAGCTCAGTGGAAGCCTCCATCTCCCCCCAGACTCCACACAGACTCACCCGGGCCACATGCGGCCCATCACCGGGGAGGGCAATACGGTGTTGACCTTGAGCAGTCAGCTAGATGATGAATCGTGTTCAACTGAGTGACCTGGGGCTGTCATGCATGTTATTAATGCCGTGCAGTCTGAAGTGAGCACTAAGCCCTGAGCACTCAATTGTGGTATTGAGACAGCAAGGAAGCACAACTTCCAGTGACTTTTTTTCTTTTTTTTCAGGTATGTCAACAAGCCGGGTCTCAACTGGGTCTGTCATTGTTGAAAGAGAGTTCATCTAAATCTCAGCAGTGTGAGTCTAGGGCTTAATTGGGGAGGTGCGTGCTGTTTTCCCCTTACCCTCAGGCCACCGAGGCAGCTCTGAGCAGAGACACCACACAGCACAGTGCCATTCATTGGCCTAATACAGC
>JAIFZK010000008.1:6237500-6327500 GCA_027481765.1 Tenualosa thibaudeaui
TGTTGGCTTAAGGTTGATTTGCAGAACAGATGGAAGGGTAAAATGTAATGAAATGAAACTAATTTCCTGTTTTATGGCGTTTGTGAGCTAATAAAGCATCTCAGAGTGTGTCAGCCGTATCATATCAGCTCATCTGATCATGAGCTCATCATATCAGATCATCTGAGAGAGAGAGAGAGTATGTGTCTGTGGTTCTGGATGTGCATGTTTCTGTCTCTGTGTTTGTGTGTGTGTGTGTGTGTGTGTGTGTGTGTGTGTGTGCGTGTGTATGTGCACAGGCCAATGCACATACAGTATGATCCCACATGATCCCTACTTATGGATGGATCAGATAACAGATACTCTCCCACACAGGAGTAGTTTGTGTGTGTGTGTGTGTGTGTGTGTGTGTGTGTGTGTGAGAGAGAGAGAGAGAGAGAGAGAGAGAGAGAAATAGAGAGAGCAGAGTAATGTCAATAATGCAGCTGCACAGCAGTACAGCTGCTCAAACAGGCTGCATGCAGGAGCATCTACTCAGTTTCTGTGTCCCATGTGTGTGTGTGTGTCCCGTTTGTGTGTGTGTGTGTGTGTGTGTGTATGTGTGTGTGTATGTTTCATCTGCGTTCACAGGAGCAAGTCCTGTCATATGGGCAAAAGAACCACCCTCCACACACACACACACACACACACACACACACACACACACACACACACACACACACACACACACCTTGACTCTTTACTGCATCTGTGTGTGAGTTTGTGTCTCATATACACATATACAAACAATTCAAGACAGCATATGCCGTAACCAGTCACAGTAGACACTGTCAATGAGAAGTGATTACTCAGATACACACACACACACACACACACACACACATAGAGGTACAGCTTAAATGTTTTCCTCTCTGGTGTTCTATGCTGACCTCTCCATTGCTCATATAATGCTCCACATTTTTATTTAGAGAGCAAAGCACTGTAGATCATGTAAATTTGTCCTGTATTTTCATATCTATTTATAATCGGTTGTGTTTACTTGGTGATGTATATCATTTTGACCTTCTCCATTGCTAATCTAATACTCAACATGACCCATATCATTATGGTAATGCTGCCTAAATCACATTAGATCAGGACCTCTGGCTCCAACTACTTGGCTCTGGGCCAAGTGACAATCTTGAGACGCTCACTGTAATAAGGAGTCATGGGATTGGTTCATGTGGAGCAGTGGAGGACCTGATTGGCCTCAGACGTGTGGTGGTTCACTTACTGCATCACAGCATCTTGCCACATGAACTTGGCTATAGTTAGCTGGTCCACATTGCCAAAAATCGAACTATTAACATGACTACTAATCAAACTATTACCTTGGTAACCATGGTCTGTCCTGCCTGTGGCTTTTTCATTGTAGGTCTTGGTCACCTCAGTGCTTTAATTCTTTAATCCCCCCCCCCACACACACACACACACACACATGCATGCAGGTTTGTTCACAGTGCATTCATGAGCTATGAACTAGTGTGTGTGACAAGAGTGTGTGTGTTCAAAGATGGCATGGTGGCTTGTGATGGGCTCATAAAATTAATATATGGGTATATGTTCCTTACAGTAATGTAGTATGTGATTGGTTGAGTGTCACTAATCTGTTTTGTGATTGGTCCTCTAGTGCTAGAAGGGTTCACTCTCCAGATACAGATCAGATTCTACGAGTCTGACATAAAGAGCCAATTAGACTTCACTTCATTTTCTTTTATAGGAAGTGAGCAACGACATTACACCCCTATTCAGCCAGTTTAATGGATAGCCTGTGTGTGTGTGTGTGTGTGTGTGTGTGTGTGTTTGTGTTTCTCTCTCTTACATATACATAAACACACACCCTCAAACTGTCTCCCTTTTCCCCTCGTAACACACACACACACACACACACACACACACAGACTCACTCACACACACACACACACATTGTGTGCCCCATGCCGTTTTTTTTTTTTTTTTTTTGTAATAGTAAAGACTATAGGGATGCATTAAATCAACTGTGACTGTGCTCTTAAACACAAGCTGTAAACGTTGCAAAGTGTCTCTTGCCTATGTGCAATTAGGGAAATCAGGCCCTCTGTTTGCTGCTGCTGGTTTATTACAATCTGCTGGTTTATGGGGGATGGGGGGTGATAAAAGGTAATATGTGTTTTTTTTCACCCTTTGGTTAGTGACAATCTGTTCTAAATCGTTTGGCAGGAGAAGGTCTAAGGTCATGGTGTGTTCACATGCTTACTACGTGCAGTGACATGACTTGTCTTTTCTTCTCTGTGGCACAGACAGAACCCCTCAGGACTCACAATTTATATATTCTCTGCACAAACAGCTTGACACACACACACACACATTTACAATCCCCATACAAACACAACTATCCCAGAAACATACAGTAGCTTTCACTCCATGCCAAGCAAACAAACACATCGAGACACGCACAGACACACACACACACACACACTTACATACAAGCACACAAATCTCCCTTTCTGTGCTCTACAAGCCTGGTGTGTACAAATCTGGTTGTACTGTTTAGCTGCATTAATGTGTGTGAGAGGCTATGCTGGAGGTGGGAGCCTGGCCTTCCCCTCTCTGGGGCTTCAGCTCCAGTCTCAGGGAGGGAGGGAGATCTAGAGACATGGCCAGCTTAAGGCTCTCTCTCTCTCTCTCCCTCTCTCTCTCTCTCCCTCTCTCCATCTTTCTGACTCTCTCTGTCTTTCCCCTTCTGTCTCTCTCCTTTACTCTCTCCATCTGTCTCTCTCTCTCTGTCTCCAGCTGCGCCGGCAGGAAGCAGTTTGACAAGAATCGAGAGAGAGAGAGAGAGAGAGAGAGAAGAGGAGAAGTCGTGGGGACAGAGGGGAAAACAGCAGGATGCTGCCAGGTACAGAAGAGGCAGTGTGCTGGATTAGGGGGGGAGTTTTTACTTAGGTCAAAGAAGAAGAGAGGGGAAAAGAAGAAGAAATAGGAGAAGAAGAATAGAGGGATAAAGAAGCAGAAAGAGGAAAAGAAGAGAGGGGAAAAGAGAGAGAGACAGAAAACCTATGGAAAGTCACAGAGAGCATCAGGGAGACAATGATAATGGAGTGAGTGTAAAAGTGTGCATACATGTGAGTGCTTTTTCTTAGGGCTGTCAAAAGTGTGCCTCCTAACACAACACAACACAACAACAAACAGCCCTGTTGTTGTGTGTGTTCATGTGTGTATGTTAGGATGGAATAATCATTCAATCGAGTTTCTACAGAGAGACTCAGCCAAAGCAGAACAGAAATGCCAAACCAGCTCTCCCACCAGTAACGCGAACACCTCTTTCTACCACACACACACACACACACACACACAAACACACACACATACACACACATTTTTCTCCCTCTCTGTCTCTCTGTCTGTGTGGACATAGCAGTTCAACCAACATCATGCTAAACTAGCTCTCCGACCAGAAACATGAAACACCTCCCTCTATTGCTGTTGATCCCTTAGCAATTTTCAGCTCAACAAATTACCACAGGACACTCTTTTTTTCTATCCTCTCCTCTCCTCTCCTTCAGTGCTCATTAAGAAGGGGGATATTTCACCCAGGCCGCCTCATTATGACACTGTCCTCTTCAGCACAAGTGTTAATGACTTCTCTAAAATAGACAGTTTCTTCTCCACCTCGCAAAAAGTAAGGTCAGCGCAGCAACAAAATTATCCCAGATAGATTTCCCTCATTTTAAGATGTTAGTCACATAATTGTGCTCTTACATATTTTGTTCAATTTAATTGCTTTTGTTTAATCCAAAAGAAGAAATATAACACTTTGCCTGTGTCTGTGTCGGTGACTGCAACATTTTGTTCTCGTGTGGCCAACACAACAAGTCTTGCTTCCCACCCTTGAGTAGTTAGAGTCAGAAGTGCTTTAAATGCTATATGGGAAGTCATGAATAAACTTTGCTATAGTTGCATTTTTATTGTTGAGCATTTTGTGGTGTTATTGCTCTCCTGTTGAGATCATTAAACAGTCTTACTATAGTGTGTTTCTGCCTGTATGTGTGTGTGTGTGTGTGTGGTGCCTGTGTTGTTTGCTGTGCTGTTAGTCCTGCTGTCCCTCTGGACTAGCCTGGGGTTAAGTCTCTTGTTCTAGGGGGCAATAAGATTCCTAAGCACTAGACCACCACTCCACCCTCAGTTTTGAAAACATGCCCATTTTCTGCCAAGTTTTTAATGCGCTCTGTTCAAACTTTTGAAATGATATCAGACTTCCAGCACACACACACACACACACACAGACACCATAACCTTCTGCCAGCCCTTAAACACAATTTGAAAGCAAGCACTCTGGTGGAAGAAAGATGCATGCAGCATTTTCCTATTTCTGAAGGGCATTCTAGTCTAGAGTGAGTTTCTCCATGTCTGTCACGTTAACACTTGGGGTTGGCGTGATAAATGTTCATGTCTCCAGAGGAATGTGACATGGAAATATGACCTCAGCTCATGGGGGAAATATTTCAGTATGTGCTGCCATGAATACATTAGTGCTGAGCACCTTTGTATTCTGACCACTGCAGTGCTGATTAAGCTAAATGGGAGAAATCAATCAGATCTGCCAGCTAACGGTTGCTGTCACATCACTACCTTTTGCTTGCATATTTCTGACCTCTATTAGAATCCTACAGGAATGTCAATTTATCAATCTCAATTATAACAAATGGTTTAATGAGGATTGATCATTAGCTGGACAGTGATTTGCTGGACAGTGTAGCATCCCCGCTACACAGCATAGCACGCCTAGCTGCCCCTTGGTCTCCTTTGTGGGTCTTCTGGCTGCTACAGCTGAGCTATTGCCACCGGACATCTCCTTTGGCTTTGACGAGGAGGCTATCTGCCTTGTCCGATGGAAAAGCCATAGCTGACCAGGAGGACAGTCCTTCTCCCTGTACTGCCTCAATGATGGTATTCTGCATATACACTGGAACTACAGGGAGGACTTCAACAGTCTTGGCAGAGCAAGGGAGCCAGGGGAGGACTAATGACATGGAACTGAATCAGACATCATAGGACTTCATAACTACTATGTAAACTGGCTCAAGGTACCCTATGTTTTCATACTTTGATCAAGTTCTTCAGTAGGTGGTGGATGGGTGGGAGGAGGCCAAGTCTTTGTGGGTTGTCTGACCACTGAGGCCTTCTTGTAGGCATCCTCCTAGCTGATGACAGCCTCCTTGAGAGAATATTAGCCTGCAATTCGTTGATGTAGCCATAGGTTTTTGAAGTATTCACAGCATATGCAGTTCAATGTTTGGCATTACTTTTGTAGAGCTTTTTGAATCTGAATCAGTTCACTACTCATTTTCCACTGTCACACAAAGGTAAGCAAAATGTATAGGCAAGTCAATTATCTTGTGAAATCACTAATGCCATTGATTGAAAGTTATTCTCACATCTTTTCCATCTTTAGTTTGCAAGTGTTGCAGTGGAAGCTAATCTAGAGCAACAAACAGAACTCTGACTTTATACACGGGGATAAAATGCATGGCGATCGTGGACAGTAATGATTATGCTGGCTATCGATACATGGCGAGCTACACTCTAGTATAGCAGCTGACATTCCTTATAAAGAATTTGACCGTTACAAGTTTAACATAAATATTCTGCAGCATGTTTAGACAGTAATAAGGTAAGACACATACAAGAAGTGGATTAACAAACATTATTTTAAGTTCTATGATGCAGTGCAACTTAAATCCTCAGAAGGGTTTGGTTTTCTTTTGGTTTGGTTTGCCAACATTGCCATTTTGCCGATAGGTTAGTGTTTACAATTAGCTGTTTTTTCCAAGGATGAGAAATACTTTCAACTAGCGAATAATAGTAAAAGTTTTTAAAAATATTTGGTCAGACCAGAGCTGCCAACAAATTTTGTCAGACTTAATATAGCTGATCTATAACATATATAAAAACTTTTTTTCTTCTCTTGATGTTTTTTACTGAACAACATGAAAAACACATGTAAATGTGGCCAATTTGAAGCCTGTATACTTAAGTAATGCTTTAGTAGTGATTCAAAACTTTTAGAGTGCACTTGAGTATACATCATATATTATAGAGTATATATTTAAATATATGGGCAATTCCACAGATTATTTTTCTATATGTTCTACAGCCACAAATAGCAAATGCTCAAATTTCATATAATCATTCACATCATTCCACACCGTCACATTTTATCGCCGCTGTGGACGTACATATATACTCTAATAATAATATAAACTGTAATATAAATTCCTCCAAACCCTCACTGGCTTGTTTTTGGAAAAAGTTATATCCATATTGTTGCTAAATCCCAAATCACCAAAAAAATAACTTATATGGAATAAACCAAATTAATTTGGAAAGGTCATGAAGCTGTACAAAATAACTGAAAGGAGTTTTAGAAACAATGAATACCAAGTTTAGTTTATACTAAATGCATTGATTTAAATTTGTGTAGTTCCTCTCATTCATAAAGAGGGAAAACAGTTTCACAATCAATTTGTGAGGCAGAGTGTCTTCTAATCAGGGCGAAGAGAGCCTGGTATAATTTACTTTAACTAATAATAAGTTCACTATTTTATAAAATAATCGATGGCAACACTTTATAATTAGAACTGTATTGGCAATCCATTTACAAGGTGGCAATTGGTGGAAATTGGCGCCTTTTTCATTTTTACAATCAGGTCAACAGTATTGATAATATATTGATTTCAAATCCTTTGCTTTGTGTTGTCCAAAGTTATGACAAATCATACGAAAAGACCAACTGCTGTTTTACTTATAACTTATCTCTATGTCTCTCTCTCTGTATGTTGTGTGTGTGTACAAAATGTACAGTGTGAGTCACCTCTTAAAGAAGTAAAAATGTCCTTCAAAGAATCTGAGGAGACACACACAAACACATATACCCACACACCCAATTACACAAATAACCACGCAAACATAATGCAGCCCACATACAAATACACACAGAGCACTACCAATAACCATAAAAATGTGTGAGTGGAATAGAGGCTGCAGGCATCTCTGTGGGCTTCTGTCCACACATGTGAATATATAGGTTGTTATGAAACTGACCACGATGAGAATTATTCCAGTTTTGATATTGTATATGTTGGCTTCATCTCTGTAAGATAAGAATGAGAGATTGTGACAACTTCTGATGAAGTTTATGAATATGGGATACCAGGCAAGCCTGCATTTTTTCCTCTGGAGCTACCCCTACAGTTACCAATTAAAAGAAGAAATAGCAACATTGTACATTCTCATGTACAGCTAATGTTCACAGATCTATATAATACAAACAATTTCCGTTTCATTCAGTTTTGGTTTCATTTGACATTGCCGTTCTCATGTGCTGTTACTGCACCAGGAAAACAACAGAGGGTGCCGAGAGAGGCTTCTTTAACCCCATAATGAGCCATTTCACCATCAAAATGACAACAAATCTTGTAAATTACCCTAAACGTTTAACCTGGTCTGCCTTTAAGTTATTTTAAAAATGAAACAAATATGAAAACAGACTTACTGTGTGTGTGGAGTGGAAGATCTGTCCCATGCGCAGTAGTCAGATGCTCCACATCTTGTATCAGAACAGGCTGTCCCTATGTGTTTATTTTAGATGAGTCATCAACTACTGTCTACTCTGCTGTCGACTCTTTCACATAACAGTAAAAGTAAAAGTAGGATTTATTGATAAATTATGTCAAAATTAAAATGAAAATAATGAGGAAAATCCAACTTTGCATGTGGAACGTGGTTCTCCCATCAAGTGTCAAGAATATACAGTATATTGAACTCCTCTTTCACCCCTAGATTTCCATACATGTAGTTCCAGCTATAGTTCTGTTGTTAACAGGCTTTACGAAAATCCTTTCAGCAAAGTATAGCTAGCCAACGGGGCAGATTGTTTACGTCAAAAATAAAGTCATAATCTGTGAGCTGTGAACAGAATGCTTTAGTTGCTGTGTGGGGAAACAATCCTTTTTTTCCAGGCATTTGATTAATGGACCACTGTGACAAAGTGAAGACATGCCTGTCCCTGATGACACATCAGGGTGTCATCGCCTGTCCCTGATGTTAACACAGACATTTTGAATGTGTTAGACAAGGCAAGGCAGGTTATTAATATGGCATGTTTCATATTCAGTGGCAACTCAATGTGCTTAACACAACAAACTACACTGAATTATATATAAACGCCACCATGAAAGGGTTGTCTTGGTCATAGAAAACATGAAAAAATAGCATAGTTTATGTCTGAGGATAACTGACAGTTAACACACCTTTCTGTTCAATGTACTGTCCTGATGAGCACTTGGTGTGTTCTACTGCTCTAAGGCAGCCATCTTTGATGGGGTCAGTACACCAGTGACTTTCCAGAGGTTCACAGAGTGTGTCTGTTGTAGGGCTGCATTCTGTCATAACCTTTAAGCCCATCTCTATTGGAAACAAAGGCAAAATCTTGATCAAATGAAATATCTCTGGAACTTCTCTCATTAGAATTTTAATGAGCAGTGCACATACTTGAGTCACAAACCATGCATGGCTTGCACTGAGGTAATCCATTGGGCTTGTCATTGAAAGTAGATGGGGGACATGGCTCACAGGTTGTAGGGCTGGAATCCTTACAATGTTTTTGTACATAGAATCCTTTGAAATAATGAAAAAGCAATCATTCAATAAATGAAAAAAACAACATTTACACAGAGCTGGGTATTTATGAAAACAGGTATGTTTTCCTCCTCTTTATTAAAAATGTGTTCCATTCACACAATGCCTAAATGATTCATGGAAGTTACTTGAGTTAGCCAAATAGTATAGAGGCCTAGTTTATATATATAGTATATATAATGCAAGAACAGCTGACGATGTGATCACTGAATGACGTTGGGGTATGTTTATGGTATTGCGGTTACCGGCTTTTCTGAAAATGTGTGTAGGTAGAAAGGAAGAGGGAGAGGAATTCATGAAATACAATGGTTAAGATTGAAACTTTGCTGAACGCCTCTGTTCTAAGAATTTCTAGCTGTTGCTGTAGCGCCCCTCAATTCTTGCTAGTAAGAGCTCAGGTTGCAGCTATACGGTTTTTGCCTGCAGCAAGCACTACTTTATTGGATTTACTGGAAAACAGGAAACTTTGAAATCTTTGGATTCACGCTTTGCACTCATGCTATTGCAAGGTTGGAACAATTTACTACTGTAGTTGAGGTCCAATCCATCATCATTTGGAGATCAAATAAATATCCTTACATCAAACAAGAACAGAAACAAGCAGAACTTTAAATACGGGTGTGAGGAATGAATGAATGGTCAAAAACCTTACTTTCCATCAATTTTTGTGTCAGAGTATTAACACCATTAAACACTAGGGTGAGTTTCACATCTTTACACACAAAAGTTGAATACATTTTTGGAAAGATTGCATGAGCCATCCGTAGGTGTGGTGGTGCTACTGCAACAACCGAAAATTCTGAGAACAGAGGCATCTGTCAAAATTGAAATCTTGTCCTTTAAGAAAGTAATATTTCAGTCAAGGCTGATGTGTTGCGTCTGTTGGTAGCCTGTGTTTAACAATTCAATAGTAATATCAGATCTATATGGGACACCAACTAATGTGCAAAATTTAGGTTTCAGAATCAGTATTACAACTGAAAATGATGGATTGGTGCATGAAAATGCATGCATCCCTTGAAGTAAAATTAACCACCATTGTGTCACCAGGGGCGGAGCCAGAAGAGGGGCCAGAATCCCTGGGCTTCCCTGGAATCTTATTGGAATTCTCAATTGTGCAACTGTGCATTAGGATTAAGTTAATGAAGTCATTAACTTAATTAACTTTTTCAGACTCATTTTTGAGTCAGTTGAAATCACACACACACACACACACACACACACACATAGATATATATATATATATATATATATATATATATATATATATATATATATATATAAAATTGTCAAACATTAAATATTTTTTTTTTGTTTTTTCTTTGTTTGCTTTTTTGTTTTTACTTTTACTTTCATCAGTCAAAAATTTGTAAGCCTCAGAACACCATCCCAAATGTGAAGTATGGGGCTGCTTTGCTGAAGGAGGGTATGGTGCTCTTCACAAAATAGGTGACATCATGAGAAAAGAAAATTATGTGAATATATTGAAGCAATAGCTCAAGGCCAAAATTTCAGCAAACTGTTGTGAAAAGCTTGCCGAAGGATACCCAGAACTTTTGGCTCAAGTGATACATAGTTTCAAGGTCATTCTACCAGATACTGGATTTTTGTCATATTGGGACCCCCTAAAATAGACTTGGAGACCCCCTGGCCACCCTATTTACAAAAGTCTAGCTCCGCCACTGCATGTCATAAATGCATTTACCTGCTAGACACTTAGGGCAGCATGTGTGTAGGTCCTTCAGATACTCATGTGTGTCACATGAGTCGCAGAGCACACATTTAGCCTTAAGGAAGACTATTGTGATGATGAAGATTGGCCTCAGGTTCCACATCAGGGCAGATGATAAGACTTACTAATGTACTGACTTGCTGTGTAAGAGAAGGTTTTCAGAAATAGGCTCTGTTTGTAGATGACAAGAGACAGTCCAGATTGAGCAGTTTATATATAGCATATTACAATACAGAGACAGTGCTGTACAGTATTGGGAAGAGTGAACTACATGTAGTTTAGCTAAATGACTATTGTGAGACTATTGTAAAGTAGCTTGCTGATTGAAACAAATAAACTGCAGTGAACATAAACTGTGTAAATGTAAAGTGTACATACACACACACACACACACACACACACACACACACTGTCAGGTCTGCATCGGACCTGGTCACGGCCACGCCCCCTCACACAACGCCACAGACTCGTGCCCGATCTCCTTCACCTGAGTTTTAATTAGTATCACCTGGTCTCCACCTTATTTAAGTCTCCCCTCTACATCACCTGTTGTCTGGTCTCATCTATATTCCCTCAGACTTCCTATATGTCAGTTGTGTTTCCTCCGTCTCCCACATTTCCCAATGTGTTTCGCTCCGTAAGTCTAGAATTCCCGATTGGTTTTGTGCTTCTTGTTCATTCTGATTGTCATAGCCTGTTCCTAGTGTTCGCTTTCTTTTCCCAGTGTATTTCAAGTCTTCTGTTAATCTTAGTACTTTGTATTTTCAGTTCTCTCTGTTAGAGTATGTGACTTTCGTTCTACTTGTTTGTTTGTACATTTAGTGATTTTCTGTTTCCCCCTCCACTTTAGAAGTGGACGTGACTTTTGTTTGTTCTTTAATTTTGTCCATTAAAACCTCCTCGGTTAAATCTATCTCTGCCTCCGTCCGTCTGTGTCTGACACACACACACACACACACTACCGATCAAAAGTATTATTTATAAGATATTTCCTTATTGCCCATGGAAACACTTATGAAATTAATATCAACAGGAAATATTGCAAAGGAACAAGACACAAAGTCCTTAGTATCTGTATCTGAAATGATGAATGTGTTCTTCAAACTTTGCTCCCATTTAAAAAGTCACCTTTTGCAGGAATAAGATATAGACAGGCAAATCTCATTTGTGAAGTATAGAACGAATGAAAATGATGCAAGAACTGTTCTTAATGTTGTCAATCAAGCATGGTTTAACCATCTCAGGATGGTTTGGAGGTGGTAAAAAGAGAGATTTGTACAGATTTCAAGGGACTTTGGGGAAAGGAGAATATCGTATTTTTTTTCAAAGCCATTCATTACCCTGTGGACAGCACATGATTGGGCCAAATTAATCCAGCAACACAATAACCCACAACTGTTTATTTATATGAACATTATGGGGCTTTTGTTAGAGAAACCTGTCTGTTTGCTATGGAGGAAGTGTCCCCTGAGTTAATCGATCTTGAGGACAATGTTCTTGAAAGCATGGGGTGATATCTCATCAGATTACTTAGAAAAAGTTGACATCTAGAATGCTAAATTGCAAAAAAGGTAGCCTTTTAAGTGGACACAAAGTCTAAGGAACACATTCATCATTCATCAAACTGTATGCCTTGTTGATTTGTATGTTTCCAATTGACAAAAAGAATTATTGAGAGTCCTCATGAAAAACAAGGAAATCCAAGAGACCAAATAAAATCTGATATGATTTGGAAACCAGTGGAGAACAAAAAAACAAAAAAAAAAACAAAGCTTTACTGACGTCAAACCACACCCACAGTTTGCAGTTAAACACACAGAAACTTTTAAAACACAGACATCTTATCAAGGTTAGCCTGCATTATTGAGTGCTGCTGTCGCTATATTTAAAATACATATCAAATCCTAATACCCTGGTAGTCAAATGGTTGAAAAATTGCTTTACCATATTGAATAACCAACAATCGCAGTTTACAGACTAAAGAGCTCTAATTTATCCTTCAGTGCATTAACAATCGTGAATTCGAGTAAAATAACACCCTTGAAAACTTCTAAAGATCACGGTGGTGTGCAAAGTTAGCTTACATGTTCCCATCGCTATGTGTTAAATATAGCATTTCAAAACAACGACACAGCAACTCTGCATTAATGTTTGAACAATGAAGATTACTATATATAACTCAGTAACTAAATGGAAAAATATTGAGGCTGCCCCGTACTTACTTACAGATGAGGATGATATCAGTACTCTGACTTTGTTCCTAAAGTTCATTGCAATAGAAACTCAGTGACAACCATGCAAATATACCTCCTCCTCGAGTCTCTCCTTTCTGGAATGCTGACCTTTCACTTGCAGACAGACTGCAGGTTGAGTCATGTGCATCATAATGTCTGTTCTTTTCTTTCTGGCTTCAAAACAAAGCTGACTTTACCTCGGTCATTATATTTTAAGCAAACAGGAAATTGTTCCATCCATCATGAATCCAAATCTTTGTGTACTGGTAAACCGATCAGGGCCACTATTTATATCTCAGTACATTCTGTGATCATCCATGCAGCATACGTCATAACGTCATACTTCATGTAGCCTACAAGTAAAAACAGACCAGTATGAAGTACAAGCACAAGTATGGGATTATATTAACACTTGCAGATCTCCCTTTGCTATCTCACCATTATTTCATAAAATAGTATAGATTCAGATAGCTATAGTATAATCCTACTCGTATCCAACCTGTCATAACATCATAGTGCTTTGTTTTGTCATCTATTTTATGACTATTTTACTATTTATATACTTTCTTGTTATACAAAAAGGTAGTCGTTATCTTCAGTGTGACACACATATAGGCACACACATACAGTTTTTTCACTTGGACCCCCTGCTAACTCAGGATGTGTCTTCCACATTCACTATGTTTACATGCACAGTATCCTGAATATGATCGGGATATTAAGCACATGTTTGCATGTGTAAACACCTCCTCCCGAAATCAGTATCCCGAATAAGCCCTTATCTGGGTTTTTTTTTTGAGAAATTGGGATATGCAGGGTACTCCGAAAGAAACCAAGAAACTCTAGCATGTAAACACCTCATCACAATTTCTGACCATTGGAGAAGATTCTAGAGTGTGACATGCGTTAGAAGTGGAATACTGATAAGCACCAAGCACAATCAAGTGTCACTCCCAAGAATCGACTTCTTCTGCCACTTCTAAGAATCCTCTGTGAGAACACTGCAAAGAATACTATGATCAGTAACCGGAATTAGTATTTACATGTAAACAGGAATTTTAATAGCCAGACTTTTCTGTGTTCATGTAAACACTTTATTCCGAATATTATCAAAACGGGGATATTCGGGATACTGAAGTGCATGTAAACAGTGGCCAGTGTTCTAGTGACATTGAGACGACTGTCTGGAGGATCTGGGCCTGAGGCTTGAGATGACAAGCGTATCCTGATTTGTCCTGATTTATCCTGATTGCTTTGATGAGCCCCTAGTCCTTCTGACCCACAAAGCATGCTGTGCTACGGTTCCATTGACTTTAACCTCAGCTAATGCTTCTCCAGCCTTCACACCCGTCTGCGGTGGCCAGCACCTAGGGGGGACTCAAACAGTACATTCATTTGTTCAATTTTGTCATTTTGTATGTCCTTCTCAGAAGCTGCCTAATGCCCTAAATTCCCCCCAAACTCAGAATGTGTTTAGTATCATCAGACCAATTAGATGTGCAAAACACAGAAAAAGTTATATTTTTCATGATATGGGACCTTTAATGGAAAAAAAAAAAAAACAAGATGCCACAATGGACAGTAACAAAAAGGCTCTGATTCTCAGCAATAATAAATCTGATTCCCAGTCACTACATGGCTGGGAAACAGGAAATCAGATCACAAAATGAGCAAGGACTAAATACAGGGGTTGACAGGGTGCAAGGTCAAAACACATGATGATAGAAACAAGAGTATGCAGGAGGGATGGGTAGGGAGGGGATTAGAAAATAATTATGTTGACACAATGCTCAAAACAGCCAGGGAAGGCTGAAAACATGTCAAACAAATAGAAAGCCAACCACAGATCTGAAAGCCGAGGAAGGACCGCCACGTTGAAATGCTAAAACTCCATTTTCCCAATATACACGTAGTGGAGTTTTCAGAGATTTCCACTTAGGCAACAGTTTTCAAAGGTAGCGGTTTTCAATGACTGAAACCTCTGTTTACATTGAAATGATAGGTGCAACCACATAAATAAATATGCAGGTTTTTTTATATCTAGTTACGTGTAAACAGGGTCTGTGTCTGTTGAAGCAGGGTGGCTGAGGACACGCAGTTGTGTCTTTAACTTGATAGGACTCAGGATTAAAGGGGGAGGCTCCAAGAACAGACAGGCCCCCTCCCCTCTGTCCTTCATCAACATTTTGCTGTGTTTGACACATACCCCAATGCACTCACACACCACACCTTGCTTTACTTTATTGCCATCTCCCACTACAGGAACATATGAGATGATACTGTCAAAAAGTCCCTCTACTGCTATCTGGTAATAGACATGAGGTAGGACAAGGTCACAGTGACCTCTACCTTTGACCACCAAAATCCAAGTGCATTGTACCAGATTTCAAGACTGTTCATCCACTGGTCTATACCATGTCAGTGTACTGTACTAGTGGCCTTCAACCTAAACACAGACTAAGATCAGTCAGCTCTCACAGAAAACAAAACGTGCATGACACAATCTAATGGCGCATACACAGACACACATACCCACACATGCCAACACACTGACTGCTAAACAAAAGTGATGCAGCTGACACATACATGAACACAAAACACCTCATATACCTATCAATACTAGTGTAAACATGACAGGCTGCAGGCTTCTTTTTGGACTTTTGTCCACAAAGGTCAAAATCAAGGTCGCCATAAAACTGACCAGAGCAATGATTGCTCCAATTATGGTCTTGTCACATTCATTAGGAGAAGAAAACATTGGGGATGAAGGTTCTCTTTTTGCTACACGTTCTTCTGTGTCTCTTGCATATCTGTCAGGATGACAATGAGAAGTTAAAACAAGAAACTGTCAAGAAGCCTTGTGTGAAAATTGAAAATAATCTGACAGTTGGCCGACTTACTGTGTCCAGCAGGAAGTCGAAGACCCATCTGAGAATGTGCCATGTGTACAGGCCTCACATGTTGTATCAGAGGAGGCTGTACCTGTGTGTGTGTTTACATTGTGTGTCTTTAATTTTTTACTGTTTGTTTTCATTATAGTATTCTTTGTATTGTATGCTGCTTTGGATAAAAGTGTCTGCCAAGTACAAATAAGTATAAGCAGAAGCATAAACAACTCACTTTATGGAGATAGACTTTTCAATCTATTTATAACATGTTTATAAAACCTGAAAAGAAGGGTATATTTGTTTTATCAACACCAGGACTATACTTGGCTTTACAAATTGTGCTTTTAAATAGCCTAGAGCTGTTATAAACCTTTGTAAAGAATTGACACACCTTTCTGTTTGATGTACTGTCCAGGTGAACATCTGGTGTGTTCCACAGCTCTGCGGCAGCTATTTTTGATTGGGTCAGTACACCAGTGACATTTCAGGGGCTCACAGAATGTGTCTGATGTTGGGCTACATGCCCTCTTGACCTTTAAACCTAGTTCTGTTGGAAACAGGCTGACTTAGAACAAATAAATGGGAAAAAAGAAATTTCTTCATTGTTAATTTACTGATCTCGTCACACACACACCTGATTCACAGTCGCTGCAAGACTTGCACTGCAGTAGTCTGCTGGGCTCATCAGTATAACTCGAAGGGGGACATGGAACACAAGCTGTTAAGGTGAGCCTGTCACACTGCACCAGCACATAGGATCCTACAAAATAAATAAATAAATGGCATTCACATTACATAGCCAACCTCAATGAACCATTAAAGGAAATTAATGTACTCGTACAGGAAATGCATGTCACTCTATATTTACACACATTACATCACATAGGATGTGCTTCCACTGAATGTTACACTTTGCAAGAATTTTAAGGTAATTTACCAGCCTCAACTATGATGGTTAAATGACTCACTACAGAGTAAACAAAGACTATCTCAGGTGTCAGTCAGGAGTCAGCAGAGGAATGAAAAGGGAAAGGAACTCATGCATGAGCCTCACGAAGTCATGTTTGTTACCTTGTCAGTCAGATTTACTTGAAAAATTATGATCGCTGGTTCCTATCCTTTACTGCGAAAACAAATCCAGACAAATCCACAACACAACACAACACACACACACACACACAGGTACAGCCACTTTTGATATGAAAGGAGGGGTGTATGAATGGTTCTTTGACTTCTGTCACATTAAGTTAGATTGTGTAAATTTGAATTTCCACACAAATAAATGTATGCACTATACTCTGATTCCAATACAGTAACAGTAAAATTGTGGTTGCATTGTCATGTACAAATTTTCATCAGTACAAGAGCCAACACAAAGCAAAATTCTGATGTAGGCTAGAACATGATACACATAATACTCTGTTACTACCTTGCAGTTACACTGCTAGTTACTTTCATAAATCCATAGCCTATAGTCTAATCACAGAGATACCAGAGGTTGCAAATACTTACTTATACATGAGCATATCCCTTGATTTTCACCAAAGGTCCTTATAGCCAAATGTAACTCTTCACTCTTTTTCTACAGCTCCACCAAGCACACTCACACTGAATGTGAAAGTAAAAATAGCAGTATCTCATATTTCAGTGCTCCTCCTCCCTTATTGGTTGAGTGCCACCATCATCTGTCAGTTGGGCAGCTAAGCTTGTTTTGCTAGCTGTTATTAGAGACATTTCTCTGGCATCTCATGCAAAAGCAAATATTGAGTGGGTCGCTGAAGGAGGTAAATTTTCCATAACCATACCGTGTTTGCAGGATGCAACTGATCCATCTGCGTGGATTTCACTGTTACAGTTACCACACTGTGTATCTGCGGATGCTGTGCCTGTGTGCAGGTTTCACATGACGTACAGTACATCATTATTTCATCCTGTTTAAAACTTCCCTGCATTGTTAGATATTTATATTTACTGAGGTGGTAGTTGCATAGTGATTAAAGAACCTGCCTAACATGGGGACACTAGCTCTGAAGTAATTGACAATTGACAAATTTTAGTTGCTTTGGAAAAAAATGTTATGTTATGCTAAATGTAAATGTTGTATGTGTAATACTCTACTCTGTGGGATTGCATTGCCCCTTGGGGACAAATAAAGTGTTTTGAATTGAATTGAATTGAATTTTATGGGTGGTGGTATAGTGGTTAAGGAACCTGGCTAGCATGCTAGTAGCCTGGAAAATTGTGGGTTCAAATAACAGATTCTATGTGTTAATGATGGCTGTAGCATACATTTAAATTTCTCACATATATATTTTTACTTCTGGTGAAATGTATATGGGCAATGCCAACATGGCCAATGTCTGTCATGCCAACAACGCATAATGCCAACAAAATGGCATGGTATTTGTATGATGCAAATGACTATGTGAAAAGTTTCATAAAATATTTTCTACAACCAAGAAAACTGACTAGTCAAATTTTATGTAATCATCATTCACATCATACCATACCATGGTATTATGTTGGTGTTATGGGCATGACAGCATTTTGCGTGGAATTGTCCATATACATATTCAACACCTCTTTGTAAGACACATTGCCCTGGTGAGCATTCACTGTGTTTCCAAACACTACTGCAGCCATCTTTGATTGGGTTAGAACAATAATGACCTTCCAGAAGCTCACAGAGTGTGTCTGAGGTGGCGTTGCATGGCCTCTTCACTCTCAACCCTGCAGTTATAAAGAAAAAAATATACCTAAAACAGGGACAAAAGATATGCAAGGGATTAAGGGTTTAAAATAATAATGACATATTGTTTTCAGTTCAGATTTAATTTAGTTGTTTACCCGGATCACAGACTGTGCAGGGCATGCATTCAAATAGTCCATTGGGCTCATCAGTGAAAGTGGATTCTGGACAAGGCTCACATGCAGTAGTAGGCTGTTCTGAACAGTGACTCAGCACATGGAACCCTGCAAGAGTAAGAAACTATGATATTAGGCTACCCTTCTCCAGTGTCTGGCTCTCCAGGTTGCCAGTCCTACCTGATTAGGAAATGGGTGGGCAGGAGAAGCTCCGGTGTCACTCACCAGCACTGCACATTGGGCAGCATGTGTGTTGGTCTGTCAGATAGTGTTGGATGCCACAGGTTGAGCAGAACACAGAGCCAGCAGTTAGGAAGACTGCTGAGACGATGAAGGTGGAGTTGAACTTCCACATGATAAATTCTGATGTTTACTGGGGAATTTAAACAATTGTATAACATAAGCTTTTGAATGAATGTAAACTCATACACACACAACCACACTTTCCCATATGGAGCATTTGATCACAAAGGCTACTTGTTGATGCAGTTGTATTTCATCTTATTTATATTGTTTAGAACACGTGTGAAATGACAGAAATATTATTTATGATATGTATACAATAATGCATCAATCAGACTTAATATAAACAATACAGATCATAGAAGAAATACATGCATGATGACAATATTCAATAAACAGAAAAAAAAATCTGAATCAAACAGGCAAACTGTTGTTAGACTAGGTACATATATATTATTCCTCAAGAGCATTCACTGATTGTTTGCAAAAAGGGACAATAAAACAATGTGAATGCATCAATTGACTTATGCTATAGATAGCATTCATGAAGACCTATTAAGGTAATACATTTAGATAGCAAATACATAAACAGAAATAAACTTACTACGTCAGAAATACAACCATCCCACTTGGATTGGACCAGAGTTAGTTGTGCACCATAGACAGACACACGGATATAGTCATGGACACTCAGGTTAATGAATAATTATCCTGCGTGCAGGTGGAGAGGAGCATATAGGCGTGTCTCACTAAACAGGTTGTCACTAAGGGGGTACAGATATGGCCGGCCAATCAACCTACAAATACTGTATATACCTAAATGATAATTCATTATATGAATATATAATATGAAAATATTTTAAATATGTCCCAAGTGTGTGGCCTGCATGTGTTTCACAACTATAAAACATAAAAAAGAAAACATAAATATATCCGAGTAGTGTATCCAGCACATTTACTCTGATGTGAATGCAACTAACTCTGTGTATTCAAACTAATCTTTGCCCTATGATATGAAATAGAGTTCATGTACTTTTGTCACCTTGTAATTCATTCAGTGCCAAATGTTATGTTAAAACAAGTGTGGTTGGGACAATGAGTTAACATGTATGCTACGCAGAATAAAAACAAAACACATTCATTATGTTCTTTGATGTTTAATTAATTGCATACATAAATAGTCAGCACACATGGGGGCAATGTTCAGACATGTGATAGTGTCAAGACCATTGATAAGTGTCTGTGGCCCAAATGTAAGTTGTCTGTGCAGATCTAACCGGCATCAGGCATCAGAGCCATACACAGTAGTAGCAGCAGTCAGTCGGTATCATGGTCAGTTCTCTGAAGTCAGCCCGGTGTGCACATTATAAGATCAGGGTGACCATATCAAAAGTTCCTACATTCACATAATGCAAAACACTTCATGTAACCTTCATAGCACTGTTGTGCATGTTTTTTCCCAAAACAAGCCTTGCAGCCGTATATCAGTCCAATGAAAGCAAACACCACTAAAGCCAGTGCAAATTTGATTGCAGATGATATAAATGACTGACGGAGATTCCTGCCTTGTGTTGGTGTGTCAGTGCCATCCAGAGGCTCACAGAGTGTGTCTGATGTGGAGTTGCATGCCCTCCTCACTCTTAATCCTGAAGATATGGAGAAAAAAATATGCAACATGGGACAGCTGTTTGTAAATAACCTTCAGTTCATGTTTTCGTTTTGGAGTTTGGTAGCCTTACAAGCCAGAGTATAACATCAAAATGCATAATCTAGACATGACCGATAAAACCGGGCTCAATTCTAGGGCGGAATCGTCAGTGACCAACTGAGGCCTGTGGTTTGCAAAACTATTTACTACCACTAGGGTATGCCTAGATTTCTAGGCTAGGAGTTTGGTGCTTACCTGGATCACAGAGAGTGCAGGGTGTGCAGTTAACAAGCCCATTAGATTCATTAGTGAAGGTGGATGCAGGACACGGCTCACATGCAGTAGGGGTCTGTTCTGAACAGTTACTGAGCACATAAAACCCTGTGTTGGATATGATATTGTGAGTAGTATAGTATGATAGCATGATAGTTTACAACTTACTAGGTAAGGAGTAGGTAAGAACGACATAACAAAAAGTATCAAGGGATACATTATAGAGTACCCTCTGCATAAGTATGCTGGAATAACATAAACAACATGAAAATAGTTTGGGTGCTGCGTAGACTACTGCTGATGAGATTGGGTGCATCAGAAATCATGGGAATATCACACTTGTAATTAAAATTGTATTAAAAGTTGTGGGTCCGAATCCCAGCTGCCACCGCTGTGCCCTTGAGCAAGGCATTTAACCATACATTGCTCTAGAGAGAGGGGAGACTGGCCCTGAACAATCGATAGTTGACAAGTTGTAAGTCGCTTTGGATAAAAGCATCTGGAGGGTAGTTGTTTGGTCATCATGACATGACATTTTAGGGGCTGATCCTATCTCTGGGCTGAACTGAAAGAGACATCGGCCAATGGCCATTGCGCTACAATGGGGACCAGACCGTCATAGGTATCCACTGGGTGTTCTAGTCAATGTTGTTAGATGTTTTCATGTCAGCCAGACATTCAGCCGGCCAATCATTTCAAACAAGCTCATTCATGTTTTGCTTTTTTGCTACCATGGCACAATCTGATATCACCATCAATCAAAGATTCTGCCTTAGCCTGGTTCAACTTATACTTCTCAGGTCGCTATTAGCTTATACATGCTCATAATGAATCATCATCCCACACCAAAGTATAGTATGGTGTACCCCAAGGCTCAGTGCATGGTATTAATCTCAAGGTGTTCAGTTTCTCAGACGTTTCACCTTTCATCCAAAAGACTTCTTCAGTTCTGTCCTAGTGATGGGAAGACCAGGAGATTTATCTCTGGACTGTGGGTGTAACTGTGAGCTGTATGCCACACCTCTCATCATGTGACAATGGGTCACATGAGTCAACCATTAACATAATTAGTCTAAGTTAACACTTGTTAACACAGTGATGCAATCATAATGACCAGTTCATCTCCAATTCACACACTGATTTATGCTAACATACTTATGACAAAACAAAGACAGTAAGACTGAGCTCAGGGGTTTTCTACATGTTTTTAGATAAACTTTTCTGATATATTTCATGTCACCTAAGAAAGCATTGATCTGATTTTACTGGGTCTTTATAGAGTTATCTATTGAAGCAATATTTCAACACATAGCCCTGTTGTTTGAGGTCACCAAGTGCTGCAAGTGTAGGAAAAAGAATGAGAGAATTTGGTACAACTAAACTGAAGACTGAACTGTCAGGTATTTGATCTATATTGTACCCAATGTTCTTGTTCTTTAATGCTGTTACCACTCTGTCACCTTGATCAACAGGGCTGTTATAGGGCTTTAACTAATTTTGGCTTGAAACCGCTTTAAACTGGAACTTCCAAAATTGACTCACCAGTTTTGCACATTGGGCAGCAAATGTTTTGGTCTGTTAGATACTCATGTGGATCACAGGTGGAGCAGGACACACGGACATGAGTGAGGAAGACTACTACGATGATAAAGAGTGAGTCCTGACACCACATCATGGTAGAATATCACTGGTAAATGGTGCTAAAAATGTTGTGCCTTTTTAAACTCACAAACCTGTAAACACACACAAATTTAATACTTTAGTGAAAATTGTATTTTCCAAGTAAAATAGCTCAAGTCTAAATACACTGAAACAAGACTGAAACATTGTCTACAAATAATCCTAAAACTTAAATGAGAAAAATGTAGGCTGTATAGAACACACAAGTTTCTGCTTGTTACTTGACAAACCTCAATGCAATATGTACTGCTAAAACAAAACATGTAACATTAATATTTTGGATCAAAACTCGAGCAACATAGATAGAGAAGGTTTAATACTTACTGAGACTTAGTGAATGTGTGGTCTACATGAGAGGACTGATCCGTCTGAGTGCATACTGCATACACACAACTATTTACCAGAAATTATACAATACAAAAGAACAAACCAGGAACTACAGAAAACGGAAAACCAGAAGTATGTACACACACACACACACACACACACACACACTTTGTCTTTGTATATTAACCAGTTTCACCACTTCTCACTTTCACATGCTGCTAAAAAATACAGTAGAAATATACTGTTACTGTATTTACTAATAAGACTTCTGAACACATGTGTAGACACACACACACACACACACACACACACACACACACAGATATTTAGTGTTTCTAAAACATTATAAACACATTCATAGATTTTAGAAGTCTTATAATGCATTCATAAAGCCTTAATGTGACGATGCGACTTCCCACCGTCGCATCGCACTATTAATTGTGTTTATAGAAATAGTTGGTTTTGTTTCTTTTTTTGTCTCTGTAATGGTGTCTTTTTGATTTAATAACAGTAACTTATAGTGCACATTAGTTCTGTTATGGTAGTTTCTTTATTTTTTTTCTTTAGGATATGATTTGTATGGTGTGGCCACTCATTTAACTTTTTTGTATCTGATGTGTCTACAACTCCTGGGCCACGAGGTCACCTCCTTTACATTTGGTGGCAGCGGTGGGATCCCAGTGACTGTGGCGAAGTAGACCGTCAGTGGTAGAATTATTTATTTATTTATTTATTTTTTCCGGTTGCCCTTACTTCGCGATTTCATCTTTTTTCTTCTTTTTGCGCATTTATAATGGAGAATAACTTTCAGAACGAGAATGCCGCGGAATATCTGCTCCAGTGGCTTGAGCTTGAAGATGATTGGCAGGAGGCAACTCCAGTGCTGGTGGAGGCTTTGGAGGAGCAGTTCCCAAGTTGTGGGCCGCATGGCTGCGAGAGAATCCGGCAGCAACGACCCATCAGTTTTACTTCTCCTCCCAGAGGTTCCTACTGCAACAGCTTGGGAAGGGGATCGATCCTGGTAGCGGACCCTGTTCCTGTCATCCGTAGGTTCGGGATGAGCTCTTCTGTACACACTGCTGCAGTGATCGCCACCATACTTCATTGTGCCTAGAGGCTCTGGAGTCGTGGTGTGGTCACTGCCGAAAGTACACACATAGTTTATCAATGTGTGTCTACCATCAGCCATGGGAAATTCCAGCTGTAGCCCTTCCTTCGGTGACGCGCTCAACGGAGATTCTGCAGGGGCAGAGTTGTTAGGGCCTGATTCAACAGTGGCGGCAGAGACTCCGTTTGCAGCGAATTGATTGGAGATCGGCCCGCCGGTGGTGGATCCACCAAAGAGTTTCCCATCAGCTACTGACCAGGTTGAGGCTCAAGTTGGGCCGACGCTGTCTCCTTCCCTGACACAAGCAGCAGTAACTGCTGAGATCCCCTCACTGAGACCTATGCTTAGAAAAAAGGCCTCTCGCAATAGGCCTTGTTTGTCAGTTTGTTTGGTCCTATTTTGTCTAATACCTGCCTAATTTCTTTTGTCATTTTTAGTGTTCAGAAAATAGATTTCATGCGGTTATTTGAGGGATTTTGGTTGTAATAAAATACTTTGCCACTCATTAAACTTTTTTGTATCTGATGTGTCTACAACTCCTGGGCCACGAGGTCTTAATCAATGGCAAAATTTTTACCATAGAGGCATATGTACAAGTCGGTATTTAATGAACAAATATGCAAAAGTCTGACACGATCAGGCAGAAATGCTGATAGACCAAAATGAATTACATCATTAAGGGTAAACATGTAAAAATGTAAAATGACTCCAAAAACATTGTATTTTGTATATTGTGTTAACTGTTATAAGGCATTATAATGTTATCATATAAACTTGAAGTGTCTCAAAGCATTCTAAAGCTTCTTTGGCCTTTTGATACTAGGGAAACATATTGACTGTAATTGTGCCCTATTGATTTTCATGAGTAATTATGTGTTAATATCACTTTACTTTGACTATGCACTGAGTGCTTGAAACACTTCATTATTTGGCATGAGCACATGGGCATATAAAAGGACAATTAACAAATCAAAGCTTTATAATACTTTGTGGCTTTTAAGATTGCATTATAATGTTTTGACAACAGTCCTGAGAATGTATACACAGTTATGAACACTAATGATGTAATACATAATGACATAATAAGGTTTTATCAATGCATTAGAACCTTTTATAAATCTGTTTATAATGCTCTATGAATACTGGATTTGGTGTTACCAAAATAGGTTGTCATATTATGTCATGTTATACATTTCCAATCTTGTATTGATCATGATTGATTGTGATTGGCTGAATAACTTTTGACTCCACATAACATTGTGCCTTCCTATAGTTGTTCTAAAACAACCAAAACCCACCGCCTCTTCTCAGTTCATTGCTTAAATAGCTAATAACTGCAAGGGGCAATGTGAAGCACAATGTGAAATATTTTTTGGTTTATTGTTTGTTTTTTTGTTTGTTTGTTTGTTAGTTTATTTTGTCATAGAAACTGGATTCCTGTAACCTGGTACAAATCCCAAACAGGAGGACAAATGTGGGCAGGAGGTGGTTGAACTTCCAACGCTGATCTGCCTTTGAGCAAGGTACCTAACTGCTCACTGGCACCACAGCTGCCCACTGCTGTTGGTGTGTTTCACCTCACTCACCTCACCTCAGTTTTGATGGCTACATTTCATGCTTTGAAAAATGGAAATGCCAATAAGTACCTTTGGTTAAAACTGGTCTGAAACCAGTGCCAAATTTATATCATCATCATTTATATAACAGGGATGTCATTGATGGTGTCTATGCATCAATACCTCAGTCAATCTTGCAAATCTCTGACCATAGAGGCAAGTTTACTAGTCAGTATTTAATTAACAAAATATACAAAAGTCTGACACAATCAGACAGAAAGGTCTGAAAATGAATTCCATCCTTAATTAAAGGCTTGTCATATAGGAATACATAGTAAACATAGCCTGTGACATGACCTACATTGCATTATTGCAGAGTGAGTTGTAGCCTGGTTTTCTGCCAGCCTCGAGTTATCCTTAATTAAAGGGTTATTACATAGTAAATAATGTAAAATTGCTCCGAAAACCTTGTTTGAGAGGAATAAAAGTACAATAAAACAATGTGTCAATGAACTTCAGTTAACAAAAAAAACAAAACTTAATGTTAAAACAAAACCAAAGTGTAATGTATTTTGGAATGTTATCTGTTGTTTAGATATTCAACTAAAACATGAGGCCTAAAAGGGCGCTACTACTACTACTACTAATAATAATAATAATGCAGTAAAATTCTATAAAGATTCTTCACAGAACCCAAAGGTTCTTCAAGTAACCTTGTTATTTGTTATAACCTAGTTATTTGAAGAACCTTTTCTTGAAGGTTCCTCAGAGAACCTTTAGAAGTTCCTCCAGAGTGGCAACGGGAAGAACCTCCAAAAGTTCTTTGAGGATTTTATCCTTTTATATAGCGTACTTTGATTCTCACAGTCAGAAGGTAGAAAAAATCAGAAGGTAGTAAAAACAGTATATAAAAGTATTAAATGTAATTATTTAATTAAATTTAACAAGTTTCCACTTATTCCTTTTTCTGAGATAAATGGTTAACCACGCAACACAGCATGCATCAGCGTTACATAAAACATTATCACACAAAACCAGAAGACAAGAAAAGCCACACTAATTGTATAATATGGATCATGGGGATCACACTGATATTGACAACAAATAACACATATGCCTACCACTAGCATAATGAACATCAAAACATACAGAACCCACACTGCATGTCTATACAAAAGCATGGTAATGAGGAGAAAAGCAAAATAAGAAATTTTTTTTAAACCTTCCCCAGCGAGATGGCATTTATAGGACGACTGCTTGCAGGAAGTCAAAGACCCATCTGAATATGTGCCAATAGCACAGTTTCCACACACTGTATCCGAATATGCTGTACCTGTATGAGTTAAGAGTAGATTTGTGAACTGTGTGTGTAAGTTGTTTCTAAGCTATTAGCATTATGAATAATAACTGAAAACAAAACTTCATTACAAAACTAGAATGTAATGGCATTACACACTAGAATGTCAAAAATCACACCTTTCTGTTTGATGTACTGTCCCAGTGAGCACTTGGTGTGTTCCACAGCTCTTAGGCAGCCATGTTTGTATGGGTCAGTACACCAGTGACCTTCCAGAGGATCACAGAGTGTGTCTGATGTTGGACTGCATGCCCTCTTGACCTTTAGGCCCAGTTCTATTGAAGTTAGACAAACTTAGATTAATTAGCAATGCTCCAACTTATGGACCTAAGGTGTTTACAAATAGCTGGATATCTATGAAATTACATGTTCATTTAGGCGGCTATTTCAGTCATGTCAGTCGTGTTTCAGTCATGAAAAATGCCATTTGCCAAAATGTCATTTGCCAAAGGGCATGGATGTAGAAACATCTTGGTACATCTTTACTTGCTTTTTATTAACATACAGGGCCCTCCACAATTATTGGCACTTTAATGATAAGTGACTATAAAGTAAAAAAATCTCACAATGAAAATCCCACCTCAAAGAGAAAAAATACACCTGGACAAAACACAATGCATCAAAAAGAAATAAATACAAATACAAAATCACAAAAACACATGTGACACAGAACACAAAAACACAATAGACGATAGATCGGGCTCAATCCTAAGGGCAGAATCAGTGGTTGTCTTTCAAACTGCCTCTGCATGCAAGAGAATAGTGCTACGTCGAATCAGAGCAGGGCGTTGGCAGGGGGGTCCACGAGGTTGCTCAGCAGATCCTTATTCTTGCTTGTCGTCTCAAACTTCTCCCTCATAGCCCCCACCCCGGCTCTAAAGTGGTGAGCCTAGTCATGGTGCACCTCCTCCATCAGGTCAGGGAAAAATGGGATGGTCTCGCACTAGGCATCGTAGGAGCACCCGTCAAGTCTTAAGCGGGTAGCAAGGGGAATATGTAGCTACAGAATCTGTAGGGCCAGGACAGTTTGCTCTACTACTCCATTGAGGTCGCTCGCGAGAGGCACCCTGGTGACCCTGCGCTCTCAGAGCTGAGGAGAGGTCAGCGGCGAGGCGCCGGTGTCATCCTCCTGGTCAGCGAGGCACTCTCCATCGTGTTGAGGGAAAGGGCATCCTCTTCAGAGTTGAAAGACTAATCAGGTGGTGGGAGCTTGGCAGCATCCCACAGGCCCACAAAGGATAGGGGACACAGGGTGGCACGCAAGCAAAGGGTGGATGGTAGCATCACACTGCAGTGCAGACCCTCGCTTGGATAGTACACAGGGCGGACTGTGCACAGTACACTTTACACAGTACACAGTAACTTTTTTGATTTTGATTGGCTTCATTGGATTCCTTGGAAAGTAGAGATGACAACGAGTAACTTTGTTTAGTACTAGTCTGATCTGTCCCAAAGAAGTGGTTGGCATAGCCTGGTAGCTGTCTTGCTTGCGTAAGAGAATTGAGAAAAGGCTGAGAATTGGTATAACAAATGGTACAAAATCTGCTGGTCACTATGAGGTCAATAAAGGTCCTCATCCAAGGCTCATCCAAAAGGCCATTAAACTAAAACATATATATATAATTATATATTATATATATTATATTATATATATAATATATTATATATATAAACAAAAACATAGGTTAGTCATCACAAAGTCAAGGCTCCACCATGGTTGTCTCCTGATTTCAGCAGTGTAGTAAACCCAAGGGTTGTATTTAAAGTTATATGAAGAATATATCACAATAGTGATAGTGCAGTTGTTTTCATGTATTCAGATTGTGCAGTATAAAGAGGTCTGTCTGGGGATACTACAGTATCTTGTTTTATTAAGTTCCTTCTCTCCACCCCCTCCCTGAACCCTCCTCTCTCTCTCTCTCTCTCTCTCTCTAGTTAGGGCATTAGTCACTCACCAGACACTATTGTGTAAGAGCTGTTACAGAATGTTTATTGGTGAAAATGTAAAATTATATCTACATGTTAGTACAAACATCCTTTAAACACACATACTGCATGTCCATTGAAATTCTCATATATGTGCAGCACAAATGTAATAAGGAGGTTAAAACTGACTTGGTAATACAGCTCAGGTCACTTACTTGATCAATAACTGAAGATAATTATGGACCCAGCTGCTCCCAAAATATCTGGTTACCTCTGTAAGATCAGTAAAACAGTAACCGGACAACACTAGTGTCCACACTACCATTCAAACAGTATGCATAAGAAAGTGAAACAGAAAATACTTTAAATACTTTACTTTGGTGGTTTCCCTGTGTAGTTTATAAGGTCTTATCTATGTTCATTATGTTCTTCATGTTATCTATTGGAAATGACCACAGACTGTGAAAAAAGGAGTACAAAATGAACTAAGGAAGGGTACAGACCACATAGGTATCCCGTACGTGTTTCTGCTCACAGTGTTGCTGCTACCAGAGGAAACCTCAGGGGTGAAGTGCTCTCTATTAGCTGATCTGATGAGAACACGTAACAAATTTTTCCACATCAAGTTGTCCACAACCTATTATGACTGACACTAATACAGGTGTTAATACTGACAAAAGTTATGTACAGATGGAATATCTCCCAGTCCCCTCTACAGCTTCAAATGCCACCATATTAGGAAGCAACTAATGACATTTCTGTGTTACTTACTTAAAATGTCATGGGGGTACCCAAATAAGAAATATACCCACCTGGAATCATGTTTCCCCCTAACCAAGCATGCTAGGGGAGCTAGATTTCAGTGATCTGGATTGGAGGCCTGAGAGAAGATTTTTTTAAATATCCCAAAAATGTCAGTAAAAAAAATATTTTATTCTACCCCTACACATGTACAATGAATCACTATTCACAGATTTTAATTTGTTGTTGAACTGAATTCTTTATTTTTATTAAGTGCATTTTTGCCTGGGGGGCCTTGCAGCATTATTGGGGCATATCAGCCTAGTTTGACACCTAGTTTCCACACCAAGAATTTTAATTTATATCAAGGGCAATGCGAGAATATTTGTTGTAAATGGCTATCGACCTAAGACTGGCCAAGATATGTCCTCGCTTTCTGTTGGTGACTTCACTGTTATTTTCAGTTGGATATAGTTTTGAATTTTTTTGAATTTAAAAGCCTGTCATTAAATTGTGAGGACTGTTCTATTGAAGATCCAAATGTTTAAAAATTGATAAAATATGTATCCTGTGATTTTTTAAATAGTAAGATAGACCTGATGTCCTCATATGAGGAAATGTTTTTTTTTTTTTTTAAAAAAAAGGTATGATTTATTTTTTATACTTACTACCTACCATACCTACTGATTCAGAATAGCAGGTAAAATAAATAAATAAATAAAATGTATACAAATGTATGCTTGAGTCTCAGTCTCAAGAGGTAGTAAGGTAGTAAGTGCTCAGTGCATACTGTGCACTACATTTCAGTGTACTCATTGCAGTGCGCAATTTTAGACACAGCCATGGTCTTAAGCAAGGGAACTGATTAGAGTAGAAAAGTTGACCTGTTCTTCCAGAATGACCAACATAATCATGACATACATAATCCTATAGCCAGTGAAAAAACATCACTAGCAGGTTGATTTGTACTTGTGTCTCTGATTTCGTAAATATTTGTGAAGCATTTTGAATTTCCTGCAGACAATTAAGAATATAGAAAATTATGTTTTTCAACACAAGTATGAAGAAATTCAAAATCAAATTATGCAGGCCATATTCCTCCTTTATACATTCTCTGCACTCTTTCCTCATTCAGAAATGGTCCAGAATCGTAAGCTTAATCCTCCATTCCCCCAGAGTAATTAGTTCTCCCTAGAAAGCCAGGGATGGACCCTCAGGCAGATACATAGTTCACAATCTGCTGGATGAGAGCTGGGTAGAGATACATAGCACATAATATAATATAACAGTACAAACAATCAGGACAAGCATAATGAAATACCTGTACATACAAGAAAGGCACATGCAAAGGACATGCAAAGGTATGATATGTGCAGAGTCTGTACAATGAAAAGGGCGAGAAGTGCAGTGTGCTGTTCCCACCTGTTACAATGATCACAACAATAAAACAAAGCCATATTAATGACAGCATTACAGTAGGAATGAATGGGGAGGATAGCAGAATATTGGGAATTGTATAAGGCAGACACATAACAGAGTGAGTAATTATGTAAGAAAATACATCAGTACAAGAGAAAATACATCATACAAGAGAAAATACATAAGTGCATGTGCACAGCAGAGAGTGAACACACAGTGAAGTGAAGCACACGCTAACCTGCAGCTTGCTGCTGAGCAGAGCAGGAAGGGTTAGTACTTTGCTTCAGCTATGAGTGTGGGCATGGAGGAGCAATGTTCATTAATTGTTCCTACTGTTCAGGGATCTAATTGTTCACCCTTAGGTCACAGATTCGATGCCCTAACTAGAAAGATATGGCTGCCCCAAAAGAAAATATAAAGTGCAAATGGATGGTGGTTTGGTGGGAGCAGGTAGCCACAAGAGGAGACACTACATCTGCATGTAGAACTATCTGGTGCAAGGAAGTTTCACATAAAATTCAGGAAAGAGGACCCAATTGCAGTGGTAGTGGCCAGCAAAAATTGCCAGCAAGTGCACTCCTGTATGTGTAGAGGATGACTGCACACACGTAGCAGGAGTAGTTGTATTTGCTGTTGTCTTGTTCTTTCAAGTCTTGCAGCATGCGTGCGTCATCAGGGTGTACATTGTTGAACAGGTTTGATGTCAATAGGTCAACTAGTCAGGAACATAATAATATGTATAATATAATGAATTTAATGTGAATAATGTCAAAGTAAGCTTTGTGGTATATGTTTATATCTATGTCTAAGTTGGTTTGATGTGACTTAGATGTGAACAGATTTATGCTCTGGACAAAAGTAAATTTTGAATGTTAGACAGTAGGTCTATCCTTTTTGTGTTTTATCTTATTTCTCAATAAAACTGTCAAAAACAATAGTAGACTAGATGACTCACCAGGCCTACACATAGGGCAGCATTTGTTTTGATCTGTGAGGTATTCATGTTGACCACGTTCCGACCACAAACATAAATACATTTTATTGGCATTTTAGATGAAAGATCAACACAAAGCGACACACAATTGTGAAGTAGAAGGAAAATTATACATGACCTTCAAAATTTAAAAAAAATGAAAAATGTGGCGTGCAAAAGTATTCAGCCCCCCCTGTGTCAATACTTGGTGGAACCACCTCACGCTGCAATCGTGCAAAAGTCTTTTGGGGTAGTCTTTTGCACATCTAGAGACTGGACTTTTTGCCCATTCTTCTTTGCAGAACAGCTCAAGCTCAGCAAGATTAGATAGAGAGTGTTTGTGAATAGCATTTTTCAGATCTTGCCACAGATTCTCGATTGGATTTAGGTCTGGACTAGGATAGGACTTTGACTGGGCCATTCTAACACAGGAATATGTTTTGTTTCAAACCATTCCATTGTAGCGCTGGCTTTATGTTTAGGGCCGTTGTCCTGCTGGAAGGTGAACCTCCGCCCCATTCTCAAGTCTTTTGCAGATTCCAGCAGGTTTTCTTCCAAGATTGTCCTGTATTTGGCTCCATTCATCTTCCCATCAACTCTGACCAGCTTCCCTGTCCCTGCTGAAGAAAAGCAGCCCCACGACATGATGCTGCCACCACCATGTTTGACAGTGGGGATGGTGTGTTGAGAGTGATGTGCAGTGTTACTTTTTCAAACCACTGTATAGGGTTAGAATTTACACTCAGTTTAAGTGACACTATCACAACAAGAATCTTAAAATGGATGAGCAGGTAACTCATTTCACAAGAACTGGCTGCTGTTCAACATGAGGTTGAGAGGGCTCGAGATAAAAATGCTCAAATGTGGCTAAGATGTAAGTTGTGGATAAAGCATTACCATGGTGAGGATTAATCGCCTCTGCAATGTTCATGTTTTTCCAGAACAATTTGCACCTCCTCCGCTACCCATACCTGCCCTCATAAAGCTCAGCCTTTGCAAGTGCCATCTTGCCACAGCCCATATTAAGGATTCTTAACATAGTTACTGGCTACGGGCTAAAGATCTTTTATAAGTTGAAACATTCCAAGCTTGCGCATCAGTTGCATCCTGGTTTGCTGATTTTGTATGTTTTTTTTTCAAAACTGCATGGGATTCAGTCCTTCAGTGGTTCCGGAGAGCCAATCTCAATTGAGGAAAGTGTCCGCATCCATAAAGGTAGTTAAGGATGTAGACGATTTTGCCAAACACTACATTACTACCTTTATCCTTTACTTTAGTACATAAATTCTTGATTTGATTTGAAAACATTGGTGGCTGACATAATGATCTTTTGAAAGCCCAATTTCCATAAAAGCTTCTCTTAGAGGTAAAAAGGTGCAGAACATCCAATCATTGTCAAAAATGGTGTGCCACAAATAGAGGGGCCACTGGAAGAACTGGTGCAGACAAAAGAAATGCAATGATGCACAGGCTCCTGCCATGACCACTCTGAGGCAAAGATGGTTCTACTTCCTCTGACGAAGAGTAAACTCAGAGAATTGCTGAAGTTTTCAAAGCTAAACCTGGACTAAACTTCTACCTGTGTTCTCAGACCTAAGTGTCTCTACTCACAGTGCTGCTGCTACCAGAGGAAACCTCAGTGCTCTCTATCAGCTGGTGAGAACACATAATCATCAAGTCATCCACAACGATTAGCTGTTCTACTGTACCGCATCTGCATGAAATGTATGTGAATGAAGTTGTAATAGATCTGGTGAGAAACCCTTGTGTATTTGTTTGTATATCAGATCAATTGCGGTTGCATATTGTAGGTCTGTTTCAGTATTTCTGTTTTGTGTCATCACAACATAAGTAAAACATCTTTAAATGTAAATATTAAAACATAATCACTGAGAATTGTTGATAACACTTTTTTTAAAGGGGTCTACATGAGGGTGACATAAGCGTGTTGTAAACATGACATGACACATATCATTAACATGTTGTCACATGACATGACATGACATGTTTATGACTGCTGTCATTAAGTGCCATTCGGTTTTTGAAATGCAGACTCTAGGATGCAGACATTACAAAAACCAAATGACGATGTTGATGATGTTTTTGCCAAATACAAGGTCAGGACTTTCTTATGCAAATATCAGTGATTTTGATTTTTTTTATGTGTGTGTGTGTGTATTAAGTTTTTATGACTGCAAAATCACACACACACACACACACTTTGATACACATGTATGGTATTTTGTTATAATATTGTTTTATTGAAATATTGCTGATAGATATCAGCAGGAATGTCATTGATGGTATCTATACAAGTATACCTCAGTCAATCCTGATATAAACAATACAGAGCAGCATATGTGCATGTCAGTATTTAATGAAAAAAAAAGTCTGACTTAATAAGGCAGAAATGTTGACAGAACAATACAAATTACATCATTAATTAAAGGCTCCTAATATGCAGTAGTAAACATTCTAAATTGCTCCAAAAGAATAAAACAATTTATTTGTTAACTTCAGTTAACACAAAAACGAAAATAAACACACAAGTTCGGAAAGGAAACAATCCCAGTTGAGTTGGACCAGAAGCAGTTGACTATATACTTTAATGCGAATACAGATAACCCTGTTTGTTCAAACAAATCATTGCCCAATGATGTTAGAAAGAATTCACTTATTTTATATGTTTAACAGACCATACGTTAGTGTGAAAAAAGCAAGCCCCACTAAACCTAGTATAGCACCAAAACATCATGAAACCATCTTATCAAATGGAAGAACCCACAACCTATTATAAGTACACAATACAGAATAACTACAAAAACAACAAAATACATTAAAATATCATCAAAAAGTTTTTTAGCTCCTTCCACTCTGAGAGATTTCCTATTAATGAAAGAAATGCATGATCATTTTAAGCAGCATGATAATTTTAAGGGAACCAGGAAAATCTATAAACTAAAGAAATTAAGAGGATAAGAGACTTACTGATTACGTGGCCTACTGGACAGGAATGATCCATCTGAGTGTGTTCCATCTGCAAAGTCATCACATTCTGTATCTGAATAGGCATCTCCTGTTAAAAACAGATCCTTAATGGACCCATGTCACAGCAGACGAGCACAATGATATCTTGTTTGAGTGATAATTTTCATAATGACATCCAATAAATTCTTATTCAGTGTTTGTTTTTCTACTTCCTGGAAAACTGGCTGTAATGGCATGGGCCTTTAACCATTATCGTTATCTTAGCAGAAACATCTGTACAGCGATCACCGAAAAATAAGGTAAAAAGGACACCTCTGTGTTTGACGTGTTGTCCAAGTGTGCACTCTGTGTGTTTTACAGCTTTCCAGCAGCCATCTTTGATTGGGTCAGTACACCAGTGACCTTCCAGAGGTTCACAGAGTGTGTCTGATGTAGGACTACAGGCCTTCTTCAACCTTAGCCCTGCATCTTCAAATAAAGGCACGCTCACATTATTATTTATATATGCATGTATGCATGTATGTATGTATGTATGTATTTGATAAAATGACAATATGCTCACTCACTTGAAAGACAGAATGTGCAGGACTTGCAGGCCAGTAGTGCATTGGGTTCATTAGTAAAGGTTAAAGGGGGACATGGTGCACAAGTTGCTACACTGGAGCTTTCACAGTGCTTGACTACATGAAATCCTGAATACAGTGTAAATGGAAAACACGAAGAACAATAAAGAACATTAAAAATGTTTGAGGGGGTAGTAGAATGAACTAAAGTACAATGGAATAAAGAAATCAGAAAGCACTGTAAATGGATACAGTTTTCATTTTCATTTACATCTCTCCTTTTTCTACTTAGAAGTGACTCAAATGTTACTCACCAGCTTTGCACAGAGGGCAGCATCTGCCCATGTCTGTCAGATACTCATGTGGACCACAGGTGGAGCAGGACTCACAGATAGCAGTGAGAAAGACGACTGATATGATGAGAATGGAGTCCAGATTCCACATCATGGTAGAAGATTACTAAGAAATGACTGACTGGGAATGTTACAGTACCGATATCTTGTTTGTATCATTACCTCTGTCTGTCTCGATCTATCTCTCTGTCTGTCTTTCTTTGCATTTTGTCTATGGTCATACTTCACTCTGTCACGTAGCTGTCATGTTTGCATGCTTGCTGAGCCAGACAGCGTAGAGGCGTAGAGAAGCTTTTACTTTCACTTGCTCATGTTGTCATGTTTGTCATGTTTGTCAGTGTGACTCAGCCAAATCCAGCGATTTAATCCCTTAGTAAACTGAGTGAGTGAATAATGCTGCTGTATGAGTCTACCTACTGGCCCTTGTTAAATGATTAATAAATCTGAATCCAGCTGAAACCCAGCCTAAGTTGGTGGTTCATTTTAGCTGGTCTAAGGTGGTGTCACCAGCTAGTTTATTTGCCAGCCTGAGGTGTTTTCACCTAAAACCCAGGTGAGCTAGAACGAAGCCTGGCACAATTTAGCCAAAAAATCCCCTATAAATAGCAAATAGATTCACCCTCAAACATTAGCAAGATGTTATTTACTGCCACAGGTGGTATAAGTGCAACTCAACAAAACAACAAATTGGCACTTGTGAGCAGGATAGCACTTTGCATGGCAGCCACCACCACCGACTTTTCTGCACATTCACCTTGAGAAACCTATGACTTCTCATCTGCTTTTAACACCATGCTACTGAAGACCATAGCAGCAATACTGGCTAATGAATTTAATCTTAAACATCTTTATTTATCTACATTTAATCTCTTTAAAGTCTTAAACATTGGATCATGGACTTCCTTACCTGTAAGTGGTAGTGTTGGTAGTTTTGTGGTTAAGGAACCTGACTAGTATGCTAGTAGCCTGGAGACTGGGTGGAGACTGACATAACCAGAGAGAAAGACGACTGATATGATGAGAATGGAGTCCAGATTCCACATCATGGTAGAATATTACTAAGAAATGACTGACTGGGAATGTTACAGTACCGATATCTTGTTTGTATCATTACCTCTGTCTGTCTCGATCTATCTCTCTGTCTGTCTTTCTTTGCATTTTGTCTATGGTCATACTTCACTCTGTCACGTAGCTGTCATGTTTGCATGCTTGCTGAGCCAGACAGCGTAGAGGCGTAGAGAAGCTTTTACTTTCACTTGCTCATGTTGTCATGATTGTCATGTTTGTCAGTGTGACTCAGCCAAATCCAGCGATTTAATCCCTTAGTAAACTGAGTGAGTGAATAATGCTGCTGTATGAGTCTACCTACTGGCCCTTGTTAATTGATTAATAAATCTGAATCCAGCTGAAACCCAGCCTAAGTTGGTGGTTCATTTTAGCTGGTCTAAGGTGGTGTCACCAGCTAGTTTATTTGCCAGCCTGAGGTGTTTTCACCTAAAACCCAGGTGAGCTAGAACGAAGCCTGGCACAATTTAGCCAAAAAATCCCCTATAAATAGCAAATAGATTCACCCTCAAACATTAGCAAGATGTTATTTACTGCCACAGGTGGTATAGGTGCAACTCAACAAAACAACAAATTGGCACTTGTGAGCAGGATGGCACTTTGCATGGCAGCCGCCACCACCACCGATGTATAAACTTGGTGAATGTGAGGCCTACATTGTAAAGTGCTTGTACGAGTGGAAAAGCACTATACAAATGCTGTCCATTCAGTTAATACCAGTAACTGCCAGTTTGCTATTCGGTCTATGTTGTATCACATTTTCTGATTCTTCTTCCTGTAGATCTGAAAAACAAGGTTATTAATTGATTCACAACAGCATTTTATTACACACAACATTTTATTAAATGACTACAGACCTATCACCCGTCAGCTGTCATGAAGTGCCGGAAAAAACTTGTCCTGTCTCACTTTAAATCAATTACGGAACTGAAGCTGGACCCACTACACTTTTACAGTCAACCGGTCTGCAGATGGTGCTGTGCACCTCGGTCTCCACCACATACTACAACACCTGGCCTGTCCATGTTTCTGCAATGGTATTGGACACATAGCAGCATAGCATAGTAGCAGTACAGCATAGTAGGACTGATTTCCAACGAGGCAGCCTATTGAGAGGACAAATTGGTGTTCCCATAACAACCTGGACTTATAGTTGAGAGGGTAGGACACTTCAAATTCCTTGGTGTCCACACTGACCTCACCTGGACCACACACATATCACACCAGGTGGGGAAGGCCCAACAGAGACTCTACTTCCTAAGAAAACACACTCACCTCCCCCTGTCATGGAGAGCATCCTTACATACTAAATGCCATTACCCCATGGGTGGTTCTGGTGTTCTTGATATCTGTTCAGCTTGATTTGTGTTGCACTTTAACTACTTTACTTGACTAATTTATTGCACAATTGCTAACTAGTTGCTTTTATATTTTTCGGTCTATTATTCAGCATTTTTATGATATGTATATCATTACCACTGGATTTTAAATGCTGAAACTGGAAGTTGCCAAACTGCTTTTTGTTGTTTTATAAGCAATGACAAATTAACTATTCTATTCTATTCTGTGATGATGATGGAGCCCTGCTTCCACATCATGATATAGTTACTTGTGCAGCTGTCTGTATTCTTGTTGTAGAAAAAGGAACTACTGATTTGGGTGGTGCAACATTTTTCTCCCTCCCTCTCGTTCTCTCTGTCCCTCTGTCTTTTTATCTCTGCAGCTATGGTCTCACTTAATTCTGTCATGTCACATACTTTCTCATTTGTCATGTCATGTTTGTGTTTTACACAGGGGTTAACCACATAACAGCTGAGCAGTGAATATACTTCTATTTCACTTGTTCATATTGTTGCCACCAGTTAGGCCAAGATAGCTGCTAGTCTTTAAGGAATAAATTAACTGTAACAGTCATTAGCTCTCATTATTTAACCATTAGATTTAAGTTCCAAGATTTTTTTGACTTTTCTGCACATTCACCTTGAGAAACCTATGACTTCTCATCTGCTTTTAACACCATGCTACTGAAGACCATAGCAGCAATACTGGCTAATGAATTTAATCTTAAACATCTTTCTTTATCTACATTTAATCTCTTTAAAGTCTTAAACATTGGATCATGGACTTCCTTACCTGTAAGTGGTAGTGTTGGTAGTTTTGTGGTTAAGGAACCTGACTAGTATACTAGTAGCCTGGAGACTGGGTGGGTTTGATCAAGGCACTTAATCCTGAATTGCTCTAGGGTACACTGGCCCTTAACTAATTGATAGTTGACAAATTTAAGTCGCTTTGGATAAAAGTGTCTGCTAAATGCATAAATGTAAATGTAGAATCCAGTGGGTCAGAGTAGGCTCTTTTCTCTAAAACATCCACAAGAATATTTTATCACCTTTATTCTTTAGTTTATGTACAAATCCATGCACTAGTACTTTACCACACACATTTTTCTTAAATATGCCGATAATATAGATTTAGTGAGCCTCATAGAGGATGGGGAGGGAGATCCCGTTTTGCATGATCTGATATAACCAAGTAATTATTACCCCTAGATAAACAGCTAAATGATCTGTCCTAGATTCATGTCATATCTAACCTGGAAGACCAGGAATCATGGCAGGCAGATCCAGCACAGAGAACTGAATTTAAGACAACCCTGTCCTGCAAAAATTCATGCACTCATTCATGCACTGTGTTGAAATGTACTTGCAAAGGTACATGAATTGGAACACATTCAACAGAAGAAGATGAGAGGCTTACCTGTGAGGCTGGCAGGAATCCATCTGCAGAGTCACATACTGTATAATTTTTAACAATAAAAAAAACACATGAAAATAACAATTTTGAAGTAAAATGGCTGAGTTGATAGTCACCTGCTTTAGTCACCACAACACTAACTGGACAACATTCAACACAAACAATCAAAAAAGACAGAAAGCACTTTAATGTGGTTTCCCTGTGTAGACTGCAATACCTTCTAGCCTTTGCCTTGACTAACTGGTTATAACTGTGAATTGTGTACCTCAGAGACTGAAGACGTACTCTGTCCCAGCCATTTTCACTTTTAATTTTTATGTGTCTACTGTGGTTTCTTGGAAATAACACTCAAACCTGCCATATGGGAAAGTAACTTTCTCCCAACAGACGTGTAGTAGATTGATCTTGGTTTAATATATTGTACACCATGCATACATTCAAATTGGAAACCCTTTTTAATGAAACTTTGATTTTGTCATGTCATTTGTTATTTCAATTAAAATAATTATTTCTAACTCTGACAATGGCAATCAACCATAGATATTCTAACTCGATGGCAATTGACCATAGATATTCGGTACGTGTCTCAGTTCATGCTGTTGCTGCTTCCTGTCTATCAGCTGATCTGGTGAGAATTAAAGCATGTGAAAAAACTTTCCCACAACAAGATGTCCACGCTGATCAGCTGTTCTAATGTACCACAACTGCATAAAGTTGGTGCTAGACCTCAAAGTCATGATTATGTCAGCACAGAAAGCAAACCAATGCTTCCAACAGACTGACACTGATGTGGTTGTGGCAAGTCTGGTCGGAAGCCTGTGTGCATTTGTTCTGTGTTCTGTGTGCATATGGTCATGTCTATTTTCATTTTGTAGGTCTGTTTGTGTATTTTTTTTCCGTCATCACAACACCAATAAAGAATCTTTAGATGTAAATAAAGCATAATCACTGAGAAATATCTTCCAAGTCAGCAATAGTCAAATGAATGATTTGGCTGTTAAATGAAACATTCTGCATTACATAGAGTTATAACTATTGACAGGAAAAAAAATACAAGATCAGTAAGCATGAATCATCAGGTAAAGGAATTAGGTAAACAATTACAGTGAGGTAGGAAATAGAAGAATTGGGAAGAAATAAAAAATACAACAAAAATACAACAAAGTGGAAATTTTCATTTACATCTTTGCAGGCGAGTAACATTTGTTGAGTTTGACTCAAACATTACCACTTTCAACATATTGAGCAGCATGTTTGTTGGTCTGTTAAATACTCATGTGGAGCAGAAGTGGAGCAGGACACACAGATAGTGGTGAGGAAGACAAATTGAGATGAGGAAGATGAAGCTCTGATTCCACATCATGATACTATATGACTGGTGCAGTTCCACATCATGATGCTATATGACTGGTGCAGTTGTCTGTGTTCTTGTTGTTGTAGAACTACTGACTGGGGATGTAGTATCAGTAAAGCCTCTTTACTGATGTCATGGTAACAGAAATCAAATGTGTAAAATTATCTTGAAATTATGCAGAATCAAGAGTACTGAATCCCTCAACCCTTCATTGAATTCTTTAAAACACTGTCCCTTGTCTGTTTTTCCGTTTGCACTGTTGTGTAAATGTTTATGTACTCAAGCGCTGTGAAAACCCCAGTGTAACAACTTGTGCTCCATGCTCCCCTTTAACCTAGTGGACTAATGGGTTAATGGGATGCCAGTCCTGTACCGTCTGTCTTTTGTACATTTTAGCCAATACACTTGTTTTTAATATAGTATTTTTGTGCTGTATATCACTTTGGATAAAAGCATCTGCCAAATAAATTTGGACATAAACATGAGGTAGTGAACATATGATTTTGCTGGAGAATATTTGAGCAATTAAACACCACCACCAAGACATTATATTGATTTGACACAGATTTTTAACACTGCTTTTAAGCCAAAATCAGTAGCAGTATTTCATACAGAATAGTAGTCCAAAATCAGACACACTCTGTGAGGCTCACTGGTGGGAAGGTCACTGGTGTACTGACCCAATCAAAGATGGCTGCCTGATTGCAGATGGAATATACTCTGTCTATGACAGAATGTTTTTGGCAAGTCAGCTTTACAACAAATTAATTTACTCACAAAATTGCTGAAACTATCTGGAAGTTGCCAAACTGCGTTTTGTTGTTTTATAAGCAATGACAAACTATTCTATTATATTCTGTGATGATGATGGAGCCCTGCTTCCACATCATGATATAGTTACTTGTGCAGCTGTCTGTATTCTTGTTGTAGAAAAAGGAACTACTGATTTGGGTGGTGCAACATTTTTCTCCCTCCCTCTCGTTCTCTCTGTCCCTCTGTCTTTTTATCTCTGCAGCTATGGTCTCACTTAATTCTGTCATGTCACATACTTTCTCATTTGTCATGTCATGTTTGTGTTTTACACAGGGGTTAACCACATAACAGCTGAGCAGTGAAAATACTTCTATTTCACTTCATATTGTTCATATTGTTGCCACCAGTTAGGCCAAGATAGCTGCTAGTCTTTAAGGAATACATTAACTGTAATAGTCATTAGCTCTCATTATTTAACCATTAGATTTAAGTTCCAAGATTTTTTAGAATTTTCTGCACATTCACCTTGAGAAACCTATGACTTTTCATCTTTTAACACCATGCTACTGAAGACCATAGCAGCAATACTGGCTAATGAATTTAATCTTAAACATCTTTATTTATCTACATTTAATCTCTTTAACATCTTAAACAATGGATCATGGACTTCCTTACCTGTAAGGGGTAGTGTTGGTAGTATAATACATTTAAACATAATTATTTAACTGCAATGTCTCAACTTAAACTGGTAACCTTTTTTATAACTAGTAATTTGCTGAGCCAAGAAAGTGCTGCAGAATGTGGCCTGGGGGGGTTAACTGTGCTTAAATGATGACATGAAAAACATAAAATAACAATAAAAACAATTATATACCTTCATGGTGAGTTCTTGACAAAAAAGGCTGGCACAAGGAACAATCGCAACAATGTAGGTAAACTAAAATACACATGTTGGATGTGATGACTGTCATTATAAGGTAATTCAGTGCAATGTAAAGTGTGTGTGTCTCTATATGTGTGTCTCTGAGGATGTTCATTATGGCAAGTTCTTGGCTAAGAAAACAAGCATGTTTACTTTGCTAGGTTTTAAGCATGTGCATTGGCATGTCAACATTCCCTGATTGTCAGGATAACAGAGCGAGTCAGGGACAGGCGATGGTCGTTACCAGGAGCAGGAGAGCAACGCGGTGGTCAATTGGTCCGAGGTCGTTAGCGAGAAGCAGTCAGGCAGATTACAGAAAACAGAGGACGGGGCAGGCAGGGAGACAGGACAGGAAACACCGGAACAGACTGATGACAGACACAGGAACTTCGGGAACAGAAACAGGAGTCAGGGTCTTAAATGCTTGCCTTGCGTGAGTTGCAGTAGGTTCGCGGACGGTCGGACGGGGTGCGATGGCCCCCGTTATATCTTTGTGACGCTTTGATGATTTCTCATAAGGGGTTACACTAGCAAAACTCTGCTGAATTTGAGTCACTTTAACTGTACTGCTAGATGCTGGACATGGTATAGCATTAGCGGGTTTCCCGTCAGTGCTAGCTTTTTGGACCTCTTCATACAGTTGTTTGTGGTTGTGTTGTAGGTGGCTGTGAAGACTGGTCGTGTTGCCTCTGCTAGTTGCAAACACTGCTCGACATGGCTTGCAAAGTACCTGTGTTTGTGACACGTCATCCTTCATGAAACCGAAATATTTCCAAAGAACAGACATGCTTTTTCTTTTAGTGACCAATTCATCTTCACCCAAGTTTGACTCGCTCAACTCGCTACACTCAGCCATCACGACAACGCTCTCTCAACACCTGGCTAAAACACCCAACACCATGCAGTTAAACGGTAGGGGGCGGGCTTCTTGTGCAGCATGACAGCATCTGATTGGTCAAATATGTTGCAACTCAGAGTGCGAATGCACAGAAAATGTTGGCTACACTTTTTATCGAAATTTAAGTCATCTTTGCGGTACATCTATCGCAAGCATTGATATCGCGATAACAAATAATTTTTAGATATATCGTGCAGCCCTAGTAGCGGTAGCAAATAAGCCTATCTTTTGTCTTATTTGCGGTAGCAAATAAGCCTATCCTATCTTTTGTCTTACACAATCCTGCAGATGAATGCATGCATTTGGGTCAATTTATGCAAGGCTACTCGTTTATGGGTAATTTACATACTCCTTTATACCATAGTGTCGCTAGTTGATGATGTACTCGATGTACTTTCTGATTAAAGCACGGTTGAAAAGTTTTCCATAAACTTTCCATGCATCTCCCTGATTAAACATTTACATTTATCAGACGCTTTTATCCAAAGCGACTTACATTTTTTGTCAACTATCAATTGTTCAGGGCCAGTCTCTGTATTTTGGATTTATCGTCAAAAGATGTTCGATGTCATTTGATTATTTTGATTATCCAAGCTATCATCTTGGAGTTCGATGTTGGAAGGTTCACCTCAAAACATAAACATTCTGAAATCAAACAAATTAGCTCATTATATTGTATCTTTGTCTCCTGATAAATACAGCACATTTGAAATTGTATTTTAAAGTCATGTAGAACATATCACAATATATACTGCATACCGTCAATGCTTGAAATTATACCGCAGTATAAATTTTAGGCCATATCGCCTACCCCTATTCTATTGTAAACACCACCAAATGAGTTTCAAAGTGTACTTTTCCTCATACCGTACTTCTCTTTCTAACATTTGTAGGAACTCTATGCTTAGCAGTTCCCCTTCATGTTTTACAACATTAAAATGAGACTACCAAAACATTGAAGTAATTTTAAGATGTAAACAGAGAGCAGTGTACTGTGTGTCTGATGTGCAGGAGGTTGAAGAGCCATCTGAGTATGTACCAGATTTACAGGTGCTACATCTTGTATCAGAGTATGCAGTGCCTGAGATTATATTTTAAAGAGGACACAGAATGGGAAAACATTTTTACTTTGGGTTTGTTGAACATGAAATATGGTTCTGCCCACCTTCACATGGAAATTCTGAGCCTGGAAATCAAAATAAAGCACATTGAGGACCCGTCCCCTGCAGGGGAAAATTAACCCCAAGGTCCTAATTCACATATTGCGGTAAAGTGTAATAAACTGACGCGGCACGGAAAAAATTGTTTGTAGATAAAAATGGAATTCTGGCTCCCTGTGTCAAAGACAGCAAACAAAACATCACATTCTTTTTTCACATAATTTTACCATTAGGCCTATTTGGTTGGAGACATTCAAATATTTTTAGCCTTCTCACTATAAATCAAAAATATTTGAATGGGTGTTTACAGAATTGTTGAGCATACTGTAACGATTTTGGCAAATGAAATTTCAATTTGTGTTACATTTGTCTGCGGTGCCAGGTGGCAAGAGTTACCACCAGAAAGAAGTAAGATATTAGCGCTAAGTCTAACCTAACAAAAAATCATTACAAGGGACTCAACCAGAAGGAAGAACCCCAGTTCATGGTGAACCCCAAACTGATAAAAGCAAAATCTCCGGCCCTAAATAGTTATTGTAGCACACAAGTTAATGGTTCATCAGGTAGACACAATCCACATCATTTTAGTTGCTTGTAGCACAGTAGCACCAGGACGTCCACGTCGGACAATGTAGCAGGGCAACGCACAGCTTTCTTATCCGGACTCCTCGAGACCACTGTTGAACTCGCACTAACTTGCGTTATGCCTTGGTTGGCTGCAGGCTGGGTTTGACATACAGCATATGGCCAACAAAAAGCGTATATAAAGCTCTCAAGCTCGCTTTCAAAACTCTCACTCGCTTGCTCACACACACACACTCTCTTCCTCCGAGTGCCTCTCTCTCTCCCACTCCCTACCTCGCACTAATCAAACCTCGGTGGCTGCCCCACACCTGTGCGGCATCTAGCTCATTGGCTTGGCAATGTTTAGGTGGTTAGGGAGCATGAACGTGGAGACGGGGACGACAGTGCGCCGTCACAATACATTTAATCAATTAATTCATTCATAGATGCATTTTACAACTAAAAAATATTGCTCTCTGGTGAACAACATTATGCTCAACTCTATTTGACATCAGTGTGGATAAACGGCTAAAAATAGACCTGTTTTACACTTAGGGTCACCATTCGCCCTGATCTGGTAAATATTGATCACAGGTGACAACACAAACAGCAGTGAGGGAGACTGCAAAGAGAAAGACAATGAAGCCTGCCTTCCACATCTGGATAGAGTCCAACTTTCAGAAACTCTGACTGAGGGTATAAGGCTACAGATGGTTTATTTATTCTCTCCACCCAAACTGTCTAGCTTTCTCTTTCGCTCTCTTAACCAGTGTCCTACACAATCTCACTCACCAGGGTAGCATCTCAATACGCGGACCCCTGTCTGCATCCAAAGCTTATTAGCAAATCACTGTAGTCGGTATAACCTTAGTACAGAGCCAAAACGACTACACCACAAACGACATACACCATGAAGGAATCACGAAACGTCCATTCCACTTAATCTGTCATTAAATGGCGACGGTCACAGACAAACGAGAGAGCAAACTTCCATCTGGAGGTAAAAGTGAAAGTAAACTCGTAGTGCATCTCCGAGAGCCAGTCAAATATGTAAATGTCAAATGTAGACTATATTTACGGCCCGGTTCATAAGCAATGCTAGTCAATTAATTCATCCAAACTAAACGGAATATTTCTGAATTATTATTGCATAATTTGGGCAATTCTGCGGAAAGTGGATTCTGTGTCACACCCATAACATCAATATCACAGGGTGTGTCCCCGAAACTAGCAAAGATTGAGACTGTTACTCGACGGCCTTAGCCTACTAATTTGAAAGCTTTACAGTCGATTCTTGGGCTCTGCGGTTACTATTGCAGGTTCACTGAGAACTATACTGCCATTGTAAAGCCCTTGACTGATATTACAAAAGGCTATGGTCCGAGACAGAAAATTCTGAAGCATGCCTCCAGCCCTGCTAAGACTTACCTCAAAGTGTCTTTTGGCTATAGATCAACTGATGATTGCGATGTCGTTTTCAATAAAATCATTGATTGCTTGACACATGCTCCAGCATTGGCTTTTGCTGACCCCCAAAAAAGCCATATCCTGAGGGTCTTATGCCAGTGGCGTTTGCCAGCTAAAACCATTGGAAAAGAACTACCCTATTCATCAACTGGAGTTTTTGTCTTTGAAGTGGGCTGTAGTGTATTAGCTGCATGATTATTAGCATGGGGCTAGTTTCACCGTCCACCGATAATAATGCTCTTACTTATGTCCTCAGCACAGCTAAGCTTAGGTGGCTGGCTGCACTGTCCACTTTTGTGCAGTATCGCCCTGGCCGTCATAACTGAGACGCAGACTTGTTGTCACGAAATATGGCTGATAAGAACGCTGATGAGGGGGTGACTATACCCCAAATGGAGTTTTGAGAAGTCTGCGGTCCAGCTGTCAGGGAGTGGGCCTGCCAGATCTGTTGATCAGTTAGGTGCTTCTCCTAGTTATTTGCCAGAGGCCTACGTTGTCCTGCACAGTTGGGGTTAACCACATTGGAGCAGGTGTCCACAAAACAACTGCAGGAAGCTGACGACATAGTAGGACCTGTAATACAGGCTCTGCACAGTGGGAGATGGCCTGTGGATGTGGAGATTAATCATGAGCTGTCTTGTATGAAACGAGAACTAGGAAAAATGATTATCAGGGATGGACTACTTTATCGGCTGGTCAAAAGAGGTTCTGGAGCGGAGATGTTGAGATGAGCTGAGCGGAGATGATGGCTTGTCTTGCCAAAGCAGTGTCATGAGGTGGTGTTAAGGTCTCTGCATGATGACCTTGGACATTTAGGAGTTGAAAAAACTCTTGAACTTGCTTGGAGTCAGTTCTTCTGGCCAGGAATGGCTGGGGAAAATAAAAAAATGTGGGCAGTGTGTTGTGTTCAAATCACCATGCCAAAGGTCTGTTCCTTTACAACAGATGGCCAGTAGTGGGCCTATGGATTTAGTCTGTATAAGCTTTCTTTCAATGGAACCAGTCTCAAAAGGATTAAGTAATGAAAGCTAGTGTGGTGGTCAAAGTGTTGCTTGAGAAGTACTTTGTGCATTATGGACTTCCAGTCAAAATCCATTCTGACCAAGGTAGAGATGTAGAGTCGTCTAATCTGGGAAATTTTGGCAATCTGGGGGATTCACAAATCAAGGACTACCCCATACAACCCGCAGCCCGCAGAGTAATTTGGTGTACGCCTGTAATTGTACCAAGTGTGATAGTATTGGTTATTCACCATACTATTTAACATATGGCCATGAAGCAAGACTCCTGGTTGATCTGTATTTTGACACTTGTCTAGTCAAGTAGAGACTGCTTTGCATTCACAATATGTGAAGAAATTGAAAGATCTGAAGAAGGCGTCTGAAGCTGTAATCATAGACATAGGAATAAGTGCCTGTGAGGGAGGTATAAGATGGCAAGCAGGTAGTATACTCGCAAATGCCAGTTTGTCTTAAAAGTGGAAACACACCAGACAGGGTTATTGAGAGATCAAGTAGTTCTGATGAGAACACTGATGCATCAGAGGTAGCTGAGGTGTTAAACAAAAAAGAGACTAGAGGGTCAGAGAGACAGACTATGTCTGAAAATGAAGGTACTAGGTCCCTAGAAGGTAGGCCTAAAAAAAAACATAAACCTGTTGGTAAGTTAACCTATGATAAACCAGGAATTTCTAAAGATGAGACTAGAGATAAGTCATGGAGGGATTATAATACAAAATCCCTGTCATCATTGTTAAAAATATATACCTGGTGCATAACAGGTTGTAATGGTTTACTTTGGCTTCAGTTACTTTAAAGCAAATTGGGTCTGTAGAACCAGTAATGTGTTTTACTTAGAGATAACTAGGTAAGTGAATGATAGGACAGGTTAAATGTGATTTAATTTGATTGGACAAGAATTAACAAGGTGTGTAACAAGGCCCGAGAGGACAGACTGCTGTTTTGAACTAGAGAGACCAGATGGGCTGTTTTTACTGTCGAAACACTCGCAGTAATTTGCTAAGTTGTATATTCGACCCCAGCACATGGGAGAGTTGTACTTTGTTAAATTGTCGACTAGATGGTTTGAGCTTGATGGATATAGACTCAGACATTGAGTATAAGTAAGCTGACAGGCTTATACTAAGAAATAGTAGATTCACACAGCTAGTGCAAAGTATTGGGTTAAGTCGCTATCCACATACCACATTAGCAATGACCAGACTGGCACCTGCTGACAGGGTGCTTGAAAACTTCTGGACTCTCTCCTGAGGCAGTGGACAAGGGGTAGGCTCAAGCCCTGTTTCTCAACTGCTGCTTTTTCAAGGATACCACATCATCGAGTCTCGCTAAGCAGTGTCAGAATGTATAGTCCAAAGTCTGTACCTGTATCTATAGCTAATGGGATGGGATGCCACAATAGGACAATGCGTGCACCCAGACCAAAATGGCTTTTGCCCATCAGTAACTCCAGGTAAACTAGAGAATATCCAAATTTCATAAAAAGGTTACATGTTCCTTTAAACTCTTATCATGTCATAATCATATTGACATGATAAGAGTTATATCATACCATACATACTGCAAACATATTTTTTTTCAAATGTGTGGGTGTGCGCAAGGGGGTTGTAAATTTGCTTACATTGCTATGGCTTATCAGCACCTGCTAGGTTATGCACATTGTAAACTAATTAAGTTTATTAAATTAATTAAGACAGTAATTTAAATTTGGACAAACAATCGGAGGCTATGAAACACAATAGATTGGTGTGATAAATAATTTTAATTAAAACGGTGTTCTTAAACAGACAAATAGCACAGCGGTTCAATAAGACACCACTCTATACACTATCATTAAACTATATTTGTGTAATTTCAGCTTAAATGGGGAATGTACTCAGCCTCTCTGTCTTTCAAAAAAATAAAAACTTGGGTATTGAAGGAGATAAACACAAATACATATACCCACAAACCCAATCACACCAACGACCACACAGACATGCAATCCACCCACACGTGCACACAAAACACTTGATAAGATCATCAAAGCTAATATGACCACTGTAGGCTGCAGGAATCTCCTGTTGCTGTCCACATACTTGACTGTGAGAATCAAAGTAGCTATGAAACTGATCAGGATGAAAATGAGTGGAATTTTGACTTGGTCTATGGTAGCATCATCTCTGTGAAGAGGATAATGAGATGTTGCATTTAGAAATATTACAAGGACAATTTACTCCAGATTTTCACTAGGGGCAAAAACATTTTAATTGCCCCGCAACTGGGTAAAGGGTGAGCAATATTTCAGAGTCAATCATCCCATAGCCCCGTTGTTCGAGGTTGCTGAGTGCTGTCAGTAGGATAAAGAAGGAGACAATTTGGTATTATGTGGATCGACAAGCAAAGTGGCAGTCAGCACAAACTAATGAGTTTCAGTTACATTTTCCTTTGACCCGTTCAGTTAGCATTAGTTGTCCGTTCAGGAAATCAGTCTATGTTGAATCCAATTGTCTTGGTCTTATTCCTACTGACTGCAACCTTAAACAACAGAGCTATGGGTTTATTGAGTCTTTTAAAACCACTTGTTTTTACCACTGGTTGGCTCAAAATGTTAGTAAAGTGAGTACTGTTAAAAGTGAAAATGTCTGGTGAATTTGGAAGTAATGGATGGCACACTTACTGAGAGCTTGGCCAGCAGAACAGGAAGGACCCATCTGAGGAGATTTGAAACCAGTCACATTAGCTATCATTATTATTTTTATTATTATTATTATTATTAGTAGTAGTAGTAGTAGTAATAGTAGTAGTAGTAGTAGCAGTAGTTATTATTATAGATTACATTTAGTTTTTGACCACTTTCTCTTTAAACTCCAACAGCCTAAAAGCAATAGTCCTGAGTCAATCAACCTATAACCCTGTTGTTTGAGGTTGCTGAGTGTTGTCGGTAGAAAAAGGAACAAAACATTTTGATACAACAAGAAACTATTTGGTCTACTATATTTTGTATCAAATTGTTTTTTTTTTTCTTATTCCTACCAACAGTTCTCGCCAACCTTGAACAACAGGGCCATGTGTTGATTGACTGGCCCCAGCCATTATTTACTTCAGCTGCCCCAGACACAGACTTTTATTTTAGGTAGGCTTTGTACCAGTAGCATAGTAATGGCTGCCTCGTTAGTCCGAAAATTCATCCCATTAAGCCAAAAAAAGAAACCCGTAGGTCCCGTAGCCATCAGCAGTGGCAGCTTTCAGATGGTATTGTGGTCAGATCTCTGAAGTCATCCAAGTGTGTGTACACTTTCAGTCAATCAGTGTGTTGTTTGTGACGATAGAGCAAGGGGAAGCCTAAGACTACAGGAAATTCTGGAGAATCCATCAAATGCAAGGCAGTCACCTCATGGTGGTCTAAATTACACAGTGGTGGGTCTTTTGTTCTCCATTAGTTAATGTCATCAGTGTAAAAGTTATGAGAAGCCACAGCTATGGCCATACTTCGCTAGTCATGTCACATATTTTTTGTTTTCCTGCTGAGCTAAGACAGAAATACCAGCAAACACATCCCAAAGAGGTTAACTTGAATAGCTGAGCCAGTGACATTTAACTTTAAACACTTTTTACAGTATACAACAGGAAATAAATTCCATGCCCGGCTAAAATCAAATCTTGACTAGGGGCAGCTATCCTCCATCAGCTCGATTCTCCAGATGATTCTCTCTCTCTGATGTTTTCATGTTTTTTTTTTTTCTTGTTTTTTTCACTGCGCTCACCATTATGCCTGTTTGTAAGTTCAGTTTAACAAATCCAAGTTTATATAGGCTAGAGGTTTATGTATAAGTCTGTGTTTGCATGCTAGCATGAAACTTGTGCAGTAGCACCCCATGCGTGTATCGGTTAATATTGCACGTTTGAGGTGGTGATAAGGCCTTTACACCTCAGTAAGTGTAGAGTTACAGTATGTTGACTGGCAAGACAGTCAATTTAATTGATTTAATTGAGTTTCAGTTTAATTTTCATCGACCCTTTTCATACTGCAAGGTCTTGCAACTGCGCTTTGCTGCAGCAGGGACTGCCGAGAGAGCCTTCATTCACCCCGTAATGAGCCATTTAACCACCGCAGTAACTACAAAGCTGGTAAATTAGCCTAAAAACAGCATAAAATGTTGCCTGATGTGCCTATAGCAAACAGAACAATGCCACTCAGTTTATCCCTATGCTGGATAAACTGATATTTATCCATATGGATGAACTGATAAAAAAAAAAAAACACTCACCTGCCTTACACTTAGGGCAGCATCTGCCCTGATCTGATAGATACTCATGCTGATCACAGGTGATGCAGAACACACAAACAGGAGTGAGAGAGACTACCAAGAGAAAGACAATGGAGCCTGACTTCCACATCTTGCAGGAATATGATATCGGGTTGTTTAAAGGGGTCTGACTGGGGATACTGCTACTACCTTGTTTTATTTAGATCTTTCTCTCCACCCCCCTCCCTCCAATCCCCTCCCTCTCTCTCTCTCTCTTTCTCTCTCACACTGTATTATCAAGTCTCTTGTACCAAGCCTACAAGTTGTAAGAACTGTTGCAGGTAGGTGTCTGTGTATTTAGTTTTCTGTTGTCAACATCAGTAAGCAGACTTTACATATAAATGAAGGAATGTCAACTGGTCTATGCAGTCTTGGTCTCTGGGACAAAGAAAGGAATCTCAGAACAGTTTGGCCAGTATTCAAAATACTTTCCTCATTTCAATCTCTCAGATCCTTTGCATTTCTGCATGCCATATTCTCTCATCAAGTTTAATAATATAAAACTCGGAAGTGAAGGTAAAGTTACACAAATGCCTTGGTCTGTGTTTTTCTGTGGTCAGTACAAAAGCTATGAGAAAAGTGTCTACAGCTATCTGTTAGACTTCACGGTCATGTACAGTTCCTTCTCTGTTTCTTACTGAGCTACCCACTGATATCAGTTATGTCACGTAGCCTCTCAATTTCTTGCTGAGCCACCCACCTGCTTACATTAGTGACCATGTCTGAGGTTAACTAACAGCTGAGCAGTGGAGATAGGCCTACTTTTACTTTCACTTGTTCATGTTTTCATGCCTATCAGTTGCATGATATAAACTACTGTCAGTGAACAGAATTAGGGCTGGGCAATATGGCCTAAAATTCATATTGCGGTATAATTTCAAGCATAGAGGTATATATTGCAATAAATTCACCATATAACTTTAAAAACAATTTCAAATGTGCACAAGAGACACAAGTTGTATTTTTTTCCAAAAGTAATGAGCTAACTAATTTGATTTTAGATTTTTTTGGGCCCAAAATAATATTGATGTGAACCCTCCAAAATCAACCTCCAAGATGAGTCAAAGGTCAAACAAGCTTTGGCTGGTCAAATCATAACTGAAAGCAAGTGCACAAGTACAAGTTGAAACCAAGTTAAATTTAAATTTATTGTATCAAAACAATCAAATAACTTAAAAGACAGAATTAATTAAACTAATCCAAATCTGTAAATAATTGCAAAACATTTTAGAATAAAAAGTAAAGAAAGATGTCCCAAAATATTTCCTTGATAAAGGGAGCAAATGAACGTGGCTAGGAAACATTTCAGCTTGTGGAACGTGTCAGCCCTTCTTGAAAATTAGACATTTTACTCGGGCACCACATAACGACGCACCGCAGTGACACCATAGTAACAACAGCATAAATTAGACTTCCTTACGTATCCTAAATTACCTGTAAATGTCTAGGCTCACATAAGACATAAATTGACCCAAATGCATCTGCGCAATCGTGTAAGATAGGATAGGCAGATCATCTTTGCTAGTATGTTTGCATGTAATCAAAAGTATAGGTCTTGTATATACTTGTTAGTTTTAGTTTGAAAGTGGAGGCCTACATTATATAAATATAGACGTATACCTCGGTTTCCGTCATCCATCCATCCTAACCCCCAGCGCTACAATACAATGCATGCCAAACAATCTAGTGCCGCATAACACAAATACCCACACTCAGTCAGACTATAGAACTGCCACACTTTGCGCTGTTCACTCGCCTAGGACCCCTTGCATGTGTACTAATATGCAAGCATGGAAAGTTCACCAAGGGACTGTAGGGGGAGCCGAGAGAGCCTTCATGCGCTCTGTAATGATTACCCATAAAAGTGACTTCGAAACTGGTAAATTAACCTAAAATTCTTGCCTGGTATACCTCTAAAACCATTGGTTGGCTAAAAACAAATTGTGTAATAGATGGCAGACACTGAGAGTGTGGAAATCAGGACGTTAAAGACCCATCTGTGTACATTTAAGGTTAGGGTTAGGGTTAGGTCACATTTATTGTTATTCAGGGTTATGGTTTGTTATCTTAATTAGCTCAGAAGGAGATTGCTATCAGTGAAATTGTCATGATCCTGCTCTCTACAACTCCGGCCACCTACTGGACTGTCCACGTTTTTCAATCTCTGTGTATTGTTTACTTCATCCATGTGCTTCTGTTTTGCTGTCTGCCCTGGCCCTTTCTCCTCCCCTGCTCTGCACCCGGTCCTCATGTTCCTGATTTCTGTAATGAGTTTCACCTGTCCCTTGTTTGTTATAGTGCTCCCTTCCCTATATATTCTCCAGTCCTTCCATTGCACCTTGTCTGATTGTCTGACCGTGTTCCATGTCGTGAGTTGCTAATCTGATGTTTAACTTGATTCTCGTGTTTTTTGCCTGTGCCAGTGTTTGCTTATCCGTGGATTATTTGTGTTATTGGACTCTGTCAACTTTTGGCTTCTTTGGATTTTGCTTCCCGCAAACTTGTGGATATCTGTTTTTGCAAACTGCCTGCCCGATCCTTGATTGATTTTTGTCGGGCTTGATCTTTTGTGTGTTTCTTCCCCAAACCCTTTTGACTTTTTGTTGGATTATCTTTTGTGTCTTTTACTTCTGAGCTTTGTCCCCTTTTTGAAATTACCCCTGACTTTTGTAAATAAACTATTTTTTGCACCGATCTGCTTTTGGGTCCCAATCCGTCTGTTACAGAAATACCTGCACTACAGTCAGGGATGGTAAAATAACTTCAACCCCTCTAAAGCCATCCAGATCACACAAGCGAGAGAGACTGCACAGATATTACAGGCGTTACCATCTAGCTCAGTGTAGTGTGTTGCACTACAGATGCAGAGTTAGAATGGCATGTCTGTCAAACTCTGATTTAAGGTTGAGGTTATTATTGAGGTACACGGACACAGAGACACGGACTACTTACACTAGAAGTCTCAGAAGATGTCAACTTCAATTACAATGTGGTGACTAATTTCAAACTAGGGTATGATGAACTTTATGTCTGTTCATAATGAGCATCTTACCATTCTGTAACACACCCATGCGCAAATAGGCTGAGAAACAGATACAATTTCACTTCATTTTTTACATTCATATCATATGGTTACAATCGTAGGCAATAGGCAATACTGTGCTAAAGACACAAGACAAATTTCAGAGTTATTCTGACAATAAAGTGTCACCTGTCTATCTATCTATGTTATGCTGGTGAGGAGTGACTTACTAGTTAGATCTAGGCCTACTTGCTGATGTAGCCTCTAAGATCTAAGGGAAAAGATATAGAAAGAGGCTAGAGAAGCCTAAAGCTTAATTTAGACTCAACCTATTCCATCAATACGCAGACATGCAAGCCCGTACACAGTCATGCAGACCCTCTCCAACATGCTCTCTGAGGGCTAATTTTCAAACTATCCGTCGAAATGACACAGACCCCGCGGACAAACCGACCATAAATCAGACTTAAGACTACTAGCCTGACAAGACAGACTATAACATCAAAATCAAAACATCAGCCAGACTATAACATCAAAATCAGGGCAGAATCAACAGTTGTCTTTCAAACTGCCTCTGCAAATAATAATTAGCCTGACATGTTACCACTGGTGCCATCTAGATTTCTAGGCTGGTCATAGCCCTGTCCTCATTGTGCTAAGCCCTCCCAGCAACTCTCCACAAGGATAGAGCCATGTGATCCGACAAAACCTAGGAGAACAGCTACAGAAGCCCTATGGTTTGTTTATAGACGTTCCTGCATAGCAAAACCATTTGCTACCACTAGAGTACATGTAATATTCTACGACTACAGGAAATTCTGAAGAATCCATCAAATGCAAGGCAGTCACCTCATGGTTGTCTATCAGGTGAAAGTAGTGGGCCACACACCAAAGAGGACAAAGACATAGCTCAAATCTTCCCTTCCTGTTGTTTCATGTTTTACAGTGAAATCGAGTACAGAGCCCCTCTCCTCACCTCTCTGACTCCTTTTACCAGTCTACAGCTACTGTCTCTTTAGGAGTATATTCTACATTCTACTTAACATTTACTTTGAATTATCATATGTGTTAGCCAAAATTTACCACACTATCCTGCCTGATCTTTGATTCTCCAAAATGAATATCCCTATGCTGGTTTCATTGTTTGTATTGTTTTTTTCATTGTGATCCCTGTTATGCTTGTTTACAAGTTTTATGAATCAAAGTTTATACAGGCTAGAAGTTTCTATACAGCATGTCTGTGTATGTGTGCCAGCACTTAACTTGTGCGCTAGTACCTCATCCATCACAATATATTTTTCTGGTATGTGTCAGATGATTTTATCCAAATATAGCTTACCTGTTACCCCTAATGCAAAAACAATAATGAAATCCAAACACATACATAAAGCATACTACTAATAATATAAACAACAATAATAACCATAAAGTTCTTTAATACAAAAATGTAGTATGTATTCATAAACATACAAACATTGACTCTGTGAAAGGTTAGTAATTACATATGAACAAGAACATGTCATAAGTCGCTATGAGATGAATGTATGACATTAGTTAATTTAGTTAATATTTCACCTACACAGCTAACTAAGATAAAGGGTAATACAGAGTCTCTGTAGAAAAGGGCTGTGTAAAATTCAGAATTGCATTGCAAATGACACTTGAATTCTAATTTAGTTCTTGAATTGTAGAAATTGAATATGAATTGACCCTTCATATACTAAGGCTAATTATATTCACAGTTTGAGGTTAACCACGAACCACAGAAAGTATACGCATCCCAAAATAAAACCCTATAACAAAAAACCAAAGCATACAAACAGTAAAGCAATTTCTGTGATATGGATCATGGGGCACACACTCAAATCCACACCAAATACCACATATACCTATGATTAGCATAACAAACATTAAAATATGCAGAGCCCACACTACATTTCTAAACAGAAACAAGGAAATGAGGATAGAAGCAAAACACGAAAGATTCATTACAGTTTCCCCAGCTAGACGACATTTAAAGGGCGATTGCTTGCAGGAAGATGTAGACCCATCTGAGTATGAGCCAGCAACACAATTTCCACACACTGTATCTGAATATGCTGTAGCTGTATGTGTTAAGAGTCAATAAATTACTTGTAAGTTATGCAGACATAGTTTCATGTTAAGTACATTTGAATGTCACTTACGTCTAAAAAATCACACCTTTCTGTTTAATGTATTGTCCTGATGAGCACTTGGTGTATTTCACTGCTCTTATGCAACCATCCTTGATTGGGTCAGTACACCAGTGACCTTCCAGAGGCCCACAGAGTGTGTCTGATGTTGGGCTACATGTCCTCTTGACCTTCAAGCCCAGTTCTGTTGGATTTAGACAAACAGGTTAATAGTAATAATGGTGTAGTTTACAGGTTTTATACTGTAGGTTCTGTAGGTTGTTTTGGCTGTAGTTGAGTATAACTTAGTATACTGTGCTTTCATCATTTCCTCCTACCCCTCTCCTCCTTTTGCTGAAAACCCTGAGAGGATATTGTGATCAGAGTAATTGTAATATTAAATCTGAAAATTTGTTTGGATAAACCTACAAAAAAAAACACTCACCTGCCTTACACTTAGGGCAGCATCTGCCCTGATGTGATAGATATTCATGTTGATCACAGGTGATACAGAACACACAAACAGGAGTGAGGTAGGCTACAAAGAGAAGGACAGTGGAGCCTGACTTCCACATCTGGCTAGAATATGACTGATGAAGTTGTCTTCAAGTGTTCAGGTTGTGTTGAAGAATAATGTCTAACTGAAGATACTGCAGTATCCTGTTTTATTTAGTTCCTTCTCTCCACCCCTTCTCTCTCTTTCACTGTATTGGCCAGTCTCTACTCACCCTGTAAATTGTAAGAACTGCTAAGAATGCAGTATACAGTTATACAGTTATATACAGAATACAGTTATATGCAAATATTAAATTTGTCCAAGCACACATGTAATAAAGAGGTTAACACTAACTTATGTCTTAAAGCTCAGGTTCTTTACTTTGTCAATAATGGATAATGATGGACTCAGTTGCTTCCAAAATATCTGGTCACTTCTGTAAGATCAGTAAAGCCGTAACTGGCAACATTAAACACCATCACTAGCAATCAAACAGTATGTGTAAGAAAGTGAAATTGAAACTACTTCAATGTAGTTGCCTCCTGTAGTCTACAAGTCTGTGTAAGGCTCAAGAATAGAGATTAAACCAAGCATAGGAAGGGGTGTCCCAGACCCAGGTTAAAGTATTGTGTGTTTCCACAGAATTTTGCCAGTGCTTGTCCTTCTCTTGTTTCCCGTTCATTCCAGTGTGAAGTTCTGAGATCTATTTGTTTCACAAGCCTTTCCAAGTGTATCTGTATACAGTACCTCATTGATCAATGAGAAATCTAAGCTTTTCACCAGATTACAGGGGAGACTGCACACTTCACTATGTTATCCACTAAATGTCATTTCACATAATCCAAAAGGTACAAAAGGAAACCCGGCATAATGCAAGACACAGACATAAAAAAACAATACTTATCCCACTATTTGTCATGATCTAATTAAATGACCATGCCTGTGAGCACCTTCACAATAAATATTGACTTACTGTACAGTTATGTAGGCCTACAGACCATAGATACTTGGTACGTGTCTCAGCTCACATTGTTTCTGCTTCCAGAAGAGACCTCTGTGGTTAGGTGCTCTCTATGAGAAAGCACGTAACAGAATTTCCCACGTCAAGTCCTTCACACAGATCAGCTGTTCTGCTTACAATGCTTACAATTAGAGCAAGACTTCAAGGTTGTGATTGTGTCAGCACAGAAGGACAGCCAACACTTTTGTTTGTGGTCAAGTACATTCTCATTTTCTGGGTCTATTTGCGCACTTTGTTTTCTGTTGTCACAACATCAATAAACAGACTTTACGTGTAAATGAAGGAATGTCAAGTGTTCTATGCAGGCATAGATGGCCAAAGAAACGCATAATGACCTAAACAATATAAGCTGTGGACCAAAAACTTTGCAAAAAAGATTTATTAAAACACACTAGCACAGAGGGCCCAGGCAGGATGGATGGAACACAGTTTTAGTAAATAAGTAAGACACAGTAACAAAAGGAAAAAAGCTTTATGCAAGTAGGCTGACCGCACTGTGATCTGGGTATATCACACGTGGACAGGATACAGCAACCCACATAGGTGCACAGTTTACTGGATACAGCAACCACAGCAACCCACATAGGTGGCATAGGTTTCAGGCCTCTCTGTTGGCTTCAGACCATGCATGTTAAAGTTAAGGAAGCTATTAAAATGGGTAGGGTCAGGGTCACGACAGCTTCAGCCTTGCCTGTGATAATACTAGTAAAATAACAAAGATGGAATCCTTCCACACAGAGCCTCTTGCGGCAAACCCCAACCTCATTAGGCAATAAACACAAGCAAGGGCCTAACACACAGATCACACACACACACACATATATGTGGACAAGTACAAAGACAAGGGCAAATGGAGCTTACAGCACAAATTTGCAAAGAAGAAGAAAAACATAATAGGCACAAGCAACACAAAACATAGATGGCCATCCAGGATAGCAACTTAAAAAAGATGTGGAACGTGAAGGCAACAGTAGTCCCAGTGGTAATAGGGGCATTGGGCGCTGTGACTCCCAAACTGAGTGAGTGTCTCCAACAGATCCCAGGAAGAACATCTGAGACCTCCATCCAGATGAGTGCAGTCCTAGGAACAGCTAAGATACTGTTCTGAACCCTCAAGCTCCAACGCCTCTGGTAAAGGACCCAAGATTCAAGGATGTATTACCGCCCAAAGGAGGGTGAGAAAGGGGTTTTATATGGACTACCAGTGTTATGAATGTGACATTTGCACTCTAATGTGCTCGTAAAAGCAAACCAAACAAACTATAGCATTATCATGCCTTCAGCAACCTGGAAAATGATAAGTGAACACTTGTATTGTTCAGTGTTTTGATACTTTCTGACTTGTTTTTGCAGTTTTCTTTATGCAGGTCATGCATTGAGTCTCTTTGTTTCATATTTTGTGCATCTATATACTGGTAGTTCTAATAACATATTCAACCACAGGCACATGGGTTTAAATGTGCCCACAGTAACTCTCATACAGAAACAGAAAGTGAAATAGACAAGGTCCTCTTTCAGAAATACTCTTTTGTCATTGGCCAAAGATTTAGCAGAATTTTCTATGTACTTCCTGTCTCTCATCTCTCCTTAGATTTCTGTGATGATAAACAGCAGGCAGTGGTAGGTGGCTGAACGTTTGATTGATTCATTTTGTTTTTGTCTTTATTAAATAAATGGGGCCAAGTAAACAACTGACACCAGTGGCCAACACTGTGTATTTGTCCTGGTAACATGTAAAGGAAAGCCATTCTGTAACATGTTCCACTGACATAGTTACCAGTATGAGGAAGCATCCACTTTGTAATACACTTCAAGACACACAAAGCACTGTGTGTGTGAGTGTGTGTGAGTGTGTGTGTGTGTGTGTGTGTGTGTGTGTGTGTGTGTGTGTCTGTCTGTGTGTCTGTTTTTGTGTGTGTTCCTCCATACAAAGAAATTTCCCTCAATTGAAGAAGAAAGAATAAGAAGAAGAATACATTAAAAAAACTTCAACCTTGCCTGTGACAATACTAATAAAATAAATAAGATGGAATACACGTTCTTGTCACATATTATTCCATGTTTCCTTTGTGTGTGTGAAAACAAAAATGAGAAATGTTAACCACTACTTTGCTGTGTATAATATATAGTTGCATTAAATGGCCACAAAAGTGATTACACTGTCACGTTTTGTAGTACTCTTTGGTTCAAGATCAATGACAGAGATGTTTCCTTTCTGATTTGCGAAAATAAAATGTTGTCCGCACAGTTTAGTACCACACACACACAAACACAATAAACCCACACATCCAATTATACAAATAGTCACATAAAAGTAATGCAGTCCACACACATAGATGCAGAGAAGACCACACAAGACCATACATAATTGTGTGTAAATCAAAGGCCTCAGGGTTCTCGGATGACTTCTGTCCATGTAAGTGAAAATCAAGCTTGCTATGAAACTAACAAGGGTGAGAATGATTCCGGCTCTGGTGTAGTTGCATTCATGTCTGTCCAGATTAAAAAAGAAGAGAAACAGTAAGAACCTCTGTTGAATTTTGAAAGCAGTTCTAAAACACTGAGAGATTGCCGACTTACTGTGACCAGCAAGAAGTCAAAGACCCATCTGAGAATGTGCCATGTGTCCAGGCCTTACATATCGTATCAGAGGAGGCTGTACCTGTGTGTGTGTGTGTGTGTGTGTATGAGTGTATGAGAGAGACAGAGAATCTGTGTGGTGAATGAGTCACTTAAATTATTTATGCAAGACATTTTATCTAAATCCTTAGAAGATACGTATTCATTTTACTAACAGCATATCTAAACTCTGTTTAAGTCTGATAAATAAGAATGATTAAAATTTTCAACATCAGTGGCAAAATTAACACACCTTTCTGTTTGATGTACTGTCCAGGTGAACACTTGGTGTGTTCCACAGCTCTGTGGCAGCCACCTTTATTTGGGTCAGTACACCAGTGACCTTCCAGAGGCTCACAGAGTGTGTCTGATGTTGGACTACATGCCCTCTTGACCTTCAAGCCAAGTTCTGTTGGATACACAGACAAACTAGATATAATACAATGAAAAACAAAGCATTTTTATTCAGGTTCACATAAGCCTACTTGAAGCAGACTGTGCCAAGATGCACTGCTGTTACTGTGAGACGAAATTTGTCGCATTGTGTTAGCACACAGGATGTTGTACACAGATATGTAGACAGGATAGGAGTGTGGTCACTCCTATCCTGTCAGTAAAGGCACACATACTGTGCTTGTTTGTGTACATTGTATTATACTGTGAAAAAGTGCCACTGATTGGTTAGTCACAATTTGAATCCTATACAAACAGTCACTTATCCAGGAACAGTGTTGTATAAAGTACCCAAAAGTCCCACTTGAGTAAAAGTACAAAAAGATACCTTACCAAAAAATGACTTTAGTAGAAATTCAAGTTACCCACTAGCATGTTTCTCAAAGTCTACAGTATATTTACTGTACATAAGTATAAGAAGTAATCTACAATTTAATGTACTTAAGTAATGAAAGTAAATGTACAAACAGGCTAAAATAAGCCTGTTTAAAGCATGTGCCTAACAAAAAACTTTTGTAAAAGATGTTACACACACATGAAAAAGAATTCCACACACATGCACACACATACACACACACACACACACACACAGTCAGAATGAGAATAGTGCCTACATCACATCTACAGGTTTTAATGGAGAATTTGTTGTTTACACTTGTCCAATGACAAATCAGCTTCCTCAAAACTTTCTTGCAGTCACTCAGTCAACCACTAAATTCAATCACATTTGACACTTGCAACTAAGCTGCCAATTGAAAATGTAGTGGAGTAAAAGTATGCAATAAAAAAAGTTGACAGATTTTTAACAACTCAAGTGAAGTATAGGTACTCTCAAAACATACTTAAGTACTGCAGTGAAGTACTTATACTTAGTTACTATACATCTCTGACCAGGAATAATAATTACTTGGTGTGTTATACTGCATATTACAGTATGACATGAACATAAAACAAAAACAAATACTTTGCCAAGAAGGCAAAACAGGAAGTCACAAAGAAACGAAAGTAACCTCTGGAGAATAGAACAAATGTCAGGGACATTTTTTGTCTCTCTCAGATATTTAGATACATTAATAGTGTGAATATTATATATCTAAAGATTAAATTATAAAGATGACTCACCAGCTTTACACATACGGCAACATGTGCCTTGGTCTGTCAGATACTCATGTGGACCACAGGTGAAGCAGGATACACGGACACCAGTGAGGAAGACCATGGTGGTGATAATGATGATGATGGTGACCAACCTTCCCATGATGGTAGAATGTAACTGATAAATGTAAACTTGCAATTTTCCCACCTGTAAATGGAAAGTGTTTTGAATGAGGATAAATAATCTCTCTCTTTCCATCATTTTGCTGAAATACCAGTTCACCTACAGTTACTCACATACACACATATTCTTCTACTAGCTAAGCAGGTATCATAGAAGATGTTTCATACTTACACATAGACAGACTTTGAACAAAAGTCATGACAACTGAACACAATTTTTAACCAGCTCGCTCGGTAGCTCTATAAAATCTGAAAGTAAAACTGACAAGTTAGGTTATCTTTCAGAAAAGCTCTTTTGTTATTGGCTAAGAGGGCTTAGCAGAAGTGGTAAGCCACTTCCTATTTCCTTTTTATTTGTGTTTGTTTTGTTTTTCTCCGTTAAGACATAGCAGCCAGGGAAGAGCCTTTGTTATCGTTGTATTGTTTGTTTTGGTCATCATTGTGGAAAAATAAATAATTGGTGGCCAGCAGTAAACAATTGACACCTGCAGCCAGCCCTGTATAATTGTACTGGTTACATGCCAAAGCCATTCCATTGCAGGTTTCACTGCCATAGTTACCACATTGTGTATGTACCTGAGGAAGCTGTGTAGATACCCGTACACTGACAGACAGTTGATTCTGAGCATTCTTACCACTATTCCAGAAACACCAGAAACACTATTCCAGCCAGAGCCAGATTGGGATTTTTGCCACTTTTTTGTACTATTGGATCTTTTATGACCACAGTGAGCCAGGACCTTGGTTTAACATCTCATCCAAAGGAGAGCCTCTCCAATAGCACAATGTCCCCATCACTACACTGGGGACTTAAGATTGACTTTTTGGGGTAAAGGGAAGAGTACCACCTTCTAGCCATCCACCAACACCATGTCAAGCAGCAACTGAGGTTTCCCAGCAGGTCTCCCCTCCAGGTACTAACCAAAACCACACCTGCTTACCTTCGGCAATTCAGCTGAGCCTGAGACATGGTACATTTGGTCTGGCTGCCTTTGCAATGTGAAGATAAAACTCCCATATGCTTTTTTGTTCTGTTTTGTCATCACTCAGCTCCCCCTGCCACTGGTGGAAGTAACACACTGAAATTGTGTAGTTGTGGTTGTGGCAAGTTTAGTGAGAAGGACTTATGTAATTGTTTGTAGAACTGGTCAGCACACCTTCAATTTGTAGGTCTGTTTGTGTACTTTAGTTTTGTCGTCACATCAGTAAAGGGTATAACTGAATTGTCACTGAGAAAAATCTTAAAACGGCACTTTTACTTAGATAGGATATATCAGCATACATTGAAAACATGTGTCCTTTTTAAATAAAATACTATAGTATTTTAATTGAATAAATTTCAGATTAAAGTATTTTGTATTTGTATTTTGTAACATATTTGCAACTTTGTTTGCATACTGTAAGCTTCAACTGCTGACTTCCTGCAATCTTCGATAGAGATACCATGTGATGATGTGATGCTGTTTTTGTTGCCATCAGCTGATCAATGTAGGCTTTGTCATTGTATCTGAAGGATAAAAAGTCTTGAGGCCAGTTTGACCGAGAGTAAAATGTATTTTATTTTGTTAGTTTCATCTCTCAAGTCATCTACAGTCATCCTCTTCCACCATTTAACAAGGAAAATAAAAAGTAAAATGAAATTTGTGCAAAATCCATTTGAGGATGTTTATTGGTGTACTGTGTGTGTGTGTGTGTGTGTGTGTGTGTGTGTGTGTGTGTTCTCCTTTAATGTAGAGTAAAATGATTTCCAAACTATCTACTGACACAGAAACAAACACATATACCCACACACCCAGTCACACAGACAGCAACACAGAAGTGATGCCATTCACATGCAAATGCACACAGCAGACCACATATGATCACAAATGTCAGTGCAAACATTAAAGGCTGCAGGCTCATGTGTGGATGACTGATCCTGCATGTGTGAGGAAAGATTACAGTAATTAACATAAATTGCTAAAAAGCACACTTATACCATGTGTGAAGAGAGGCAGAGACAACATTGAAGAGTGTGTGTGTGTGTGTGTGTGTGTGTGTGTGCCATTTTGCATGGTGAAGAGGTAGCACTAGGTCAGGCTAGGTGAGGGAAGTGGAATGACCTCAATTGTGTGTGTGTGTGTGTGTGTGTGTGTGTGTGTGTGTGTGTGTGTGTGTGTGTGTGTGTATGTGTGTGTTGCCTATGGCCTTGGTTCCAATCTGTCCAGATGCCTAGATGCTTCTGATTCTCCAGTGAGGAAACAAAACCCAGGTGCTGCCTGTTCATCTGCCTGCTGATAATTAGAGAGGGGAGAGAGGTGTGTGTATGTGTGTGTGTATGTGTGTGTCTGTTAGAAAGAGAGGGAGAGAGGTGTGTGGAAGTGTGTGTGTATGTGTGTGAGAGAGAGAGGGACAGCTGTTAGCAACACCTCCTCACCTTCTCCACTGGGCCATTGACTGACCTGCTGTGACCAGGAGTGTGTGTGTGTCTGAGTGTGTGTGTGTGTGTGTGTGTTTGCGTGTGCATCTACAATCAAGTGTTTGTCTGTGTGTGTGTGTGTGTGTGTGTGTGTGTGTGTGTGTGTGTGTGTGTGTGTGTGTGTGTGTGTGAGTGACCCAATTTTCCACCTTCTGTCACTGGGTGATGGATGGAAATGTGGTGTGAATGTGTGTGTGTGTGTGTGTGTGTGTGTGTGTGTGTGTGTGTGTGTGTGCAGAAGTGTGGCACTGACTGATCCTCTGGTTCAAGAGCCTCCTTTCACATTCAACCCACAGCTTTGATTGCAGCATTAAAAGAAATGCTAAACTGATAGACATAGGCATTCTCATCCCTTGCTACCCTTTCTGAAGACCTCTCTCTCTTTCTCTTTCTCCCTCCATCTCCCTCTCTCTCTCTCTCTCTCTCTCTCTCTCTATCTCTTTAATGTAGGTTTGTGTTGGCCATTATGCTCAAAGTGTTTGAAAATGGACTATTCTTGAGGTTCCCAAGACTTCTATATTGAAATTGCAGGCTTGCATTTATTACATGTCTGTGTACCATGGCATTCCATTGCATTTGCATTCCAAAGACGCTTACAGACATTTTCAGCCTGGAGGAGTACATCAATAATAGATTCACTTGAAAGACAAAATAGCCATAATATCAGTGACTCGTGTGTGTGTGTGTGTGTGTGTGTGTGTGTGTGTGTGTGTGTGTGTGTGTGTGTGCATGTGCTTACATGATGCTCCTCAGACAGCACTGAAGCAATATAATACAAGTGGGAGTGGGATTGTTAGTGGCTTTACCCACAGCATAACCATGGGTCTATCTATCCACTAACAACCCAATGCACGCACACACGCACACACACACACACACACACACAAACACACACAGCATTATGGATGTTTTGTAACCACAGCCATGGGTATATCAACTCCCACTCCTGTTACATTGCTTAAGCATAATTTGGAGACCATCAAGGCACCATATGATATATAAGATGCTAAATAACAGAGAAGTATATAGTATGCACACACAACACACAACACACACACACACAGCAGTTGAGCATAGGATGTTTTGTGGATGTTTTCAATAAAGATGTGCTATCAATAAAGAATTGTGCTATTAGCACGTTGTGTTGTAGATGACAATCGGATCACTTTTTTGACAGAACAGATAGTCACAAAAGATTTGCATGAGGTTCTCATGAGCTCATATGTTCAGATAATAATAATCTTCTCCTTGTTATGTGAAGGAGGAAATAAATGCTTTTCTATGAGTAGAAAGTGACATCTTACCACAAAGGTATGCGTACGTCTAAACAGACACACACTCACGCACATTCACGCACACTCACACACACTCACAAACAGGCACACACTCGTGCATGCACATGCACGCATACACACACACATACTCACACTGCAGTAGGCCCTGTCTAAGAAAGCCTAAGAGACGTGATGTGCTTCTGCCCCAGCACCCCACATTAACTTGGCATGATAAGAGTCCCTGAGAGAGAGTGCCAGGCTGCCCATCAGTCCCCTGGGGGCACACAGCTGTGCCAGCGTGATATGTGAGGAAGGCTCCTGGCACACCAACACACACCTGCGGGCATCTGCTTCCCTGTGCCCATCTGGGTGAAGTTTGGGCACTGCTGCGTGTCTGTGCCACTGATGCCACTTGGGTTCGGTTCAGCTCTCTGCATGTGTTGGCACTCTGCAGCCAAGCACAGGAGTTGGTATCATTTAGCCAATTAGCTGAGGTTTTAAAGCTAATCTGTGATGGACTTTGCTGTGAAGCTTCTCTAACAGTATTTCAAGCTACTATGTGGTGTTTTTATGGAGTACTTTCAGTTTCATATTGCCTTGAACACAGCTTTGTATTTATTTGCATTGTACCATCATGGATTTCATTAAGCAGTCACAATATGGTGCTCAGATATTTTTCACATAACATCAATACAGGTGTTTTTTAATATTCTATTTGTGTTTCAGGGTCATTTTTAGACTTTGTAGCCTAAAACTACATCACAAGGCACACAAATATTGCACCTTTACTTTACCCCCTCAATCACACAATTAGAGGACACTCAAATGAGTCACTGGTTACAGTTTTGAATTTCCAGTGTAAAATAGTGTAGCAGATCAATCTGTATTCCTCTCTCTCCCCCCCAGATGCAGTAATGCGCCACTTCCCTGAGCTGCTCTGCCCCCACAGCCATGGCATGATGAGATGCCCAGTGTGTGCCCACAGGGCCTGGCATCTGTGCCAGGGTGAGGGCACTGCCCTCTGACAGATGAGACAAACTCCTAGACTCCTGTGCACCAGGTGCGGGTTTAGTTCTGTTCTTACAGCGGCACAGTAGCAAAAACACTTCACTAACTCTTGGCTTGTCTTGCTGTGTGTTAAAATCTGTCTAATCAAGAAGGTTGTGACACACCATTTAGTCAGGTATACCATTCAAAATCAGTTCGTAATCAGTAATCAGTGTCTGCTTATCTTACTGCAGATTAAAATTGTTTAAGTCATTCAAAGGGTTACTGTAGGGTTAATCTAATCAAGTAGGATTTAAGCATGTACAAATCTTGAATTCCTCTGGAGGAGGTTCTGGCTGTATTGAGATGAGTTCACATACTAAAAGAGTGACACACTGTTTACTAGTCCTCCAGCACCTCCTCCCACACTACAGTTTACAAACTCTTCTTCCACTGTTCCTTCCCCACATAAAAAATCCCAACAGCAAATATAGTCAAAGCACGATAAACAAATACATTTTCAGTGCATAGGCATGTGTTACTCTTTACTGTTGTGTTACATTACCCAGTATGTTTTCTGCTAGGATGCTGCTTGTAGTCAAGTAGCAGGTCCTGTTTCACACTGTCAGTTAGCAGGATGCCTTTTGACTCCACAGGCAGGTACTTGAGGCTCCATGTTTGACTCCTCCATCTTTGTTTTCCTTCTGCTACAAAGAGTTCAGCAGCTGCTGGCTTTGACTTTGTGCCCCCCATAAAAGGAAATGTGATTCTTTATTAAACATGAGTTTTGTTCTTCTGGCACGTAAGGTGCAGGCTAACAGCTGTAAGATCTCATTATATTCCTACACACCATATGGCAACACACACACTTGCCCACCCCTTAGGGACCCTCTCGCCTCTCACACTCTCTCTCTCTCTCTCACACACACACACACACACACACACTTTCTCTCTTCCTCTACAGGTGAGTGTATGTTGGGGGAGGGATGCAGTCTTCAGGATGTCTCTGGCTGAAGGTTGTATCATTTTTGGCAGTCGAAGGCCACTGAAATCAGCTTTACCTCCAGTTTTGTGATGAACACTGACACAAAGTATCCACAAGGCAAAATTAATCAAGTCAAGATGAAGATCAAGACAAAGTTAATTCACTCTGCGTCCTCGGTGCAGACAGCACAGCCAGGTCTTCAGTCATCTCTCTTTCTCCCTCTCACTCACACACACACACACACACACACACACACACACACACACACACACACACACAGTATGAGAGCTCCTCTGATAGCTACTCTGTGGTGTTGAGTGACTGTTACAGAGGAGAAATAGAAGATAAAGAAGAGTTTCTCCTTTCATCAGTTAACTGCACTGGTACGTCCTTGAGTTAAAACACTTAAAACACTTGAGTTAAAACACAACATGCTCTTTGCTCTTTCACTTTCAAAATGTAACAACTGTCAGTACATATGCACTGAGCCCATGTGACACACACACACACACACACACACATACATACATCCACACACATCACATCATACACACACACACAGACACACAAACACACTCACACACACACACACACACACACACGCACAGCCATCAGTGAAAACTTAGGCCATCCAAGCCCTGGGCAGCAGTTTGACGGTTCCCTCACTTTTCACCCAGTCCAGCCTCTGCAGTCCTGACCCACTTGAACACCTGAGCATGTAGGGACTCCCAGAAAACTCACCCTTGTATAAGCTTTACATTTATGATCTGTAAAGGTGCGAGCAGTATTTAAGACAACTTTATAGATGTACTTGGACATTAACTGTGTGCAGTGCTACTGTCCACGACCAACACTTCTCCACCGAGACACCCAGCTTAATGAACGTGTATTGAAGTGCATTCAAACTGACCAATCACTGAAAAACTTTAAACAACTTGAGATGGTTGTTTGAGTAGACTGTTTTATCTTGCCTTAAAGAGAGGTGAAAAGAAGGTTAGAGGAAAGAGGTTTTGGAGGGTTCAAAGACATTTCTCTCTCTCCCCGATGGCTGCTCTTTAAATGAGATCTCATCTCACTTTCACACACCCTGTGTGTAATTGTGTCTCCATGGTTTCCTCTCTGAAACAGTGGCTGATTACAGGTCTCTGAAAATTACTCACTGAGAAACACAGAACCCAGAACCTTCTTCACAGGTTTCCTTCCAGCAGCCTAATTGGTCTAAGGTATTACTTTAAACTCCTGTGATGTCAAAATTAGACAGTCACAGCTCTTACACTTACACACAACTGAGTTGAAACACTCTGCCTAATGAAGTGGTGAACCTGACTTCAGTGGTGAGGAGGAAACTCTACTCACAAGCAAGGGACACTTAGAGAAGACTACCAGCATATCTGGAGAGGCAGAGGTCAAATCCCAATACTCCCAGTATTAAAATCCCAGTACTCCCCAATTCCTAAGGCCTGAACTCTAAAGATCTTAATGCAGTACTAAGCAAGACTGCAATTTTTAACCTCCAGAGCTCCCCCTACAGACGCCAGTATTTAAACAAAAATAGTAACAACATTGTACATTCTTACTAATCCATGTGGATTTATTTGCAAACCAAAGAATGGGAACCAGTGATTGCCATTGCCAAAGAGAGATTTTGGTTTTATTCAGTTTCAGTTTAGTTGTCTCTGCCTTGCTGTTTCAGATACTGCAAATATAGTAACCATTGAATCTACACTAGAAGCGGCCTTCATTCACCCCGTAATGAACTATTTAATCATCAGAGTGAGTACAAAGCTGGCAGATTTACCTAAAAATGTTGCCTTTAACTGGCATGAATCTCAGGGATAGCTCGGGGTTATGGAGGAGAGTGTGGGAAGGGAGACAGAGACGGAGAGAAAGAAAGAGATCAAAAAAGAAAGAAGAGATGGAAGTCATGGTTTGTCTCTCCTGCACCTCTGTGGTGTTTTCTGCATTTTAGCTGCTTTTCAACCCTTGTCCTCATCCCACACACATCGATCCATCCCATACAGGGACTCTCTGCTGGGGACAAATGTTTTACACCCTCTCTCTCTCTCTCACAATCTATCTCTCTCTCAAACACACACACACACGCATGCGCGCTCACACACACACACACACACACACACACACACACACACACACACAGATACAGAGCTCCTGGGGACTCCATTAGGGGCTGATGGAAAGCGATGGCAAACGGATTGGGGATACAGGGCGTCCAAGTGCGATGCATGGTCACCCGCCTCTTCTCCGACAGGCAATCTGCTGTGATGAAGAGGCCCCTTCTCTCCTCACCAATCGCCTCCTTCCCCTCGGTCCCCTTCAAGCCCTGCTGAGCTGTGCCCTACACACACACACACACACACACACACACACACACACTACATACACACTACATGCACAGACACAACACACAAACACCTAGTTTACCTGTACCTTACCAACTGCACTTTGTTACAAGTAGAGATCACATATAGCAGTTCAAAAACAGGCAGCACCTTTAAACCCCCACATCCCCCTCTCTCTCTCACACACACACTCTGACACACACACACAGACACACACACACACACACTCTGAGACACATACAAACACACACATATACACACACAGGACACTTGAAGCCTGATCATCAGTATGCTTCATGCTGAATGTGACCTCCTGTTATACCTTTGCGGTAGCCTTCCCTCAGTTATGAGAGGAGGAGGATCAGACCTTCTCTGTCTTCTTATTCCTCTGACCCCTCTCTCTCTCTCTCTCTCTCACACACACACACACACACACACACACATACACACACAGTTTACCTGCACCTTACCATCTGCTACAAGGAGAGATCATATGTAGCAGTTCTAAAACAGGCACCACCTTGAGCTATAAACCCACACACACACACACACACACACACACACACACACACACACACATACACGGGACACCCGAAGCTTGATCATTAGTATGCTTCTCTTATCCCTTGCAGTAGCCTTCACTCAGTAATGAGAGGAGGAGGATCCTCTGTCCTCTCTCTCTCTCTTTCTCTCTCTCTCACACACACACACACACACCATCGAAACCTTTTTATTTTTCTATCACACACACTCACAAACTCCCAAACAAAAACCTATGCATTTTCTCTGTCACACAAACACACATACACACACACACACACACACACATCAAAACCTTCTTTTTCTTTTTCTGTCACACAGGCACACACACACACACACACACATACAGACACACACACACACACACACACACACACACACACACACACACACACATTCTGTGCGGTGTGTGAGAGGTGTAGAGATTGGGCTGGGAATTGGGGCTGGTGAGATATGGCCTGACTGGTTGTGTCTCAAATGCCTTTTCACTCCTGTCTACTCAGGGGACGCTTTGATGGACGTGCTGCTATGACAACAGGAATGTGCCTGGCCGCACACACACACACACGCACGCACACACACACACACACACTCACTCATTCACGCGCATAGGCATTGGCTGGCTGGTCGCCAATGTTTGTATGCAATAAACAACCCAAACAGACTAGTGCCCTATAGGTAGGAGACGGCTATCACCCCCATCTCACACTGACACTATTCACAGACGTTAAGATATTACTGCTCTCCCTTTGGGATTGGGGTGGAGGATGCATAACAGATGACATCTGACAGGAGGGGAGTTCAACACTGCACGTCATTTCAATGTATGAGTGTCTCTGTATGTGTGTGTGTGGGGGCGGAGGGAGTGGGGGGTGCATGAATGAGGATAAACACACAACAGATAAAACCTGCACTATAGTTATACCTGCAACTATACATATATGTACTTTATGTAACTATATATAGTTTATCTCTTTCTGAGTAATACTGAAAACAACACTGACCTGCTGGTATTGTACAGGGATTTTTACCTAGATCCCTCTCTACCTTGCTTTTGAACGTGCTGCTGTGCCACTCTGAAATTATTGGTAGCCTCTCAGGAAGGTCTACACCACTGAGATGAGATGGGTGAAAGGGACACATGAAAAATAGCTTTCATACATTTTGCTCCTTTGAATTCCATTTGATGTGACTTCTACAATCCACAGCTATATGTGGGAGTGGGTTGGAGTGGAGGAGGTCTTCTCCAGGGCACAGCTCCATGCAGTGAGGACATGGCAGCAGTGTCTCTTCATTCCTGGTTTTGTGTGGTGTAAATGTGTGTGTCTGTGTGTATGTGTGTGTGTGTGTGTGTGTGTGTGTGCGTGAAGATAAATTAATTACGAAGAGAAAAACATCGACCCTGACTTCTCCATTTTAAATAATTTCATTTATGAGAAATCACAACATATGCTGGTGTGTGTGTGTGTGTGTGTCCAACTGTGCATTGAATGTAAATATGATATGAGTCAAGCAGCTATTAGTGATTACATACATATCATTGTATAGCTGCTGTGCCAGTGAATACCTTTCTGTTACACATTCGTTGGACTCAGACTAGTGTGATCCATTCTTTGTTATAATCACAGCATAGGCATATCTGAGGATGTGTCATCTGTACAGGCACCACATGTCATGTCAGAGGAGGTTGTACCTGTTTGTGTAGTCATCATACACCAGTCACATTGTGCACAGACTTATTTACCCTATCAATGAAGGCATTCCTTATTCTAGTTATTCCCATTACAAATACCCTATAGTCAACACTTATGTTTACAAGGTTCAAACTTCAGAAGTGTTGACCAGATATATTTAAGGTTTGAAGCTTTGAAAATAGATTTTTGTGTAGTTGTGTTTACACTACATTTTAATAAAAACTCATTTTATTACATTCACTTTACTCTCATATTATTATTGCTGAGGTTTTCTAGAATATAACCATATGTGCCACTTTTGCACAGATGTTTTTAGTTAGATAAAATACTTAAAAATGTCAAGGTGTAGCTGACTGCCTCAAAGTGTCTGAAAGACCCGGGACCACTGAGTGCTAAAGACACGTGAATGCCTGTGGAAACACCTTTCTGTTTGATGTACTGTCCAGGTGAACACCTGCTGTGTTCCACAGTTCTGCAGCAGCCATCTTTGATTGGGTCAGTACACCAGTGACTTTCCAGAGGCTCACAGTGTATCTGATGTTGGACTACATGCCCTCTTGACCTTCAAACCAAGTTCTGTTGAATACAAAAGATTATATGATGTTAAAGCGATACTTTGGATTAATTCCAATCATAGCCCTGTTGTACGGACTCGCAGAGTGCTCTCGGTTAGAAGGAGAACGAAAGAATTTGGAACAAAATACAGTAGACCAAATAGTGAACCGGCAGCAAACACTAACTGAGTGGTACCTTGAGTAACAAAAGTGAAAGTGAGCTGATGATGCCATTCAGTAAGTGTAAGCTGTGCGTTCGCTATTCAGTCTATGTTGTATAAAATTGTCTCGTTCTTCTTTCCTACTGACAGCACCCAGTAAGCTCTTTCAACAGAGCTATGATTGGAACTTTAAGCAGTTTTTTTGTTTTGTTTTTTTTTGTTTTTGTTTTTATTAAAAAACACATTTTGCTACAGCACAGTCAGGGCTTAGGTTTCCTCCATCAAATTTTTGGCTAGGCAATCAGCAAACAGAGGGTTCTGACGTGCCCTGGCGTATCTCCCAATGAGGAAGGAAACATGCTAATTGAGGGATTCCAAAATGTTTGCTGCACCAGGCTAATTTTAAAGATGCATGTGCCAAGAATAGACTTACCAGCCTTACACATAGTGCACCATGTGTTTTGGTCTGTCAAGTACTCATTTTGACCACAGGTGATGATGGTGAACACACATACAGGAGGAAGACTACTGTCAGAGGAGGTTGTTTTGGCTCATTAAAAATATACTACACAGATCTAAGGTATTCTAAATCTAAAGATTAAAAAATAAATATATGATATTAATGTATGTGTACATAAATGCATATATACAAACTGTTTCTCCAACATCTTCAAAAAGGTTTGGCTTTGAGTCATTTTTCCTCCAATTTTTCCACATTTGTGGAATTTCCACATTGTCCTATGAAGTCATCTACATCATGGCATGTCATATTCTCCCACCATTGAAAAAATAATAAATCATTTAGAAAGAGGCTGTTCATCACTCAGCTTAGTATTCATCGTCAAATTCATCATCAAATTTCTTCTGAAATTTACAAGGGAGAATCTAAAGATAGTGCATACAAATTTGATTCAAGAAAGGTTTAGTTAAATATGAAGAAATGCTCAAATGCTATTTGATTCAATTTGTCTGTGCCACTGACTTGTTTTACTTTTAACAAAAAAAGACACTTAAATGGAACTTTGGCTTCCAACGTGACTTTAAAAAGTGGATTACATTTCACAGGAGTCAGCAGAAAGAGTTTGAAGATGTTTTAAAATGTTTTAGCACCCTTTCTTTACAGGAAGCTGACAACAACTGAGCGTTCTGCTGCAGCCACAGAGCTCAGCTGCATCCTGTGTCTGAATATGACTTGCACAGAAATGACCATTAAAGTGAAAGCACACTTAAAACTACAAATTCCAAGTTGCCAAGATGCATGTCAGCCATTCAGATTAAAAAGCAATATCAAATACCATGTTTAGGTATATTTATTATTTAAATATACATAAATATACATAAACATTTATTATATTTATTTACTTATACATAACTGAAACTATTTCACTCAGTGTACTTCATGCAGTCGGAGTGGATAGGCACAAAGTGGCTAATCTCTTAGTGAATATCTACAAAATCTACAAACAAATAAGTTGTTGAGAGATTGCTGATCTCTGACCAGGTTTGTCAGAGATGACCAAAGGCCTATAGCTTAGAACAGAGAATAAACATTCGCAAGCTGAACACAATTCCATCCTCAAATAACCCAATTAAGGTCTGAGGACTCATAAATAATCTTGCTTGGCGAATGGATAGTGTAGGGGAGTCCTGCATTCTCAGATGACTGTGATGAAATATCAATGTTGGTCTGACATCAACCATGACCTCATGAGATACTGTACAGTCATGGCTGTGTGTGTCTGCGTGTGTGTGTGTCTGTGTGTGTGTGGGAGAGAGCAAGAGTGAGTGAGAGAGAGAGAGAGTGCGTGTGTGTGTGTGTGTGTGTGTGTGTGTGTGTGAGAGAGAGAGAGAGAGAGAGAGATGTATAATGAGTCTGGGGTCTGCCTCTGAAACAAACATGGTCCTAAATGCCCAGCACTGACATGTTTCCTTCCAGTGGACAGTGACAATGTGGACATCAGTGATATAGGCAGGCAAGAAAGATTCAACTAACCCTGTTTTATGTAAACCTGAACAAGGTTATTTCTCCATTTTTGAGAATCCTCCACAAATGGTGTGTGTGTGTGTTTGTGTGTATGTGTGTGTGTGTGCGTGTGTGTGTGTGTGTGTGTGTGTGTGAGAGAGAGAGCAACATGTGTTTCTGCGTGCACTGTTAGTGCATTTAGTGTGGGTGACTCTGCCATGACGACCTCATGAATGTGTTTATGAGTTTATTCTCCTCTGCCTCATGGTTCAGCCTGTGTTCCCAGGCTGACGGGGCTGAAAATGGATGCAAACACCACCTCGCTGCAATACGTTTCCTAACAATCCTCTGCTTTATTGCTTATTTGGCTGTCTAGTGCTAGCAGTCCAGGCTCATTTTCTTTACAGTTGCTGTTACTGAGTTCTGCAATAAAGCTCAGTGAGCTTTGTAAACATAATAGATTAAGTTCTACTTTACTGTGAAAATGTTCCACAGTCCAAACAGCTAGAAGAAGGCGGTGCTATTTTAAGTGTAGCCCCTTGCTTTCCAGAGGCACTGAGCCAATTCACCAATTCTGCAAAAATTTGTTCTGATCAGCGTGTCTGTCTTTGAGCAGGAAATTTGAGCTTTGATAGAGTGGAACTTCGGCAGTATAAACCTCTTGCAGAAAGAAGGGGGCTGTGCTTTCTCTTTCTCTCTAACTCTCTCTCTCCCGCTCTCTTTCTTACAAAAGGGAGGCCCATCTGTCACTCTCTGTGCCATCTATTTCTCTTTCAGTCATTCTTCATGTCTAGCCTCACTCCTCTCCTCATCCTTTCTCTCCCTTTGTCATCCTCTCATTCATCTTCTCATGTTTCCCTGATTGTGTCTCTCTCCAGTACTCCCCCATTCCCTCTCTTCCTCTCCTCTCATCTGCCTCCTGAGCTGTTTCTCCTTCACCTTTACCAAGTCATAGTGACCATAGTGACCCCTGTGGCCCTGACCAGTCTTCCCTTTAGAGAGAGAGAGAGAGAGAGAGAGACTGTGTCTGTGTGTGTGTGTGTGTGTGTGTGTGTGTGTGTGTGCGTGCATGCGTGTGTGTGTGTTGTTCTTCTTCTTGTTAGACAGCCCACTGAGAATGTTATACTCCATAATTTGAGCAAAGTTTGTATTCTAAATGGCACACCGAAACACTGCTTCTGAGAGGAGAGAAATCTGTTTGGATGTTGATTAAGGATGTTTGGAAAATGACAGCGCCTCTGTGAGGTCTGCTCTAGACGCGCTGTGGTGATGACAAGAGTGTGAAAGAACTGTCAAAACACACTCTAAACAACAGCCAAAGCTATGAAGAGAACCCAGGGGAGGATGATTTGTCTCTTAATTTGTTTTCCCTCACACATATAGTTAGAAAGAGTTAGCAGGCCTTTAAAACAGCATCTGAATTCACCTACTGTTACCCACACTGTTTGCTATAACAATGTCTGGAGCCATGCTGCTCCAGTGCTAAAGCCTTGTACATTCCTTTATTAGGACATACGTGTAGAGGACAGACCAGATTTGTACTATAGTGTGTGTGTATGTGTGTGTGTGTGTGTGTATGTACTGTATGTGTGTGTGTATGTGTGTACATGTGTACGTACATGTGTGTGTGTGTGTGTGTACTGTACATGTGTGTGTGTGTACTGTACGTGTGTGTGTGTGTCTGTGTACTGTACATGTGTGGTTGTGAAGAGACATACTAAGGGATCTTGGATCTCAAGAGATGTCGTCCCCCCGTCTCATCCCAGCATGCCAGCCCCTGTCCTTGCACGCTACAGTGGAATTTAACACTGATAGCTTTTCTTCTCACTTGACAGCCCTTTCCTCCATTGTCTCAGATAATAAGCCGTCCAGAGTTGTGCTAGTTTGTGATGAATGCTAAAATGATGATGCCTCTGTTTAAGTGAACGAAAGAGAGAATTACATGTTAAAGACACTAGGGAGAAGACAGAGGAGGAAACTGAGCTTTTCTGCTAGTTTGAAATGTTCCACTTTATGTGTGTGTGTGTGTGTGTGTGTGTGTGTGTGTGTGTGTGTGTGTGTGTGTGTGTGTGTGTGTGTGTGTGTGGCAGGGTATAACTATTGCATTGTGGAGTGTAATGGGACATATAACACTTAGAGGATGAAGACAAAACACATCTCTCCAATTTCTCCTCTCCTCTCCTCCCCTCCTATTACCCAGGCCTTTGTCTCAATGTTGAGGACAAAGACAGCTGAAAGTTGACTATCATCGTTTTTCTGAGAGTTGGAGACAAGAAACAGAAAGTGATGTGAAAGCTAAAGTGATGCTTTCAGACTTCAGACATGCTGCTCTGTTCACTGGAGACAACCAGCACTAAATATCTTCACTGAAACTATGGCCTTACTCTGCTCAGTGATATTGCAGATATTGTCTCCTCAGTGAAATCATGGTCATACTCTACTCAGTGAAACTTCAGACATTATCTTTTCAGTTAAAACTATGGCTGTGCTCAGTGAAACTGCAGATTTTAGCCGGGTTTCCATTCAATTTATCAACGCACATAAGACATCCTTGTTGGAAACAATGACATATCAGTCCCCTAATGAAAATATACATTTAATTCGCTTAGTAGGAGTGGATTAACTCTTGGTGCAAATAAGCCATAAAGTAATTAAAGTTGATGGAAACAGTTTAATTTGCTTATATTCACATTTACTGCATTTCTATCCTTAGACGTTGTCTTGGTGACATTACGCTTTAATTCAACAGCTGATCATCACTTGACCAGGCTATATGTCCATTTTTTGTTTGCATTACACAGTTGATGAAAACACACGCAGATGGGCATATTTTGAGTTGTGACTATGAAATGTGAATGAGTAGAATGGAAACCCGGCTATTGTCTCCACAGACAAAGAGTTTTGCTATGCAGGTACATCTAGAAATGAACCATAGGGTCTCAGCAGCTGTTTTCCCAAGTTTGGTTGGTCCCAATCACATCACTCTATCCTTGTAGAGGATACCTATTGCATGTAGAGGTAGTTTGAAAAACAACTACTGATTCCGCCCCTTGGATTGAACCTGGTCTATCAGTCATTGCCAGATTATGCATTTTGATGTTATAGTCTTGCTTGTCAGGCTAGCCATACTCTACTCAGTGAAACTGTGTCTCTGTTGTCTGTGTTGTCTCTTCAGTGAATCTAGATTAAGACTAGAGAGGGTAAAAGCGGAGCAAGAGGCACAAACGTTTGTTAATTTCTTGGTATATTTAAATACCATAAACCATATATATATATATATATATATATATATATATATATATATATATATATATATATATATATATATATATATATATATATATATATATATATATATATATATATATATTTATATATATATATAGATATATATATATATATATATATATATATATATATATATCTTGGTCAGTATTCAATGATCTTTGTTAGAACTACAGACATTGGCCCAATCTCAGTGTCTACGCTCACAGACCTTGAGGATTCACTCACACCCTTTCTGAGCCCATTCTTCAAGGCCGCATTTGTGGAGACTTTGCTAAAGGGATTTTGGAATTACCCACAGTTTATAGCGTTGGTGCATGAACCACAAGGGAAGCATGGACATGTCAAGGAAACATCAGTAAACAAATGCCATCAAACAGAAACTGAAACTGTGTTTGCAACGTGACTTTAGTGCTGTTAATTTATTGATTTGTTAGAAGAGGTTCTGAAGTATGATGCACAATGAGAAGTGGGGTTCTAAATCAGAGCACCCTGCCAGAAATGGGATTCTAATGAAACAAGAGGTCCTCGCAGGCTGAGCCTCTAGAATGTATTATAAATCCTACACTATGATACTGCTAGATCAAGTAGCCATATCTAACAACAGACAATTGCTGGCCAAAGGTAACCTATTGGCTTCTGATTGCCTGCTGCAGAACAAATAGAACAAATTAGACTATGTTTTTAACGGATATGACATCATTCCAAATCCCAGGTCCCAGCATTCGATACTAATGAAATGGGATGGAACATTGCTGCTGAAGTAGGTTGGGGCATGTTACACTCAAACACAGACGGACACACACACATACACACACACACACACACACACACACACACACACATACACACACAGAGGGGTAGTTTGGGGTCTGATTTAAAAGCTGTGTGAACAGGGCTCCTCTGACTCTACAGCAGCCTGATAGAGAGGTATGAAACTATGGCTCTGATGACTACAAACAAACAAATATTTCATATGGCTTGAGTTCATGCTCAATTGAAATGTGTGTGAATTGTGTGAGTGTGTATGTAATGATATGTGTATGTGTATATTGTGTGTGTGTATGTGTGTATTGTGTGTGTGTGTGTGTGTGTGTCTGTCTGTCTGTGTGTGTGTGTGGACCGTGGCCTCTGCCATCCATCCTGATTTCCTGATTAAATCTGCAGGTGACAGGAGCAGTGGAGAGAGGCACGTGGAGGCATATGGGCCTGTCATAATTAACACAGAGCTCATTACTTCTGCTACAGCAGATTAATGACCAATGCAGCACACCAATACACCGTGTGTGTGTTTGTGGGTGTGTGTGTGTGAGAGAGAGAGATGTTGACGCAGAATGTATTTGAATTCTCTCCGTCTTATTTTCTGACATTTTCAGTTTTCCCTCCACATTCCTTCAAATTGTCTTGCTTGTTACCTTGGTAACAGCATGGCAGTGCCACACAAACATTAAATAAATAAGTAAACAAATAAATAAATAGTTACTATCTGTTACTTCTCTTACCTTTTTTCTTTGACTCTACCTCTCTCTCTCTCTCACACACACACACACACACACAAACACATACACAGAACTATTACAGTAAAGAGGAATAGAAAGCAATGAGGGGAAGGGGAAAGAGGGTAGGATAGTGTGTGTGTGTGTGTGTGTGTGTGTGTGTGTGTGTGTGCGTGTGTGTGTGTGTGTGTGTGTTCACAGAAAAGCACAGGTCAGATGATTTGATTATATGCTCAATTTGCCCAGTATTAACAGTTCCAGACTTCACACCATGTTGCTGTCTTGGAAAGTCCTTTGATGGACCTAACTGACTGTTGCAGACACTCTCTCGAGGGAACAGCACATTGGAATCCATGGATGAAAGACTAACAACACATCTCAGAGCACTTGTACAGTGTGCGTGTGTGTGTGTGTGTGTGTGTGTGTGTGTGTGTGTATGTGTGTGCCCACATTGGAATCCATGGATGAAAGACTAACTCTGACACTAACACATCTCTTAGTGCCTTTAAAACCTTTAATATATTAATATATAAAACGTTTCAAACTCTCATTGTTCTTCAGAACAGACACAAAATGTTACACTGTGGAAGCTGTATTACAAACTGCACTCTAAATCCCCATTGCTTGATATTTGAGTTTTTCGATGTTGGTCTTAAGAGCAGAAGCCCTTAAAACAGTGAGTTAAGGGCCGTTTGCACCAATATTGATAACTATAACAACAAATAAATATTGCTGTAATTAATATGAAGACAACATCTACACCACAACTATGACAACAATGACAGGTGCAATGATATCATTGGGATCACTTTCAGAGCAATTGTTTCAATGATAAAAGGTTGACAGCCATTTACATTTACGCATTTAGGTTTTATCCAAAGTGACTTAGATTTTGTCAGCTATCAATTATTCAGAGCCAGTCTCCCCTAGACTTAGGGTGAAGTGCCTTGCTCAGGGGCACAACGGTGACAGCTGGGATTCGAACCTGCAACTTTTCAGCCTACCACTACACTACCACTGGCCCCAAACCAAGCAGTCAGTTTGGTCAGTGTGGGTGGAAATATCATTATAGTTATCTTCATTGTTCCAGGTGTGCATAGCCCTTAAGAGGAAGCTAAACTGGGGTCTGAGAGAGAAAGCTGGACCCAAAGAGAACTGTCCCTCAGGAGGAAGGAGTTTCTGGAAGTCTCAAGTCTGCAAGTGGAGTGTGTTTACAGAGCGTGTTTCTGGAAGTCTCTCTTAGTGGAGTGTTTTTACAGAGTGTGTCCCTGTTAGTGAAGTGTGTTTACAGAGTATGTCTCTGGAAGTGGAGTGTGTTTTTTTGCAGAGCGTGAGGTCTGGGTGTGGTGTGGTGTGAAGGTGTATGGTGGTGTGTTTGGCTTAATCAGTGTGATGTGATAAGATGTGTGTGAGTGTGTGTGTGTATGTGTGTGTGTGTGTGTCTGATGGAGTGTATAGGGTTTTATAATGTTTGGCAATAAACTGGTGTATATGTCCCTGTCCCTGTGTGTGTGTGCTTGTTTGGCAAAGTGTTTGAAGAGACCGCCACCTCAGCAGGAAATAGTGTGAGTGTGACAGCACTTTAGATTTTCTGCAGATGTCAGTGCTGTCTAGCATGGTGAAAAGAATATTTAACAGAAGGAAGGACTCTCTCTCTCTCTCTTTCTTTCTACTCTATCTCTCTCTCATTCCCTTTCTCTCTCTCTTTCTCTGTCTCGCTCTCATTCTCTCTCTCTCTTTCTTTCTCTCATCATATCACCTGTATTGATCCATTTGGGGACTCAATCTCCTACACTGTGCTCTGGCTGACATAACAGTCTGGTATATTAGACATACAGTATTTACTCATTAACCTCTAAGGTAATAAAGCACTCAGTGATTAGACATAGCAGTCTGGTATATTAGACATACAGTATTTACTCATTAACCTCTAAGGTAATAAAGCACTCAGTGATTAGACATAGCAGTCTGGTATATTAGACATACAGTATTTACTCATTAACCTCTAAGGTAATAAAGCACTCAGTGATTAGACATAGCAGTCTGGTATATTAGACATACAGTATTTACTCATTAACCTCTAAGGTAATAAAGCACTCAGTGATTAGACATAGCAGTCTGGTATATTAGACATACAGTATTTACTCATTAACCTCTAAGTTAATAAAGCACTCAGTGATTAGACATAGCAGTCTGGTATATTAGACATACAGTATTTACTCATTAACCTCTAAGTTAATAAAGCACTCAGTGATTAGACATAGCAGTCTGGTATATTAGACATACAGTATTTACTCATTACCCTCTGAGGTAATAAAGGCCTTCACACACTGGCTCCAGCAAAGTGTGGAGCACTGTGCTTCCAATATTTTATTCCATTGTCTTCAATACAAACCCACACACCAGTGGCAAACTCTGCAGCTGCCGTCGCCTGTTGATTACAACTCATCGGAGCCGTTTGATAAAATCCATTGCTGATTCTACAGGCTACTATGAGATGTTCGCTGCCTGCAGTGTGCTGCCGTCGTGTGGGGGCAAACGAAATTGACAAATTCAAAAGTGCTCCACAAGAATGTCAGAGCCAGTGTACGGAGGCCTTAAAGCACTCAGTCATTAGACATGGCAGTTTGGTGTAAGTGACATATTTACCTTCTAAGATAGTAAAACACTCAGTCTGCTGAAACAAAAGCCCAGAGACTAATTACTGGAATTATCTTCTGTGAATGCGCTGGAGATGGGGAGCAGTTCACACATGAACGCACACACACACACACACACACACACACACACACATATGATATTGCTGTTAGACTTATTGGTCTGCTTCAGACATAGCTTATCACTTCCTATGGTTTCCTTAGATGCAGGGTATTACTGTGTATACGTACACACACGTACCTACACACACAAACACAACACAGACACACACACATTTTATTAATTATCTCAGTGTCTATGTGGTGTTTTAGAGTTTGAGGGAGCAGATTATTCAAAACATCTGTTGTCTTTCCCAACTCTGAGTCCAGTGTAAGATGTGCAAATGAATAATGTAGTAACCCAGTGTAACATGGAGCAGAGCCACTGCAGACTGAGGAACCACATTGGCTCCCCCTAGTGAATGATGTTGGATACTGCAGATTTGAGAGAAAAACTGAACACTATATGATGTTAGCACACTGGGAGCAGGTAAGCTTGTGTTTGTACACTGTTCCTGCATACATATTGTAAATTAATGAAGATAAGTGCAGAGATAAGAGTTTCACTTAATCCCAAGAGAACATTTGTGTTCAAACACATTGGTCCTAGATGTGTGTGAGGCTGTATGCTGCAGTGTATATGAGGAGGCTGTGTGCTAAAGTGTGTATGAGGAGGAGGCTTTGTGTTTGGTGAATGAAACCTGGTGAGGAGGCTGGGCATTTGGTTTATAAGGCCAGGATAGGAGGCTACACACTGCTTTAATAAGACTAGGGTCAGAGGCTGGGTGCTGGGTTAATGAGAGTAGAAGTGCCCCCCATGCTGGGTTAACAGCAGTAGTCTGCTCCAGCCTGTATAAGGGTCAGTGGTGCAGCAAGCAGCCAGGAGGGACTCTGGGCCAGATTCACAAGGACACTAGCAGAGGGAATACACACACACACATATAAACACACATGCGCGCGCGCGCGCACACACACACACACACACACACATAGAGAGAAAGAGGAAAAAAGAGAGATAAAAAGAGAGAGAGAGGATTTTGAGTCACTGAGGTGGTGAAACCATGTGTGTGTATGTGTGTGTGTGTGTGTGTGTGTTTGTAGCACAAGACTACACAAAATAAAGGTTGGAACGTATAAAAACATAATATAAACACATTAGGGTTGAGTTCCAGATATAACAGAATACTCTGGGCACAAACACCAGTATCATCACTACAGTTTCATAATGTTAGCATGGCACACGAGCCATGGATACTCGAGAAACATAAGAGGAAAAGCCATTGAGAAGGTAAATGTGAGAATGTGATGTGGAACCAGAAGAGGGAATGTGACTGTGTTGATAGAGATAAAACATGCCAGAGATAGGAGTAAAATATGTGATAATGAAAACCATGTAAAAGGAGGATGGATTTAAATCAGTGGTGGTCAATGAGAGATTTCTCAAGAGGGGCAATTTTTCCGATAATGTTTCAGGTGACCCTTTTAATAGCCTACATTTGTAAGTGGCCATTAATGTCTCGATTTTTTTTTTCTCTCAACTCACATAGCAATAGGCCTACCACTTTCACTGGACACACACAACAACACACAACAAAGATCTTTCTCTGCAGCTAGGATGTAGGCTATGGTGAAGATGCATTCAGGGACCTCCATGAAAGAATAGTTTGGATTTGCTCCACAATAAATTGTCTTTGTTATTCATTATTCACATAATTGCAAAAGAACACATTTCTAAAAGATACCAAATAACAACTACGTAAAGAAAGGAACAGCATTTAAAAAATTCATAGCCTTTTGCTGTTTCCTTTTTGCAGATTTGGAGCCACAGGAATTATGTTTAACAAACCTGTTTGTGACCTGCAGGAAATTACTAGCTTGCTGACCATTTTATCCAACGTTATTGATGTAGAATAAGATGTAGGCCTGGTTTGTAGATGTATATTGTAGCCTATCTGTACATTTATTGATGAACTTTCAGGTGACATTCCATTAGCCTAAGCTGCCAGTTCGCTATTCGGTCCTGGCTAAGGTGATCTGATGAAAGGATAAGCCTCTTAGAGCTGTCTTTCCTTGTGTAGGCTACCACATACTGATTCCCACCATTTTTTTTTTTTTGAATGAATGAATGAATGAATGAATTAATTAATTGAAAACAACAACAACAACAAAAACCTATTTAACAGCATTAAGAGGAAACTGACTTTGTGTAGCTTAGGCTAATGTGTGTGAGGACGAGTGAGTGTGTGTCCCTCAGCAGAAGCGTCAGCTGCATCAGACACATCTGGTCTGTGTGGGCAACTTGGCTCGTTTTGACTTCACACACTGTATGAGTGGGTATAAAATATGGGGGTTTTGCTCACCTCATCGTTGTTGGGTGTTTAACAATTTATCTTGACTTGAACTCAGACGCTTTGAACTCTAGCCATCTGACAGGAAAATTGACTGAATCAAACAAGCTGGATGTTTATAGCTGGCCACGCTATCTCAGTTCAAGTGTGACGAAAGGATGTTAGTGCAAATCCTTCTGGAACCCATAGAGATTGCATCGAAGCATCTATAACTTGAAAAAGATCTTGCATGAGAGTCAATGATTTTCAACATAACTGAAATTGAATTGAAGTATATTGAAAAACGCACAATGGCATCCGTATGCAGACAAAGCATCAAGAAAAGTCCATTATTGGTGGTGACACAAATGGATAGGGAAAAAAAAAAACAACAAAAACCTTTATTCTTTTTTTTCATGCCAGTGCATCACTCAAGACCAGCTGCCCCTGATTTAAATATAGAGATGGAAAAACAATGAGCGCTGAATCTGTGCACAGAATAACAAAAGCAAATTTGGAGTGTTTGGCTGAAACTGGACAGAAGCTCTGTGTCCTAATGTGTGTGTGTGTATGTGTGTGTGTGTGTGTGATGAAGCTGGAGAGGGTCAGAGAGAAGGGGAGGGGAGGAGAGAGGGGGCTTTGGTGAGAAGAGAAAGAGGAGATTGACAGGGCGCCGAGGAGAAGAGTTGGAGCTCTAGTACACAAATACACACGCATACACACACACACACACACACACAGACACACAGACACACAATTAGTTTGCACTGGTGTTTATGCCCTTGATTATCCAGTGTCTCATTAGTGATAAATGGCTCTGATTCACCTCCTGCATTTGCAATGATCGCTTCTTTTCTTTATTTTTTTTCTTTTCTTTTCTCTTTGTTCTTTCTTTTCTTCTCTTTTCCTTTCCATGCTTTTGCATGTGTTTCCTCGGAGCGTTTTTCTGAGCGGAGCCGTTCAGGAAGGCACAGGCTGAGTGATGTAGTGGCTCACAGGAAGGTAATAGCAGCCATTCCTCTTCCTCTGTCACACTAATGTTATTTCAGACCAGCGCTTCTAGAAAGATCCGTAGAGAATCACCACTCAGCCGAAACGGTGGGCAGCAACTCTCCCAGTGACTGTCAGAACAAGCACTGAAGATTGCATATGTCTGTGGGTGTGTCCGTGCCTGCATGTGTGTGTGTGTGTGTCTATGTGTGTGAGTACACATTATAAGTGACTTCACGTCTGACTGATGCTGATGCAACAACAGCAAGTTATTTTGACTGGCTCCCAAGTACACAGACACAATTTCAAATACGCACTCACATGCACACACACACACACATACACACACACACGCACATAGTCTTACCAACTCCTACAGAATATTTCAAGAGAGTCTGATCAGCTTTTTCCAAAGGGCTTCCATTGTAACATTCCATATGTTATCTTAATTTAGCAGAAATACAATGTTCAAGCAATTTTTTGGTTTGTTTTTAATTGTGGAAACAGTTACATACATATACATAGTCTGGCCATGCCTTCTTAGCACTTCCGCTGGATTATCATCTCCCTACAGTGCTAGTCTGGATTTGATCCCATTGAGCTTGTTTTCTCAGGAGGCATTTTAACCTGTCCAATCAGTGAACAGAGTGAGACATTATGAGGGTCTGGTTTTATTACCACACTAGTTTATACCCATCCACACCCACTTACTAGTACCTGGGCCCATGTGTATATGGAAGAGTCTACTGTCAGGTTTACACAGAGCTTTAGTTAAGTCACCATGATGTCACTCTGCTTCAGATCAACACTGTCCTATTTATTCATACAGCCTCAATAATAAGGAACAGTACAAGAAACCTGTCGAGTGCCTTGTGTGTGTGTGTGTGTGTGTGTGTGTGTGTGTGAGTGTGTGTGTGTGTGTGTGTGTTGTTGTCAGAGTGATTTGTTCTTCTCAAACTGCTCATCTGAATCACAAAAATCATCACAGCTCATTGACTTAACTCAGCACAGGGTGGGAATATATGTGCGTGTGTGTATGTGTGTGTGTGTGTGTGTGTGTGTGTGTGTGTGTGTGTGTGTGTGTGTGTCTTTTGAAGGACTCAGATATTTGTCAGGTGAATCCTCTGGCATGCGAGACAACCATCACAACAACGTCACTTCTGTTTGTTTTATTATCTTCACGTCTCATTTCCTGCCTGTTCATTCAGAATTCCCTTATGACACACACACACATAGACACATACACACACAAACACACACACGCACATGCACATGCACTCACACAGACAAATATACACACACAACAGACACACAACAGTGCACATGCAAGTTGTGCACTTGCAATTATTAGTTGACACCAGTCGTGTACACAGTAACACTGAGTGTTGCATTGTGTATTTCAGACTTGATTTTAACCCTCCCTCCGTAGCCATATTACAACTACGTAGATGACAGATATCTCTGGTGCACACACAGAAACCAATACAAAGACAGAGCTGCTATTTAGTCAGGACTGGAGAATGAATGTATGTATGACATCCTTCCCTCTCATCCCCAACCTCCCATTGGTCAGTGACCTTGGCCAAGCTCATTGCTTTTAGAGCTCCCACTGGTCGGTGACCTTGGCCCATGCCCACTGTTAGAGCTCCCATTGGTCCTGCTTTTAGAGCTCCCATTGGTCAATGATCTTGGCCAAGCTTCTTCCCATTACACCCAACCACAGTGCTAGAAGTGGCCCTTTATTTGTTTTTTAAATCTACCAAACAACCATTAGTTATGTTTACCCCCACAGAGACAAGCCTGCAATCACTTTAATGGATATTTTATTTTGGTCTATTGTCATATTGTCTTGTAATTAAGAAGCATTTTTTTGGCAGGGGAAGGTTTGGCCACGTCCTGCCTCATTCCCCTCATAAATATGTAAAATACATTTGTAGCATTCAACATTTACTGCAGTGAGTGCAGTAGTGAAATAACAATGCACTTGGAGAATTTTCAAATCTCTCTATCTTTCATTTTCATATTCTTTGGGAGTGGGAAATGAGAGAGAGAGAGAGAGAGAGAGAGAAGGAGCAGATCTGAAGAGGCCAGTGTCCAAAATAACATGACAGACAGATGGATGGATGGATGGATGGATAGATAGATAGATGGATAAATCAGACAGATTGACAGATTTTTTGATTGATAGATAGATAGATAGATAGATAGATAGATTGATTCTTTATAGTTCCCAGCAGAAGGTGAACACAGCATCATGTTAGCATTTCTCCCTATTGGCCATTATTAGCCCCTGTGTGTTACCCGCCTTTGCTCTGTGTCTGTGTCTTTCCCATCCTTCTCTCCTCATCGGTGTCTCCTCCGCTCGTGTCCCTCCCTCTCAGGAAGGCTCCGCTGGTCTCCCACCTCCTAATGAGCTCTTTCTTTTTAAACACATCCATCTGCCTGGGGCCTTTCCAGTTAAGTCTCCAACCCGTCGAGGAATTAAAGAGCCACAAATTTCATTCAGTCTCAGCCCATTCATCCCAAAAGACTTGAGTGACGGGGGAAAAGAGTCATCAGGAGGTCTCCCCCTTCTCTCTTCCTCTCTCTCAGAATTCTCAGAAGACTGACAGGAGTGACAGGGGAAGGGGAGGTCAGAGGCCAGTCGTTTAAATTAATAACACTTTTCAACACAGACGTCAATCACCACACCCACACGTATACACACACACATACACACTTTTGAGAGGCCCACTCAGAAAGAACATAATGTGTCTGTTATCCCAAATGGCCTGGTACTATATGGACTTAACTTGTGCTTTATTATGTAAGCACATGTTATACGGCTCTGGATATGAATCTCTTGTGATTGCCGAAAGGCAAGGGCTAGTTATTTAAGTGGCTGACGACGTCAATCACCCATAAATCCGAGACTACGCTACCCTGAGGAGAGCATATAGCATCTCTTTTATCCTAAATGGCCCATTAATAGTGCATGTGTAAGCCATTATGATATGAATAATAGATCAGTAAGGGTCGTTCATCACCCACACAGCATTAAAGATTAACTTGGTATGATATATGAATCCATAAAGCAAATTAAAACAAAAAAAACAAGGTGCACACCTTCAGAGACCTGAAGGAGTCTTTCTCTTGCTCTCTCTCTCACACACACATAAATGCGCTAAAACATTTACATGCACACACACACACACACACACACACACACATACACACTGCCAGAAACTCTATACTTCAGGTATTCCTCCTCTCTCTCTCTCATTCACACACACAGACACACACACAAACACATACACATTTCCTCTCTCACACACACTCTCTCTCTCTCTCTCTAACAGACACAAGTACACACACACACACACACACACACAC
>JAIFZK010000008.1:6332500-6392500 GCA_027481765.1 Tenualosa thibaudeaui
CATATGAGTGCTAGACAAGGGTTAGGCTAATGACACACACACACATTCACCAAAATGCATGTGTGTATTTGATATTGCTTTTGCAGTGATTAAGAACATCTTTCCTAAAGTCATCATTAAAAACTTGGCTTGCATCCATCTACAACCAAATGACATATGCCCGTGTGTGTGTGTGTGTATGTGTGTGTGTGTGTTACCCTGGGAAGATCTAGATAGACTTTCCAGCTCTGAATAACTGCAGGCTTTTGTCTGATACCTTCATATTTACTCTCTCTCTCTTTCTCTCTGTCAGCAGAGAGGGACAACTTTAGGTGACACACAACAGATGTAACTAGGAGCCAGGAGCTCTTTTCAGAAAAATCTGTCATGACACATGGCGATAATTTTCCCTCTCTCTTTCTCTCTCTCACAATTCCCATCTCTCTCTGAGTTTATGTGTGTTGGCGATGATACTGTGATGATATTCTCTCTCATCTCTGTATGTGTGCATGCTCTCTCTCTCTCTTTCTCTCTCTTTGGTGTGTGTGTGTGTGTGTGTGTGTGTGTGTGTGTGTGTGTGTGTGTCTGTTTGTGACAATATTGTGATGATTCTGTCTCATCCGTGTATGTGTGCGTGCACTCTCTCTCTCTCTCTCTCTCTCTCTCTCTCTCTCTCTCTCTCTCTCTCTGTGTGTGTCTGTTTGTGACAATCTGTATGTGTGTGTGCACAGTCTCTCTCATTTCTCCCTCTCTCTGAGTGTGTGATTCTCTCTCTCTCTCTCTCTCTCTCTCTCTCTCTCTCTCTGTGTGTGTGTGAGTATGTGTGTGTGTGTGTGTGTGTGTGTGTGTGTGTGTGTGTATGCATCACAGGTCAAGATGTGGGGACTACAAGAGTAGAAACTGAAAAAGCAAACAGAAAGCACTACCTGAGACTGAAATAAAGTGATAAAGAGTTTTTGATTGTGGAGAAGAAAAGAACGAGATGAGGAGGTGAGATTGAAAGCCGAGATCTCAGTGTAATTTGTGTCTGTGGTGGGCTGAAAGAGAAAGTGTGTGTGTAACCCTCTAAATCCTGTTTCTCAATTTTCTCTGACTGTTGTTAAAGGGACATTTTGTCTGACCCACTTTAAAGAGATATTTTCTCTGAAACACAGTGAAAGGACTCCTTCTCTGACCAAAGTTAAAGGAAAAATGTCTCTGACCAGCGTTAAAGGGACAATTTCTTTGACCAACTTTAAAGGGACATTTTCTCTGGCCCTTGTTAGAGGGACATTTCCTTCTGACTGCATGTCTGCTCTTACCACCTCACGTGTGTTTTTATGTGTCTGTATAGATTTACATGTTTCCCTGCACAGGTGGGTGTGCTTATTAACAGAGCACTGAGGTGTCAGGACTACAGCAGTGTGTATGTCTGTGTGATCCTATGCCTGTTAGCGGTCTACAGCAGGTGGATGTGTGTGTCTGTGTGCACACATGTGTGTGAGTGTTACGTATGTGCTTCAATGCCTGGTAGCAGTCTATAACAGGTGTGTATGTATGCAGTGTGTGTGTGTGTGCTTCTGTGCCTGCTAGAAGGTGTGTGTGTTTGTGTGTGTGTGCCTGTTAGCGGAGCATTGGCATGCCAGACTGCAGTAATTGGAGATATATGGGAAATGATAAGCTCATGGCACACTTTCTGTATGTGTGTGTGTGTGTGTGTGTGTGTGTGAGCTGATGGCTGCTTTCTGCAGCACTTGAGATATTTGTGTTAGCCTACCGCTAGCGCTTCATGGGGCACTAATTGGAATGATGATCATGCAGAAAGGTCATCTCCTGATAGAAAATAAACCATTCTGACCTTTACTGCAGCCCTTTGCTGTGCTCACTGAAGTCATTAGCCCAGCCAGCACTAACATACACCCACAACAGTGCTAAATACAGTTGTACCTACAGGAGATATTGCATTTGTGGAGTGTAATAGCTAATTTTCCCACATGATGACGAGAGGTACGGTGTTGCAACCAGGACACAAAAACCTAAAAATGCAGAGCCTAATCTTTGTCATCTGCTGCAGGTGTTTACCTGTGGCTTGACAGTCAGGTTATAACCCAGGGAGCTATTACACACACACACACACACATCACACACACACTTGTCTGTCCCAAATCCTGTTAAATATGCATTGGGACACAACAATCACTATCAAATTGCCCTGATTTTCATTGCTTCAAGGTACAAAATACAGTAGTCTCTCATAGGCCTATTTAGATATCGCCTACCCTGCTGTGTGTCCACACCAAGAGTGACTAAAGCTGTAAAATCACCAGAAGTAATTAATGTTGTATGGACAAGAGCAACTAAAGTGACCAAAGCAAAAAAAAAAAACACTAAAAGAAGGAATTTAAAAACAGCTCAACTTTATCCAAATTAGCTATGACACGTTTCGGCTGTAAATGAAAGGTCAATGAGCACGTCATGAGTGGTTAGAGTACCACCGAGAGGTCACAAAATGTCCTGGTTTGAAATCTTGAAAAACTAGTCACCCTAACATACATACACACACACACACACACACTCTGTCTCTCTTAAGAAGGCCTCTATACCCTTATATTATAGGAGCAATTATTTAATTAGACACAATTTGGATGAAACACTGCTTTCCATCTCTGTCCTCCAACCTGAACAGCATCTAACAGAAATGTCTCCTTTTGCTGTTTCCTTTGAGATAGACAGAGGCCCATTGTCTCTTAGAGTGACGGATTCTCAGTGAGGAGCAGCAAACAGACAGGTGGGGCCATGGAAATAAACTTACAACTGACTCTGGTGTTTCCGAGCTGCCATTACAAATGACAGGCAGTCTTTATCCTTGATGAATGGTGATTGGTTTTATCTAACAGCATCCACATTCCCCCTCAGCCTGTTGCAGGTCCTCAACGGTGCTCGTCCTTCTCTTTCAAAGCTACTGACGACTAACACAGCCCAGCTCTTTTGGGGTGTGTGTGTGTGTGTATGTATGTGTGTGTATTCATATCTAAGGGGATATTCACGAGTGTGTGTGTGTGTGTGTGTATGTGTGTGTATTCATATCTAAGGGCATATTCACGTGTGTGTGTGTGTGTGTGTGTGTGTGTGTGTGTGTGTATGTGTGTGTGCATGTGTTTGCATGCACTTTCTCTCTTTGTCTGTTTCACTTAGTTTATCTCTCATTCTCCTTCTCTCTCTTTCTCTCTCTCTCTCTCTCTCTCTTCTTCTCTCCATCTATCCGTCTTCTCTGTCTGTTCTTGAACTCTCCCTGTGCTGCTCTGGGGGAGTTAGTGAGACAATGTTCCAGTGTCTCTAACACCTGACAACACACATTAACCATCATGCTACATCTCTTTCTTTTTATTCTCTCTCTCTTTTTCTCTATTTGGCTCTTTTTAATCTGTCTCTGTGTCTTCTTTTCCATCTCTCTGATTCTCAATTTATATCTTGCTCTCCAAACCTGTGTGTCTGTATGTGTGTCTATGTGTGTTTGTTTGTCTTTGTGAGTGTGTGTGTGTGTCTGAGAGAGAGAGAGAGTGAGAGAGAGAGAGAGAGAGGGAGAGAGGGGCAGAACACAATGGAACACAGAATCTTTTGATGGAATTCTCAGGGGTAAACGTGCCATTCCAATGCTCTGTGTGTTTTTCAGTCAGGAGTTGAAAGTTGGTCTCATAGGAGTTCACTGTTTGATGAACTCAACAGAGCGACTTTTTAAAGCAGTCAATGAGTGACTACAACACACTGCAGTCCCTGAAGGGCATCACAGAACAAATGCTTTTCTTTGAGAGGTACTGAAGTAAACATGGGGTAGGGTAAATATTTGCACCTGTTTGATAAATGTACAGAAATGTAGTAATTGTACCAAAGCCAATAGAAATCTCTGGAGTCTGGATGTTGAGGATGTGTGTTTGTCTGATGCATTATGGGAATGGCATTGCAGATGCTGACATGAGGGATGACCACTTTACTATTATTGGTAGCAAGGATGTGTGTGAAAGTTCCAGGGACAGTCAGTGTGTGTGTGTGTGTGTGTGTGTGTGAGAGAGAGAGAGAGAGAGAGACAGAGAAAAAGAAAAAGAGCGAGACAGAGAGGCTCCCACAGGGGGTCAGTGTGTTGGGTAGCAGGCAGCACTTGTTTGCTGAGAGGATTGTAGCTACAGTACTTTGGTCCTCTGACAGTTTGCAAGGGTAATGGGTAAATTACCCCATTATGGGTAAATTTGTACTTCTATTATATTTTATATTTCCTCCACTGACTCTCTCCTCATATACATCAGACTCAGTTGTCCATCACTAGCTTGATGCTCTGCTTCTGTTGCTGCCTCTGCCCCCTCAGGCCTCCTCAGGTCCTGCTGGCCAGACCTGTTAATTGAATCCAGAAGGTCTTTTGATGAGCTCCCCAGAATCCCGCTGTTTAATGGACAACTGGCCCATGACACGCTGTTTAATAAGCCCTGTTTGCACAGGAGAGCACTGGGCGGTGCCACCTGAGCGATGGCTGGCATCGGGCGCTGAGTGGAGGAATTTGCATTTATATTATGCCCAGCGCTGGGTGCACATTTGTGTGGGTGGGGGTGTGGGTGTGGGTATACGCACTGTGTTCACAGCAGAGAGGTGGCCAGCAGAGCTAACATGCGTGACTGATTTAATGAGCAAACACACCAGTGGAGGGACTTGCATTTCCATTCACAGGACTCTGACTCTATGGGCTTTCAGTCCATAATTCTGTAACTGGGCCTTATGGTGGAGGTTGAAACAGGTCTGTGTTTGGCTGTGTTCACATGGAGGTTTTAGCAAGTCTGTCTTGGACTACAGTTCATTAGTAGAGGTTAGGGTTTGACTGTATATTTAATTAGAGGTTAATATTTGACTGTATATAAAACAGATGTAGATTCATAGGGCAAAGGTAATGTAAACATTCATTTATTTGCAATGCACTTCTCTTTAAATGTGTCATTTTATGATAAATTACCTATTCCTGTTAAATTGACTTAGAATTTTAATGACATGCTTAGCAAGTTTTTGAGCCAAACAAATAATCATAAGTGATGAGAGTTACACAAATACAGAGTTACAATCACCATTTAGTGTATTACAGAAATCTCCTGAATAGAAGTCAAACTAGGCAATTAAAAAGAAAAAAATTAAACTGTACAAGCTGTACCGGTGTACTGACAGCAGTTTATTAAACACCGAGTAAAACTGAGTTTGATCATGATGTAATAGATCAACAAAAAACAGTGGTGGAGTGGGTGTTTTCAGAGGGGTACAGAGTCCCCCCACTTCTCAGAACAGATAACTTATGTAGGCTATTTCTCACTCTTTAAATGTTAGGCATTCATTTATAATATCATAATGCATACCCCCACAAAAAAAAATCCACACTACGCCTCTGAGGGTAGTACATTTTCCTATGTACAACCCTCCCTCATGCATTAACCTCATAGCTGAAGATATTTTGAAAAAAATCAATTTATTAACATCAGTTAATAGTAAGGAAAATACAGTGAGACCTTTTGAAATCCTGAATTTAGGACCATTTTTATCATACAGTGATTGAAAACTAACATTTTTTAAAATAGAACATGAGGAACACTGGTAGGCTGCAAATGGTGTGACTGGATACTTGTTGAATGTGTGTGAGCTACTATGTGTCCTATGTTTAAAATAAGAGACTAACTTTTGACAGATCTTAGCTTTAGATCTAACTCCAATCCATAGTGCTGGATAGATAAGTTGTTTGAAGTACATATTCTCCCTGTGAAGTAGTCTCATTGTATTAGATACACTATAGAAAGATAGTTCCCCTCTTGAAAGAGAAAGAGTTCCCCTCCCGCATCCGCATCTGTTGGAGCTGGGAGCAGGAATTTCTCGGGTTTGATTATTATGTTTGTATCGATAATGGGTGGGTAAACACTCTAAGCTCCAGGATAGGTTATTGTATCCCAAAATAATGTCCTGAGTACACCAGTGTCTTTTAAACCCTACAAATGTGACAGCCACATAGACCCCCTTCTCACCGGACCACTCGACCTCCCAGTAAGAGGGCGTAGACAGACAGTCTTTAGCAAGCACTTGATTATAGAAGGAAAATCTCTGTGGACAATCAGGATAGGCCAGGGCCACATCACTCTAGGCCACCTGTCTGTTACCATCAGAAAACCTTAGATGGTTATATGCCGTGTTGATATCCAATGATATTTGAGGGGTGTCTAAAAGGAAAGAACTGCACAAATACTCTTTCATATTTCAATGCTATATTTAAGAGTAGGAATACAGCTTTTCAAGCAATGGTGCTTATGAAAATTATTATTTTGTTAGTCCTGTCTATTTTGTGTTCAAAATTAGTCTAATTCCACAAGGATATATTTATCCATATTCACATTCATTAAAGATTTATTTCCAGATATATTGTATCAGGGATAAAACACACCAAGGAATAGGCCATATCTGGCACAAAAGTCTGGCATCAGCGTTTATCTGAATGCAGTTTAATGACCACCATACCAATATGGTGGCAGTATTGACGCTTGCTGAGAGGCTGAATGTGATATCTACTGGCATCTAGTGTTAATATCTGTGGGCACCATCAATATCAACCAGGTGATGTCACTTTTTACTCAGAAAGCACTGAGAGGTAAAAGCAATGACATCTTACATGCTCTACAAATGAAGGGATTTTCTAAGAGTTTTAATAAAACAGAAAGTCTTGTGAGGGTTTTTAAATCCTGTTAAATGTAGCTGAAACTAACATCAGTCTTATCAGGCAAACATGTCTTTCCAGTCTCTGATCCTTTTAAGAAGCAATGTTCATATTAATTAGCGACTGTAATATTAAGGACTGATTAAAGAGACATTTTACTCTCTGACCTGTGGATGACATTTTATCAAAGATCCATCTGAAGCATTTCCTCTACTCTCTGCTTCAGTTCCTGCATAGACTTCTCAATTTCCTCTTGAAGGGAATATGTATTGATGGAAACGTTGGGCAAACTCTCAGATCCCAAAGGTGGACTGATCTTCTGTGCACTCTAGAATAAATCAAGGATCATTCATTTCTTGTGAGTTTTCATTAAAAAAAAAAAAAAAAAAACTAGAGTCATATTCTCTCAGAACTAGGGATGCACTGATCCGATATTTGGGTCAGATATCAGTCCCAATATGACATGAGGGAAAAAGGTAGCCGATCCATGGGCCAATACGAATAAATGTAGCCAATCCATGGGCCAATCCGTTACCTTTGACTTATAACAGCAACAACCCTGTATGCTATGCTATCATGCCTGTGAATAGCTTGCAAAGAATTGACAAGCTTCAGCTTTGTGTAGATGTATGATGTAGACATAAGAAAAATACAGATTTTATAAGTGCTATTTTAAAAGTTACAAAGATATATGGTATGAATTAAGGTAATTTAGGCTAAGTAACTTAGGTTTGAATAAAAAGCTGGCTATGTTTACACCTGGATTGTCCTGTTAGCATAGCCTACTACCCAACCAGCTTGTCTCTCGTTTTCAGTCCTGAGAGATTACTAAGATTACTAACCAGATTAATTTCTATCATCTCTGGTATAATCCAATCCAATAAAAAAATTCCACAAGTTGCTAAATTTATCAATATTTATTTTCACTGATGCCACAGAAAACATAATCAAACAACTGCAGACCTGATTTCTGCTGGCACCTTGCATGAAAAGTTACACACAAAGTAACATAAACTTAACTTAAACTGACAGACACCTAATGAGACCTTTTCCTGCAAACAGCAAATACAAGGCAGTGACATTGCCGGACCATATTTGCTTATTTTGTTAATGATATACCCTAAATAACTAGCCTAGAAATCTAGACCTACCCTAGCAAATAGTTTTGCTTAGCCAGTATGTCTAGAGGCCATAGGGCCTTGGTAGGTCTTCTCAAAAGTTTGGTCGGACCAACCACATCGCACTTTCCTTATAAAGAGTCGGCTAGACGTACCCTAGCAATAGCTTATCAGCTTATCAGTGTGCAGAGGCAATTTGGAAGACAGCTGCTGATTCCACCCCTTGGACTGAACTGTACATTTTGATGTCTGGCTTGTCAGGCTACTAAATAGCAATATATTATAACTATGTCTATCTGTTATTTTTTTAAATTGAGTCTTTGTTATCAAGGTGATAGTCGGTTAGGAGAGTTAGGCTAATGTTTATGTCGAGGCTGATGGCTTTAGTCTCTTCCACATAGTGGAAGTATGTCTACTAATTCAGTGGTGATATTGAGTCAGTGTTTACCAATATGCAGAACCCACACACAATCTGTGCATCCCTACTCAAAACAAATTACTTTAATTACTGTAAGGACTACTGGCAAAATACATTAATTCACACAGTATACATTGACAGATTTTATGTATTTTAATATGATGAGAATGAAAGTGTAAATGCAGAAACAAGTGGATAAATTATACATGATGTGTTGTTACTTTCTGGTACTTGCCACAGCACTTAAAATAAGAACTCTGGTACACTTAAAATATCTACAGAGATACAGATGAATAGTTTCAAGTGTTTGAAGAGAGAATGAGAGTATGTCTGTGTAGATTCACATACATCCAGGTCATGGTGTTCACTTACATGCAGCTGGAGTTCTATTTGGAGCCTGAAGACATTTCACCTTCCATCATCAAAGGCTTCTTCTATTTATGTCCATCTAGATCAACCAAAATGAAGTCCAGTTGCACATCACTGCACACATTGACTAGCAAATGAGAGGATCAACAGGTGGAGGAGGTATAGGAGTTATGTGACTGCCTGCTCAAACACATGATTTAACCATATGCAGATCCTTGACCACTAGAATAAGCAGGCATAGTGTTATCTTCGTAAGGCTCCTGTCTCTGTTGGACGGGACTTACACTACAAAGAAATGTACAGCCTCTTTAGTACCAAAATAATGCAGTCTACTTTGATGTCAGAAATCTGCAGATAACTTAACTTTATAACCAATTTTTCTACTACAGTGATATCTCCGCTACAATATGTATGATTTTTCCTCTACTAGTAGACAGTGCTGGAGTTCTTTAAGTATTCATAGTTATTGAATATTACACTCTACACTTTCAAATATCTCCATCTCATGTTGATTGTTCCTTTGGCCAAATTCAGTACAGAAACAACTGGAGAGGTAGTAGGCTACATCACAACATCTACACAAGTATAAAAAGACTTGTGTAAACGCACACCTTTAATTCTTTTAGAGTCAAAATAATTCTAGTAATATTCTATCATGCATGATGAATATTATTGTTCAGCATGTCCAGACATATTGAACAACTGAAGTGGTGTCAGGCTCGGTGTCAGCCGATTTGCTGAAGACCCCTTTAAGGTTTAGGTAGTCAACGTAGGTAGGAACGTTAGACAACTCAGAAATGTCGACGGGTTTAGCAAACTGGGATTCGGGGCTAGGCAAGAAACAGGTGGCGTGGTATGTGCGTCCCTGTTCCTGGATAGTCCCAGAGGACCAATCAATATGTGGGTTGTGACAATTTAACCTAGGAAAGCCGAGTACCACAGGGAACTCTGGGGACTCAACCAGGTGAAGAGTGATTTCTTCCTTTACCTCCACCTAAAGATCGTCCATTGAGGGCAGTGACTGAGTGGTGGATCTACTACAATCTGTGGCACTTGGAGCCGTTGAGCTAAAGCAATGTCCATAAAGTTCCCTGCAGCAGCAGAATCAATAAAGGCATGGAAGATGTGTCGCTGCTCTCCCCAGGACAAGGATTTTGGAAGAAACACTCCTGCTCCAAGGGAGTCGGAGGAGATGGTTGCCCCCATCATAGCCCTCCCTTGGCTTGACGGGGCTGGTCACAGTAGAGGCAGCATCTCTCCCTTCTGCAGTGTTCCCTCTCTGTGAGTGGAAGGCGTGTTGCTCCAAGTTGCATAGATTCAGGACTTGCAGGTGGAGTGGAATCACTACAGCAAGAAGCAGTGGGTGATACAACAGAGCATTGAGGCTGAATTTGATAACGTCGGCGCTCTCGCAGGCGATTATCAAGTTGAATGGACTGTGAGACTAGAGCCTCAAACTCCTTGGGACACCAAATGGAAGCCAGTCCATCCATTCAGGTCGTCTGACAAACCGTGATAGAACACTGAAACTGCTTGTTCCACCCACAGTCTGCAGCCAAGGTTCTGAAGGTAATAGCGTAGTCTGCCTTGCCCTTGACGGAGCTGCAGGATCTTCTTGGCTGCCTCCTGACCAACCGCTGACTGGTCAAACACCCGCAGCATTTCTTCCCTGAAAGCCTTGTAATTTGAGCAAATGCCCCCCTGTTGACCCCATATAGCAGTTGCCCAGGACAAGGCTTTTTCAGTTACCAAACTGAACTTTCAGTTACCAAACTGATCAAGAAGGCTATTCGTGAGCGGTCACTAGGGCACATTGAAGGCTGAAGTTCAAACGCCAGATCACACTGAGTCAGAAAGCCTCGGCACCCACCTGGATCTCCACTGTATCTTTGGGGAGCTGGCAGCCAAGGTTCATGGCCAGGGGCAGGAGGCGCTGGAGGAGTGGTAGGAGCAGGAGGTGGGGCTTGTGGAGACGGTAGCAAGCTGGTCAAACTTCGTACCTCCTGCAGCAATTCCATCAGCATGCATTCATGCTTGAATACTTCCTCCTGTTGAGGCTGGAGGGTTTGGGCATGCGACTCCATAGTAGCTCCAAATCTGTGCAGAGTTGCTACGATGAGTTGGGCGTCACTCTGCTGAATCAGTCATGGCTTAGTCTTTCTGTCAGGCTTGGGGGTCGAACCCGGGCCTCCCACTCTTTACCAACTAAGCTAGCTGGTGTTGAGTGCTAAGCAAAAGTTTGGCAAGACTCAAGTGCAGAGGCAGCGTTAGCAGGTGAACAAAAACGTTTTAATGTCTCAGTTTTTAAACACAGGTAGAGTTCCGGACAACACAAATCACTTTTTCCAAAAGGCGTAAATCCAAACAGGGAAAATTCAGTTCAAAGAGTAATTACAAAGACCAAAAGAGTTACACCAGAAAGTCCAAAAAACAAGGTTACACAGTCCCAAGGGCAAGAGATTCGAACAAGATGTTACTGAAAACAAGCTTCAGTCACACGGCATAGAACAAAGACTAAGCAAAGAGCAAGACCCTGTGGGCAGGGTTTAAATACCCAATAGGTTACATGACAGGGATAATAAGGCATAAGGGGAACCAAATGACAATGAAACAAGTAGTTAATACATGAAACACATGTAAAAACACAAATGTCCACTAGATGTCACCAAAAATCCCCAAACCACAAATGAAGTCCTCCAAACCTTGACAAGTGGGGCATGTGCAGAGCTGATTACATGCACTTCCTGGCATTTGTTAACCTTGTAAATGCCAGGAAAGAATTTACAGTATCAACAAGAGCTCAAACACTTGTAGATGTGATTGAATGATGTGTGTGACACATACAGAGAGAGAGAGAGACAGAGAGAGAAAGGAAAGACAGAAAGATGTATTTAGAAAGACCCAGAAGACTCAGAAATGCTCAAGACCGCATTGAGAATTTCATGTTAAGTAAAGGAAGAACTCTACTTTGCAACCATCAGAAATAAAGACACCTCCTTAGTCCACATTTATGAAAGACATTCAACTGTACTTGACAGAATAGGGTGTACAGGACACCGTGTTACTCAGTACTGTTTATCATGCTATAAGAAATTAAATACATGTTAAGAGAAAGAAAAATGTATTAAAGAAAGAAAGACAAAACTGAAAAAATATCTCTATGACACAATCTGAGCAGACATTGAAAATTTAAGGGGACTAGATCTCACAGCACCTCTCTCTCTCTCTCTCTCTCTCTCCTGACACCTAGAGGTGAAGTCTGTCTCCACTGGTGATCCCCATATATTCTCACACACAATATTGGAAAGAGGGAAGACTCAAGACTTATACTTATTTAACACATGTCTGTCAGCAATTCTGTACTTGAGGCACCTACAGCAAAGGTGCTCTGGTGACCAGTAAGTTTGGGTGTCTCCAAAGGCTTTTCTTGCAGCAGTCTCTGTATCTCAACATATCAGTCTTGGGGATTCCCTCAGTACTTAAGATTTGGGGATTTTCCAGACGCTAGGTTTGGGGGTCCCTCATTGCTTTTAAAGTGTTAAGGGCTTCCTCCACATCTCAGTCTTTAGGACCTTCGTAGTTTTTTCTGGGAGCTTCAGTGTTAAGGGCTCCTGATGCCTCAGTGATCTCTTGACACCTCAGTACTGCCACAGTGTATCAATGGTCTCTTGACATCTGAGCTCTCTCTCTCTCTTTGTCGTATGTCTATCCCTCTTTTCCATCTTTTCTCTCTCTCCTCTTCCTCTCCCTCCCTCTCTCCCTCTTCCCTCTCTGTGCACCACTCCTCTCTGGATGCCTCAGAGCCCCTCTCAAACCCCAGTGCATTATGGGTAGAATGGGTCCTCTCAGTGGAGTGATGAAACTGAGGAGTTCTCCTCTGAGAGACTGACAGCCATACAGTCACCAAAGCCAATGTTTTATTCAGCAGAGCTACTGAGGCTTTGATTATTTTTCTTTCTTCACACTATTTTGGTGAGAGGGTTGGGTTGGGGTGGGTGGCAGTGTGCCATGATTGAAAGTGAGAGTGGACACACAGGGAGGAAGAAAGAGTATCTCTCTGCATTATTTAAGCTCTGATTCCCCTTTATATATTCTCTTACAGTTGCAGTCACTGCACGGTCCAGTAATCATTGTTAATATACAATAAGTTTGATTTAAATGAATATTTTAGCATATAAGCATTATCCTGTTTTTATTCATCCTCAACTCTGCAGTACAGTGGTTCTTGTGCAGTAATCATCTCTTTCCTTCTTTCTTTGTCTGTTTAGTGGGGTAGGGTGCAGTTATGTCTTGTTTGTAGTTCTGTCTGAGTAAAGAATGGTATTGCAGAATTGTACTGTAGACAAATGATGTCTAGAGTTTGGCAGCCCTTCACAATCTAAATTGGCACCATTGTCTAGATGTGGACATCAAACCTTTCAGACAACTGCCGATGTATACGGACACTCAGTCAGTCTTTTTTTGCATTATTTTACATATCTGATATTTAGCAATTAGGCAGCATTAAGGTGGTGATAAACTATATAATTTATTTACATGACTTAGGTGAATCAAGCGTAGTAAGAGTAGTTTATTGGCTATATGAGATCCAATAAAAATGATATATAGTATAGTATGCTTTGTGGTGTACTGTTGCATTGTTTCTGAAAAAAAAAAAAATCCCGTTTTCGCGGAATGGAAATTAGGCCAGTCACAATTAGAATACCCACTGTGAGTGAGGGTTACTTAACTTTTATATTATCAGGGTAGGAGCCGGGGTTGACTCCAATTGCTCACAGACACAACACAGGCCTCTCCGAAGAGGTGCAGCATTACCTTGTGTGCAGCAGCAAATTTAGACTACCTGCATGCACCATTAATTAACAGCATACACACACACACACACAAATGCACACAAACTGAGGATAACCACTGGTTGATGACCCCAGCACCAATGCAAGTCTGGGAAAACAGAAATAACACAAAGGGAGCAGACGGCTCTAACAGAGGACAAAAATTGGGTTGCTGCCATCAAGCACCACACATGTAGTAACATACAGATATAATATAAAAAGGCAACCAGGGAGATAGAACAGCAGACTTGCAGGTCGTGGGGAACTACAGGAAGACCAGAGACTATGCTGACCCTTGACCGATGTCTCAGGGATTCCTTACTAGTGATGAGAACAGAACTGTGTGGAGCCATTGCTTTCTGTCACTGATCACTGAAGTCAATGCGTTCACTCACGTCGGGCTCAACCACGACTGCTTAACATACAGTACCACTGGGGTGGAAACAGTCCAAGCTTAGGAATGTCCCTGGCTTTACCTCTACTCACAGTCACCTGTGTCCCATGGCACTACCCCAAAAGTCACTTCTCTCGGAAAGCTGAAAGATGGCTCTCTGTCAGGGCCAACTTCCTTAACTAAATGCCTTAACGGTCACGTTCAGTGGGCTCTGTGCTTGGAAGACGTAAAGTCCCAAGAGGACTTTTGTTCAGGATGGTCGTTCTTTTCCGATGATCACCTATATATGCGAAAGCTAGATTTATGGTAAGCTAGATTGATATTAGCCATATGTATAGTGTAGTTACACAAGTTTGTTATCTAAAGTAAGCCTAATTAATAAGCTCCCTATGTTCCACACCAGTTCAGTTTGCATTTCATTGTTAGCTCGTAGCTACAGCCTCATTACACAATTGTTTACCAACATAAAAGTTAACCATCCTGGTCATGACACCAATTCAGAAATGCTGCATTCTGTCACTTTTGTATCTTCCATTCAAATGCAATCAGTGTTGCTTCAAATGGTACCCTGTTGACGATTTAGGCTACTTGTATTTCAAAGTAGCAGTGTTGCGCTTTTCAGTTTATTTTTGGGGTTGCTCAACCCTGCCTTCAGTCGTGTGATATTGCCGACTGCACCTTTAAAAGTGATTTGTGATATAGGTGAACAGTAATAATACGCAGACTAAAACATAGTACAAAGCCTCAAACACCTCAACTTTGCTGAATAGGAAGGGTTGGAAACCAACAAGTGGTATTGTGTGTTTTAGTTTTTCAAGCCAAAAGCCTTCTGCTCTCAGGTAATTTCTAGGAAGGGCCCATTTTTTCATTGTACTGTACTATTGCGTGTGCCAGGAATGTTTTGTGTGTGTGTGACAAGCCAAAGCAAAATTCAGAGGAATTGGTATTGTGGTTAAATGATGGTTAGAGTTTGGCTGCCCTTCACAGTCTAAATTGCCTCCATTGTTTAGATGTGGGCAATAAACCTTTAGGCATTAAACCTTCTTCATTACTTTTTTTTCTTTTTAGCTGGAATCTATTCGCATAACTTTCATGCTCTCAGACGTGTGAATATTGAACGACAGCCTAAACCTGTTTTTTTTTTCCACAACACACTTCACATGGTCTCCCCCTCTCTCCTTCACACTTGCACATAGGCCTGCAGTATTCACGCACGCACACACAAATGCACATTCTTACTTAACACATAACATTGATAAGTACTATTATTATTTATTTTTATGCATTACTGAGGTCCCAGAAGTCTCTAATACAAGCATAATAAGAAGTAATAAAGATATCTTGAGTCTTTACTTGTCTTCTCTATCTCTGAGAAGTTCAAAAATGAAAACCTTATGATGGGACAGGAGGAGTTAAGTCACCAGTAGGTATTTATGCAGTTATACAGCATGGTTGTGTACAAATAAAGGCTTTTTTGAAATCACAAGCCGCAGAGGTTCAAGCTTGTTTCTTTTTTTTCTTTTTGTTATAATTCTTTGTTATTATTTTCATTATTTATTTACTGTACCAATGTAAGCACAGGGCCCTGAATAAACAATGGTTTGTGATGAAAGTCCATGCATCAGAGAGAATGAAGATGATGTGTCCTGTGATGCATAAAGTGTTTTTTTTTCTGGTTCGTAGTTACAGTGATAAGGCATGCAAGTGTCTAAAGATGCTGTTTATAACTGTTATTCCCTCTTAGCAGATTTCTTTGCAATAAACACCACAACTTGCAACATCAGTTTTTTGAGCCATCTACCAGTGGGGGTAGCCACACAGTACATGACTGCTGCATGCAGCCCATCAACAACCTAGCTTAATATAACAGGGCACAGGATATAACAAACTACTGGCTAGCTAACTGCATGCCACGCATAGCCCACTACAGGCTGTTCCTGGGATCCATAAGGGCCCTCCATGGTAGGCTACAACATCCACTACTGAAAACCCACCCAGCCACACAACCAATTAAAAAAACAAAAAAATATGTTTCTCATAAACTACAATCTATGAGGAAGTTATCTCATAGTTGTGCATGTGAGCTACAGTTTACTCATGTTTAGGGCAGACCAAGACACCCAACCAAGAGACTTTTTGTAGGAGGAGACATATCACCTTAAAATGATGATATATTAATGATTATTCATTAAAATCAATAATTTATGGCAGTTTGTAATGCAAACAAATATGGTAAACAGGAGGAGCAAGATCCTTCATGGTAGTTTAGGGGGATTAGTGTCCCCACTGTGCGATTGTGGTTCCAGGAAGTGGCTCATCACAACGTATCTTGCTCCGTCTATCTTACCCTTGGTTACCCTTTTGTTTATTCTCTCTGCCATAGCCCTGTGGCGAATGTTGGCACAGACCCAGTGAGCAGATTCATGTTTAGAATAACATCTTTTAAAGCGTTACCCCCATGAAGGATTTAAACAAGGATTCACACCGTTCACTTTGTAAGTGAATATGACCTGACGATCTGAAGATATGGATATCTCCCCATTCATTTAGACAGGGCTTGCACTAGTTATCTAAAATAACTGCCTGCAGGCGTCACCAACATGGCCACCAAGTGAAGGGACTTGCCTTAGAAGGTGCTGCCCATTTTCACTGGAAATGTCCTTTTAGCTAACAGGAAGATTAGATTTTGGTGACTGTTACGATCCTCTGCGTCTCTGACGTTTGGGCTACTGCAGGATCTGGGTGGTGTAAGATGTCAGAACAGTTGACTACCATTAGCCACACCTGGAAGCCACACGGCCCCTCCCCAAACTCCAACACACACACCCTCACGCACAGACTCTCAGATTCTCGCACAAACATAGTAATTGCCTAGTTTGATTGCCCTGTTGCTTGTCTGTCACTTGGCCTGTTAGGTGCTGATAGACTGAGATGAGCCTTCTTTCAGTTTTAGAACCTTTTCTCACTCTATCTGGTATGTAAAGAAAGATACTTGAGGATACAGAGATCACGTCAGAGAACTTTTAAAATTGATTTGTTATAAGGCTATTGTTCTCTGAGTCTGCAGCAAACACACAGATACACACACACTCATACATCCTATGCAAAAGACAGAAGCTGCCCTGCCTTCTTCCTCCCTCCTTCTGCCAACCCTGGCTCTCAATGACAGTCCTAGCCTGGCATCCTGCCATGCCAGAGTAGATGCTGCATTTGTGTCAACGCAATCTATTGTTGTGTTTCGCAATGGCTGATGATTGAGGTGTATATAAAGAAGACGTAGCGATTAAAAAGACTCTTACATGTATTTACATTCTCTCCCAGGCACTACATATTTCTATCATGTTCATGATCATTCTTTGCATTATTCCCTCGTGTGACGGAAAGGATGTATTGAACTTGCACGGCACCTTGGTGGGTAGGGCCATCTGGCCATGCCCAGTCTACCTCCCAGGAAGCCCTGGAGCAGGGGCTCAGGTTATATAAGTTTGTGGCTCAGTCAAAGGGTACCTGTTTGTGCCTTCATCAGATTGTTTTCCATCTTCTAGTTAACGTGAGTTCCCTTATTTCTTTGTTTAATATCCTTTAGACCTGCTCTTTTGATGGGTTTCTTGATTCTTGATTTCTTGATTTTTCTTGATGATAACTAATGAAGATTAATGCCTCTCACCTCTTATATTGTGCATTGATACACATTGTTTAGTCATGGAGATACGATGAAATTACTGTTTGAATAGTTTTGTGAATGTGGTTTATTTCCATTGACTGATCCCTAACGAATCACTTGACATAATTTACTTGTGGTTATTTCTTCCTTTTCTCATACGGCACACACACTCGTAAAATAATCAAGCCTGAAGATCATACAGGAGGAGCAGGGGGGAATGGAAGGTAACACACAACACAACGCAACATGACGAACCCTCTAAACAGTCTTCTAAACAGTTGGAACATATTGAAATCTGTAGCAAGTGCACAATATCTTTTTTTGTTTAGTTTTTTTTTCTCCCTGACTTTTTACCAAATTAGTTCAAACCACTGATGATTTGTGTTTCAGGTCAGGTTGCATTTGGAGTGGTACTGGGACCAGGTGGACATAAGGGTCCATTCGACGCACACACCACCCTGGTGTATAAAAATGTGTATGCCAATGTTGGCAAAGCCTACAACCCTTGCACAGGTACATGGACTGCACATTGTTAATAGTCATTAACAGATTGAGCACCTGCAACGTATAGGTTTATGCATTGTTCATTATTATGCTTTATTATGCATTGTTTATGCATTGTTTGCCGCAGGTGTCTTCACTGCACCAATGAAAGGGGTCTACTACTTCAGCTTCTCTGGTCATAATCTGTCTACAAGGAGCATGGGGCTCACACTCTGCAAGAATGACGAGCCGATTGTGATGGTATTCAATCATGCTGCAGGTAACCGCCCTGAGACTGCAACTAATGGGATGAACCTGGAATTGGAAACGGGAGACCGTGTGTACGTACGACTGAGTGCACACACCTGGCTCTTTGACAATGAGAACAAACACAGCACATTCATTGGCCATTTGCTCTTTCCCTTGGAATAATTTGATCCATGTCTTTCCTGTTGATGTTTTTTTTTTTTTTTCCCAGATGTGTCCTCTTAAAATGAACACCAGTTTTAAACTGATATATTAAGACTTGAACATCTTGAACATTTACAATAAAAATATACACTTGATTTTTAACTCTATTCAGTCTGCAGGATTAATGTATGCTTTGCTAAAAGAAACACATTGTCCTTGAATACATTGTCCTTGAGCTATGTATTAAAGTAAAATCATAAATAAAATTTTTATTCATCACTAAATAATGCTGGCATCCTCATGCCTCCATTCTGTTTGCTTCCTTCCCTTTCATTTCCTTGATTCAGTGTCAGTTGGATTCAGTTGTTCAGAATGACTTGCACTCTAACTGAACTTTTATTATTTATTATTTTTTAAATGAATCCATCAGTATTTATATTTAGATTGACCGTTACAAGTGTGACACACTCATGGTGAGAATTAAGCATTCACATAAAATCACAACAATTTTATCAGAATTTAGTTGAACAGGCAAAACACAGTAAAAAGGAAAAATGATTTCTGTTCTGATTTCAGTTATCTTCCAAAACACATTGAAAAGTCTTAAAAACATAAGTTGTTATTACATGTGATTTTAGTGATATTGCTAAGGATCAAAGAAATCTGAAAACTGCTTGATACTACTGACTAGATTATTATAGATGGATACTCTTGATTGATAGATGATTATAGGTTGATATTATGGCACAGTCTCAATGTTCGCCCTTACAGACTCACAGACGAGTTCGCAAGGGTTTTCTGGAGCACTTCAGTTAGATGGAGGCTGGCTGCCCAGAACTTGCATGTCCCCTCTTCCAGCAACGCCATTGTTGTCTGCTGAGGTGGTGGTGGTGCACTGCATCACTGGGTTTCATCAGGAGATAAGCAGGTTGCAGTCAGTGTGGCGGATTCAGGGGTATCGGCAATGTAAGGCTGGATGGGCCGGCTTCTTCACACTGCGTCTTCAGCACGTTAGCGCTATTCTGTGTGGCCTCTAAGCACCATAGCACCTCGGCACTTTGCAGGGTGGTCTGAAGCCTTGAATGGGTGAAGGCATGGAATAAGGGTTACCTCTTGAGTAGAGTAGCCAGAGAGAGAAACAGGTAGGCCCTTGACGAACATCAGCTCCTCAATCTTGTTTGGCTTGCTCTGTCCCATCGTCCTTCGAGGCAGAAAGGGACAAGCAGTCATCTTTGCAAGATCTCGGGAAGCCACCAGTGATCCCTGAAGCCAACATGGCTGGCGAGCTCGCTATCATGAAAACTTGTCATGCGATATGTGGGAATGTGACAGAATCTTACGCAATGCCGTGATGAGCCTACATTTGTTTTCTTAATCTCTTTTACACACAGAACAAACAGCTAGATCACTGTAGATAAGAAACCAGAAACCTATCCCCACCCTCTAACCACATAGCCTGTTGGTTCACAGCACACATCGATATGAAACACAACAGAAAACATCAAACATCAGCAAAATACACCCACTCACATTCCTATCCATCCTGTTTCTCAATTTTCTCTGACTGTTGTTAAAGGGACATTTTGTCTGACCCACTTTAAAGAGATATTTTCTCTAAAACACAGTGAAAGGACTCCTTCTCTGACCAAAGTTAAAGGAAAAATGTCTCTGACCAGCGTTAAAGGGACAATTTCTTTGACCAACTTTAAAGGGACATTTTCTCTGGCCCTTGTTAGAGGGACATTTCCTTCTGACTGCATGTCTGCTCTTACCACCTCACGTGTGTTTTTATGTGTCTGTATAGATTTACATGTTTCCCTGCACAGGTGGGTGTGCTTATTAACAGAGCACTGAGGTGTCAGGACTACAGCAGTGTGTATGTCTGTGTGATCCTATGCCTGTTAGCGGTCTACAGCAGGTGGATGTGTGTGTCTGTGTGCACACATGTGTGTGAGTGTTACGTATGTGCTTCAATGCCTGGTAGCAGTCTATAACAGGTGTGTATGTATGCAGTGTGTGTGTGTGTGCTTCTGTGCCTGCTAGAAGGTGTGTGTGTTTGTGTGTGTGTGCCTGTTAGCGGAGCATTGGCATGCCAGACTGCAGTAATTGGAGATATATGGGAAATAATAAGCTCATGGCACACTTTCTGTATGTGTGTGTGTGTGTGTGTGTGTGTGAGAGCTGATGGCTGCTTTCTGCAGCACTTGAGATATTTGTGTTAGCCTACCGCTAGCGCTTCATGGGGCACTAACTGGAATGATGATCATGCAGAAAGGCCATCTCCTCATAGAAAATAAACCATTCTGACCTTTACTGCAGCCCTTTGCTGTGCTCACTGAAGTCATTAGCCCAGCCAGCACTAACATACACCCACAACAGTGCTAAATACAGTTGTACCTACAGGAGATATTGCATTTGTGGAGTGTAATAGCTAATTTTCCCACATGATGACGAGAGGTACGGTGTTGCAACCAGGACACAAAAACCTAAAAATGCAGAGCCTAATCTTTGTCATCTGCTGCAGGTGTTTACCTGTGGCTTGACAGTCAGGTTATAACCCAGGGAGCTATTACACACACACACACACATCACACACACACTTGTCTGTCCCAAATCCTGTTAAATATGCATCGGGACACAACAATCACTATCAAATTGCCCTGATTTTCATTGCTTCAAGGTACAAAATACAGTAGTCTCTCATAGGCCTATTTAGATATCGCCTACCCTGCTGTGTGTCCACACCAAGAGTGACTAAAGCTGTAAAATCACCAGAAGTAATTAATGTTGTATGGACAAGAGCAACTAAAGTGACCAAAGCAAAAAAAAAAAAAACACTAAAAGAAGGAATTTAAAAACAGCTCAACTTTATCCAAATTAGCTATGACACGTTTCGGCTGTAAATGAAAGGTCACTGAGCACGTCATGAGTGGTTAGAGTACCACCGAGAGGTCACAAAATGTCCTGGTTTGAAATCTTGAAAAACTAGTCACCCTAACATACATACACACACACACTCTCTCTCTCTTAAGAAGGCCTCTATACCCTTATATTATAGGACAAATGACAGGCAGTCTTTATCCTTGATGAATGGTGATTGGTTTTATCTAACAGCATCCACATTCCCCCTCAGCCTGTTGCAGGTCCTCAACGGTGCTCGTCCTTCTCTTTCAAAGCTACTGACGACTAACACAGCCCAGCTCTTTTGGGGTGTGTGTGTGTGTGTATGTATGTGTGTGTATTCATATCTAAGGGGATATTCACGAGTGTGTGTGTGTGTGTGTGTATGTGTGTGTATTCATATCTAAGGGCATATTCACGTGTGTGTGTGCGTGTGTGTGTGTGTGTATGTGTGTGTGCATGTGTTTGCATGCACTTTCTCTCTTTGTCTGTTTCACTTAGTTTATCTCTCATTCTCCTTCTCTCTCTTTCTCTCTCTCTCTCTCTCTCTTCTTCTCTCCATCTATCCGTCTTCTCTGTCTGTTCTTGAACTCTCCCTGTGCTGCTCTGGGGGAGTTAGTGAGACAATGTTCCAGTGTCTCTAACACCTGACAACACACATTAACCATCATGCTACATCTCTTTCTTTTTATTCTCTCTCTCTTTTTCTGTATTTGGCTCTTTTTAATCTGTCTCTGTGTCTTCTTTTCCATCTCTCTGATTCTCAATTTATATCTTGCTCTCCAAACCTGTGTGTCTGTATGTGTGTCTATGTGTGTTTGTTTGTCTTTGTGAGTGTGTGTGTGTGTGAGAGAGAGTGAGAGTGAGAGAGAGAGAGGGAGAGAGGGGCAGAACACAATGGAACACAGAATCTTTTGATGGAATTCTCAGGGGTAAACCTGCCATTCCAATGCTCTGTGTGTTTTTCAGTCAGGAGTTGAAAGTTGGTCTCATAGGAGTTCACTGTTTGATGAACTCAACAGAGCGACTTTTTAAAGCAGTCAATGAGTGACTACAACACACTGCAGTCCCTGAAGGGCATCACAGAACAAATGCTTTTCTTTGAGAGGTACTGAAGTAAACATGGGGTAGGGTAAATATTTGCACCTGTTTGATAAATGTACAGAAATGTAGTAATTGTACCAAAGCCAATAGAAATCTCTGGAGTCTGGATGTTGAGGATGTGTGTTTGTCTGATGCATTATGGGAATGGCATTGCAGATGCTGACATGAGGGATGACCACTTTACTATTATTGGTAGCAAGGATATGTGTGAAAGTTCCAGGGACAGTCAGTGTGTATGTGTGTGTGTGTGTGTGTGTGTGTGTGAGAGAGAGAGAGAGAGAGAGAGAGACAGAGAAAAAGAAAAAGAGCGAGACAGAGAGGCTCCCACAGGGGGTCAGTGTGTTGGGTAGCAGGCAGCACTTGTTTGCTGAGAGGATTGTAGCTACAGTACTTTGGTCCTCTGACAGTTTGCAAGCGCAAGAACCTGCTCCTACATTACCCTGGATTGTACAAAATATATGTGTGTGTGTGTCCATCTGTCTATGTGCAGGTGACTCTGTATGTGTGTGTGTCTGTAGTTAACAAACACATCTACGGTAGCTCAGGCAAACACTTGCGGAGACACTTTTTCAACCTCTCTGGCCAGATATTGCTCTTCCTTTCACCCTTCTACTACAAAGTCTCTTTTTCCAAGGTTTGGTGAGATGTTTATCTCCTTCACACCCTCTTGCCAGTGAGTAGTCTGCCTGGTCAGAGACATCAGACAACGTCTGCAACTTATGGTAGTAGAAAGACTGTCAATGCTTCTGACATACCTGACACTTGAGGAACCTTCATTCTCAGATCCTACAATACAAATCATCTGTTAGCTGTACTGTTTTAAAAGCAGCGATATGCAGTGATGTTAAGCACAAACTGAATTATGTTTGGTGTGATTACCATACAACCATATCATACAGTTTCTCAAAATGTTAAATATGTTGATAATTTTTCCTCATCTGCATAAGAACATTCCACCTGTTCCACCTCTTCATGTGATTGCAGTGTATTATGGGTAAAATATTATGGGTAAATTTGTACTTCTATTATATTTTATATTTCCTCCACTGACTCTCTCCTCATATACATCAGACTCAGTTGTCCATCACTAGCTTGATGCTCTGCTTCTGTTGCTGCCTCTGCCCCCTCAGGCCTCCTCAGGTCCTGCTGGCCAGACCTGTTAATTGAATCCAGAAGGTCTTTTGATGAGCTCCCCAGAATCCCGCTGTTTAATGGACAACTGGCCCATGACACGCTGTTTAATAAGCCCTGTTTGCACAGGAGAGCACTGGGCGGTGCCACCTGAGCGATGGCTGGCATCGGGCGCTGAGTGGAGGAATTTGCATTTATATTATGCCCAGCGCTGGGTGCACATTTGTGTGGGTGGGGGTGTGGGTGTGGGTATACGCACTGTGTTCACAGCAGAGAGGTGGCCAGCAGAGCTAACATGCGTGACTGATTTAATGAGCAAACACACCAGTGGAGGGACTTGCATTTCCATTCACAGGACTCTGACTCAGGGCTTTCAGTCCATAATTCTGTAACTGGGCCTTATGGTGGAGGTTGAAACAGGTCTGTGTTTGGCTGTGTTCACATGGAGGTTTTAGCAAGTCTGTCTTGGACTACAGTTCATTAGTAGAGGTTAGGGTTTGACTGTATATTTAATTAGAGGTTAATATTTGACTGTATATAAAACAGATGTAGATTCATAGGGCAAAGGTAATGTAAACATTCATTTATTTGCAATGCACTTCTCTTTAAATGTGTCATTTTATGATAAATTACCTATTCCTGTTAAATTGATGAGATGATGAGAGTTACACAAATACAGAGTTACAATCACCATTTAGTGTATTACAGAAATCTCCTGAATAGAAGTCAAACTAGGCAATTAAAAAGAAAAAAATTAAACTGTACAAGCTGTACCGGTGTACTGACAGCAGTTTATTAAACACCGAGTAAAACTGAGTTTGATCATGATGTAATAGATCAACAAAAAACAGTGGTGGAGTGGGTGTTTTCAGAGGGGTACAGAGTCCCCCCACTTCTCAGAACAGATAACTTATGTAGGCTATTTCTCACTCTTTAAATGTTAGGCATTCATTTATAATATCATAATGCATACCCCCACAAAAAAAAATCCACACTACGCCTCTGAGGGTAGTACATTTTCCTATGTACAACCCTCCCTCATGCATTAACCTCATAGCTGAAGATATTTTGAAAAAAATCAATTTATTAACATCAGTTAATAGTAAGGAAAATACAGTGAGACCTTTTGAAATCCTGAATTTAGGACCATTTTTATCATACAGTGATTGAAAACTAACATTTTTTAAAATAGAACATGAGGAACACTGGTAGGCTGCAAATGGTGTGACTGGATACTTGTTGAATGTGTGTGAGCTACTATGTGTCCTATGTTTAAAATAAGAGACTAACTTTTGACAGATCTTAGCTTTAGATCTAACTCCAATCCATAGTGCTGGATAGATAAGTTGTTTGAAGTACATATTCTCCCTGTGAAGTAGTCTCATTGTATTAGATACACTATAGAAAGATAGTTCCCCTCTTGAAAGAGAAAGAGTTCCCTCCCGCATCCGCATCTGTTGGAGCTGGGAGCAGGAATTTCTCGGGTTTGATTATTATGTTTGTATCGATAATGGGTGGGTAAACACTCTAAGCTCCAGGATAGGTTATTGTATCCCAAAATAATGTCCTGAGTACACCAGTGTCTTTTAAACCCTACAAATGTGACAGCCACATAGACCCCCTTCTCACCGGACCACTCGACCTCCCAGTAAGAGGGCGTAGACAGACAGTCTTTAGCAAGCACTTGATTATAGAAGGAAAATCTCTGTGGACAATCAGGATAGGCCAGGGCCACATCACTCTAGGCCACCTGTCTGTTACCATCAGAAAACCTTAGATGGTTATATGCCGTGTTGATATCCAATGATATTTGAGGGGTGTCTAAAAGGAAAGAACTGCACAAATACTCTTTCATATTTCAATGCTATATTTAAGAGTAGGAATACAGCTTTTCAAGCAATGGTGCTTATGAAAATTATTATTTTGTTAGTCCTGTCTATTTTGTGTTCAAAATTAGTCTAATTCCACAAGGATATATTTATCCATATTCACATTCATTAAAGATTTATTTCCAGATATATTGTATCAGGGATAAAACACACCAAGGAATAGGCCATATCTGGCACAAAAGTCTGGCATCAGCGTTTATCTGAATGCAGTTTAATGACCACCATACCAATATGGTGGCAGTATTGACGCTTGCTGAGAGGCTGAATGTGATATCTACTGGCATCTAGTGTTAATATCTGTGGGCACCATCAATATCAACCAGGTGATGTCACTTTTTTACTCAGAAAGCACTGAGAGGTAAAAGCAATGACATCTTACATGCTCTACAAATGAAGGGATTTTCTAAGAGTTTTAATAAAACAGAAAGTCTTGTGAGGGTTTTTAAATCCTGTTAAATGTAGCTGAAACTAACATCAGTCTTATCAGGCAAACATGTCTTTCCAGTCTCTGATCCTTTTAAGAAGCAATGTTCATATTAATTAGCGACTGTAATATTAAGGACTGATTAAAGAGACATTTTACTCTCTGACCTGTGGATGACATTTTATCAAAGATCCATCTGAAGCATTTCCTCTACTCTCTGCTTCAGTTCCTGCATAGACTTCTCAATTTCCTCTTGAAGGGAATATGTATTGATGGAAACGTTGGGCAAACTCTCAGATCCCAAAGGTGGACTGATCTTCTGTGCACTCTAGAATAAATCAAGGATCATTCATTTCTTGTGAGTTTTCATTAAAAAAAAAAAAAAAAAACTAGAGTCATATTCTCTCAGAACTAGGGATGCACTGATCCGATATTTGGGTCAGATATCAGTCCCAATATGACATGAGGGAAAAAGGTAGCCGATCCATGGGCCAATACGAATAAATGTAGCCAATCCATGGGCCAATCCGTTACCTTTGACTTATAACAGCAACAACCCTGTATGCTATGCTATCATGCCTGTGAATAGCTTGCAAAGAATTGACAAGCTTCAGCTTTGTGTAGATGTATGATGTAGACATAAGAAAAATACAGATTTTATAAGTGCTATTTTAAAAGTTACAAAGATATATGGTATGAATTAAGGTAATTTAGGCTAAGTAACTTAGGTTTGAATAAAAAGCTGGCTATGTTTACACCTGGATTGTCCTGTTAGCATAGCCTACTACCCAAGCAGCTTGTCTCTCGTTTTCAGTCCTGAGAGATTACTAAGATTACTAACCAGATTAATTTCTATCATCTCTGGTATAATCCAATCCAATAAAAAAATTCCACAAGTTGCTAAATTTATCAATATTTATTTTCACTGATGCCACAGAAAACATAATCAAACAACTGCAGACCTGATTTCTGCTGGCACCTTGCATGAAAAGTTACACACAAAGTAACATAAACTTAACTTAAACTGACAGACACCTAATGAGACCTTTTCCTGCAAACAGCAAATACAAGGCAGTGACATTGCCGGACCATATTTGCTTATTTTGTTAATGATATACCCTAAATAACTAGCCTAGAAATCTAGACCTACCCTAGCAAATAGTTTTGCTTAGCCAGTATGTCTAGAGGCCATAGGGCCTTGGTAGGTCTTCTCAAAAGTTTGGTCGGACCAACCACATCGCACTTTCCTTATAAAGAGTCGGCTAGACGTACCCTAGCAATAGCTTATCAGCTTATCAGTGTGCAGAGGCAATTTGGAAGACAGCTGCTGATTCCACCCCTTGGACTGAACTGTACATTTTGATGTCTGGCTTGTCAGGCTACTAAATAGCAATATATTATAACTATGTCTATCTGTTATTTTTTTAAATTGAGTCTTTGTTATCAAGGTGATAGTCGGTTAGGAGAGTTAGGCTAATGTTTATGTCGAGGCTGATGGCTTTAGTCTCTTCCACATAGTGGAAGTATGTCTACTAATTCAGTGGTGATATTGAGTCAGTGTTTACCAATATGCAGAACCCACACACAATCTGTGCATCCCTACTCAAAACAAATTACTTTAATTACTGTAAGGACTACTGGCAAAATACATTAATTCACACAGTATACATTGACAGATTTTATGTATTTTAATATGATGAGAATGAAAGTGTAAATGCAGAAACAAGTGGATAAATTATACATGATGTGTTGTTACTTTCTGGTACTTGCCACAGCACTTAAAATAAGAACTCTGGTACACTTAAAATATCTACAGAGATACAGATGAATAGTTTCAAGTGTTTGAAGAGAGAATGAGAGTATGTCTGTGTAGATTCACATACATCCAGGTCATGGTGTTCACTTACATGCAGCTGGAGTTCTATTTGGAGCCTGAAGACATTTCACCTTCCATCATCAAAGGCTTCTTCTATTTATGTCCATCTAGATCAACCAAAATGAAGTCCAGTTGCACATCACTGCACACATTGACTAGCAAATGAGAGGATCAACAGGTGGAGGAGGTATAGGAGTTATGTGACTGCCTGCTCAAACACATGATTTAACCATATGCAGATCCTTGACCACTAGAATAAGCAGGCATAGTGTTATCTTCGTAAGGCTCCTGTCTCTGTTGGACGGGACTTACACTACAAAGAAATGTACAGCCTCTTTAGTACCAAAATAATGCAGTCTACTTTGATGTCAGAAATCTGCAGATAACTTAACTTTATAACCAATTTTTCTACTACAGTGATATCTCCGCTACAATATGTATGATTTTTCCTCTACTAGTAGACAGTGCTGGAGTTCTTTAAGTATTCATAGTTATTGAATATTACACTCTACACTTTCAAATATCTCCATCTCATGTTGATTGTTCCTTTGGCCAAATTCAGTACAGAAACAACTGGAGAGGTAGTAGGCTACATCACAACATCTACACAAGTATAAAAAGACTTGTGTAAACGCACACCTTTAATTCTTTTAGAGTCAAAATAATTCTAGTAATATTCTATCATGCATGATGAATATTATTGTTCAGCATGTCCAGACATATTGAACAACTGAAGTGTGAGTAAAGTGGTGTCAGGCTCGGTGTCAGCCGATTTGCTGAAGACCCCTTTAAGGTTTAGGTAGTCAACGTAGGTAGGAACGTTAGACAACTCAGAAATGTCGACGGGTTTAGCAAACTGGGATTCGGGGCTAGGCAAGAAACAGGTGGCGTGGCATGTGCGTCCCCGTTCCTGGATAGTCCCAGAGGACCAATCAATATGTGGGTTGTGACAATTTAACCTAGGAAAGCCGAGTACCACAGGGAACTCTGGGGACTCAACCAGGTGAAGAGTGATTTCTTCCTTTACCTCCACCTAAAGATCGTCCATTGAGGGCAGTGACTGAGTGGTGGATCTACTACAATCTGTGGCACTTGGAGCCGTTGAGCTAAAGCAATGTCCATAAAGTTCCCTGCAGCAGCAGAATCGATAAAGGCATGGAAGATGTGTCGCTGCTCTCCCCAGGACAAGGATTTTGGAAGAAACACTCCTGCTCCAAGGGAGTCGGAGGAGATGGTTGCCCCCATCATAGCCCTCCCTTGGCTTGACGGGGCTGGTCACAGTAGAGGCAGCATCTCTCCCTTCTGCAGTGTTCCCTCTCTGTGAGTGGAAGGCGTGTTGCTCCAAGTTGCATAGATTCAGGACTTGCAGGTGGAGTGGAATCACTACAGCAAGAAGCAGTGGGTGATACAACAGAGCGTTGAGGCTGAATTTGATAACGTCGGCGCTCTCGCAGGCGATTATCAAGTTGAATGGACTGTGAGACTAGAGCCTCAAACTCCTTGGGACACCAAATGGAAGCCAGTCCATCCATTCAGGTCGTCTGACAAACCGTGATAGAACACTGAAACTGCTTGTTCCACCCACAGTCTGCAGCCAAGGTTCTGAAGGTAATAGCGTAGTCTGCCTTGCCCTTGACGGAGCTGCAGGATCTTCTTGGCTGCCTCCTGACCAACCGCTGACTGGTCAAACACCCGCAGCATTTCTTCCCTGAAAGCCTTGTAATTTGAGCAAATGCCCCCCTGTTGACCCCATATAGCAGTTGCCCAGGACAAGGCTTTTTCAGTTACCAAACTGAACTTTCAGTTACCAAACTGATCAAGAAGGCTATTCGTGAGCGGTCACTAGGGCACATTGAAGGCTGAAGTTCAAACGCCAGATCACACTGAGTCAGAAAGCCTCGGCACCCACCTGGATCTCCACTGTATCTTTGGGGAGCTGGCAGCCAAGGTTCATGGCCAGGGGCAGGAGGCGCTGGAGGAGTGGTAGGAGCAGGAGGTGGGGCTTGTGGAGACGGTAGCAAGCTGGTCAAACTTCGTACCTCCTGCAGCAATTCCATCAGCATGCATTCATGCTTGAATACTTCCTCCTGTTGAGGCTGGAGGGTTTGGGCATGCGACTCCATAGTAGCTCCAAATCTGTGCAGAGTTGCTACGATGAGTTGGGCGTCACTCTGCTGAATCAGTCATGGCTTAGTCTTTCTGTCAGGCTTGGGGGTCGAACCCGGGCCTCCCACTCTTTACCAACTAAGCTAGCTGGTGTTGAGTGCTAAGCAAAAGTTTGGCAAGACTCAAGTGCAGAGGCAGCGTTAGCAGGTGAACAAAAACGTTTTAATGTCTCAGTTTTTAAACACAGGTAGAGTTCCGGACAACACAAATCACTTTTTCCAAAAGGCGTAAATCCAAACAGGGGAAAATTCAGTTCAAAGAGTAATTACAAAAGACCAAAAGAGTTACACCAGAAAGTCCAAAAAACAAGGTTACACAGTCCCAAGGGCAAGAGATTCGAACAAGATGTTACTGAAAACAAGCTTCAGTCACACGGCATAGAACAAAGACTAAGCAAAGAGCAAGACCCTGTGGGCAGGGTTTAAATACCCAATAGGTTACATGACAGGGATAATAAGGCATAAGGGGAACCAAATGACAATGAAACAAGTAGTTAATACATGAAACACATGTAAAAACACAAATGTCCACTAGATGTCACCAAAAATCCCCAAACCACAAATGAAGTCCTCCAAACCTTGACAAGTGGGGCATGTGCAGAGCTGATTACATGCACTTCCTGGCATTTGTTAACCTTGTAAATGCCAGGAAAGAATTTACAGTATCAACAAGAGCTCAAACACTTGTAGATGTGATTGAATGATGTGTGTGACACATACAGAGAGAGAGAGAGACAGAGAGAGAAAGGAAAGACAGAAAGATGTATTTAGAAAGACCCAGAAGACTCAGAAATGCTCAAGACCGCATTGAGAATTTCATGTTAAGTAAAGGAAGAACTCTACTTTGCAACCATCAGAAATAAAGACACCTCCTTAGTCCACATTTATGAAAGACATTCAACTGTACTTGACAGAATAGGGTGTACAGGACACCGTGTTACTCAGTACTGTTTATCATGCTATAAGAAATTAAATACATGTTAAGAGAAAGAAAAATGTATTAAAGAAAGAAAGACAAAACTGAAAAAATATCTCTATGACACAATCTGAGCAGACATTGAAAATTTAAGGGGACTAGATCTCACAGCACCTCTCTCTCTCTCTCTCTCTCTCTCTCTCTCCTGACACCTAGAGGTGAAGTCTGTCTCCACTGGTGATCCCCATATATTCTCACACACAATATTGGAAAGAGGGAAGACTCAAGACTTATACTTATTTAACACATGTCTGTCAGCAATTCTGTACTTGAGGCACCTACAGCAAAGGTGCTCTGGTGACCAGTAAGTTTGGGTGTCTCCAAAGGCTTTTCTTGCAGCAGTCTCTGTATCTCAACATATCAGTCTTGGGGATTCCCTCAGTACTTAAGATTTGGGGATTTTCCAGACGCTAGGTTTGGGGGTCCCTCATTGCTTTTAAAGTGTTAAGGGCTTCCTCCACATCTCAGTCTTTAGGACCTTCGTAGTTTTTTCTGGGAGCTTCAGTGTTAAGGGCTCCTGATGCCTCAGTGATCTCTTGACACCTCAGTACTGCCACAGTGTATCAATGGTCTCTTGACATCTGAGCTCTCTCTCTCTCTTTGTCGTATGTCTATCCCTCTTTCCCATCTTTTCTCTCTCTCCTCTTCCTCTCCCTCCCTCTCTCCCTCTTCCCTCTCTGTGCACCACTCCTCTCTGGATGCCTCAGAGCCCCTCTCAAACCCCAGTGCATTATGGGTAGAATGGGTCCTCTCAGTGGAGTGATGAAACTGAGGAGTTCTCCTCTGAGAGACTGACAGCCATACAGTCACCAAAGCCAATGTTTTATTCAGCAGAGCTACTGAGGCTTTGATTATTTTTCTTTCTTCACACTATTTTGGTGAGAGGGTTGGGTTGGGGTGGGTGGCAGTGTGCCATGATTGAAAGTGAGAGTGGACACACAGGGAGGAAGAAAGAGTATCTCTCTGCATTATTTAAGCTCTGATTCCCCTTTATATATTCTCTTACAGTTGCAGTCACTGCACGGTCCAGTAATCATTGTTAATATACAATAAGTTTGATTTAAATGAATATTTTAGCATATAAGCATTATCCTGTTTTTATTCATCCTCAACTCTGCAGTACAGTGGTTCTTGTGCAGTAATCATCTCTTTCCTTCTTTCTTTGTCTGTTTAGTGGGGTAGGGTGCAGTTATGTCTTGTTTGTAGTTCTGTCTGAGTAAAGAATGGTATTGCAGAATTGTACTGTAGACAAATGATGTCTAGAGTTTGGCAGCCCTTCACAATCTAAATTGGCACCATTGTCTAGATGTGGACATCAAACCTTTCAGACAACTGCCGATGTATACGGACACTCAGTCAGTCTTTTTTTGCATTATTTTACATATCTGATATTTAGCAATTAGGCAGCATTAAGGTGGTGATAAACTATATAATTTATTTACATGACTTAGGTGAATCAAGCGTAGTAAGAGTAGTTTATTGGCTATATGAGATCCAATAAAAATGATATATAGTATAGTATGCTTTGTAGTGTACTGTTGCATTGTTTCTGAAAAAAAAAAAATCCAGTTTTCGCGGAATGGAAATTAGGCCAGTCACAATTAGAATACCCACTGTGAGTGAGGGTTACTTAACTTTTATATTATCAGGGTAGGAGCCGGGGTTGACTCCAATTGCTCACAGACACAACACAGGCCTCTCCGAAGAGGTGCAGCATTACCTTGTGTGCAGCAGCAAATTTAGACTACCTGCATGCACCATTAATTAACAGCATACACACACACACACACAAATGCACACAAACTGAGGATAACCACTGGTTGATGACCCCAGCACCAATGCAAGTCTGGGGAAACAGAAATAACACAAAGGGAGCAGACGGCTCTAACAGAGGACAAAAATTGGGTTGCTGCCATCAAGCACCACACATGTAGTAACATACAGATATAATATAAAAAGGCAACCAGGGAGATAGAACAGCAGACTTGCAGGTCGTGGGGAACTACAGGAAGACCAGAGACTATGCTGACCCTTGACCGATGTCTCAGGGATTCCTTACTAGTGATGAGAACAGAACTGTGTGGAGCCATTGCTTTCTGTCACTGATCACTGAAGTCAATGCGTTCACTCACGTCGGGCTCAACCACGACTGCTTAACATACAGTACCACTGGGGTGGAAACAGTCCAAGCTTAGGAATGTCCCTGGCTTTACCTCTACTCACAGTCACCTGTGTCCCATGGCACTACCCCAAAAGTCACTTCTCTCGGAAAGCTGAAAGATGGCTCTCTGTCAGGGCCAACTTCCTTAACTAAATGCCTTAACGGTCACGTTCAGTGGGCTCTGTGCTTGGAAGACGTAAAGTCCCAAGAGGACTTTTGTTCAGGATGGTCGTTCTTTTCCGATGATCGCCTATATATGTGAAAGCTAGATTTATGGTAAGCTAGATTGATATTAGCCATATGTATAGTGTAGTTACACAAGTTTGTTATCTAAAGTAAGCCTAATTAATAAGCTCCCTATGTTCCACACCAGTTCAGTTTGCATTTCATTGTTAGCTCGTAGCTACAGCCTCATTACACAATTGTTTACCAACATAAAAGTTAACCATCCTGGTCATGACACCAATTCAGAAATGCTGCATTCTGTCACTTTTGTATCTTCCATTCAAATGCAATCAATGTTGCTTCAAATGGTACCCTGTTGACAATTTAGGCTACTTGTATTTCAAAGTAGCAGTGTTGCGCTTTTCAGTTTATTTTTGGGGTTGCTCAACCCTGCCTTCAGTCGTGTGATATTGCCGACTGCACCTTTAAAAGTGATTTGTGATATAGGTGAACAGTAATAATACGCAGACTAAAACATAGTACAAAGCCTCAAACACCTCAACTTTGCTGAATAGGAAGGGTTGGAAACCAACAAGTGGTATTGTGTGTTTTAGTTTTTCAAGCCAAAAGCCTTCTGCTCTCAGGTAATTTCTAGGAAGGGCCCATTTTTTCATTGTACTGTACTATTGCGTGTGCCAGGAATGTTTTGTGTGTGTGTGACAAGCCAAAGCAAAATTCAGAGGAATTGGTATTGTGGTTAAATGATGGTTAGAGTTTGGCTGCCCTTCACAGTCTAAATTGCCACCATTGTTTAGATGTGGGCAATAAACCTTTAGGCATTAAACCTTCTTCATTACTTTTTTTTCTTTTTAGCTGGAATCTATTTGCATAACTTTCATGCTCTCAGACGTGTGAATATTGAACGACAGCCTAAACCTGTTTTTTTTTTCCACAACACACTTCACATGGTCTCCCCCTCTCTCCCTCACACTTGCACATAGGCCTGCAGTATTCACGCACGCACACACAAATGCACATTCTTACTTAACACATAACATTGATAAGTACTATTATTATTTATTTTTATGCATTACTGAGGTCCCAGAAGTCTCTAATACAAGCATAATAAGAAGTAATAAAGATATCTTGAGTCTTTACTTGTCTTCTCTATCTCTGAGAAGTTCAAAAATGAAAACCTTATGATGGGACAGGAGGAGTTAAGTCACCAGTAGGTATTTATGCAGTTATACAGTATGGTTGTGTACAAATAAAGGCTTTTTTGAAATCACAAGCCGCAGAGGTTCATGCTTGTTTCTTTTTTTTCTTTTTGTTATAATTCTTTGTTATTATTTTCATTATTTATTTACTGTACCAATGTAAGCACAGGGCCCTGAATAAACAATGGTTTGTGATGAAAGTCCATGCATCAGAGAGAATGAAGAGGATGTGTCCTGTGATGCATAAAGTGTTTTTTTTCTGGTTCGTAGTTACAGTGATAAGGCATGCAAGTGTCTAAAGATGCTGTTTATAACTGTTATTCCCTCTTAGCAGATTTCTTTGCAATAAACACCACAACTTGCAACATCAGTTTTTTGAGCCATCTACCAGTGGGGGTAGCCACACAGTACATGACTGCTGCATGCAGCCCATCAACAACCTAGCTTAATATAACAGGGCACAGGATATAACAAACTACTGGCTAGCTAACTGCATGCCACGCATAGCCCACTACAGGCTGTTCCTGGGATCCATAAGGGCCCTCCATGGTAGGCTACAACATCCACTACTGAAAACCCACCCAGCCACACAACCAATTAAAAAACAAAAAAATATGTTTCTCATAAACTACAATCTATGAGGAAGTTTTCTCATAGTTGTGCATGTGAGCTACAGTTTACTCATGTTTAGGGCAGACCAAGACACCCAACCAAGAGACTTTTTGTAGGAGGAGACATATCACCTTAAAATGATGATATATTAATGATTATTCATTAAAATCAATAATTTATGGCAGTTTGTAATGCAAACAAATATGGTAAACAGGAGGAGCAAGATCCTTCATGGTAGTTTAGGGGGATTAGTGTCCCCACTGTGCGATTGTGGTTCCAGGAAGTGGCTCATCACAACGTATCTTGCTCCATCTATCTTACCCTTGGTTACCCTTTTGTTTATTCTCTCTGCCATAGCCCTGTGGCGAATGTTGGCACAGACCCAGTGAGCAGATTCATGTTTAGAATAACATCTTTTAAAGCGTTACCCCCATGAAGGATTTAAACAAGGATTCACACCGTTCACTTTGTAAGTGAATATGACCTGACGATCTGAAGATATGGATATCTCCCCATTCATTTAGACAGGGCTTGCACTAGTTATCTAAAATAGCTGCCTGCAGGCGTGGCCACCAAGTGAAGGGACTTGCCTTAGAAGGTGCTGCCCATTTTCACTGGAAATGTCCTTTTAGCTAACAGGAAGATTAGATTTTGGTGACTGTTACGATCCTCTGCGTCTCTGACGTTTGGGCTACTGCAGGATCTGGGTGGTGTAAGATGTCAGAACAGTTGACTACCATTAGCCACACCTGAAAGCCACACTCCCCAAACTCTCACGCACAGACTCTCAGATTCTCGCACAAACATAGTAATTGCCTAGTTTGATTGCCCTGTTGCTTGTCTGTCACTTGGCCTGTTAGGTGCTGATAGACTGAGATGAGCCTTCTTTCAGTTTTAGAACCTTTTCTCACTCTATCTGGTATGTAAAGAAAGATACTTGAGGATACAGAGATCACGTCAGAGAACTTTTAAAATTGATTTGTTATAAGGCTATTGTTCTCTGAGTCTGCAGCAAACACACAGATACACACACACTCATACATCCTATGCAAAAGACAGAAGCTGCCCTGCCTTCTTCCTCCCTCCTTCTGCCAACCCTGGCTCTCAATGACAGTCCTAGCCTGGCATCCTGCCATGCCAGAGTAGATGCTGCATTTGTGTCAACGCAATCTATTGTTGTGTTTCGCAATGGCTGATGATTGAGGTGTATATAAAGAAGACGTAGCGATTAAAAAGACTCTTACATGTATTTACATTCTCTCCCAGGCACTACATATTTCTATCATGTTCATGATCATTCTTAGAATTATTCCCTTGTGTGACGGAAAGGATGTATTGAACTTGCACGGCACCTTGGTGGGTAGGGCCATCTGGCCATGCCCAGTCTACCTCCCAGGAAGCCCTGGAGCAGGGGCTCAGGTTATATAAGTTTGTGGCTCAGTCAAAGGGTACCTGTTTGTGCCTTCATCAGATTGTTTTCCATCTTCTAGTTAACGTGAGTTCCCTTATTTCTTCGTTTAATATCCTTTAGACCTGCTCTTTTGATGGGTTTCTTGATTCTTGATTTCTTGATTTTTCTTGATGATAACTAATGAAGATTAATGCCTCTCACCTCTTATATTGTGCATTGATACACATTGTTTAGTCATGGAGATACGATGAAATTACTGTTTGAATAGTTTTGTGAATGTGGTTTATTTCCATTGACTGATCCCTAACGAATCACTTGACATAATTTACTTGTGGTTATTTCTTCCTTTTCTCATACGGCACACACACTCGTAAAATAATCAAGCCTGAAGATCATACAGGAGGAGCAGTGGGGAATGGAAGGTAACACACAACACAACGCAACATGACGAACCCTGTAAACAGTCTTCTAAACAGTTGGAACATATTGAAATCTGTAGCAAGTGCACAATATCTTTTTTTGTTTAGTTTTTTTTTTCTCCCTGACTTTTTACCAAATTAGTTCAAACCACTGATGATTTGTGTTTCAGGTCCGGTTGCATTTGGAGTGGTACTGGGACCAGATGGACATAAGGGTCCATTCGACGCAAACACCACCCTGGTGTATAAAAATGTGTATGCCAATGTTGGCAAAGCCTACAACCCTTGCACAGGTACATGGACTGCACATTGTTAATAGTCATTAACAGATTGAGCTCCTGCAACGGTTTATGCATTGTTCATTATTATGCTTTATTATGCATTGTTTATGCATTGTTTGCCGCAGGTGTCTTCACTGCACCAGTGAAAGGGGTCTACTACTTCAGCTTCTCTGGTCATAATCTGTCTACAAGGAGCATGGGGCTCACACTCTGCAAGAATGACGAGCCGATTGTGATGGTATTCAATCATGCTGCAGGTAACCGCCATGAGACTGCAACTAATGGGATGAACCTGGAATTGGAAACGGGAGACCGTGTGTACGTACGACTGAGTGCACACACCTGGGTCTTTGACAATGAGAACAAACACAGCACATTCATTGGCCATTTGCTCTTTCCCTTGGAATAATTTGATCCATGTCTTTCCTGTTGATGTTTTTTTTTTTTTTTTCCCAGATGTGTCCTCTTAAAATGAACACCAGTTTTAAACTGATATATTAAGACTTAAAAATATACACTTGATTTTTAACTCTATTCAGTCTGCAGGATTAATGTATGCTTTGCTAAAAGAAACACATTGTCCTTGAATACATTGTCCTTGAGCTATGTATTAAAGTAAAATCATAAATAAAATTTTTATTCATCACTAAATAATGCTGGCATCCTCATGCCTCCATTCTGTTTGCTTCCTTCCCTTTCATTTCCTTGATTCAGTGTCAGTTGGATTCAGTTGTTCAGAATGACTTGCACTCTAACTGAACTTTTATTATTTATTATTTTTTAAATGAATCCATCAGTATTTATATTTAGATTGACCGTTACAAGTGTGACACACTCATGGTAAGAATTAAGCATTCACATAAAATCACAACAATTTTATCAGAATGTAGTTGAACAGGCAAAACACAGTAAAAAGGAAAAATGATTTCTGTTTTGATTTCAGTTATCTTCCAAAACACATTGAAAAGTCTTAAAAACATAAGTTGTTATTACATGTGATTTTAGTGATATTGCTAAGGATCAAAGAAATCTGAAAACTGCTTGATACTACTGACTAGATTATTATAGATGGATACTCTTGATTGATAGATGATTATAGGTTGATATTATGGCACAGTCTCAATGTTCGCCCTTACAGACTCACAGACGAGTTCGCAAGGGTTTTCTGGAGCACTTCAGTTAGATGGAGGCTGGCTGCCCAGAACTTGCATGTCCCCTCTTCCAGCAACGCCATTGTTGTCTGCTGAGGTGGTGGTGGTGCACTGCATCACTGGGTTTCATCAGGAGATAAGCAGGTTGCAGTCAGTGTGGCGGATTCAGGGGTATCGGCAATGTAAGGCTGGATGGGCCGGCTTCTTCACACTGCGTCTTCAGCACGTTAGCGCTATTCTGTGTGGCCTCTAAGCACCATAGCACCTCGGCACTTTGCAGGGTGGTCTGAAGCCTTGAATGGGTGAAGGCATGGAATAAGGGTTACCTCTTGAGTAGAGTAGCCAGAGAGAGAAACAGGTAGGCCCTTGACGAACATCAGCTCCTCAATCTTGTTTGGCTTGCTCTGTCCCATCGTCCTTCGAGGCAGAAAGGGACAAGCAGTCATCTTTGCAAGATCTCGGGAAGCCACCAGTGATCCCTGAAGCCAACATGGCTGGCGAGCTCGCTATCATGAAAATTTGTCATGCGATATGTGGGAATGTGCCAGAATCTTACGCAATGCTGTGATGAGCCTACATTTGTTTTCTTAATCTCTTTTACACACAGAACAAACAGCTAAATCACTGTATATAAGAAACCAGAAACCTATCCCCACCCTCTAACCACATAGCCTGTTGGTTCACAGCACACATCGATATGAAACACAACAGAAAACATCAAACATCAGCAAAATACACCCACTCACATTCCTATCTACTAATGCAAGCTGCTCTTCCTCCCCATCTTGCTGCTTCTGCTGGGTTTGCTGCTGTGACACAGAGAGCATTAGAGGGCACATACTGGCACACAGTTGAGTTAGTGGGCACATATCAGCACACATTAATTAATCAGTGGGGACATATTGGGCACAGTGCGTAGTGGGCACATAGGTGGGTTGGTTGGGTACATAGTAGCACAGTTCTGTACATTAGTGGGCACATATTGGCACACTGCAGTGGGCAGCCTTGCAGAGAGAGCTCTTCCTTTGTCCCTTTTTTCTGCGTCCCCCTGCTGCATCTTCCAGCTGCTTCCCCTTTGCTGCTCCTGCTGCTGCTTCTGCTGTGAGGCTGCTGGCTTTGCTGCTTGCTCATTGCTCCTCTGTGGAACCTAAAACCTGCAAATGGCTGTAAACAAAGTGCTGTTTCAGCTTCCGTTCAGCAACAGAGCACAGTAGAATAAAACGCTCACTCTTTCTCTCTCTCTCTCTCTCTCTCTTTCTTTCTCATGCAAACATACATACACTCTTTCTTTCTGTCTGTCTCTCAGTGTGACCTGCATGTTCAAGTAGTAGTTTTGCAGATTCTTGCTAGTCTGATGTCAGGCCAGCACTAATCTTCACTGTTTCTGTCTGTGATTGTGTGTGTGTGTGTGTGTGTGTGTGTGTGTGCGTGCACATGTTTGTGATCTGGCAGATCTACCTTGAGTTTATGAATGCCCTCTGACCCCTGTAGCTAGCTTCACTATGCAGTATGTGATCTTCACTGAGTGTCCAGGAGAAAGAACAGCACCACCTGGAGTCCAAAAAAGTCCACATCAACAAGTACTGCACAAAATGAAAGTAACTCTGGAACAGCTGTATTCCTCCCTTCCTATGGCCTCCATTTGATTTTTTCTCTCCCCATGGTTCAGATGGCCACTAGCCTTTCCTTTTTTCCTGCTCTCTCTCCCTCTCTCTCTCTCTGTCCCTCCCTCTCTCTCTCTCTCCCTGTTCTCGGTCTCTTTTCTGCCTCTGATCAAGCTGCTGCAAGTCTCCTAATGATTTCCCTGACCTTCTCTGAACTTCTGTCTTTTTTCTCTTGGCTCTGCTCTCATCTCTTTGTTCACGCTGTAGCTCTTTTATTTCAGAAAGAAAAGCGCAAAGCTGGAGACTGAAAATACAGCTATTACCAAGCATCCTTGGGCTACAGGCATCGGCTGAGTCTTCATGATGCAACCACAAGTAAGCTCCCTTGTTTTCATTAGAAATTATCAATGCGGACCACTTCACTTTCTAAAGGTAACACTAATCTTTCAAAGGGAATATTTTTACTGCCTAGAGCAAATAGGTAAAGAGAGGTTGTGAACATGGTGCACAGCTCTTCCATATCAACACCAGCCAGACCAAGCAGTGTCATTATTACAATCTTATAAACATGTTATATCACTCACACTATATAACACATCATACCACTTTATAACACTTGTGTTAATCATACTGCTTGATTGTGGCAGTAGCTGTCTTGCAATGTTCCAGTATCATGTTTCCTTATATCTCACTTGAACTGGATGTCATAACATCCTAAGTCTTTCACTTATCAAACACCACTACAAAGATGGCTGTCATACAACAGTTAACAATAGCTTGGCACTGTTACCAAGCATGACACTGCTGTCATAGCCATAATATATATATATCTTCTTCCAGTAACATTACCCATGAGGCTGCTTCTTTGAAAGGGCACAATTGCATATACTGGAAGTGAGGCCATTATGGTAAATATGTGTGTGCCTGTATGCATGTGTGTGTAACCTTGTGTGTGAGTGTGTGTATGTGAGTGCATGTGTGTATAACCTTGTGTGTGTTAGTCCTGCCCTGTCTGTTTCTGGAGTTGGATGAATGGTGGGGTTGCCATGGCATTTGACCCCAATCTGCCTCACTTGGCTTCAGTTTGTCAGTGGCAAAGGAGAGGCAGATGAAGGGCATGGCATGTGGACACACACACACACGCTCACACAGGTGAAAGTCACACATAGTATACAGTAACACAGAGACAGTTCCTTTATCTTCACACACACACACACATACACACACACACACACACACACACACACACACACACACACACACAGAGGGCACTCTCCATCACACTCCATCTCCCTAACAGGTGAAGTATAATGGGAGTACACACACATAAAGGACATGATGCAGAGACACTGACACACTTGCTTTCGACCCTAACACAGTCACACAACTCTTCATATACACACGCAAACACACACTATTGTATCCACTAGGGTATATAACTATGAATAAATGCAAGAAACGTCTGTGTGTCAGTGTGTGTTCCATGCATAACTCTCAAACCATTCATCCGATTTAGCTCAATTTTGATATGTGTTTTGCTAATGGTACAACTGAGCGCAGTGCCAAGTGTGGGGTTGTTTGGACAAAAAAAAATACTAAAGATATCATGAAATGAAGCACAGTAGCATCCTGCCACTCTAAAACCTGTAGTAGCCACTGCCCCCTCACATACAATGGGTACATTGCTTTATTGGAGGGAGAAAAAAGCCTCATGTTGTGGTATCATATAACTCTCTTTGTTAAGTTCGGTAAGATTCAGACGGAAACCCAGATGCAGATCAGTGTGGATTTATTAACAGTGGTCAAAAAATAACACAAAAAGGGGCAAACTTCCAAAAAACTGAGTTCCAAAAAACTGGTTCGGGAAAAACACACAAAAGATCAAAAACAAGGTACAAAGTCTATCAGAAGTCCAAACGGGCAGGAGGTAATCACAAAGAAACAGTAAGCAGTAAGCAAATAAGCAGTCCAAACTCAGAATATCCACAAGGCTCGAAAGGGCAAAACTCAAAAGGCTCAGATAGTACAAAATACATGGAACAGGGACCAGGGTAGCACGGGGAAAAAACAGAGATTACGACAGGTAACAGGTCAGGAAACGGACTCACAATCATGGTACGCGATTAGGCGATCAGACAAGGACTATGGAACAGACAAGGGTTTATATGGGAAACAGAGGCACTGGGGCAAACAGGAGGCAGCTGAGACTCATTACGGGAAAACAGAATCATGAGGCACAGGTGTGGAGCAGGGGAGGAGAAAGGGGCAGGGCAGATGAACAAAACAGAAACACATGGACACAAAAACAAACACAAGGGCTGCAGTACAATGGTAGTCCAGTGGGGGGCCAGGGTCTCAGGAAGCAGGATCATGACACTCTTACCATTCAAAAGCATTGGGATGTATCCCCTCGACCATGTACACATTTGTTAAGAGTCACCGATCTTACAAACAATATGCCAACCCATGCAAACGCTGGTAAGTAGTTCGTTAAAATGTAGGCTACATTAAAACAAGCGCATGTCTGGATATAGCCTATGATAGCTAAAGTTCGTTCAGAAATAAATTATGAGGTCTAAAACACAGGCATGGACTCTAGTTTATGAAGTAAGCCTCCATTATTCAGCATTAATTGCAACAACAACAAAACACACAGGCAATGGACCGGCTATGCAGCCTTCCTTTGGAAAAAAAGGTCTACAAACTGCGTGGACCTGAATATACATCATCATCACCGATTCAACCTGGACCTTCCTGCACATATGTAACTGGGCTACAAGTTTCTTTGAAGACATTGTTTATACCGGACTAGTATATTTTCATTGCACAACTTAGAGAGAATAGTAGTGGTCAGAAAGATATGAATCTAATCCACAATAAATGACTATAACACAATATTTGAAAACTGGAAAGTGAATAAAATACAGTATAGCCTATAGTGTATAACCTTAATCGGGTGACTCAACCATACTCATACCCCATAATGCAGACTCTAAGTATGTGTCCTGATAGATGATATCGCCCTGTGTGCCTACTGGGGCCCATCACTCTGTCTGTGCCCTTCTGACCGTAACAGAGAACAGAAGAGCTGCCAGAGGACTGGCACAATGAGGGCACCTCAGTTTCACACACACACACACACAGAGAGAGAGAGAGAGGTGTCATCTGGGGTGAATGAGGATATCTTAGCCCTAGTTGAAGTCTGAAGAAATACCAGCTATCAGACTATCAGATTCCTGCTGTATTCACCCACTACCAGTCTCTCTCGCTCTCTCTCTCTCTCACACACACACACAGAGAGAGAGAGAGAGACAGAGAGAGAAAGAGGTGTCATCTGATGGGGTGAATGAGGATATCTTAGCCCTAGTTGAAGATTCCCGCTGTATTCACCCACTACCAGTCTCTCTCGCTCTCTCTCTCACACACACACACACTGAAGTAAGGACATGTCACTTTTCTCTTCCCATCCCTTTCTTTCTTGGAATTTACTTTCTACTTCTTGGAACTGACTCTCTACAGTGGCTATGTCTCAATAATATCACACACACACACGCACACACAAACACGCAAGCACACACACACACAGAGAAAGAGAATGACGCACACACACACATAAAGAGAGAAATAAGATGACACACACACTATGCCCTGAGTCTCTCCACTACCCCAGTGCATACACACTCAAGGGCTCAATGTCCTCAGAAGGGTGTGCCGAACTGAAGTGTGAGGTGATGAATGCAGCAGGTGTCTGAATTCATTCTTGTCTCCTTTAGGCTGTAGACTTCACACACATCAGCTCACACACACACAGACACACACACATGCACACACACACACACACACACACACACACACACACACACACACACAGGAGCATTTCCCAGCTTAAGCTTCCTCTCTTTTAAGGGATAGACATAAATATACATGCATGTATGCATGCACGCACACACACACCCACAAACACACATACACAGGAGCATTTCCCAGTTTAAGCTTCCTCTCTCTCTCTCTTAAACATGCACAAGCACACACACACTTACACTCGCACACACACACACAGAAATACATAGACATACACAAAGTCAAACTCAAACACACACACAGACATATCATTAACTGAATCCCATCATTCCACAGGCTCTGCTGTTAGGAGAAATCAGAGTAGCACATGGGCATATTGACAGACATATTGGTCAGCCAGTGTATAGGGTTGATATTTTAAAACATACTAGTGCAGTGCTGCACAGTGAATCTTGTAGCCCAGTTACTTGTGTGCACGTAGGTGCATATTAAATCAGTCATGATATAGATTCAGGCCCATGCAGTTAACAGAAACTTTTATCAAAGGAAGGTTGCAAAGCCAATAGCAAGAGCTGAAATAGCATGTTGGGTTAGGTAATTAACAGCATGTTGGGTTAGGTAATTAATAGTTTGTGCCCTTTTAAGATGCATTGCATACCTGTGTATTTTGTTGCTGTTGCTAAATGATTAAATGCACGTCAATCATATAAGCTACAGAAGCCATGTCTGTGATATAGACCTCAGGAATGATTTTTGAATGTTATCCATCATAGCTGAGGTTCAGACACACTGCGTGTGTATGTTGTTGCAAGATCTGTGAATGTTAATCAGTGTGTATGTGTGTATCGTTGAGGTGTTACATCATAATTCCTATGAATGGTAACAGGGGTTTGACACCACAACATGATGGGCTACTTATCATAGGAGGCTTTTATCTCTATTCAGTTAAGCACTGGATGGCTGTCTATGTTTATCCCCTCAGATGTTATTGCATGGTGAACATTGGCAGATATTTTTTTTTTCAAATACTGAGAAAATGTGAATTTTGCTCTGGTCTTGAGAAAAACAACAACAAAAATGGAGCCCTCATTGCCAACATACAGGTCTGCACACAGCCAGTGCACGAGTCTGAGCCAGTGCATGAGTATGCACACAGACAGTGCACAAGTCTGAGCCAGTGCACGAGTCTGAGCCAGTGCACAAGTCTGAGCCAGTGCACAAGTCTGAGCCAGTGCACGAGTATGCACGCAGCCAGAGCACAAGTCTGAGCCAGTGCACAAGTCTGAGCCAGTGCACGAATATGCACGCAGCCAGAGCACAAGTCTGCACACAGACGGTGCACAAGTCTGAGCCAGTGCACAAGTCTGAGCCAGTGCACGAGTATGCACACAGACGGTGCACAAGTCTGAGCCAGTACACGAGTCTGAGCCAGTGCACAAGTCTGCACACAGCCAGTGCACAAGTCTGAGCCAGTGCACGAGTATGCACACAGACGGTGCACAAGTCTGAGCCAGTGCACAAGTCTGCACACAGCCAGTGCACAAGTCTGAGCCAGTGCACAAGTCTGAGCCAGTGCATGAGTCTGAGCCAGTGCATGAGTATGCACACAGTCAGTGCACGAGTCTGAGCCAGTGCACAAGTCTCCACACAGACGGTGCACAAGTCTGAGCCAGTACACGAGTCTGAGCCAGTGCATGAGTCTGAGCCAGTGCATGAGTCTGCACACAGCCAGTGCACGAGTCTGAGCCAGTGCACAAGTCTGAGCCAGTGCACAAGTCCATGTCAAGTCACAAGTCCTTAAAATTGGTTCTCCATCTCCACTCAGACTTGGACACCTACTGAAAGCCTGAAACACTCAACACAAAAACAGAATAGAAACCAAAAGACACAGCATTGACTTTCATCCTCTTTCTCTCTCTCTCTCTCTCTCTCTCTCTCTCACACACACACACACACACACACACACACACACACACTCAAGTCCTTTATGTTTGTCATTTTATCAGTGATAAAGGTATAGTTAATGATCTGTGTCCCCAAGATCCAAACCCAGTTATATGCTATTTCTGGATGGATCCAGGGATGTTTTTCTTTACCTTATTCCTGTCCATTTCAGAGCTTTCACTCTGAGCACATCGATAATAAATGCTCGGCTGAAATGCGTTCCCTGTTACCATCAAAAACTGATACAGTCCTTGAGCCAGACCTCCAAATTTGGCCCATCGGTACCACTCCAGAGCAGTAAAATTGCAATTAGAAAAATTGTGATAGCATTGCATTCAGAACTGCTTTTTTGTTTTATCAGCCTGCTTATGTTTATTATAAGCCTATGAAGGATTTTATTATAGGTCAATAGGGTAAAAAAATAACTAATAGATTTCACCACACAGTTTCCTCAGCTGACTATTTACGTTGACAACATGTTTTATATTGCAAGTTTTCTGAAATGACACATAAATATATAACTAAAGCATCATACACTTAAATATATGCAATAATTATTTGAATTTGGCTTGTACCATAAGGGTAAACAAGTTAACAGCCGAACCTATATATTTTCTAGAAGCATGCACCCTGTAGATGTGATATAATATGCACTGAGACAAGACTTCTTACATACCATGGACAATGTATAATCTTCTATGTAAACCCATGGGGCTTTAATAGGCAGTGCATCCCAAAATTGTTCATGTTAACACTGAATTTCATTTTCAGCATAGTCTTTTCACAAAAAGTTTGTTTGGCTGGAGAGGTGCAATGTAGGCCCTTCGCCTAAAATGTATGCAAATTATCACATCAGCTGGAGATTTTGAGAGGATATCAATCAGTTAATATTTTTACCTTATTCACCCATAATAGGGTTATAATGGGAATAAAGAGGGTGAAGGCACACACATAAAGCTACCACCAATGCAATGCTATGACTTATTTCCTAACTCTAGGGTGGTGTACCATTCCAAAAATCACTAGTGAGTAAGGCTACTGCCTTCAGATGGGACCGACCAACCCTCTGGCTCAAGGACTAATATCCTTGTCTTATTAAGTAAGAATTGCTGGGGCTGAAACTGTCCATGGACTAGGGGTTCACAATGTCTACCTCATCTCCCAAAATGACATGTGGCAGATTTATTTAAGTGATTGGGGTGGTCAGGCTCTGTTCCTGTAGCTGTCAGTCTCCATGTCCTTGGGCGATATGTGTGAGTGTGACTGCGTGCGTGTGAGTGTCCTGCACGACAGAAGAGGCTTAGACCCAGTCTCATTTCTCCTCCTTTAACACTAGCACTTTATTTTCAGCGCCCTCCAAAAGAAGACAACCCTCGTTGAAGAAGTGAAAAGTGTTAGGGGTAGAAATAAGTACCTACGGAATGGGATTCTATTTCATGCAAACTTGCCTAGCCAGCATCACCTTTGTAATGCACAGAGACAACATGGGCTACCAATAGTATATTTCACTGTTTGAAAATGCGGCTCATGTACATAGAATTAATCAGAGTTCTCCACATTCATAAATGCCACATGCCGAATGTTATCTATACTGGAAACCCCATAATTAGGATACTTTTGTTAATGTAAATGCAGGCATACAGGGAACTCATTTATTCAGAGAAATTGGACCTCTTACATATTTGGTGGCCTCTCAAAACTCAGCAGATATTTTTATATTTTCTAACGCTCATGTTCTGACTCATCTTAATTTCTTTACATTTGCATCAGCCCAGTCCCCGACATGTTTTGAAATTTGTACGCCTAATTGCAACAAAATCCATTGTGTTCATCTTTTCCCGAGCTGGCCTTCATCTTCCTTCATCTGTTTTCTGGACTCTCACTGTGTATCCTGGGTAATCATACCTACACTTATGTATTTGTGTGTGTTTGTGTTTGTGTTTGTGTCTGTACATGTATGTGTGTGTGTGTTTGTGTCTGTGTGTGTATGTGTGTGTGTGTGTGTTTGTGTCTGTGCATGTGTGTGTGTGTGTGTGTGTGTGTGTGTGTGTGTGTGTGTGTGTGTGTTTGCATCTGTGTATGTATGTGTGTGTGTTTGTGTCTGTGCATGTATGTGTGTGTACATGTAGTATGTGTGTGTGTGTTTGTGTCTGTGTGTGTGTGTGTGTGTGTGTGTGTGTGTGTGTGTATGTGTTTGTGTCTGTGCATGTATGTGTGTGTGTGTGTGTATGTGTTTGTGTCTGTGCATGTGTGTGTGTGTGTGTGTGTGTGTGTGTGTGTGTGTGTTTGTATCTGTGCATGTATGTGTGTGTGTGTGTTTGTGTCTGTGCATGTGTGTTTGTGTTTGTGTCTGTGCATGTATATGTGTGTGTGTGTGTGTGTCTGTGTGTGTCTGTGTGTGTGTATGTGTTTGTGTCTGTGCATGTATGTGTGTGTGTGCTTTAAAAGAGGGACTCTCCTGCTCCTGTGGTCTCTGTCCTCACTTGAAGACAGGTCACAATTAAAGCTGCTGCCCACTGAAAGGAGTGGGATAATAGATTGTCACACTCGGCACATGCTCCTTAATTACCATGAGGATGGGTTGGGCCTGGGCTGGGCTGGCCTATGCTGGTGAAAAGGGGGAGCGTGGTAGAGGTGGAGAGAGAATGACAGGGCATGAGAGTGGGAGAGAGGACAAAGATGGAGGTATGGCGAGGAGGAGAAGTATAAAATGATGATAAAGAAAATGAGAGGGCGAGGGAAGAGATGGCAAGCTTGTCCTGTCATTCATTGCAGGTAATTCTGACGCACACACACACACAGCCTCTCCATCCCCCAGTCTGCTCCTCTCCTTGGTTAGATTTCAAATCCAATCAGTGATCATCCTCAGTGGAGACAAGGACACACAAGGACAGGACACTTACTTGGAAAGTTCCAGAAAAAAAGGGTTATAGGGTCACTAGCACCCCATAACTTGCTAAGGTCTTTTCTTCATACATGTTGTGTTGTCATGTGCCCCTAACCATTAATTCTCTGTGTCCAGTCATCCTGCCCCAGTTCTGGTCTTCAGCTGGTTTGAGTGTGTGTGTGTGTGTGTGTGCGAGCGTATGTAAAAGAGAGAAAGTTTGAGCAAAAGTCAAGAGTGTATCTGTGAGTCTTCTTGTTTTCACACTGAATTTCCATTCATTGTTTACCTGACGCAAGCATAAACACAGCTGCCATTTATGAACTGTGGTTGGGGACTTATTCTTTTCATAATGAGGTTGGGATGAAATTACATCATCACTAGCAATGGGTCAGAATTAAAGGTGTGTATGTGTGTGTGTTTATATGTGTGTGTGTGTGTTAAGACAACAACAAAAGAGAGATGTGTGAGTTTGCTGAGAGGCATGAGAAGAAGAAGCATGTAGACTACACCACTGCGTCTTCACACCCAACATCAGCATTTGCTCTCCAGATTATTGCTATACACTCCCTGTTCCCCCAGTTCCTTATGACACACACACACACACACACACACAAACACACACACACACACACACACATACACTTGTACACACACATACACAGACACACACACACACATACACATGCATACATACATACACACACACACACACACATACACACACACACACACACACACACATACATATACACATGCACACACACATACACAGACACACACACACATACACACACACACATGCATACATACATACACGCACACACACACACACACATACATATACACATGAATACACACATACACACGCACGCATACACATTTACGCATACACACGGACACTCACACACTCACATACTCCCACATGCAGATAAAAAAGCCTTGCCATGATGGATGTCCAATCTATACAATGCAGGCCTGCTCTGGATGTATCTGCCCCTAGGGGGTATTTATTGCCTCTCATACAGGCCTGGCGAAGCAGGAGTGATTGGAAAAGGATTGGGAATGAGCACATGTGTGTGAGTGTGTATGAATGTGTATGTTTCCCAAAGGCATTAACACTTCTGCTGTGGAAGGTGTTGGGGTAGCTGAATTGTTGTCCTGCTAGAATGATGGTGTTAGAATGACTCCACTTACTCCACTGTGTATCACATGCTTGCCTGCCTGCCTGCCATCTACCTCTCTTCCTGCCTACTTGTTAACTGCTTGCCTGCCTGCTGGCTAACTCCCTCCTTGCTTGCCCCTCTGCCCCTTTCACTTCTTTGGGCAGGGTCCTCACCATGTGTGGTGTGTATGGTTGACAATGTCTCTGGTCAGGTCCCTTGCAGATCTATCTGATGGTGCCTTGGGGAAACTGAGAGAAGACCTGAATTACCTAGCTTGTCTACTGGATGGTGGACATGCTGCTGCCGGTGGTCTCAGAAGGTCTCAGAACAGGGCAGGGCTGGGCTTAAAATTGTCAACAACAAGCCTCTACCCTGTACACTTGACAGTCTATCGCCCGCATGATGGCTTTATAACTGGCCTTTCAGGATGCCATACCTTTGCCTTCATAGATAAAGAAATCCCATGTGTAGCCGTTTGAGTCAGCAAGCACAAAACATTTATAACCCCATTTCTGGGCGATAAACCTGGAAAGCCCGGGGTTATACCTCCCAATTGCAACCAAAAGACAATGTATTCAAGCCTTCCAGGCCTTCCAGGCCTCTTACTCTTATGCTGAACTGAACCCCAAAATAACCACCATCATCTCAAAGTATTTACAAATATATACAAAAGCATAAACTAAACTCGTATGAAGCAAAAGGGGAAATTGTGCTGAATGTCCGACAGGAGTGGGACGGGAAGGTGAGAGAGAGCTCAAGGTGTTGAAAGTGGTAGTCCTATGTAGGTGTAAGTCCAACCCACCCCCAGAACAGCGCTTGCTGGCGCCCCCTACAGAGGGAAACACAAAGAAAACAGCAGAATACTGTTAATGTGAAATATACTGATATTACACAAACATTTGTTTTTTCTAAGTTAGCCTGTGCTAGCCAATGCAACTGTGAAGCCATCAGTAACCTCCGACATGAATACACCTCCTCAACAAAAAACTCATTTTTAAACAGAGGGTTGTACCCGTGATGTGTCACCCAGGTAACCTGGACTGGACTCACACTGAACACGCCTCGGCTCTGACACTAGGATTCAAGGTGGGTTGATTGGCAGGTTGAGTGGACACCCTACCCTTTGTCGGTTCACTGTGAAAGGAACACGTGAAATTCAGGGAATAAACACTGGATATTCGTCAGTGTGAAAAGACTGGTATCTCTCCTCTCTCTCTCTCTGTTCTGTTTGGCTTTTAAAAGGTTGTGTTCACATATGGTGTAATTTCTGTGTGTGTGTGTGTGAGAGAGAGAGAAAGAAAGAGAATAAAAAAGAGTGAGTATGTGTGTGTGTGTGTGTGGTTACACAGGCTTGCTTTTTTAAATAAAGGCCTTGGTTTTGGCATCTCATCTGTGCATCACTGAAAGCCTCAGGTATGGTGTGGCTGCTCCAATGGTTCAGAACTTGAACGCGTGCATGTGTGTGTGTGTGTGTCTGTCTATCGACAGTGCTGGATTGGGGACAACCAGTAAGGACAGGTCACTGCTAGGATAGTGGAAGGATGGTCAGCTTCTTTCTGTCTCTTTCACTCTCTCTCTCTGTATCTTTCTGTTATTTTTATTCACTTGTTCATCTCTTTCTCACTTCTCTCTCTCTCTTCAATTTCAGCTTCTCTGTCTTTCTGATCTCACTCTAAACCTCTTTTACTTTCACTCATTTTTGCTCCCTCTCTCCTCTATTATTTTTTCTCTTGCACTCTCTTTTTCCCCAGCCATTCTCTCTCTCTCTCTCTCTCTCTCTCTCTCTTACACACACACACACACATACACACACAAAGACCACCACTACCACTCCAAGGGTTCAAAAATCACACAGGATACTTTCTACATGTGACTATGGAGCTGAATGAGCCCCTTAATTGGATGATACCAATACCAAACAAACAGGGGTGATACAGGTAGTAAAGGAATTAGATTAAAACAGCCACAATGGAACAGAGAGAGAGGAACAAACAGAGAGAGAACCTGAGAGACCCACAGAGAACCAATCCAACAGCTAAGAGATGAGATTCTCTGCAATCACTGAAGGACTACGAAACTGTCTCCTATCTCTCTCTCTCTCTCTCTCTCTCTCTTTTCCTCCAGATGTGCAGAATAGCATTCAAGTGCAGAGGATCCCTTGTAAAGTGCTCCATTTGAATGTAGTGATCCTGACTGCCTTCTCTGATTCTCTGGGCTTATAGACTATAAATAAAACACACACTATGAATCTTTACAACACGCTGGAGGAACAGGTCTGTTGTACTGCCATTGCTGAAATGAATGGAATTACATGTACTGAATAGTGTGAGTGGGCGTGTGTGTGTGTGCGTGTGCGTGCGTGTGCGTGCGTGTGCGTGTGTGCACATACATGTACGGGCTTGCTGTATATATGCAATAGGATTTCCCAGCTCTCCCTCATAAGCTGCTCAATATCTCATCCTCATCCCAGTCAACCTGAGTGTACAGGGCCAGGACTGAACTGCTAAATATTCATCAGGCATGAATCTGCGCACACACAAACACACACACACACACACACACACACAAACACACACACACACACACACACACACCAACCAGCCGCTGTTTGCATCAGCTCTCCACTCCATCTCCCTGCTCAGCTTCAGTCCCGTGCTGCCTAATAGTTATTGCATTTTCCCCTTTCTGCCGCAGAGTGTGTGATAAAGGGAGAAAAAAGAGAGGGGTGGAGAGAGAGAGAGAACAGACTGCATTTTCACTTGCAAATGAAAAGCACCCAAGCTGAACAAGCTCTGACGCCTGGTGAGGCAAGGCGAAGCAAGGCAAGGCAAGGCAAGATAAGGTAAGAAAGAAAGAGAAAAAAGAGAGGGGTGGAGAGAGAGAGAGAGAGAACAGACAGAAAGAAAGAAAGAAAGAAAGAAAGAAAGAAAGAAAGAAAGAAAGAAAGATGTCTACCCCGTGAGGCTGTGACCCATCATGAGAGCCGAGAGGTTAACACACACCACTTAGATGAGCACATGAGCAACAGGCTGCAGGGCCTGGGAGCGGTCATGAATTGACTCAGTTATGGCACAGCTAACGCACACCCCATAGACACACACACACACACACACACACAGTATATTCATAGGCTGGAGGGAAGCTCATATTTGTTCTGCCTTGGTCATGACTTTACTTTGACCACACAGACCAATACACAAACATGCATTTGGCAGTATTTCACTATTCACTATTTGCTAACACTCACACTCTACACCTCTAATTCTCATGCAATGCTAATAATGCCTGTGTGTGTGTGTAATTGTAAGTAGAATAAGAGTCCCCAACCATAGTAGGTAAATGGCAGCCCACCATGTTTTCTAGCTTCAGGTGAACAATGAATGAAAATGAAGTGTTAATGCAGGAGGACTTACAGATAGACTCCACACACACACGCACGCACACACACACACACACACACACACACACACAACAGCAGAGGACTAGTCCTGGAGCACAGCAGTGTTGAATGCACACAGAATGACAGAGTGGTGACACAAGCACACACACAGATGACAGTTAAAAACACATGCATAAGCACACATAGATAGACAAAGGAGAACACAGACACACACACACACACAGAATAATGACAACATCGAATTCAAAGTCGCTTTTATTGTCAATTTCTTCACATGTACTTGACATGCAAAGGAATCAAAATTACGTTTCCCACTATCCCATGCGTGGACAACAGTAAAGTGAACTGTAAGTGAACTTTAGACCTACCTGTCAGAGAAGAGAACATGCAGGGCATGTGTTGGAATCTTGTATGTGATGATCTCTCTCTCTCTCTCACACACACACACACACGCACAGACAGTGACAGAAGTAGGGGTGTTAGCTAACAGCATGCCTGCAGTTCACTTACAGTTCACTAATGAGTTTTGCCCTTGTTTCCCAAAGCTGAACATGGATGACCTACATATATCTGGGAAACAGAAGGCGGCAAAAATAGCTCAGGAAGATGGAAGGCTATTGCCTCCCTGGCAGGGTTTGGTGCAGACCTGTTATTGTGGGATGGTAAGTGTGCCCATGGTGCATCTCAAGGGGCACATTTTCACCTGTTCAAAGCCTCATGAACATTTCAAGAGTGGGTTGAGACTAAGAGAACGAGGTTGGTGCGCGGAGACCGGAGAGTGATGATGAGACAGTACAGGAATGTTGACTAGATCCCCTGATGTGTCAGAAGCTTTTTTACTCAGGATTTTCATGCCTGAGCTGCAAAATGGTCTCTGGTGGACTAAGTATTTGTAAAGTGGAAATGACCCTTTTAACAGAAAACTGAGGTCATCTTGTGTGTGTGTGTGTGTGTGTGTGTGTGTGTGTGTGACACACTCGCAGCTATCTCTTTCACATCCCTGTGATGCACACGTCCTTGGTAGAGTAATTGACAGGAGCATGTGCCGAGTGTGACAATCTATTATCCCACTCCTTTCAGTGGGCAGCAGCTTTAATTGTGACCTGTCTTCAGGTGAGGACAGAGACCACAGGAGCAGGAGAGGAGAGGAGCATTTTTCAACCCAAGTCTTTTTTTAAAGGCCACACACACACCACAGGAGCATTTCCCAGTGTAAGCCTCCTCTCTCTTAAAGGACATACATACACATGCACTTACACACACACACACACACACACAGGAGCATTTCACAGCTTAAGCTTCCTCTCTTTTAAGGGATAGACAGACATATACACGTATGTATGCACACACACACACACACAGGAGCATTTCCCATCTTAGGCCTCCTCTCGTTTAAGGGATAGACAAACACACACACACACACACATTTCCCGCCTAAACCTCCTCTCAAAGGACACACATAAGTCATGTTTGGATAAGACATAAGACTCCAAGGTAAAAAGAAAGTATCTCTAGGGGGAAGAGAGAGAGAGCGGTTAATGGAAGCAGCTAAAGACAGGAAGAAAACACTGAATGCATTTAACAGCACCAATACCTGTAATTGGATAAGGTCTTGAGGGATGCTCAGTTGTGATTTGAAATATGCAGAATAGAAATTACCTGCACAGGTCGCATTAAGAACTCCACCAAAGCATTCTAGCATCCGTGTCCAACCACGCGCCTCTATCTGCATATAAACGAGGTGTAATATTCCCTAGTTTATTTTTCCTTTTGAATGTACACAAAGCAGATAGGCAGCGAAGCGCATGAATGGCTCAAGCACGTCTCTAAAGCGAGATCAGAAACGTGCTTTTGGGTCCAAAACGACATCCCTCAGTCCTTCTGACCTTCCACACGTTATGAGGCTTTCACATCCTAACCGTGGTGCAGCAGTGCCCCCTACTGGTTGCATGCTTAAAAATTAGAAGCATTTTGGCCACAGCCTGAATGTGTAGATGCCTTGAAGCATCTCAGCATGCTATTAACACATTTTAATAGGTGTGGCCTTGAACAGCATTACATTGGAGATGTAAAAGATCATATTCTTCATAATTACAACTCACAAGCTTGATGTTCCATATTGGCTCAAGGTTTGGAAACAGAGGGGCCATCGTCTCTGTGTGTGCGCTTTTAGAGACCACAGGATTATACTAATGTAATGTGTGTGTGTGTGTGTGTACCTTAGGAGATTACAAGGCTGCACTGATTTGTTGATTCTCCAGTGAACTCCAATCACGTATGATATTAACTGACAGAAAGCATTACATATACATATATACACACACACTCATATAACCAGATCGCAGATTGTCATTTCAGCTGGCATTTTTTTCAGTGAGTTGCTAACTTACTACACACACATATTACTTACACACACATACTACCATCATGATCCATGAGCTGTGTGATCTCCTGGTCATAAAACTGATGTTATTATACTACTGATTAAACTCTTTTTTTGGCCTAATGTGGCTGGTGTAATTGCTCAGGGTATTTCAACCATGAATAATAATAATAATTACTTGTGCTATCAGATAGTGTCAAACAACTTTTGATCTGAAAAAAATCACACACACACACACACACCAGTGAATGAACAGAGAGTCGACTTTGAGATGTTGTTGCAGCTTTTATTTTCCAGATGTGTCGCCACCATCACCCGTTACACACTGATGCGCTCAGCCAGAGGTTGGGGGATGGGAGGGGGAAGTCAGCTGGGATGGTCCGACCCCCGGTCACAAGCCCAGAGGTAAGGAAAGGTGTGTAAGGGGTCAGGGGGTCAGACAGTTCTCACAGGACCCGGCGAAATGTACTAGGGACAGGAACACAGACAGCCAACCAGCCTCTCTGAATGGCTCTATGCAGCCTGAAAGCCTTTCTGATTGGCTCTGCATAGCCAACAAGCTTCTCTTGATTGGCTGCCAACACCCGGTAAGCCTCTATGTAGCAAGCCTTTCTGATTGGCTCTGCATAGCCATTGAGCCTTTTTGATTGGCTCTGAGCAGTCAACAAGCTTCTTTGATTGGCTCTGAGCACCTGCTTCCAGCGCTGCTTCCTGTCCTTTGGGACTCTACTCAAGTGCAATTCTGTGCTCTCAGTCCTGATGGGCACGTCAGCTTGCTCAATCTCTTACTCAAACACAGGGGGTCAGGGTGGGGAGCGGTGGGGTCTGGCTTGAGCTCTCTGTAGGCCCTCCCCAACCCCAAAGCATGCACATAACACCGGAGAGACAATTAGAAACAACAACAAAAAAAAAAAACATGAGAGAAAAATAAATACATTTGGGATAAAAAAAAAATCTTAATACATTACTTAAGTTTTTATTCCTTTTGTTTGTTTGCTTTTTCTGTCTTCTACTTGGATGTGTTTAATATATATATATTCTAAACACACAGTACTTTTTACAATTTGGTGTACAAGTTCTTCTCTGTCTTGTTAGCTGGGGAAAGGGGGGGGGGGGGGGTTGGGAAGGGGAGGGTGGGAAGGTGGGTGAGTTAGCCCCTATGGGTGGGGTTGGGGGGTTGGGGGCTGTTTCAGCAGAGGGGATGTACAGCAACATCGGCAGGCACAAGGTGAAGGGGTGAGGGGTGAGGGGTGGGGGGTGAGGGGTCGGGGGGAGCAGGTCCATCATCCCTGATTGCCATATGCCATTAGAGGAGAAACAGGATGGAGTTCCTGACTACTCCTCTTCTCTTCATCCACTTGTTCTTTTCTCCTCTCCTCTTCTTTTCCTCTTTTCATCTCTCGGATGCCATCTCCAGGAAGAGCTTAAGCAGGAGTGTGAACAAACAGATGAAAGAAAAGATTGGAAAGAGAGTTGAGGTTGAGAGAGGCTGAGAGAGAGAGAGAGAGAGAGAGAGAGAGAGAGAGAGAGCAACCAAAGAAAATGGTTAAGATAGTGACAGACTTGACTTAAAAAGAGATGGAGGTCAGGAAAGAGATGGAGGGTGAGAGAATGAGAGAAAGAGGGAGGAAGAAAGAGAAGGAGGCGGAGCCCAGAGCGGAGGGGAGAGGGCTTTGAGGAAGAAACACTCATCTCAGGTTGGCCCATGACCAGTAGAATCTTGGTAGCACTATCTCTTCTCTGGGGAAACACACACAAGGACAAAGGAGGACCATTACAAACACAACTCTACACAGCCACACAAGTGTGTGTGTGTGTGTGTGTGTGTGTGTTTGTGTGTGTGTGTGTGTGTAAAAGAAAGAAACATCCTCATATGCAAACTTTAGTTACTTTAGTAACCTGTTACATGTCAAAGCAGAGACCATCAGTGCACTGAGCACAGATACCCCATCATGACCATTAAGATGTCCAGTCACACGTTCTGAGTGATCTTAAGAAACTAGAGCCAATCAGAAGCATGTGAATTTAAAAATCACATTCATCAACTAGACAAAGAGACTTGAAATTATCATTGGTCAGTGGGGATGCTAATATTGTTTAAGTTACAGTTATCTTCATAGTGATCGTCCCTGTTCTGAATGACCTTTAGGGGTCACATAAAGGTTAACGCTGTCCTGACCTTTGCCCTCCTCTGGGTCCCCTTCAGGGCCTGCTTGACTTTGGCGTCGCAGACTGAAGTACTTGGTCTCCACTTCCTGTTAAACACAAACATCACACACTTTACAGCAGAACACACACATACACTCACACGCACACCATACACTTTACAGCACAATTTGAGACTGGGGAACAACTACGGAACAACTACTGAAGAAAAACTACTGAAGTCTCTTGAGTCTACAGTGTTGTGCTGTGAATTAATCTTTGACTGCCATGAATAAGTAAAAGCACAGGATCACTTTTGATCTGGTAGGACACACACACAGTTACACAGGTGGGTCCACAACACACACATCCAGACCTACACAGGTGCAGAGAGACATAGACAGCCAGACAGATGCTCGCACGTATACACAAACACAAACGCTCATCTGCAGACAGACATGGATGCTTGCGCACACACACACACACACACACAAAAACACAGATATGCACCTTGAGCTGGTTGAGGCTAGCCTGCAGATTGCGCAAGTGTGTGAAGACCTGTCGGTTGAAGGTGGAGATGCTGCCGGTGGGGTACCCCGAGGGGCAGCGCAGACTGATGCCCGAGTCGCCCACGCAACCTCGCGACAGAGCCAGACCCTTCGCCCCCACCGCCAGCTCGTCGTCCGTGCTGCTCTCACCAGAACCGCCAAAGCCCTCCAGTACCAGATAACCTGCTACCAGGGGGGAAACACAATGGGGAAGATGGATGTTAAATGAGGTTTCTGATTTAAAAAAGTAACAATATTTCCTCATCTGATGTGCAGATGTCTACTTGCACAGTATAATGTACCGTCTCTATATTAAAGAGGCTAAACCAACCACCATGTGTCCTTAGCTCATAAGAAAGGCTGGACAATTAATCAAGAAATGAATCAAACTATTTCTAACCCTTAATCAAGAACGATTAAGTCCATGGCTATTAGTTATTATTTAATCTGTAAACTTTTGTCTTTACAGTATGTGTATTCCACTGTACTATACTGTACTGTTCCATGAAAGTACACTTCCACATGTGTTGTCCCACAATGCTTCCCTGTTCAGTCAATAAAATGTGTTTTTGATTTGAGGTTTTATCGCCCAGGAAGCAATAGTTCAAATATCAATAATAGTCAATATGGGAAAATATATCACAATCAAAGTTTTTTGCCACATGGCCCAGCCCTACTCTTATAAGAATTAAGAAATTATTCCGTAGTCTGTATACAAATCCCAACACATCAGCTTTGCAGTTACTGAATGTGTCCACCAGAGGGTAGTGAAGGGGCTCGGTCTGCTCACCATAGTCCTCAGCTGCCTCGAAGAAGCCTGTGTCCCCTGAGGCAAGGTCCTGCGGCAGCCCCCGCCCTGCTCGGGCATCGATGCCCCTCCCTGAGCCGTTTTCTATCGCCGCCCTGGTAGGGGAGTCTGCAGCAGGCGTGCGCAGCGACGTGGTCCGCAGGAGACGGCTTCCGGAGCCGCGGCCTCCACGAGTGCTCTCCTCCTGAGTCATAAGCTGAGCCAGCAACACCTGCTTCAGGGACGCCACTGATGCAAACACAAACACACACAGAAAAACATATTAGAAAAGCAACAGCAGTGGCACAGGCATTTTCGAAAAACAAAGTCAACTGTGTGTGTGTGTGCTCTCTCCTTCTGAACACCTGTATTTTCCAGTTTGTGTGTGTACAATCTCTACTCACATGTTTTGGGCTCCCGAGTTTTGTGTGTGTGTGTGTGTGTGTGTATGTATGTGTGTGTGTGCGCGCGTGCGCTCTCTGCTGACATGTTTTAAGCATGTGTGCACCTCTGAATGTGTTTGTGTGTGTATACTCTCTACTCACATGTTTTGGGCACCTGTGTTTGTGTGTATGTGTGTGTGTGTGCACTCTGTACTCACATGTTTTGAGTGCCTCCTGCGCCCTATAGGGTTCCAAATCCCTGCCGTCTGTAGCCCCGCCCACCTGCTGCTGCTGAAGGAACGCCATCCTATCAGCCCCCTCTGCGTCCAGGTAGGAGCCTTCCTCTGGGATAGTGTCATCTTCCTCGTCCGCCTTCATCGTCCCTGTGGTGGACACAGCACAGTGGTCAATGCAGGACAAAGGGACACTGTCCTCTGCAAGCAGCACATCAGGGGAGACGGGCAGTGAAGGAGGGAGGTGTGTGAATAGGGAAGTTAAGAAAAGAGGGAGAACAGAAAGAGCCAAGGAGAGATAGAGAAAGAGTATGAAGCGACAGAAAGGGGAAAATTTAGAGAAGGGAGAAAGGAAAGAAAAACGGTAGACAGAAGATAAAAAAAGGAAAACAGTAGAGAGAAGAAAAATAAAATAAAAACAGTAAAAGGAGGAAAAAATAAAGAGAAAGTGCAGAAACAAAAAGT
>JAIFZK010000008.1:6397500-6455000 GCA_027481765.1 Tenualosa thibaudeaui
CCTTCAATACACACACACACACACACTTCAGGAACCCAAGTACTAGGGACAAATCTCTCTCTCTTCCTCACACACACACACACACACACACACACACACACACACAGTGAGTGCCTCTGTGCTCATCCTAGACAGAGGTGTATTGTGTACCATGCATCTGTACAATGTCCTCCAGGTTGGTGAAGATGCTCTTGATGTCAGCAGGGGGCAGTATATTGTCTCGGGTGAGTTTCTGGTAGAACACAAAGTCTAAGACCTTCAGCCGTCGCACGTGGGACCACTCTGTATGGAACAGCTCTGAAGAGAGAAGGACACACACACACACACAGTTAGTGTTAGCTGTTGGTTCACTACTCAGTCTCGTTCTTTTTCCTATCAACAGCACTCAATGAACTCCAACAACAGGGCTATGGATTGAATCACACCAGATTTTTTCTTTAGGAATTGTATAATTTTGCACTACTTATCATTGTAAATGACATTTACCACACCTACAAACAAAATGGACTGACAGATAAGTTCAATGAAGAGAATCTTTTAATCTCAATACTCCCAGACTCATGCTTGTTTACATGTATGTCTGTGTGAAGGCATTGGACAGGAAGTTACCATTGATGACTTCCTGTCTTTTGATCTGGTGGGGCGTGAGGCCGGCCAAAACCTCCCGGGTCACCAGCTGCTGCCAGTTGGGCCGGTCGAGGTCAGAGTCCATCTCCGAGGCCTGGTCATCCTCACTCTGCGTCTCTGCTGAGCCCATGATGCCCAGCCTGCCACACAAACAAATACAAACAAACAAACAAACACACACACAAACAATCAGTTATCACAGTCATGAGCATTCATGTAAATATACCTGTATCCATCTTAACCTGCCTAAAGGTTTAATGTCCTTACACCTTCTACAATGTAAACTTTCAGGCGTATCTTGCTTAATGGGAGAGAACTACTGACCTTCTCAACAGCTTGGGTGTCCCTCCCTCCAGAAACCTGAAACAAAGAACCTGGGTTGAGTCTCAGGTTTTCCACTTTATTAGAAACAGATTACTTGCATGAAATTCTCATATCTGTTTGGGTGTTTCTGTCATTAATATATTTGTCATGGCCCCCTTTCTTCAGGTCTATCTATCTGTGTGTGTGTGTGTGTGTGTGTGTGTGTGTGTGTATGTATTGCTGTTCCTCTCCTCCTCCTGTAGCTGCTAAAATGTTTGTGTGTGTGTGTGTGTATGTATTGCTGTTCCTCTCCTCCTCCTGTAGCTGCTACAATGCGTGTGTGTGTGTGTGTGTATGTACACACATACCTGTCACTGTCCCTCTCCTCCTCCTGTAGCTGCTCCAGGTTGCTTGGGCTAAGGTCCAGGCCACTAAGGGGTGACTGTGGGCTGTCCACCGTGGTCTCTGAGAGCAGCCCCTCAGCCAGCCGCAACGGCCCAGAGAGGGGTGACATGCCTATGTGGAGAATCATGTGGAGAGTCAAGAGACATCTACAGGCCAGGCAAAAAGTGTCACTTGCCCACCGACATCATGGAGCTGTAGGCTTTGTAGTCTCTTAGTGCCCTAAACAAACTGTCAAATAGAGCATTGCATAGTTTCTACAACAACTCCCACACTGAAGTTGCACCAAACTGCACCAGGCACATTGTGAACATGGAAACAAGTCAATAACAGAACTCAAACTAAAGAAGAACATGACAAACCTTGGCGACAGCAGAACAGATGGAAAATGTTCTCCTCTGAGTGATTATTTTGTGGAGCAACACTTACTTCTCATTTGGACTAAATGTGGGCGGTGGTAGCATAGTGGTTAAGAAACCTGGCTATTGTGCAAGTAGCCTGAAAAGTTGGGTTCGTAAAAATGTGGGTTCGTATCCCAGCTGCCACCGTTGTGCCCTTGAGCAGGGGAGACTGGCCTTGAACAATTGATAGTTGACAAGTTATATTTGGATAAAAGCGTCTGCTAAATGCATAAATGTAAAAAACATCCCTTAGACACCAGAAAACGTATCTACTCATGTATCAGACATCAGTGTTGACTGTCCTCACAGACAGCTGGATCAGTGGAGGTGTCAGTATGTATTAGGTGTTTGTATGTATATGTGGATGTGTGTGTGTTGGTGAGTCTATATGTGTGTATGTTACTTGTTGAGGGACTGTATGGGGGGGCCCTGGCGAGATCAGCGGGGTAGCTGTTTTGTGTGTGTGTGTGTGTGTGTTGCTCACTACTATCGGAGTCCCTGGCGGAGAGGTCTAAGTCTCTAAAGGTCAAGGGGCTGTAGATGGGGGACCCGGCAAGACCGATGGGGTAGGTGAGCTCCGAGCCCTCGCTGGACTGACTGCCTCGCAGACGACTCCCATCTAGGGGCTCCGACACGCCCATGGCTGGCTGGGACAGCTGCTTCTGGGGGCGCTGCTTACTCTGGTCCATAGCACGGCCTACTGCTCCACACACACACACACACACACCGTAAATACAAATATTAAAATACACATCCCAGGTGTACATGGGATTCAATTTACATATAAATATATTGTATCATGCATCACACACATAAACATAATAACACATGCATGTGTGTTGAAATAACAAGCTAAATATACAGGGCAGAGATACTGTGTGTGTGTGTGTGTATATACATGTGTGTGAATGTAAACACACAAAGAGAAATTTGTCTGTCAGAAGGCAAACCAACATTACCACTGACGGGGATGCTTAGGGTGAGTACTACAAGCTCCAGTGTGATTATGCTTTATTGTGAACATTCCCAGATAGACTAGTGTCCCTCTGATGACTCGTGTGGCTGGCATGAGGAGTTATGGGAGCTTACTTGACGTTGCATCATTGCGGCTGAGACGCCTCTGAGGCCCAAGGATGCTGGGAAATCGAGTTTTCTTCACCTTTTCCTCTCCCTCCTTCTCTGGAGGCTTGGCACTTTTCTGTTTGAAGTGAGACAGCACAGGGGACATTAACTAGACCGAACACTCTGCGTGTGTGGTGTGTTTGTGTGAGTGTGTATGTGTGTGTGTGTTGTGTGTGTATGCATACACAGACACAGCCAAAGACACAGAGAAGAGGAGTGAAAGACCAATCACGTCTTACTTTCATCTTGGGCAGGAAGTTGATGCGGACTCGTTTGGCCTCCAGGTTGCGTTGTTCCTTCACCCGCACGCCCAGGTGCTTCATGTAGGTGAAGATGACATACTGCATGGTGGAGCTGCAGGGGGCAAAGTTCAAAGGTCATTCACATTCCCAGCCTTTGTGAGGGCCTGGTGATCTTTCATGATGAAACAGCAGACAACAGCTGATGCCCAACAGATAAAACATCATTCATTTTATAGTTTAAATCCAGCCATCTTACCTCTTCTCCTCCTCCAAAGGCTGAGAACTCACCCTGCAATATAAACACACTTTGAGTTAGAAGCCTGCTGACTCAAACACACACACACACACACACACACACACACACACACACACACACACATTAGACATACGTGTGACCTGTGTGTAATACACTGAGATTAAATGCTGAAGCATCATATCACCGGTGTGTGTAACAGACACAGTGAGCATGTGACTTAAACAGAGAGGCATAGTTTCCATGTGATTTGATATGGGTTTGATTGATGTGTGTGTGTGTGTGTGTGTGTGTCTGCTGGAAACTGCCTGACGGTATGAGTGTGTGACACATGCAGGGAGGGGTGTGTTCAGGGGGACATAAGACAGGTGTGTTAGAGAGGTGGGAAGTGTGTCTTTGGGCTACATCCATCTATCCTGTTCTCTCAGTCATGTGATAAATAAAGCTATATCTAGTTCACTCTCGTCACTCTAATTTCTCAAGATTGTTCACATTTTCAGCTGAAATGCATTGTAGCTAATTTGGATAAAGTTGAGCCATTTTAACTTCTTTTATTCACTCCAGTGCACAAGAAGCACAAGTTTTATCACACGTTCTTTAGTCACTCTTGTCCATACAAAGTGAATTTCTTCAGGCGACTTCACAGCTTTAGTCGCTCTTGGTATAAACACACACAGTTATGAATGGTGCTACAAAGAGTGTTCTCAGCCCTACAGCCAACCCATCTCCCCTCTTGTGTATGCGTGTGTGTGTGTGTGTGTGTGTGTGTGTAGACTGCAGAGTAAGCGTCGCTAAGCCCTCAGGTCCATATTTCTGCACACAGTGGAGCAGCAGGCTGCAAGTTGCTAAGGATCTAATTCCCAACTCCACTGTAACTCAGCGTGGGGCAGCTGGTGCTGATGCGATCTCACTGTTGGGCTCAGTGAAATATAGAGGAGACAAGCAGAGAGCACCAGTCCTACTAGTGTGTGTGTGTGTGTGTGTGTGTGTGTGTGTGTGTGTTGGGGGAGGGGGGGGTCTACACCACTCCTACTTGTGCTGCATTTCTACACAACACAACACCAGACGAGAAAGCTCTTCAGTGTGTGTGTGTGTGTGAGATTATTAGCACAGGTGTGTATGTGTGTGTGTGTGTGTGTGGACTTACAGCACATCCTCTATCTTGCTAATGATGTTCTCAGCACAGGACCTCTCCCTCTCCAGAGCCACTCTGTCTCTGAGGCGCTCTGTGTCCAAACGTGTCAGCTCCCCATCCGCCAGCGTCAGGCCCATACTACGCTTCTGCCTGTAACACACACACACAATCAGTCAAAACAAACAACAGGAGATCTAAGCGGCTCAGAGTTTCCCATGGTACAAATGACTGTGTTCCTGGGCCTTCAAACTCCACTGAGCTGACACACACACAAGTGCTGCTAATTCACCTGAAGTCCTCTAGGTGGCGCTGAACGTCAGGCAGTAGTTTTTCCTGCATCTGCTGAATGTACTGCCTGTGCAGCTCCTCAGGGATTAGCTCTGGACGCCTCCTCTCTGAAACACACACACGCACACACACACACACACACACACAGAGTTAGGTAGGAGGTATGCTTCCTCAGGCAGACAACAGAGCAACATGCTCACATTAAGTGTGTGTGTGTGTATGTGTGTGTGAAGAGAGCTCATTATGTGGTGTGTTGTGGCGCTTGGAGGCAATTGGTAATTAGATAAACAGTAAACACAAGCATCAGAATTAAAGGCTCTTTCTTCCCGTTCCCAGTCCTGTGCAGCTGACGCACACACACACACACACACACACACACACACACACACACACACACACACACACACACACACACACACACACAAACACAGACAAACTCATACAAGCATTAAAACATACACATCCGCACACTCATAAACATCAACAAATAAAACACACACATAAACATTAAAATGCGCTCTCACACAAACACAACCGAACAAAACACATAACACTCACAGAAGACCACACACACACACAAACACACACACAACCATAAACACAAGCACCACCACACACAGCACACACACAGCACACACCCACACTCTTAAACAGAGCCCGAGGGCATGGTGGCACAGACAGAGGAGCTTGTTTTCAGGAGCCTATTACCCACACTGGAGATGACAGACAGATGCAGAGCAGCGGAAAAGACTAACACTTCTCAGCCAGCGCAAACGTGCTACGTGCCCCCCCGGGTGTGTGACATCATGTGAACTAATGTCTGTGGTTCCGCTCACACTCACCCAGCTCTGAGGAGATGGACTCAGGAACCGCCACTTTCAGGTTCTGCAAAGGAGACACAAGAAAACTCATTATTAAGTAGACATTAAGGAACTACTGTTCCCACACTATAGTTCCCACAACACAGTCCCTATATTGCATGTTGCTGTATGCTTTCAAAGCACTGCCAGAGAGGCCCATCTAACACAGGTATGCCAGGCCTAAAAAGAGGACTATTCAGCACAGGGACTACAGGTTTCTCAATGAGCAGCTGGGACCAGATACGCACTTTGAGACAGGCACAGTAATGGGCAGCCCTGGGGGCCTGATGCCATGACACAACTTATTCCAATGAACTGCATATGTGAATCTGTGTGGCTAGCTTACATCAAACATCTGTGGAAAATACTCACTGGCTGGCTGTGGTGTTTCCTGCTTCGCTGTTGTGCATGTTTACAAGTGAAGGTAAAATAGAGTCTACCAACAATGCATTGTTTGCTTAGAAGGGCATGTTACTAGAGGGTCGCCTACATGCTAGTACCGTCATCATGAGACTGGTGCTTGTTTGATTCTCAAATGAGTGCTATCCAAATCAACTGCAAATAAAACCAAACATGCAATCCAAGGTAGGCAAACAAGTGGTAGAAACTCAGAGGCTTCGGAGGGCATGAAAGCTTGTTATTAAAAGGGATACAAACAGTCGGAAATTACACCGAAATCTTGCATTTATCTGGGTTGCCTAGTAACAATGCCAATGACTAATATACACGATCTAAAAATATTTTTAAAACTCTGAAAATTAAAACTTATAATGGGGGGAAGACACCCCCTTCTTTAGGTTTTCATTTAGTTCTTTAACTGTACCAGTGAGAATCTGTGACACTTGACCTTAGCCGCATCGTTTGTAATGATTACCCTCACAATAGAGCCTAAAAATCATCAAAAAAAAAAAATCTTTGTTTCCATGGCAACAACAGAACATTATCCCCAGTTATCAGAACGCTGACCCCAAAAAGGAGAACTCCAGCTGGCCACACAGATCGGATGGACACACAGATGCAACAGACGCACAGCTCGGATGGGCACACATATTCACGCGGCACACAGATCAGACGATGTCTCTGCTGGGGTCCGTCTGTTTGTCTAAACTGAAGCTAAACATCTGAAGACTTTATCCATCACCACATTCACTGAGCAGACCAATCAGGGCTCAAGCGGTCTGCACCTCATCACGGAGATACAGTTTTCATAGGTGCATGACAAGGGCTTGGAGGAGGAGACTGCATTACAGGGGCTCTTCTTAGCAACGGTGTTGATTAATCCAAAAGTGTAACCAAGGACATAACATAAAAGTCAGAGAAAGCCTGACGCAGTGTGGTGCCAGCTGTTTCCAACACCCTCTACCCATCACAGGCTGGTATTGATCCCTTTGTGTAGATAGGCAGGGTGATCATTGTGGAGAGAATTTTGCACAGAAGTTTTTATTCAGCAGGCAGAGATGCAGTCAATGTAGGTGTGTGGGTGTGTGTGTATGTGTGTGTGAGAGAGAGAGAAAATGAGAGTGAGAGTGTGTGTGAAATGGACACTCACTGCCCCCCGGTCGATAAAGAAGGTGAAGAAGTCCATGAAGACCCGGCGTGTCTCTTTGGAGTTGGTCTGTTTGTAGAGCTCAGCATACAGATAGCAGAGCTGGGTAGACACAAGGAGAGATTTAAAACGAGATGGGTATATGCGTGCACACACACACACACACACACACACACACACACACACACACACACAGAAGCAAAACTGAGGAGAGATATGGGGAGACTGGAGAGATTTGAGAGGTGATGGGTACACACACACACACCGATATGCACACACACAGAAATAGACAGAGTTAGGGAGTGACACAAGGAGCCAGGTAAGATTTAACAGGTGACTGGTGTACACACACACACACACACACACACACACACACACACACACACACACACACACACACACTTACCAGAGGTACAGGGTCGAACTGTGAAACTACGTGATGCAGGAAGGCAGCAAGGTGGGCGGGGCGAGACTTCAGCAGATCAATGCTCTGGAAACAACTGCACTGGCCATTCACCTAGTAATATAATAATAAACACACACACACACACACACACACACAGAGATAAGGATAAAAGGTCTGACAATCTGCTTAAAAACAGTGTTCAGTCCAGTTCTCATCGTCAGGAGCAAAGGTGTGTGCTGTGTGTGTGTGTGTGTGTGTGTGTGTGTGTGTGTGTGTGTGTGTGTGTGTAAATACCTGCTCAGGTTCTGAGTCAAAGTAGTCGTCTTCTGCTCCAATAATCTGCTGGCCCTGTCGAGCTAAGGGGCTTCCCACTGCAGCATGAGAGTCCTGGAAATGGACACAGGATAGATTATTACACACACACACTCAAACACACACACCTATTTTCAGCACACACTCCTTTGTGGTTGGTCTATGTTGTCCTCTCCATCCAGTATCAAGTGGTGAGAATGTACTGACCAGGTCTGTGTTATCCTCCATGTCCGGTTCTGGAGAGTTCCAGGATGTGAGGTTGTCTCGGGGGGTTGTACGGGGACTGTCCGTGGTGGTGGAGCCCCCATCTCTAGATCCAGCCCCCTCTGGAGAGCTAAAGCCTCGGTAGTTCTGTTGCATACACACACACACACACACACACAGACACACACACACAAACACACAGACAGACACACACACACAAACACACACACACAGAGTTAAAGTGGCGGTTTGTGTGCTACTACCTAAAGTAGCTTATTCAGTAAGTGACATACTTGGAATCCAGCTGCTAACGCCACTAGCAGTAAGCCCCAACCCTAAACTAGCCGCTAATGCCACTAGCAGTAAGCCCAAACACAAACCCTCACCCAACCCTAAACTAGCCTAACACCACTAGCAGTGAGCAGTAAGCCCTAACCCAATCCTGAACTAGCTGCTAACTCCATTAGCAGTGAGTAGTAAGCTGTAACCTACCCACTGTTGCTTTAACTGACAAAACCATAAAAGGGCAACTGGGATATTTGTTAGTATTAGATTCATCAGGACTAGACTGATTTCCAATGTCAGTGTTGGTGTTAATAACACAGAGAGCATTCAGAGTGTGTGTGTGTGTGTCTCTTACTTGGCCACTCCAGCTACCGTCAGTGCTGCTGCCATGGTCCCATTCAACCACGCCACCTTCATCACCATCCCCCAAACACTGAACATCCTGCAACACACACACAAACAGTTTTCAGACATAACTTCCAGTATTTTACCAGATGTTTACACACGATATTACACGACACAGACAATCCAGACATGGCCCTCAAACTCCGTCTCAGATAGAAGAATTGTGCAGGGTAGCCAGCAGAAGGAGCACTGCAGAACCATATAGAATCAACAGCCTACGCCTTACGATACTTTGTGTAGAAACAACAATATTTTATTAATTCACACATAGTATGAACAGATAGCCTATATGCCTCCCCCATCTTATTCACACAGTTCTCCCTGCTGACAGAAAGAGTAATCCCATGCTAAGCCCAAACAAGCAATTTTCCTTGATTAAGCTCTTAGCATGACTCATCCAAAATGAAAACCATTCAGTGGACTAAGTTAGTCTAACTCCTGGACTCACCATGGCACTTCAGGTAGGGACAAGTGTTTTTTCATCTAGCCTACCATGGCAAATGATTGAAGATTGAAATTTTAGAAGTAGCCTAACTTGGAAACACCTCCGCTCCAGACACAGGTGAGGCTTTACTATAGAATGTGGATACTGGCGTTAGCATTATATTTGCGAGGAAAGCTAGCTGCAGTGGGGTTCTGCAGACATTACATGGACATTAACCGTGTTGTTTCACACCTTTAGTAGCCTAACATAATACTACGGGGTAGATAGGGACATGTCTGGGTAAAAACCAGTTCGGGGGCGGTGGTAGCGTAGTGGTTAAGGAACCTGGCTAGCGTGCAAGTAGCCTGAAGAGTTGTGGGTTCGAATCCCAGCTGCCACCGTTGTGCCCTTGAGCAAAGCACCTAACCCTAAGCAGCTCTAGGGGAGACTGGCCCTGAACAATTGATAGTTGACAAGTTGTAAGTCGCTTTGGGTAAAAGCGTCTGCTAAATGCATAAATATAAATATTTAAAAAATCATCAGATTTTCATCCAGGCATAGAGTTTCAATTTATCTCTGAAACTGGTGATAGTAAGATTAAAAAGAACCTAAAAAAGAACACTTCATGACAGTCTATAAAACATGAAAAGAACATTTTATGACTGTCTGTATTCAGATCGGATTAGACCACACAAACAAGCATGTGGAAGCCTGCAGTTAAGAGTAGGAGCAATGTTTTTGCTTCATCTCATCTGGCAGTTGTGGACACACAGAAACAAACCCACACACAGATCCCTGTCTAGCTGTGGCAGCGTTGCTGACCTGGACCTACATATCTGCCGTGCACACACACACAAACACACACACACACGCACACACACACGCGCACACACCTGTATAGCCGTGGTAGACTGCCATGCACATGACGCACATGTGCATCCAGCGCGTATCGAGTGTGTGACGAGAACTGCGTCATCACTGCAACCTACGCAAGTACGTATGGACCTCCCAGGATTTGTTACTGCATGCAGAGTGCAAAACTGAACTCCTGTAAGCACGGCCCATCAGTTGGACACGGGACCCCAACGCACATCCAGACGACAAAAAATAAGATCGTTGATCGTTGTGGTGCGCACTGTGCACAAAATGGGGGCGCGCAGAGGTCTACCACAGCCATGACCTGACACACAAACACACACACACACGTATAGCTGTGATGGCTTTGCTAATCTGATCCTGCAGATGTGGATCGATCTCTCTCTCTCTCACACACACACACACACACACACACACACACACACACACACACACACACACACACACACACACACACACACACACACACACACACACACACACACACACACACACACACACGTACAGCTGTGATGGCTTTGCTAATCTGATCCTGCAGATGTGGATCGATCTCTCTCTCTCACACACACACACACACGTGTAGCAGCAGTGGATTCGCTGATCTGATCCTGCAGATATGGATCGATCTCCCTCTCCCTCACTCACACACACACACACACACACACACACACACGTGTGTAGCAGCAGTGTATTGGCTGATCTGATCCTGCAGATATGGATCGATCTCCCTCTCCCTCACTCACACACACACACACACACACACACACACACACACACACAAACAAACACACACACACACACACACGTGTGTAGCAGCAGTGTATTGGCTGATCTGGTCCTGCAGATGTGGATTTCTCTCTCTGTCAGACACACACACACACACCTGTACAGCAGCGGTGGCTTTGCTGATCTGGTCCTGCAGATGTGGATCTCTCTTGCGCGCACACACGCATGTGCACACGCACGCACCCCCATACACACACACACACACACACCTGTACAGCAACGGTGGCTTTGCTGATCTGGTCCTGCAGATGTGGAATGTGCTTCTGCGCCTCCTGGATCTCATGTGCAAGTTTAGGGGTGGGGTTCCGGCTGTACTCTTGCTTCAAGGCCTTAAACACACAAGGTAAAGGGCTAAAAGCTCTGTGTGTGTGTGTGTGTGTGTGTGTGTGTGTGTGTGTGTGCGCATGCTTGTGTGGCATCATTCAACGAAGCAAGCATGCATGTGTAATGCACCCAAAGTTCATCTGGTGTAATTCAGGAAGGGTATTAGGCTACTGAATGAGCAGGAGTAGTCTAGTGTGCTTAGATCCTAACCTTCCCTCTGCTGGGCCAGTGAGTTATCTTCTTAGTCTGCACTCATGTCTCCTACTCTAACTAGGACACTACTTAGGGTTTACTCTAGCAAGGGCTCTAGCAAGTCTCCTTTCCCAGGGAGTGAGCAAACTGGACCCAAAGCATGTGTGCTACAATAACAGCAGTCCTACTAAGGGTTTATAAAACCATAACAGTAGATTAGGACGTACACCCTATCTACTAAGGATTCATAAAACCATACTAGTAGATTAGGACATAGGCTCTATCTACAAAGGGTTCATAAAACTGTACCAGTAGACTAGGAAGTAGGCTCTACCTACTAAAAGTTCATAAAACCTTATGAGTAGATTAGGACGTAGGCCCTACCTACTAAGGGTTCTTAAAACCTTGCCAGTAGATTAGAACGTAGGCTCGAACCACAAGTTCTTTCCCAAGTATACTGAACATGATGACTGTATGTACATCACACTAAAGCACATTGAATAGTTGTTTTGCTCAATAATTCAATGCTGGGAAAGCAAACCCAAATGTAAAGCTTAGAGAAACAATTCATCCCAAAGAGGCATGAGGACTTCCTGTAGCTTAGACAGCACTCGCATTCACATGTACAAATATAAAAACAAACAAAAAAGTCGCTCTATGGACAGATTAAAGTGATAAATGGCAGCCAATTAATAGTGGTATAATTGTGGTATCATTTTAAATAGTCCACCGAAATGGGCAGTGGCCCAGTGAGACCACAGGAACAACAAACAGGACACAGGCTAGGAAGGTAACAGAATCAGCAAAGAGGACCCAGCCTAGGAAGGCTACGGTTGGAGCTGCTGCACAACTTGTACACAAGCACACTGCACAGAGAGAGAGCACTTCCACTTATTCTTGTGCTACTTGTAGGATTACTAATCAGCACTGTGGCATTGTATCTGTGTGCATGTGTGTGGTTGTGTGTAGTTTATTTCGCTGTGTGTGTGTGAGTGTGTGTGGACATGGTTTATTTAGCTGTGTGTGTGTGTGAGTGTACATGTGGTTTATTTAGCTGTGTGTGAGTGGTTTATTTCGCTGTGTGTGTGTGTTTGTTTAGTTTATTTATCTATGTACTCTTCCATCAGCCTGAGTGCAGAGCTGCAGCTGACCACTGTGGCCATGAGATACACTTGGTTTGTGTGTGTGTGTGTGTGTGTGTGTGTGTGTGTATGTTGGTTTGTGGACTGATCACAGAGCACATCAGCAGCAACCAGTTGAGTCGAGAGTGTTTGTATCTGTTTCCACTGGCCCATGAGCATTACCATTGGGCGTCACAGACAGCACACACAGCACACACAGGAGTCAGCATCTCAACTACCCTCTACAGTTCTATGACTGCACATAAACACACACACACACACACACACAGACACAGACAGACAGACTGACTCGCGTATAGACACACACAAAGTTGCATAAATACACACAGACACAAAGACACACACATACAGTCACACACACTTGTTTCACAAGCACAGACACACATACAAACACATGCTTATGGACACACACACACAAACAAACAATGCATATCTACAGCACTGAAGCTGGCAATTAGTCCCTACAGGAAGCTTTAGTCTTATCAGTGAGTCACACACTAAACTTTTCTGCTAGTCAACCCCAAGCTCCGAAAATAGTTCAGAGTTTGCCCGTAGTGTCTCTCACTTTCTCTCACACACACAGACAAACACACATACACACTCACCCTCTGTGTCTCTGTGACACTTCTCACTCCAACAACTCACTTCACACTCAGCAGCACAACAACAGTATGGCACGGTCGCCACGGTTACCATGGGCAGAGACGATCGCCGTGAAGATGGTGTGGCACCCAGTCACAAGGCTTCCCTTCTCTCCCTTCCCTTCCCTCGACCCCCCGACAAACATTAGCATTAGCATCCCAGCGCTAACCTGTAACTCCTGATGCTCCTTCGACAACATCCTCTGCAAGATGTCAACCTTTTGGCTGTGTGCGCTGCCTGTGTTCTCTTCCTGTTAGTAGGGAGGGAGGGAGAGAGACAGAGAGAGAAGGGGGAGAGAAAGAGAGAGAGGGAGAGAATTAGAGAGAGGGGGGAGAGAAAGAGAGAGGGGGGGGGCTCAAGAGGTTTGTTGAGGGCATGACACCCATATTAAACAGATGGTGAAGTGTGAAGGAATGACAGAAGAAGGAAAGGAAGGAGGAAGAAAAAAAGAGGGGCGGATGGTAGGAGGGGAGGAGAGAGAGAAACAGACAGCGAGAGTGAGTGAGACAATTCACAAGGCGAGTGACGCATAACAAACATCACTTAAGACAGACAGACAGACGCACGCAAACAAACAAATGGTCCAGTCAAAGAGAAAAAAAAAAGAGTGAGAGAGAGAGAGAGAGATCACCACACACCTGAAATGGTCTATCATTGCACAAGTTTAAGAGACACACATACAGCTTAACAGGTTTGAGTGTGAAACATGCAGAACAGGTTTAATAACCACAGGTTAAACTGACAGACAGACAGACAAACATGCACACACACACACTTGAAATAATTTGAGAATAATCAGTCAGGTTTAGAGGGGACTGGTTCAAAAGCAAAAATCACAAAGAGTTAAACAATGTGTTCTCAGGTGAGTCACAAAGAGGTAAACAATGTAATCTCAGGTGAGTCAGATGAGCCTGTGCCGTTTAGGCAGCAAACAGGCATGACTGCAGAGTTCAAGGCTACAGACAGGTGACAGATTTGATGTCATAATACAGATGAGAAATAACTGAGGCTGAAAAGCAATCATGCAACAAAAGTATTATTAAAATAGAGAATAATAATCTGTGTGTGTGTGTGTGTGTGGGGGGGGGGGTTGTGTGTTCATATTTATTTAAGTGTGAATGCAAACATGTATACGTGCATGAGCATATATACTTGTGCGTATGTATGAGTGTGTGTGTGTGTGTGTGTGTGTGTGTGTGTGTGTGTGTGTGTGTGTGTGTGTGTGTGTGTATTCTCACCCAGGCATGGAACGGTGAGGTGTGGGGCTCTGCGGGGCTAAAGGACGTGATGGGAGTTGCGAGGGGGGAGGAGACAATGGAGACCCCTGGCCCCCCCCGTGTGGAGGACATCTCAGCTTCACCCTCCGTCAGCGGAATCTGGGGCAGCCCAGGGGGGCGCCCCAAAACTGTGAGGGCCACATACGAACCCGCTGCAGAAAGGAGAGGAGAGGGGGAGAGAAGAGAAGAGGAGAGATAGGAAAAGAAAGAGAGCAGGAGAGGAGAGGAAAGGACAGAAGAAGAGAGAAGAGGAGAAGATCAGAAGAGAGAGGAGAAAAAGAGCAGTGAGGAAGGGATCTATCCCACCCAAAACATATTCATGGTTATGCATGTGCACACACAGCACTGCATCAGTCTGAACTAGGAAGTGTTTATGGTGGACTTACATCCTGCTTTGCTTCTATACTTTTGTAATTTATTTCATAACATCACATGAAATAAACTTAATGCATAGCATAGCAAGCTAAAAGATCATCGCCATACATGAATCCCAATACCCCCCACAAGCCCTGAACCCTCAAAGACTTAACTAGTATAAATTGAATTTATGATTGGCTGATTCAAACTAGTCTTTCAGAGTATTGGGCTTAATGATTGAGAGTAGGCGCAGTCTAATACAAGAACAACAACAACAAAAAAAAACAGACATACACCTAATAATCTGATAATCTGAAATAGTTTGTACTGCAATCTTTCTATGAGCTGTGGGGGACCATACTTACATTTTATCAGCTTAACTACCTCCACATGGTTAGAATGTGTTACCAAGGTCCCGTTAACCTAAATAAAACAACAACAACAAACAATAACAACATAGATGTCAGACCCAGAGAGACATAGAAAAGCATAGATAATTTAATCACATAGTGGCTTTCCCAAGGCTTGACTTCCTGTTATTATAATAGGGAAAGTTGTCATTAGGCCAAAGGCCCACCAGGGGGCAAAATTGACAGCTGAAAAAAAAAAAAAAACAGCGTAGAAGAGATGCTTCAGTGTCTAGACAGACAGACAGACAGGAGAAGAAGAAAAATGCTAGGCTTTCATGTATGTATGTGTGTGTGTGTGTGTGTGTGTGTGTGTGTGTGTGTCTGTGTGTCCTGAGACATGCATAAGTTGTGAGTGTATGTTTGTTTGTGGCATGACAAGGTAAGGACTGCGGGTGCAGAAAGTGGGGGCTGTGAGGTACAGGCTCCATAAAACAACTTAATGATCTTGTTGTCTATCTCAAGGCCAGCACATAAAACGTGTGTGTGTTTGTGTGTGTGTGTGTGTGTGTGTAGGAGAGAGAGACAGACAGAGTGTGCTGGTGTGCATGTGTGTGTGTGAACGAGAGAATAGGTTGGTGAAAGAGAGAGGCGAGTACACAAGTGTGTGTGTGTGTGTGTGTGTGTGTGTGTGTGTGTGTGTGTGTGTGCGTGTGTTGACTGAGCAAAGGCACCTTAATGATCCTGTCCCCCGTCTGAACACCAGCTCGCATAGCAGCTCCATCTGAAACAGAGGCAGGGCAGGGCAGCAGAACACACACACACACACACACACACACACACACACACACACACACACACACACACACACACACACACACACATTAATACAGGGGGGAAGCAGAACACACACATATACACACATTAAGACATGACGAAAAGCAGAACACGCATGGAGGGAAGCAGAACACACACATCCGCATGGCTATGTAGCATATACTCGGGCCCCTATCAGACCAGTCTAGGATCTAGTCTTTTAGGGCCGGGTAACGTTCCGATGCAATCATACGCCTGATCAAAAGAAAAGAAAATTGAGGACCAGTGTGCCATATATGGATTAGCCTAAACCTAGTCCGGGACTAAGTGAGCACCTTTAATGGAGATTTCCACTGTAAAAAAGCTTTCAGTCTTTGACCAGGGTTAATCCATGACATTGGACCCCAATACCACTGCCACCTGGCTAGCTACATGATTGCTCTGCACCTCACCTACAAGCTGCTTTACATAGCAGCGTCTGACTGATAACCAAATGTAGATAAAACAGGAATACCCCAACTTCCTGTGACCCATCCCCCACCCTCAGTGAGCCTGGTGTGTGTGTTTATGTGTGTGTTTGTGTGTGTGTGTGGACTGCAGAGTGATCCTCCAATGGGACTATGAATAAGTGATGGGAACTGGGAAACTAATCCCTCTGTGGGCTGTAGAGTAGCAAACATCTGCCTCAACCCCAAGACACACACACACACACACACACATATATATATATATACAAATACACATACATACACAAAAACACATCAAAGAGACAGACACCCTGCAGCTGTGACTACATCGCGCACACACATCCACACACACAAACACACACACACACACACACACACACACAGTATATACACACCAATCACAGGAGCTACTCTTGCAGACAGTAATAACTGCAATGACCATTCATCAAAGCCCATACTGACACGCTAAACCACATGAGACGGTTGGAGGAGCTGAAGACGATCCACAGACTTCTCCCTCGAATCAAAACACACACTTTTTATGCTGGACACACACACACACACACACACACTTCTACCTCACATCAAAACAGACCGCAGCAACACAACCATTAGAAGTACCAATAACAGTGGATACACACACCCACTCCACCCACACAGAGTGAAGGTGAACTACAGTATTAGGGCAGCATTCACTTCATGTCCAGCCTGATCCAGCAGGTTATGAAAAATAACTTACAAATTACAAAATACAGATTGTTTCATAACCATTTAATTACACAAGATAATTTAAATCTTAGTTTTCATTCAATTTCACCCTTCTGGGCTCCACTGCATATTCTATTCTATAGTATTCCATTCATAATGTGCGCACACTGGGCCGGCAGTAAGATGTCTGATAGTGTCGTATGAGCGTCTGTGGCCGCTGATATCAGCAGTTTCATTTGCAGCCAATTCAACACGTCGACGGAATGAGTCAGCGGCCAGTCAGCATTGTAGTTCATTTTCTGAAGTCAGCCCAGTGCATTCTCCAGAGAGGCTCATTTGACTAGGCAAAATATGGCCACTGCAACTTAGACATTACAACCTCACATGGCGCAGGGCTGTATGCACCCGTTTAAGGGTGTTAAAGTTAAAGGTGCCCTGCCATACATCTGTATAGTTTTTCAAATTGTTCTCTGAGGTCTCCAAAGATGGTATGTAACTTCAGTGGGGCTGAAAATGCTATCTTAACAGCGCTATATGCAACCTATTCAAAAAGCCCTAGAGTAAGGTGCCTTGTTTTGATAATGATATATATAATGATATATATGATAATGAGCTGAGCTCTGATTCGCTGCTGTAACATGCCAGTGTTGCAACATGTCGTGTGAATAGACTAGTTCACTAATGTCAGAATTGCAAGGGACGAAGTGTTTTTAGTTTTAAATTTCAGAGGAAATGAAGGAAAATGAAGGAAGGAATGAAGGAATGAAGTCTGTTGTATTCACCAAAGCTGACAAGTCATTCCTTCCAAAATGTGCAGGACACAGAAATAATGCGGGACTCCAAAAATTCACTGCAGCTATTTGTCCCTAACCTCCTATTATTCAGCAAACTAAAAATGAGATGTCACTGTTCTGCCTGTTAACTTTATTTTACGGATATTCAGGGGTCTCGCATACTTAGGATTGTGTAGGGTGGCCACTAATCAAATACAGGAGAGCATGGATCAGGCAATAATGCAGGGTCATCCACCAAAGGCTCAAGCTTGGTCTGTCTGCGTAAACTTGAGCAACTTTTCGAATTGGTTTGATTTCTCAGTTTATTTCTTTCCACTGGCTATTGCAGACAGAGATTATATATTTATATATTTATATATAACACAGGGCACACAGAATGCACACAGACTTCAGGTGTGAGCACTTACATATGTGATAATCACACTCTCACACACACACACACAAGAAAATAAGTGACAGTCAAGTGTGAGCTAGCTGATGGAACCCAGCGATCGATCGATCGAGGCACAGAGCTAAGACTGTTTTAACAGAGATGATCAATCAATAATGTGGATTTATCAGATCAGCAGTGTGCAATTGGTGGCTGATAAGGTCGTTTGTGGTGATGGCACACATGCACGCACACACACACACACACAAATCATGCAGTGTCAAAGCCACTCTTAAACTCAACAAGCAGGGTTAAGGTTCAGTGTGGCCCTGCCACACAAATCTGTTTTACCTGCTGTTTTTGAAATATGATAAATCTATATGACATCGTGTTATATGGTGGGTTTGAAAATGTAATATTATCTTCGCTGTCTGCAATAACAAATGAAACAAAAAGAACAGAGAAATCAGGCCAATTCTAAAAGTTGGTCAGTTTTACATAGCTTTGACCATCCGAGTAGTCATTGGCTAACAGAACTGAATTATCATCAAATCCATGCTTTCCTATATTTGACTGGTGTCTGCCCCACAGAATCTGAACTATGCTAGATAGCTGAACTTTGGGACAAACGGCTACAGTTACATTTTGTAGAAGTCCATTATTATTTCTGTTTCCAGCACATTTCGAAAAGAATGACTTGGTCAACTTTGGTGAATACGACAGGCTTTGTAAGTTTTCACCTGTGGTTGTAACATTGCGATAACGAAGCAGTCATGTGGTTATACTATGAAATACTACACATTACAAGCATACCACTGCAAAGTGTGTTTAGAATCTCCAAGCAATTGGTGGATGTGCAAATCAAAAGCCATTCCTTCTTGTGCTTCCTCTGAAATGTAATGTCTATTTAATAGTCCCTGTAATAATAATAATAATAATAATAATAATAATAATAATAATTGTAATTATCAATATTATTATCATTATTATTATTATTATTATTATTATTCAATTGTTGCTGTTGTTGTTCCAAAGCTTACAAGGACCAGCAATAAAAAGGTCCCTCTGTCTCTGCTGTCACTGCTACTCTGGAGGCTGGGGAGCTCCTAATTGGGTTGTTCACAGCCTATCAGTTCTGCTTTGCTCCAGGAAGCACGACAGCTGGAGGACTGCTGAACACAGCAGTGTGGATTGGAGCTGCCACTGTAACTCTCAGTATAACTCACCATAGTGATGACTTCCTTCAACTCACTGTAGGAATAACTCTTCCTTCAACTCACTTTAGGGACAACTCTCCCTTTAACTAACTGTAGGAATAACTCTCCTTTCAACTCACTGTAGGAATAACTCTTCCTTCAACTCACTGTAGGGACAACTCTCCCTTTAACTCACTGTAGGGATTAGTCTCTGTTTAAAATCATAGGGATAACCCTAACTTTAACTCACTGTGGGGATAACACTCATTCTAAAATGACAAGGTCACCCAGAACTGTCAGTAGGAAAAGCAAGAGAATTTTGTACATTCACTCACTATAACGATGACACTTCAGCACTGTAAGGTTAACACTACACTACATTAACTACACTATACACTACACTATAATGGTAGCATGCCGTTCTACTCTCTGAACTCAAACTTTAACTCACCATAAGGATAACTTTTTAACTCACTGTAATTACACCTCACCTGAACTCACTGTTCACTTTCCATGAATGGGTAACAGAGTAATTCTAGTCCAGTCTTTAGTGAGGTCAGCTCCCTGATCAACTGACACTCTCCTCTGTAAGAGGAGCTACAGTATAAACACATACACACATACACACACCACCGCCCAATGGCGACATCCTAACAATGACCAAAATGTACTTACTTTCATATTTTGCAGTATGCAAATATATTTAACTTTTCTCCCAAAATGTCAGTTACACAGAGAAGCCATAATGAAGGCCAGTCATGCTTAACAGTGATTCTGAGGCAACTGAAGGGCAAGAGAGGACAGCGCCCCCTGGGGGGAGGGGGAGGGAGTGGCAGTGCATTGGGACTCACCTTGTTTGACGAGCTGGACAAACACAGGGTTGTCTCCACTCACAGTCAGTCCGAAGCCATTCTCATCTTTCTGGATGATGACGCATCTCTGCACAAGCCCTGCACCAGACCCACAATAACAATGAGTTAGACACACACACACACACACGCACACAGCATTTACATACAGCCACACACAAACAGTCATGCAAATACACAGACATTGCAGACAGACACACACACACACGCACGCACACACACACACACACGCACGCACACAGACACACACAGACACACAGTCTGCAAATTGTCTTTATACAAAACAGTACAAAATACAGAAACAGTGTTCAGACTTAAGACTGTGATCAATACACAGGAGAGAGAAAAGCACTGACAATTCAGTGTCTGCTGACAGTGAGAGCTCAAGTGTTTCTCTAATACGTATGTGTGTGTGTGTGTGTGTGTGTGTGTAGAGAGAGAGCAGACTCGATGAGGAGAAAGCTGGTGCAGCTGTCACCAAAGAGGAGAAGGGATTCCCTCCATTCTTCCTGCGACAGACTGTAGTAATGTGTGTACTATTGTACTATAATACTACTGCTGTGCTATGTGTAGTACTATGCATGTCTTATATTCTGTGTGGCATGAGGTATAAATGAGGTATAAATAAAATAAAAAGGGTTGAATTTTGAATGGTGAAATGGTAAGTGAAGTAACACAAAGTCTTATGAAGACACACACACACTCGCGCACACACAAACACACACACACACACACACACACACACACACACACACACACACACACACACACACACACACACACACACACACAGAGATGAGCACAAAGCTATATTTAAAGCAGCAAATATGTGCCATCTTGGCCGGTCCACCACTGATGATGTCATCATTAAGCCCAGACCAGAAACCAGAAAAGGGGCAAGTTGCTAAGTCCATGGCTCATAGGTAAACTTGATGCGTGTACAACAGGCTTTCCCAGGTCAGGTTTGGGAGTTGCTGCTGATCTGTTAAATAATGATGGTTCTGTTTTGTTTCTGAAGCTAAAGTGCATGCTGTGTGGAAATCTGAGGTTACTTCCAAAATTATCTGGGGAAGTCAGTAACCACACTTCATAATGTAGTCGTAATGTACCGCTTCTTGCAAGTTCAGGTGGTAAACTTTTGGAGAAGAACCCCTTCACTTCTTTCGCTGGAGGAGTGAAGCCTTGGGGCTTTCCAGAAAGAGGTTTACGAAATACCTGTAGATACACCTCTTCACCTTCAATCTGGCTTCTGTCACCAGCCTTACAGTTCTCATTTTCCAATTAAAGGAAGTCTTAACTCTTGCTATTTAAACACCTTATATGACTGGCCAAAAGTCATCCTGGAAATCCGGAAAAAACACCACACCTTCCTCGGTTGACTGAAAATCACGTTGATAATTATTCCCTTGAATTTTATTTCATTACCTTTGGCACTGGTCCATGTCTGGGCGCACTGATAAATGCTTTAATTCCCAGGAACCTACACATAAAACGTTTATTTCTGTGTTCTTCCTGGGACAATGTTCACAGCAGAAAGAGTGAGATGAACACATACCTACACAGAAACACAGCATTGCTGGGTGGCAGTCAGTCAGGTTGGCTTTGGAGAACTATCGATACACATCTCCACAGTGAGAGTCAGTTCCCAATTATGTTCCCTCTAGAGTCTGCTGCCTTAAAGTGATTCCTGAGTACTTCCAAACACAGCCACGTTGTTTGAGCTCGCCGTGTGTTATCAGCAGGAGGAAGCATGAGAGAATGTGGTAGAGTTCAGACCGAAAAAAGCGAATCAATGGGTAACGTTAACTGAAAAATGGACCAAATTATTATCTTCCTACTCCTTCCATCCTACGGTTGAAAGCATTCTGGACAGCATTCTCGTTGGCTCAGAAGACATTCTAGTGTTGCACATCGAGGCTCAATGCAGCCATTCTGAAGCACTCTAGTATCTGTCTCGCACACAGATACAGTCTGCACTCTTAAATGTTGTCATTACTTACTTATCGGTGGCCCATTATACCTAAGCTCTTCCTCACTGGCTGAGGGCGTGTACTGAGCCTACTTGATGACAGTCATTGTGAATGACCTGAGCCCTCTATGAATGCTCCCATGGGAAGTGAAGAGGTGTATTGGACAGGAGAGAAGACGCCCAAGGCCGGAGAAACCACAGCGAGGGATCAGTGATGTGGCAATGGATAGAGTAAGACAGAGTGAGAGGTGAAGAGAAAGAGATAAAAAAAGAGAATGATGGAAAGAGAAAGATGGAGAGGGAGAGAGAGAGAGAGAGAGAGAGAGAGAGAGAGAGAGAGAGAGAGAGAGATGGCCGACCCCAGTGGGGGAAAGGAGGGGACAGGGGCAGGAGCAGCCAGTGGCAGAGGATAGAGAAGGCAAATAATGATGGATGAACAAAGAATGGGCCATAGCACCATGCACTACACTCATATAAGTGCGCGCACACACACACACACGCACACACACACTTCTGCATACACATACCACACTCAGCATAGACACACCCGGACACACTCGCACACACATACACACAGACATATGCATATGGCAGCAGCAAGTAGGCTTACCGCATGAGTCGGGCCGGACATCCAGCACCTCACTGCCTACCTTCCTCTGCAGATGATTGTCTGGTCACACACACACACACACACACACACACACACACACACACACACACACACGCACACACACGCACGCAGGCACACGCACATTGGGCACCCATACCACAAACACATCACACACAGCCAGACCCACAGGGAACACACACCCACACAGAAAGAAATATGGAGAACAAAAAAAGAAAGGGGGAGAGAGGGAAATAAAGAAGAGCAGAAATAATATGGATGAATGGTGTGGCTTTGGTACAGAGAGAACAACAGACCTTCAACAAAACCAAATATACATGATGAATTGTGGTAGTTGCAATACTGAAAGATCTTAGTCATGACATCAACACTACTCAAGGGGAGGAAAAAAATCACGAGTGATTAAGACACTGGATGGAAAATAAACTCAAGTTAGTTTTGTTAGAGATGATGACACATCATGCAAAAAAACCCAACACAAGCTGAGTGAGAGAATACTCAGTGAAATGAGAAGTAAACATGCAGTGTTGTGAGTCGCACCCCCAGCAGGCCTTGAGAGAGCAGGTTTCCAGTGTGACCATGAATAACACCAGTGTGCCACCTCTGGAAAAGGGGCGCTCCGAGCAGAGCTGGGCAAAAATGCCTTTATATGGATGGAAAACATGACTAAGCGCTAGAGAAAACATCGCCTCTTACAGCTTAACGCCAAGTCCATCTGAGAGAGACTACCAACAGCACACCAGTGTGCACATGTACGCGCACGCACTCACACATGCACACACACACAGGAGCCCTTCACAGCGCAGGGTTTGAGGGAACACAATCCTATTAAAAGACTGGTGACTTCAAGGCTAAACGCTCAAAGAGCCACCCTTCTCCAATCATCCATCTATCCTCTCCTTGTGCCAGAGGCCATTCTTAAATTCTCTAGTTAAAACCAAAGATTCTAGAGCGAAGCAATAAATCAGCGAGACAGTGGGCATGAAGTACGTTACGCCCTGACCCGGAACAGGCGCCATTCTGATAAGCTGGGTTCTATTAGCCTACATTAAGACATGGGTAAATAATCATACTTGACTCCATTATTACAGTCTACTTTCCATGTGGCCATAACTTTTCAGACTGTCTTGCTTCAGAACAAAGCACATTAAATTAACACAAATTTTAACATCCATATTCGGGCAGAAGCATAGCGTAGCGCTCTAGAATCTTTAATTAAAACTACTTACCAATCCTCTCTACCTCATCCTCTGCAAAAGGTCATTCAAAATTTCACAATCCTCCAAGCAAAATTTATGAATCAGACCTTTCGCCCTCACTCCTGACACTCCAGTCTGTGATCTGTAAATCACAACTCACTCTCTCTCCAATAGAGCAAGATGGCAGCTGACCTTGCAGTCAATATGGCCCTACCCTGCCACAGAGCCTCAAGAAATGGATATATTTAGGCCCTCATGCAGGTCAGAACCAGGCCACTTGACACTGTCAGTAAAATACTATAGTTAGCAGTTAAGCTGCCATATTGGGCCAGATGTGGACCAAAACCATCATCATTATACTGCAGTCAGTAACTGGGCTGCCATATCTGGGCCACATGCGGGCCAGAACCGACATGAGTATTCCATAGATACCATAGTCAGTAACTGGGTAGCCATATTTCGGCCAGATGTGGACCAAAACCATCAGTACGCTGTAGTCGGTAACTGGGCTGTCATATTTGGGCCACATGCGGGCCAGAACCAACAGCAGTATACTGTAGTCAACAAGTAGGCCATGCTTTCTTAAAAGCTTTTCTGTGCATCAGCAGTGACGGAAGATGCTGGTGTTCAGATCATGTGCCTCAATGGCTTTCATGGCAAGTGTAAAACATATAGCATGGGGTGCATAAGTGTGTGCGCTTGCCAGAATCAGAAACAAGCGAGTGGGGTTTCCTCCATGATCTCTCCATGAGTTCCTCAGGGAATGAGAACAGCACTGATAGCCCTGCTGCTAGACAGTGCTGTTGAACACAAGGCCTAAAAGCTTTGCTGTACAGCAGTGAGAGCACGGAACACACAGAACTTGCACACAGTACACATACACACACACAAAGTACACACACACATAAACACACACAAGCATATGCACAAACACACACAGGCATATGCACAAACACACACAGGCATATGCACAAACACACACAGGCATATGCACAAACACACACATTTCAAACCACACATGTCCTTTCTCTGAGCAGACAAGTGTGCTTGTGTACATTTGTGTGCATGTATACATTTGTGTGCGTGTATGTGGTGTGTGCAAATTTTAATGGGAGTGTCCCAGCGTGATTGCATGTGTGTCTGTAGGAATAGGATTTGCGTAAGTGTGCATGTGAGTGTGTGTGTGTGTGTGTGTGTGTGTGTGTGTGTGTGTTGGTTACCTGTAGGGTCAAACTCATGGGGGGGTGAGAGTGAGCCTTTGTCACTCTTGGGCTTCTTGTCTGGGGGGTGGTCCTTGCTGAGAATACTGCTGCTTCTGCCAGGGAGCAACAGAAGGGCCATCAGTGTGTTAGCGTGAATACTGTACATATAGGCCTAATCAGTTCAGTGCACACTGCATAATATGAAACATGAGTACTCAAGACAAGGCAAGTTCGAATTGGATAAATGTATAAAGTTCTGCCTTCCAAGCAAAGGTACCGTTTTGCCCAATTCTGAAGGAAGCATGAATATTATGTAGTCAGCTGTGTGTATCTTGACAACAGTGCCTAAACAATTAAATAAACAAAAACATTCTAATGAGCTATCTAGCTAGCTAGGTCGTCCGAAATGAAGTTTTTTTGCTGGTGCCTTGATGCTCTCTACCACAGGTAACTTTTAAAAACAGTGAAGGCAGCGAGGCAGTTCCTCTTGCAACAGGCTTATGGTGCAGCCAATAGAAAAGAACTTTATGGGGTAACATCATTCCACGTCAAGCATCTAAATGCTCCCACTTTACTTTATCTCATATTTGGCTGAAAACATTCCAGGAGGTTCCTACACTTCCCAATAGTAAAAGTCCCAAATTTTAGTTTTTTGACATCAAAAACTATTTTTAAAACTAACCCAGACACATTTTGAGGAGAGTTTTCTTGGGAGCCACTTTTGAGACTGCTGTATTTAGAAAAGTAGTTAAGCTAGGTCCTTCAAATTTTCAAGGGTTCAAATCTGGCACCAGTACTTGCAGAATATGCACTTTCTACAGTTTTTCAAATAAGCTGCCACAGAGTTTAGAGTAGAATTTTCGAGCAATTTCAAGCCCCCAGAATTCTATGATAAATCAAAAGCACATGTGTAAAAGTCCTTATTCTACAAGTACTGGTGCCAGATTTGAAACCTTAAAAAAAGGACCTAGCCTAAATACTTTTCTAGACACAGCAGTCTCAAAGTGGCTCCCCAGACCCAAACTCAGCTCAAAACAGGGTTGGTTGCACAAATATTTTGTTTATTATGACAAAACTATTAAGTTGGGAGCTAAAAATTGGGACTTTTTTCTACTGGGAAGTGTGTGAACCTCCTGGAATTTTTCAGCCAAATCTGAGATGGTTGAGTGAGAGCACTCGGACACTTGACATGGAATGACCCAGCAGCAGCAGATCTTCACAGAAAACCTCCATACCATCTCATGACTACCGTAGACCAGAGTGGGTTGCTTACAGAAACCCTTGACCAGTAAGGAAACCAAAGGAAACATGATTCTGATTGGCCAAATCGGGCTGTAAGAGTCATGTGACCATAAGGGCTTCTCCTGCTCTAACTAACTTTATAGAGCCGCCACATAACCCGTGCCAAGAGAGACTTACCCATGAATAAAACTCCCCGGCCATAAGCCTGCCCTCACCATGCCTGACCCTGCTGGGCCCGACCCAAACCAGGCACTGCATACAGCCTGTTCCCCTCAGCCAAGACCAACACCACACAGCCTACAGATACTCCCTCACAGCTTAAACAGACACAGCCCTCTGACTGTAGCAAAGACACAAGCTTCTCCATCTAGCCTTTACACATAAAACTTATTTCTGTTGCGTTTAAATCCAGCTCTGATATCTCCCTGTAGGAGACGCATAGGATTCTACCTGTGGCACACACACATAAACCTTTCTGTTACATTTAGATCCAGCTCTGCCATCTTGGATGTGCTTCTCTCAGTAGCACAGTTAGCTTTCTAAACGCAACAGAAAGCTTTCTGTTGGATTTAGATCCAGTTTTGCCCTCTGCATGCAGTACAGACATAGGCGTCTCCTTCTGGCCTCTGCACATAAAGCTTTCTGCTACGTTTTGATTCAGTTCAGTCCCTAGTCGTGAGTCATGATCAGAGGTGAGCTCAAAACCTCTGTCTTTGTATCAACACCGCTTAATGCTGTGTGTGTGTAACCCAGGGAAACATCACTTGCTACAACTCTGAACCAACAGAGACTCCAGTTCTGGATTGGCTAATAACCTCTAGAGAGTACTGTGCAAAAGATTAACCACTCACCCCTACCACACCCCTCATCCCCAATCCAAAAAAGGAAAACACAACGATTCACACAACGACTCCCCCCCCTCCCCCCCCCAGAAAAAATAACTAGGCAGGTAGGCTCAGACCAGCCAGTTAAGACAGCAGCTGTTTCCAGCTGCAGGTCCAGCACCCCGTCCCCCTGACTGCCCTCCTGCCCAATCCTTCCCCGACCCCTCCCATCCACAGGCTGCTTACATCCTGAGAGCCGCCTCTGTTCTGTGGGGCATGATGGGAAGGGTAGGGTTGGGTCAGGGCAGGCGGCAGGAACAGGAGCCTTTTGTGCCACCGTCAACGCCCTAACTGAGACGCATCTGTGCCCTGGAGGCCAGCGATGCACAAACATGATGTGGCAGCCCCTGATTGGTCCATCTGGATTCGCCTGCGCTAGGCTACACTACAAACAGCCGCAGTTGGAAAAAGTCTACCCAACACATCAATGGCTAACTATAAATAAATAAATAGAGCAGTCTCTTACCTGATTGCTTTTTTAGGAAACCTGGAAGGAGGGAGAGAGAGAGGGAGAGAGAGAGAGAGGTAGGGGTTAAAATTATTGGAACTTTTGAGTTTATTTCAAACACATAAAACAAATCAGTAAAATACAGATGAAAACATAACCACTAGCCTAGTGGCTTCCCCAGACCACCCCCCACACCACCACCACTCCCTCTCTCACTAGTGGAGGAGGTCTAATCTTCAGCCCTAAATCGAACTGCGCTGCAAATCTTGGGGCTTAGGCTGTAATTGCCATTAAGCGAGGAGCCAGCTAATCCTGTATGTATATAACTCAAGCACAAGTTTTCATACAGAGCATGTCAACCCTGACCTCTTTTAGTCCATCCTGCAGGCATGCATGGACGGGCATATGGACAGACTGACAGACAGCCTCCCGATGACCGATTAGAGATGTTTCCTGTGTGCTTCATCCTCGCTACTCAGACTCCAACACGACAGCTTTTAGAAAGAAAAGAAACCCAGTGTAGTGGTTTCACCTTAAAATAATGACTTCAAACTCATTTTCATGCAGCACTAACTTCAAGAATATGGAGGTGGAGGTTGCTGTCGTGAGCACAACCCTTTTCACTGGATTAAGACAAACTGGCAACCGCTCCAGCACGGGTATCCAGCACACTAACAATGAACGAGGGGATTTCCAAAACTATGTTACATTGAGGGCCAAATTTTAATACTCCAATCACCTCCCAATCCACCAACCCACCCTCCAGAAACTCTTGTGGTTCATCACCACACTGCAAAATGCATTGGATTTAAGGGGCATAATACAGCCTGCTTCACAGATCTGCAGTTCTGCAACACTGATGCACCCATGAGCACTTGCATCTCTAAAGTGTCCAAGTATACTTGTATTTTTTCAGTCAGAGTCTGTGCATAAGATATTATCTGTGATGTGTGATTGCAGCAAAGATTTAGATCCGCTAGTGTCAGCTACCCACCTACCTTCTTCCCAGACTGTGCATGTGTGCAGACCTTCCCAAAGACAAGTCTCCATCATTTGCACCCCAGGTATAGGCCACACTCAAGACTGGTCATACCAGCATCCAATAGAGGGATGCATTCTGATAGAGAACTCAAACTCACTGCCTTAGAATCACTGACAATTCCATCTGTTCTGGTTTTCTGTGATAATCTTCCATAGTTGCCCATACATTATGCATCATGTCATACAGTCCACTTACATCAGAGGGCTTTTCCCAAGCTGACTGATAAGCAGCAGAAATAGTCCGCAAGCATTTTAATGGTCTGATGACCATATATAACTTATGTCACAGGGATCTTCTTAAGCTAAAGCAGAGAAGATGAATCTTGAAGTGGTGCTTGTATGAAGATAAATGGTGGCATGCCAAACTGATTTGCAGCGATACACCAATCTGGATCTCTCACTCCATCCAACAGTCTAAAATTCATCATATCAAAATCATATTCATATGCAATATATTCCTTGCCATAGGCTGATAGATATAACAAAGTCTGCAACTGATTTTCTTCAAACTTACTTTGCCATTGGTCTCACTGTATGATGTGGTCAATATGTTTTAATTCTTACTCTGAACTGGCTGAAACAAATGTCTTGCTTGAAAGAAAAGGTCAGAGACTAGATTCAGAATAGCCATTTGACATTTTCTATCCAAATGCACTCACTTTGTGGTGATGTGCCTCATGTTGTGCTGATCAGGGAAAACAATTTCAGTGTGTTTATGAAATGCCATTCTGTGTTTATTTATGCTCGTCATAATCACTGCTTTATACAAACAAGAACTGAAAAAGCTTCAGCTCTCCACCCTTTAAGAATTAAGCCGCTTGCACTGGCAGTGTTGCCTGACTGACGGAATAAACAAAAGCACTGTCTGCACTTAGCTGATAAACTGCAGCAGTGCTGTGATGGGAGTGTGTGAACACATCTTAAAGATTTGCTCTTTAAATACTAAATACTCTATGGATGTGACCGTGCACAGACTCCTTAAACAGCTAGTTGAGGAGCATTTCTACCTGTTAATTCAGTCTGTGTGCTGTGTTAGTGCCCATAATGCAGTATTCCCCAGTCTAAAATTAAAACTCTGCGGTGTGACTTGGTGCATTCACACCCGGCGATGAGACAGCCTGCAAAACCGCACATTATGGGATGGATTCCCGGAAACAGTGAGCGCTCCTGGCTGACATCCCACTTCCTGCGTTACCGTGGTGATGCCCTGTTGCAGCGAGGCATTGTGGGAAACAGCAGGGCCTGGGGCCAGACTTGGGGAGATGGAGCTAGCCTAGCTTAGCCTAGCTTGTTAGCTTAAAAGGCCCGCTGGCTGCATCAGGCAACATCCATACTCTGCTACATACCAGTCTGCCACAGGAATAAGGCTGCACTGCGGAGAATTCAGTGGACTGCGGAGAATTCAGCGGCAGAACCCCACCACACTAAACCATTACATTTGATTGATTCAGAGATAGTCTATACATATACTACAACTCTTCTATCTAGAGTGATATGTTTTCACAATGGTCGGCTCAGGATTTGGGAATCAAACACCCTCTTGTCAGTCGGTGACATAACCACTGCTCCAACATGCTCACTGAACATAAGCTTTACTTTAGACAGACAGGTGAAGCACCAAGGGGTTTTAAAATATGGATTTCAGTATGAAAATGGCTGCACATCATGCAACCTGGCTCAGCATTTACAAATTGCAATTACACAGACAGCATCGTCTCGCCAAGGCAGAGTAATCAAGTGGCATTTGCTGACTGATCAACAACATAAAACGGCTTTAGTCTCGTTGGAACTGGACCTTCAGAACCTACCAGGCAGACTTCCTTTTCAACAGCTCTCTCACACTGGACTGGTGTCTGCTGTTTCATCATGTGGATTTGGGGAGTGTGTGTGTGTGTGTGTGTGTGTGTGTGTGAGACAGGCATTATCCCAAAACGCTGAGGGAACATGTTATCGCATCTCCTAATCCACCAAACATGGAAAATGAGAACACTGCTAGCTAACACTGCTGACCACAGATCCAACGCCTAGCTGTTGTCGTTTAAACTAGACCCCTGCTTCTAAAGCAATTTCATGCTCACACCACCATGAGAGCAAAGCACAGAGAGTGCACCAAACAATCGCCAACAGCTGTTGACTCCCTGGCCTTCACTGGAGAAAGATGGAGAGCGTCGGCTGGGGCAGGGATTGGCAGCTCTTCATCTATCCATCCCGTGTTGCTATTTGCAACAGGCCAGTATTGCCAAAGCTGATGCAATGTAGCTACTTCACGTAAAGATGTGGATGATGACACACACACACGCACACACAGTAGCAGTTTGTTTGTTGACAAAGCAGCGGTTGCTAGGCTAAGACTGGACTTGCTCGCCCGTCCGTCGAGCGTCCGTCGAGTGAGAGGGGAGGAGAAGAGGGAAAGAAGCAGACGGTGCTTTGGTTCATGTCGTCACTGTCACACACCAGACTCGCAGGCCAGAGAATGCAGTGTGGTTAACCTGACTGGGGAACGCCATGGAGCAACTGACCACTGAATGCCCGCCTACAGAGAGCCCAGCCCAGCCACCTCTGGCTGGAGTCCGGGCCAGAGGCGGTCCACTTCCACACCAGACTCCGCCGGGGGGAGTCCAGCTAAGTGAAAAGCTGCAGAGAAGACCTGAATGGAGCTTTTATGAGACAACGTCTCGTCAGTAATACACTCCACTGCTTAGGGCAAACACACACACACACACACACATGCAAGAGAGCCATTATGACAAACTGAGTGAAGCTGTGAATGGCTCGCACAGAGGCACATGGGCAAGAGTCTATTCCCTTCACTCACTCACTCACACACACATACATACACACACACACACACACACACACACACACACACACACACACACACACACAAACACACCAAAAATGTGTAACATTGAATCGGTAATAAAGGACAGTAATGGCTTTCCTGGTGAGAATATAAGAACAGCCAGAGAGCTGAAGGTAGCACTGTCATCTCGGAGAGACATCTCGGCGTACCAGAGATTATCACTCAGAGAGACTTCTCGGCGTACCGGAGATTACCGCTCTGTACTTTTGGCTTGTTGTGGTTCTGGCTGGTGTTTAGCTTGTAAATCATAAAATACTGGGCTAGTCTTACATGGTCATTACAGCTGCACCACTGGCTCCATAGCAAACAAATAATATAAAAAAAGAAATGTCCAAAAAGGCAAATCTCCCCAAACATAAAATGTTCCTGTGGAAATGACTCGTGCTGTTCGACATGTGCTCCCTTGGCTTACTCTCTGGCTCAGCAAATGACATGACGTGTGTGTGTGTGTGTGTGTGTGTGTGTATATATATATGTGTGTGTCTGGCTTAATGAGCATGTGTGTCTGTGTCTGGATGTGGGTGCCTGTTTAAGGTTTAGAATGAGTGTCTATGTGTGAAAGAGTGTCTGTGCATACGTATATGTGTGCGTGAGAGGGAGAGAGAGAGTGTGAGTGTGTGTGTGTGTGTGTGTGTGTGTGTGTGTGTGAGACAGAGCATTTGGGAGTGGGGGTTGGGTGCAAGCCTGTGGGACACACAGGCCACAGGAAGTAGAGAAGTGAAGGAGGGGGGCAGCACTGGGGGTCTTCTGACGGGGGGCTGAATTGAGGTTTTGTGCTTAACTGGGGGTGGGGGTTTGGGAGGAGGATCCAGCCCCACTTAGTGCCAAAAGGGGACACTCACCCAGAGCACAACACAACGCTTATCTGAGAGGCTTCACAAGCAGGGCAAGGCTAGGCTCAGCCAGACCACATAATATAGAGAGGTGTATGGAGAAGGTTCAGTTACACCACAGAACACAGGGTTTACGTGAGAGGCTGCTAGGCTAGGCTACAACATAGAACACAGTACTTATTTGTAAGGATTTTCACAAGGTAAGGCTAGGCAAGGCTAGGCTACAGAACAGAGGGCTTGACTGTGAGAGGTTTCAAAAGGCTAGGCTAGGCTAGCGCAGAACACAGAACTTATTTGTGAGAAGATTTGCAAAGTAAAGCTAGGCTGTGGACAAGAGTCTGGCATTGACAGACGCAAAGTTACCGAGGCAATGCCAAAGCTCAGCGCGACCTGGTGACCCATGACTGACAGCTGACCTTGGGTATTTAGCCTGCTTAAGACCTTTTCATTCTCAAATGGGCCAAGCAAACAAATGAAAACAATGTCCTTAATTCCATGTGATCTCTGCTCATCACAAACCCTCCCCCTCACTGGCTGAATCTTTCTCTGTAAGCACAGTCAGGCAGATCAACAGTCTGAGAGCCAAGGATGTAACCAAAGAACTACAGAGCTGAGAGAAAGCTTAGGCTACATTTCCACATATTTATTCAGCAGATTTCTTTATCCTAGGTCCTTTAACTGTAAATACTTCCTTTATCCAAAAATAAAAGTGCTTCCTGGCCCAATGATTTTAGATTAACTGAATCCACTCACACACATTAATCCAAACTATGAACCTTTTTGACATGGAGGCGACAATAAAGCTACGCAACCGGCAAGTGAAGAGCACAACAGGCACGAGAGCTGAAGGTCTGAATGCCCAGACCAAGAGCACAAGCGAGGTTAGCATCCTGCTCAAATGCACAGTCCCCAGAGACAGCTTCAACACTCTCCTTCACAGAGAAGCTCCTGCCAGAACATGGCCTGATCCATGCCAAAATGCTCCACCTTGCCCCCAACTAATCTGCTAACACATTTAAATGTTCAATGCGTACCAAGTACATCCACAGTAAAACAATGTCGCAGCAACCCACTGTGATTTTCCAGTTTTAATCTGTTTTGTAGTTTCACATTTAAAGAATCTGCTCATTCTGTGTGTCAGTTCCAAACAGGTGCCAAGACACATTATTGCCAAAACTAGACTATTTTGGAACTATAACTGGGCCATACAAAGAACCAAAACTGGACCATATTATGGAGCCATAACTGGGTTATAAAAGGACCAAAGCTGGACTGTAGTCTCTTAACTGAACTGTGCCACTTTATGAGGAAACAGATCACTGGAGGGAGAAAAGCACACTTCTGTGCTGAAGTCTGAGGCACCGTGCACAGACGCACAGACACACACACACACGTCTACAGCCTCAGGTGTTTGTGGGCACCAGAGGAGTGTGTGTGCATCAGCTCATATCCACAAGACCAAGAAAGGAGAGCACACACTGCTCCAGTCAGAGTCTACTGCCCTAGAGCTGACCGCAGGGCACTGAGCACAAGACATCACACATCACACACACACACACACACACACAAAGATCAAACACCACAGAACAGATAAAAAAGGCACGCCAGCAGAAAAACACATGGCCTTACATTATACACACACATACAAAAAAAGGGGTATTGTAGGGGCAGATGAGGACTGTACCATCAGCGAGGTCTGCCATCTAACCAGTAAAGAAAAAATGTGATGGAAAAAGTCCCCTCCCTCAGCTTGCTCACACACACACACACACACTTCTCTAAACATACACTCGCACACTCATGCACAATTCCACAAACACACAATTTCACTCCAATATCACAAGGTTTTCTCCCCATTGCTCACACACACAAAATATCTCCCTCTAGATCTCACACCTGCAATACTTTAATCCTCTCTTTATTTCTCTCATTTCCTTACACACACACACACACACACACACACACACACACACAAGGTGCTGGGCAGAGCAGTGGCTGCATTGAACAACTGGTTGTGTTTACTTCCCCTCTTGAGTGCCCTTTCATCCGGAGCCTGAGACTTAAGCAGACTAGACCAGACCAGTCCAGACTCAAGCAGACAAGACTAGACTAGACCAGACCAGACCAGCCTCAAGCAGACTAGACTAGACTGCCCCGTGGCAAGGGGCATGGCATGCCATTATGCCACTGCATCCACATATAGATCATGCCTATGCATCCACAAATACACCATGCCTATCCACACATATAGTCCCCATCACAAATCTGCGTCATGTTAGTAGCTGCAGACATCCAGGCACTTGGAGCATAAGACCACTACCCAGAGCAGCAACATCCATTCTCCATACATCTATTAAATTGCAGTTGCAGAAAACAGCACAGTTTGGCTTCTTAATGTTTCTAGTTATAAACGGTCCAGCTGTCCACTACATAATGTCTCCAAGTTTAGGCTTGTTAATAACCACACAATCCAATGCTGTGAAGTTAAAGGCTGGATGGTACTGGACTAACATCAGGTGGCTAACAGGTAGCAGCTAGCCAGGTATCTCCAAGCTAATCAAAATCAACATAAAGATGATCATCCATGTACAGATAACGTACTGAATCACATAGGCCTGGGCTATGTCTGCATGGAGTCATATAGTAGTCCTATGCATCCACATACATTTAATTCTGTCTGCCTCCTCAACAACAAGCTTTAGACACAATTCCATTAGAGACAAGCTGAGTCTGCACTGACTCACTATAATAATAACCTGCTAAGTGCAGGGCTAGCAGATCCTGAACACAACATCATTAACCAAATCTATTCTATATTCAGAATCAGCAGAGAGGTAGCACTGGCCAAGACAACAGCTGAGGTAACACAAATACATGTCAACCTATGGCAGCTTAGTGTGTGTGTGTGTGTGTGTGTGTGTGTGTGTGTGTGTGTATGTGTGCATGCTCTTGTCTGTCTCAATTTCTTTAATGGAAATCAATACTGCCACTGGATCATATTACTGCCCATATCACACTCTGCATGCACATTACTCCCTCCTGAAACGACAGAGCAACCAGAAGAACATTAAGGTAAACTGTGTGTGTGTGTCGAAAGAGGAGGTAAACAATTATATTGTTACACACTAGGCTACGTGGAGGACATACAAATCGCCTCTCAAGGACATTAAAGACTCCATAATTAAAGTCAAAGTACGTATGTATGTATGGCCGTTATGATTTCCATCAAGACTTGTCATCCGTCTATGTCTACCTATCTATTACAAGATATCTATGAAGCCATTTATTCTTGAATGTTTCCTCAAGGCAGTAGCTTATACCACAGTAGCCCAAGACTTGAAATACACATAACGTCCTCCAGTACTTACTGATAACACAAACTAAGAAAGAAGAAAGTCAAGCATTTTATTTTTACTAAGTAGTTACCTTTATGTGCAGTACAGGCTGCATGCAAACTATTACAGCCATCAAACTACATTAGACTACAAATGTTTTTTTCCCCATATTATATTCATATTCTCATTTGAGAGATGCTTATTAAGCATGATCTGATGCAATTTTTTCTTCCCCAGTCATCTGTCTCTGTTCTCCCTCTCCCATTTGCTGATTTGCTCCACAATGCTTTTCCAAGTCCATGATCAGACATTTTGTGTCTAAATATGCATGCCACAATTCTCTGGCTCCTATCCATAAAATTTTATTTACACAATAATTTCTCTGTGACCATCATGTCCATTACATACTGGAGCCATTTATCTGAAAAGTCAGCAGAAGACATGGTAAGAAAATAGACTCGCCATGTACAAGGGTCCTGGCTCTGCACACACTCTATGATGGCCAGACAACGTGTAGGCGGTGCTGTGTTTTGTTGTAAATCTCACAACTACATGGACTAGCTGTTTTGATGAGACTGTGGATGAACTGCTGCCGATGCCCTCTGAATGCCAGGCATGGGTGAACAGCACTGTCTGTGGGGGGTCCAGACGCCAGAGATGGCTCTGACACCATTTTACTAATGTGAGGGAGCCATTCAGGCAGACAGTGTGAGTGTGTGTGTGTGTGTGTGTGTTTAAGGGGACACATCAGAAACTGAGGGTGTACGTGTGTGTTTCTGTGAGTAGGGGACACTTCAGACACTGAGGGTGTGTGTGCGGCTCTGAATGTGTCCTGAGGCTCTCTGCCCTCGATCAGGAGCCACAGTGAAGAAGCAAAGGAAACACACACACACACACACACACACACACACACACACACACATATATGGGAACAGAGAAAGGGATGGAGAGAGAAAGGGAGAGAATAGATGGAAAGATGGATGGATGGAAACAGACAAAGAATGTGAGCAATATATTGTATTGAAAGAGAAAGAGGCAGACAGACAAGATAAAAAGAGGGGGAGTGACTGAGATGCAAGGGGAGAAAAAATAAGGAGAGAAAAAATAAGAGATGGACAAAGCATAACGAGGAGAGAGAGAATAAAGTGGAGACAAACAAGAACAGACAGCAAGAGAGAGAAAGTGTGTGAAAGAGATGGATGGATCAAGAGCAAGAACCAATAAAGAGGCAGAGGCACATCGCAGAGAGAGACACTGCGGGTTAGCTCTGATTAAACTGCGTCAGTCAGCATCAACAGAGACACTGAGACAGTGACAGTGACCGTGACTGTGTGTGTGAGAGAGAGAGAGAGAGAGAGAGAGAGAGAGAGATAGAGAGAGAGAGAAAGAGAAAAAAAGAGAGAGAGAGATTGGTTGATCACAAATTACAAATTGAAATAGGGCGTCACTTTAAAACCTGGCCGGAGAGACAGCAGTGTATTTGTACCCAATGTGATCTTAACGAGGTGGAAGATGAAATGTGTTTACTCCAGATGTGCCCAAAATAAAGCATAGATGGAAAAGCATTTTATGGGAAAAAAATTGTGCTTGTGAAAGCTTGTGGCTCAATGCATTTTGATGTGTCACAATATTAGAGAGGACACATAATGTAAGGTGTGGACAAGGAACAGATACCATAATTATCTAATTATCCCCCTGTCTCATCCTAGTCTCCTTACATTTAATCACCCTTTACTAGCTCTTTTTAATAGTCTTTTACCTCTCCACTCCACCCTCTATTGTACTATTTATTAACTCCTTTGTGTTTATCATCTCTTTTTTTTTTTTTAAAGTATGTATCTCTTCTTTATTCTTATATATTTCTTGTCGACTTTTAATATTCTCTAAAATGCTGAATATGCTTTGACAACACACATTTTTTGTCATGTCAATAAAGCCTTCAAACAGAATTGAAATTGAGAGAGAGAATGGAATGGGAGGGGAGGCCACTGTTTTTCCAGTGGTCACAAAAGCGATTTGATGTGTGTGTAGAGGAAACAACATGGAGGGACAGGTGTGTGATGCAGTGTTGGCTCAGTGTAAATAAACAGTCACCATAACAAAGCGATGACATACCATCTCTCTATTAAAAACAGCTCATAAGAAAAACAGGGAAGATCACTGGAAAATCTCAATTGCAACTGGCTAGACAGCAAATAGTCTCTCTCTCCCTCTCTCTCTCTCTCGTGACATCTCAGCTTAGTGAAGGGGTAAGAGAGCGTGCTGAGGCCACTGACTGCTGCCTGCCTGGGGGGGAATTCTTCCTCTTCTGCCCCAGTAAACCTGCACCGCCTCCCCTCAGACGTGTGTCTGTGTGTGTGTACACACATGTAAAAGTGACCAGGGCTGCAGCAACTCTCCAGGACTTCATCTAGATAGCAGAGCTGGGAGGACACATTGATGTAGTGGATTTAATCAATCCGCTCTTCTGCAGACGGCAAAGTGCTGCTATGGTGGCCTATTACACCATGACCTGATGTACAACATTACTACAAGATAAATCTACGCAAACTTCCATTAATCCTATTGACTTTTTTCTCCAAACCAAGCATGTCATTATCAACACATAAAATATATTTCCAGTTGTAACGTTGCCTTAGTCAAACAGTTTTTGTCATTTCTGCACCACGGATTGAAGTTAGAGTAAATGTCATACAGGCCGAAATGTGTGCATTTGTTTACTTAGAGCCTACGGTCATTTATGAGTGAGACAATGGCCATAGGAGGAGAGATGGTTGGGAGAAGAGTATTTTGTATGGGCTTCGGTCTTTAACAGATGATTCAGAAGCAATCCACTAGGCTGACTGAAAATAGAACAGCTCTGTCTTTTTGCAAATGCAAATAAGTGCAATAATCGCTAATTACTGAATGACTTATTAGATTAATCGAAAAAACTAATTTGTCATTACATTAGTCGTCTAATCAAAAAAATAATTTAAAAAAATAATAATTTGGGACAGCCCTAGCAGATTGTTACAAGGAAATGAGTAGCATATCACCTCTGCTTGGAACCAGTAGGAGCGAAAGACAGACAGACAGACAGACAGACACAGACACAGACACACACACAGACTTAATTAAACAAATCTGAAAAGAGAATCACACACACACACACACACACATAACACTGCCCTGGGGCAGCAGCATCATCACCAACCTTGCTTGAACAACATCTCCACTGCTTAATTCAGGCAGCAAAGATTGTGTCTTACATTGCACCACACACACACACACACACACACGCACTGAAGCCGTTGGGAACACCGCTATGGAGCCCAAATTAGATTACAGCCTCACACTGAAAACATTCAGTAGCCTCATGTCTTGGCACCACCCAACAATGTGGTGGGATAGAGTGGCTATTGTCATATTGGGTTTCATTGTTGCCATCATGTGGGTCTATTACATAATGGCAGCATGCAGCCTAGTTAAATGCTACAGGACTAGCATAGAAACACACGCTAGTCAACACACATGGAGACAGAATGCTTCTCTACACGGAGACAGTAAGGCTAGCTTAGTAATGCCTTCAACTGATGGAAATGTGATCCCTATGACCTGGGCAGAGTGGGCCCTAACTGTGAGGCAAGCGGGACCCAAAAAAGCGTAAAGTGAGGGGGTAGGGTGGGGGGATGTGTTGTACTTTGCACCCCATGGGGTCGGATTTACAGGATGCTTCATCGAGAAAAAACGGGAACAGATGGCTTCCGAAATGGAGCCTTAACCAATAGCGAATGCTCGGGACATTGCTGATTGCTGATGCCTTGGTAATCACACATTCAGAAGCCCAAACTGAAACTTGTCTGTGTGTGTGTGTGTGATTATAGAAGACCTGACTATAACCTGACTATATTCCCATCTCTGCATTTCCCACTGTGGGCTAATCTAAGCAAAGGCAATTATTCTTCTCCTTCATTTTGACCCTATTAGGCCTTAGGGTCACTTGTCTCTGCCATGCCTTCTCTGTGCTGAGCACGCTGGTCTTGGAGGCTGGTCAAGCATGACTTCACCAAGTAATCGTCTCAGCCCAAAGGCTTCATTATCCAGTTAAGCAGCACTTAAGTGGCTTACTGGAGAACCTGTCAGCCAGGCTCTCTTTCTTTCTTTCTTTCTCTCTCTATCTCTCTTTCTCTCACACACACGCGCGCACACACACATGCATGCACACGCGCACGCCCACGCACACACACATGCACACACACACACACACACACACAGCCCACAAATGCAGTAAAATGACAGCAAGCTCTCTGCTCTACAGAAGAAAGAAGTGCTTATCACCTCATCCAGTCATGCAGAAAGGGTGAGGGGTTTTTAAGCAGTTGGATGTGCCATCTTATTGCAAACCCATACAACAGGAATTCAACTAGAAGACCAAATGCTGTGGGACTATATAGGAGTTTGTTTCCCCAAACACCACAGCTGCTAAACAAGTAATGCTATGCACTGCATTCTAATTGGCACTGTGTTCTGTGTGTGTTTCTCCAATTCCTGACTGGGATAAATACAGAGACCAACATTTCCTTCAACGGATCAAAGGAGTACATACAATATATGATTTTTTATTTTATTTTTTTTTAAGGGGGGGGGGGGGGTGGCAGAAACAAAGGCCGCCGCCTCTGTCTGTCTTTCTCTCTGTCTCTCCCTCTCTGTCTCCCCCTCTCTGTGTCTTTCTGTGTCTCTCTCTTTCTCTCTCTCTCAGTCTCCTGAAACCTGTAGTGTCAACATGTGTTCAGTGTGCAGCCAGGGAATTCCCCCCTACAGCACAAAAACAATCACCCTGACAACAACTAGCCCAGAGGATCTTCATGACAAACGCCTGCAATACCTCTCCTTGAAAACTGCTCGGTCAAGTGTCAGTCTAGGAAGGCCTCTCACACAACACCTGTGATACCTCTCCTTAAAAACAACTTGATTGAGTGTCAATATAGTGTCTCTGAGTATGTCACAAGGCCTGGGGTTTGGGATACACGTGTCAAAAAAAAAGTGTTTTCTTGAGAAACCTTCTTCTTCTTGAGAAACACTTCGCACATGTGTGTCGGGAGCACCTTGAGTGTCCTTCAGATGTTTTTTCTGATACCGCTGGACTGGAACTTGAGTCTCTGTAATTCTCCCAACAAACAGTGAAACGGGACCTCTGCTATGGCCCCAAGATCACACACACACACACACACACACACACACACACACACACACACACACACACACACACACACAGGTATAGACAGACACACAGCGAGAGAGAGAAAACCATGAGAAAGAAGGGGGGAAACAGAGGAGATTGGGGGGGGGGGGTCACATCGAATCAGCCTCTGCAGGCGGATGGGTGGACGGACACGGACACGGACGGACACACACACACACACACACACACACACACACACACACACAGTCACACATTCACACCAGGACACAATAGAAGAGATTGCAGGCAGGGCATCTCCACTTTGTGTATGTGTGTGTGATCCCATTAAAATCACTGGCAGCCCAGCCACTCCGCTGGGCCCATCGGGTCCACTGGCACCAGGCCCACCCTGCAGCAGCAACAGCCCAGCACACTCTCTCTCTCACACACCCACCCTGGGTAGAGACCTGCCTGAGCACCAGGAGTGTGTGTGCTTGTGTGAAAAAAAATCCCCAAAGGGCTATGTGTACATGAATGAGCAAAAGGACAAATGCAAAGCAAGAGATGGAGAGAGTGGAGAGAGAGAGAGAGAGAGGGCACGCGTGTGCGTGTGCGTGTGCGTGTGTGTGTGTGTGTGTGTGTGTGTGAGTGTGAGTGAATGAGAGAGAGAAAGGGACCAAACTTTAAGCAGTTCTCACACGTGTTTTATTTTTAATAAGCAGAAGTGGAGATGAATCTGCCGTCTGAAAGCAGAAGTTCACTACTCTCTCTCTCTCCCTCTCCCTCTCTCCCTCAACCAGCATCACTGCTAAGCCACTCAGTTTCACTCTCCCAGCCTTAGCGTCATTGCTCCCACTGGTCGCAGCATGCTCAAACACACACACACACACACGGCCCCAGCATGTCCAGACAATACACCTCTAATCCCTTGGATTACAGGGAGTGTACCTGAAACATGTTACACACCATTCTTGGCTTCCCGTCCAAAATACCTGACCAATGGGCAGGGGTGTGTGTGTGTGCGTGTCTGTCTCTCTCTGCGTCTTCCGCCATTCATAAGGTATTATAGCAGAGTTCTATTAGTTACAAGTCATTTCACACATCATAATACTGGTCCTAGTCCATTTCACGTTTTTGACGCAACTTAAATGTAGTTCTTAAGCGCAGACTGCCTCAACTAGACTTGAATATCATTGTCTTGTCACAGTTGAAAAACAACACTTGGTCTCTGAATGGAAGACACCAGTGAGTGCTCTGTGGATGATGTAGCAGTTCCTACAGCTTGTTAAGAGCCTTGCTGACATGTTCTTGCCAGAGTGTTACAAAGGCAGTAGTGTTACTGTTAGAAGTGCTGCTACTAACAGAGGCTAGCTTAGCCTAACCTATGTGAATACGCAAGCTGGGCCAAAGGAGCATCATAACTCGCATGAATGCTCCTGGAGACAGTCTGTGGCTTTATCTGCAGTGCATTAGGACAGCTTGCTTCTGTTGCATCGTTAATGAAGCCTTCAGTGCTGACAGCTTTATTAAAGTGACACACTGGCACAATCCCAATGCCCCACCACCAACCATCCAAGCCTTATTGGAATATAGAACAGAGAATCAAATGATGCAATCCACTGGAATCATATGCCTTTAGAATCATTTCATCAAGACATTGCAATTAATTCCTCTTATCAGTGCTAGCACACTACTCAGCCAATCGTTAAGGGTCTTTCAGATAGTAACACAGAAATTGAGCTCTACATGGTAGCTATGGCTACTGTAGTGGTGGAAGCTACATCATTATTAGCCTAGGTGCTGACACTGAAAACCTGTACAGTAAGTAATTTGTAAGAGAATCGGCCAAGGCATTAACATGGATAATATCCTATCAATTCCCATCTTTAATGTGTGTGTGTGTGTGTCTGACACAACACATTCTCCTCACATGACGATACACTCATAAACCACAAAGCACATACTGCTTCAAAGACTCACATCTTGATGTTTTGTTTTTATTATAACGCCATGATTCTTCTTTTCTGCTAAATTGCACAAAGAGGGTTGCTTGGGTGAGGGCCTTCCCAGATGTTCAAGTTTGCGGAGGGGACCCAGTGATATGGAGGATCTGGAGATGGACTGGTGTAGAAATAATGTGCCTTCAGGTAGGAACACACGTCTGTAACACATCAGTAGTCTATCATGAGGAAGTGTTTACTAACGCAGGAATCGGACTGTGCACTTGAAGCCTTGGATGACATCACCACTGACTCAGTCGCTGCTGCCTGCGAATGCCGCCACACACACTTCTGTTTATGCTGTTGCTCCTGGTTACCAGGTGCCACTTTCAGACACACACACACAGTTATAGACAGCCATGCATGCCCATACACACACGTGTACACACACAGGCGCGTACACACACAAATAAACACACAGCTTACTCCCATGAACTCGTAGACAACAGGTGTGGCCCTGCATTTACCTCACAAAGAGGTCAGGGCTTTGTTCACAATCATTACAAGGGACTGGGAAGAGGAGGAGCAATGAATAGGGCTGGTTGCAGTGTGTGTGTGTGGGTGGGTGTGTATAGGAAAGGACTGTTGACTGTCTCTAAAATGTGAAACTAGCCCGGTTGAAATCCTCATTCATACACTAGTATAAGTGTTTCTTCGTTTGTGTGTGTGTGTGTGTGTGTGTGTGTGAGAACATTTCCCACTCATGATGATACAACCAGGAAGCACAAAAGGCACAAGCGAATCACAGCCTTACAACAGAACCTTCAGCCCAAGCCTCTGCGACAGTCCTCTATGAATGGCTTCAGTTCTATTCCACCACCTAAAGATGCTGATGCATCTGCCTGTAAATGACTTGGTCTCTGCACCAGAGGAGAGTGCTAACGGCTACAGTGACAAGCCTGCACAGACAGTAGTTCTGGGAGGGGGTGGGGGGTTATGTGCACATGTGAGAAGTGTTGATGTGTTCAGGCGCATTGGAAATTCTGACGATTCAGAAAATTGGATCTGAACACACGGTCGGGTTGGATTGTTTGGTCAAAGACTTTTCAGCCTACAACCGATAATCACCAAATCACCACGACAGACAAGACAACAGCAATAGAGGCAGACTTCACTCGCATTACAAATCTGATGAGCTTATCCATCACTAAATTAAGTCCAGACATAGAAACCTTCACCTAAAACATTCTGGTTATTGTTCAACCATGATAAACACACCTAATAACTTATATAATGCCAAAATGCGACCGCGGCGGGAGAAGCCATTTTTTCTTTCCGAGCTGATCTCCTAGAAACACTTTATCTGAAGATTGGGACCGACCCTCCAAGCTGCCTGAATGTAACATGTGTGTGTGTGTGAGAGAGAGAGAGAGAGAGCTCTCATTAGTCAGCAGGAGGCCATCTTGACTCAGCAGAATAACAAGACCCAGCTGCCAAGAGCCATCTCCATTCTTCACACTCCAACGCTGCACAACACCAATCCAGCTCATAGTCTCCCAGTAAGTTATTCTCTCTTCTCTCCACACTCCAACCCTCCACAACACCAATCCAACTCATAACCTACCGGCAGAATGTTGAATCTTTAACAGCTGGTTGAGTTTGATCTAGTATGTACTATAATTTATAAATCGATGTGTGACAGTCAATATACTGAATAGTCTGGATTGATCCCACTGAGCTTGTTGTCTTAGGAGGCTTTTTAACCTGTCCAATCAGTGAACAGAGGGAGGGGTTGTGAATGCAGCGCTAGAATTCCATGAGTCAAGGCAGGCTATCACTCAAGGGCTAATCCAACCTTTTTAAACTTAAACATCTCCAGCAAGCAATTGAATCCCACTACTGAATGTCAAGAACCTACTGTACAAAACAAATGGCAGAATAAGGGGCTGGTTTTATTACCAGGCTAAAGTGTCCCTTTATCAGAGCTGAGTTAAAGCCTTGGGTTGTCTCTCAGTTCCTGAGTGTTTGACCAAATGTTACACACACAACAGAGGATGTGAAACTCTACAGAAGGCCCATTTATCCCCTCATAACCTGGCATTCATAACCAAATGAATCTTCAGACACACACACACATGCGGTAGTAGCATAGTGGTTAAGGAACCTGGCTAGTGTGCAAATAGCCTGAAAAGTTGTGGGTACAAATCCCAGCTGCCTCCGTTGTGCCCTTGAGCAAGGCACTTAACCCTAAGTTGCTCTAGGGGAGACTGGCCCTGAACAATTGATAGTTAACAGTTGATAGTTGTAAGTCGCTTTGGATAAAAGCGTCTGCTAAATGTGGGAAAAAAAAAAAAAAACACAGCCTTCTCAGATTGCTTGTCATGAGCAACACACATACACAGACACACACACACACCCTCTGTGTCTCTCTGTATAATTGACTGGAAGAGCATTGTTGAGTTGAGCCCAGAAGGAACAAGATCAGCACTTAATCAACTCTTCACAGCTCTTATGAGAGGATAGCAAGATTGGCTAACAGGCTAACTGTGTCCCCTACTGAGAAAAAGCATGGCTAGTCAGCCCTAAGCAATTGTTTGTTTACTCTATGTTGCTCTAATCTGGAGACGAGAGAGGCTGAGTGTTCATCTCACCTGTAGTACAGTAATTTCCCAAATATAAGTCACAACATGTATAAACTTCAGGTCAGTGTTTTATGCAAACTAAAAAAAACAAAACCATATTGATTGTTTTAACCTCAGTTTTCTAAACATTACCTACTGAATCACAATCAGATCAGATCAAGTAGAACGATGAAAAGAATCCTGTAGCCCATGTATAAACCTCATAGATGAAGAAATTGTACAAAATCAATGTATTAACCACGGTTAATAACCGAGAAATGATGGTACTCTACCTGCCTGAGCTTTCAACATGAGAGCACCATCACAGCCTCTCCAGCACAGCTCAGAAAAGCCATCCAGCACTGGAACACACTGAGCTACAGAGACTCAGAATTAAAAGTCTGACCAGAGAGGACTGAGGCGCTTCTGGGCTGAGATGAGTATGCCGCAATGCTCTGTATAATGGGCCAAAGGAGACCCACTCTCATCCACTACTGGGACTCATGCCCAAATCTGGCCTCTGCAACATACATGATGTAACCTAATCATTCACACAGGAGGCCCGCTCTGATCCACTGCCTGATCATTTACTGGATCACAGCTCATTCACTCAGCCTGAGGGGGAAGCAGTGGGTACTGTTGGGTAAGCTAGGCTATTACAGCACAAACACACTGATTGCCATCTTTGTCCACCTTTCCCTCTCCCTCTCCCACTCACCATCTCTATCCCTTTCTCTCTCCCACTCTCGCCATCCCTCTTCCGATTTCCCTGTCTCTCGTTCTCTCTCGCCACCTCCATCCATCACTCACTAACACTCTCTCTGCATCACGGCTCCTATCAGTGGATCTGTCTGCCTGCATTGACTCAGGTGGGAAAACTCAATCACTCACTCTTCACAAACACTCTCTCTTCTGCTTTAGCTGGAGAAGCAGCGCTCACACCCTCACGTACAAATACTCAGGGATGCTCAATCACTCGCAAGCACACACACACACACACACACACACACACACCTCTGCTGCCTTTGACATGGCACATTTATTCATTTCCGCTAAATAAATCTGAGAGACACTCAATCTGTCCCTCCTTAGTCTGTCTGAAGTTCTGTGCAAACGTTAATGCCATTACCCTTACCACAATCACTCTCCTCTTCTATATCTCCATTACCCTTACCACAATCACCCTGCTCTTCTATATCTCCATTACCCTTACCACAATCACCCTCCTCGTCTATATCTCCATTACCCTTACCACAATCACTCTCCTCTTCTATATCTCCATTACCCTCACCACAATCACTCTCCTCGTCTATATCTCCATTACCCTTACCACAATCACCCTCCTCTTCTATATCTCCATTACCCTTACCACAATCACCCTCCTCTCACCCTCTATATCTCTATGCATCAACATCCCCTCACCCACAGTTAGTTTTCTTCTGTGTCTGTCCAAGACAAAACAAACACACAAATACAAACGACTCAGTCAACAGCCTTAGGCAGCACAGTCTAACACTCACTCACGCACGCATACACACACACACACTTCTGATGTCAGTCTTAAGTAGCAGCTGCAGGTGCAGTCAGGGCCACTGAGGCTGAAAATCACATCCCACCATCACTGCCTTGACCCACAGGCCAAAAGTGTGTGTGTGTGTATATGTGATGGAAAAAGAGAGAGAGATGTGTTAGAGCAACCCACTGACTTTTCAAATATTTCTATTGAATTATGTTTGGTTTGATGTATGTGGATAAAGAAATAGGGCACATTGCACCATTGCATTTGGAATGAAAAAAAAAAAACGCCAACTGTCCAACTGCAAAGTGTTATCTTCCTTGCATCATCACAGATCAAAGTTTAGACTGCTCTTGCATTTTCCAAAGCATGGCCATTTGAGGAAGCAGATAGAACATGCCATCTCTTCATGTGGTTCTTTAGTTTGCACAAAAAATCCATAGGCTACTAGATTCAGACTCGCTGTTTCCTTTGGAGTATCTGTGCAAGTCTGTTTGTCTATATACAGCAAATGTGGTTAAATAAGACCGAGAGATGCTGCAAAAGGGTAGACGCAGCACCAAGAGCAACAACATGACTCAGAAAAACAAACAGGCCAAATTGTAAGCCTGATGGCTCTACTGCTGCCTTTGCACTGCAGGATCTAAGGCCACAGAATTCCTGAGGGACGCTTAACCCATCCATTACACATGATTATATAGCGAACAGAGACAGAGAGACTGCTGCTGAATTCTCTGCAGGTTTTCCATTAGGTGAATAAGGTTGACATGGTTTAAAAATCACAAACTCACTCACCTGTCAGTGATTGTAGGCTGTGTGTCACTCATTGGTCTTCCGTTTCTACTTTTCCAGCGGTTTACATCCAATGAGCATCTTCACAAACATGAAGCTGTGTACCACTTTCGCTGCAAGATATCCCTACCATCCGGCAATGGTGACATCCGTTCCCTCGTATTTGAATCGTTCAGAGGTGTCAATGCGCAGAAATTGTGGAACAAACTGCAAGCATCTGAATGCACTATTTTAGATTTATCGACAAGTGACTTTCGTGCCCGCGTGTTATTCGTCTGCGTTCGGCAGCTGGACACACGTCAGAAATTCAGGAGTCCAGCTAGCTAGTAAGCTAACAAATCAGTGGAGACAAAGTAACAAATTATTAACCAATCGGTAGTAAAACAAATTTAAACATAACAAAATATAAAAACAAATCTTCTCTCGACCAGAAAGAAATAAATAGCTGGAAAAAGCACGCTTAATATGCGATGGATAGTTGGATAGGCGATGCAAGTGTCAATTCTTCATTCCCTGATGATCACACTCACGACGCCGCCGCTATAAAACTACCAACACCCGCATTTATCAAAACAAATGTGTTTTGATCTTTTCCAAAAAATTCAGTGTAACTTGAAAACGACTTATACCATTCGTCGCAAAAAAGTCAGCATAAAAACACGAACGAACCACATCAAGTGGGGTAGCTATGGGACGCGTCTCAAATCAGCTGAAAGTGGACATATTTATGCCTTTTCCAATTCGATTTCATACAAACGTGGCCGCTTGGATGCCTCTCTACAAGCCTTAAATAAACCCGTTACTTGCAAACTTTCTACCCAACTGGGCGCTTCGCGGCTAGTTTTTGCAACAGCTTGTCGTGGTCTTCATTTCTTTCAAATATACATCGATAAATTAACTTAATGTTACTTGTTTCGCTGCACTGTACCTAGCTAGCTTGATATCACAGGGCACCGAATTTAATAAGGGCGAAGGACCAGTTCCTCGTGACCATGAGAATTTAAGAACTTTGGCGTTAAAAGAATGGAGCAATCTTTCAGTAGAAAAGTCACTGTTATCCCAACGAGTGGACGCCAGTAACATTACACCTCTGAATGGAGTTAGAAGGCCTCTGAAATTTAAGGAGAGCTAACAGTTAACCTAGCAAGCTAGCAATAATGTTAGCCTGAGGTCTGGAAAATGGAGAACCTTTCCCCCCAACCAGGCGTCCCAAACGCGTCGAATTAAAACACATCAGTTTTACGATCCTTTGTGAATCCAAAGAATCTAGACTCCCCTGAACTAAAACAAACAATACTGAAATTCAAGCATGGAAAATGCGTGTTCCACTGCAGTCAAATGTTTGTCTGTATCCTTGTTTGAAACTTTGCAACAATAATCCCAAAGTCCAAATGTAACGTTAGCTAGCTATCTATAAACCAAATCCGTGAAAAGTCCGTTTTTCAACGAAAACATGTATACTGTCTTCAGATTGTCCTTTTCCGATGTATGCAGAATCCAAACAATCGTGTGCGCTGGCCGAAAAGTCCCTTGATCAAAACAAAATCCCCAAAAGTTAAAACTCAGCCGTCCGATTGCTCCGTCTCCATGTTTTCCGAATTGGGCCGTTCTGACTTGTTTTCAGTCATCCTCACCTTCAGCCACAGCGAACCAGTGCTAGTTAGCTCCCCTCTCGGCACAATGAAGAAGAGCCCCTACATACCCGTTCGTTTTACATCAAACATTAGTAAAATAACGGATGTATTATTTTCATCCCACTTTAATGTCTGTTTCTGATTGTTTATGAGCTGTATACCGAATCAATAAATGACCGTTAAACACAGGCTAAGGTTATCAAATTGTACTGTGGTCAAAATGTTTTTTGTATGTTTTTCCTATAATGGACCTTTGCAAATTCATGAGTTTTTCCAGTAGGCTTAGAACACACATCCAATAGTGTAGCCAAGTCTGTTTTATCCACTATAACAATTATTCCATATCGGCATACATATTAATTTGTACTGTGTAATTTCTTCTGTAATTTTCTAACTGTAATAATAATAATAATCTCGTTTTGTAGCAGGTATCACCAGAAAAGCTGTGGATAGATCTATAGCCTATGTCGTGTTTGCCATCTTGTGGCCTTTTTATGTACTGCACGCTATTATTCACAGGAGGGACGGGGGGGCGCTGCTGTATTTGATCCAACGTGGCCTGTGGCCTGAGTAACGATGCTTATTATTTCTCTTTCTCTCTCTCTCTCTCTCTCTCTCTCTCTCTCTCACACACACACACACACACACACACATGCACACACACACGGCGTACCTCTGAGGAATGGATTCACAACACTTTGACTTATGCTATAATTGGCTATAATGATAAAACTTACCCTCTAAAAATTTACATCTACATGTGATAACCATTTGTGCTAATAGAACAAGTAAAATTTCCGTATTGCTCCCCTATATATTAATTTTGAATTTGAGACAGATCATCCACCAATGATCAATAATAAATCAGTTGTCAGTCACTTGAATCCTTTCACTAGGCACACAGTGCACCATTCCTGCTGCTAGGCTTGGCTCATGTGCAATCTAGGCGATCAGCTTGGAGTGTTTGCGTCAGTCTACATCATCAATTGGTACTTAAACCAAAGTGGAAATTGTATTGCGCTTAATCATTATTATTATACTGATACTGATATATTTCGATTAACACCTACAAGATGTCTCTGACAACAAAAACTTTAAGAGCCCCTGCCCTAGAATATACACTATTCCATTCTGTGACTTTTCTTCTCTGTCTGTCTCTCTCCCTTTCTCCCTCCCTTTCTCTCTCTCTCTGTCACACACACACACACACACACACAGACACATACACTCACACAGACACTCACCCACATATACTCAACAAAGACAGAAATTGATTTCTCCTATGACAAAGCCATTGTGCTCATTTTATAATGCAGAAGTCAACAAAGTCTTTATTCTGCTAGCTGTTTTTACAGTAATCATAAGTACTGCTATATTACCATCACATGTGTTCATATTCGACTCTGTATTAAATTGCAAAAACATCTATTTTACTAGTAAAAGAGTACTCAAACATCTTTAAAACAAACTGATCAAATGTCTTTTAGAGAATTATTATGAGGACCTCCTACATACCACATAATTAATATTTATCAAACTGAATTAACTGAAGTTATTAAATATTGTCGCACTACCTCTCCAGAATTCCATGACAAGCACACAGACCACATGTAAAGTATCTGTCAGTGTCTAGAGCTGTCATAAGCACAACCCCTTCCAGCCTTTTACTCTGAACTGCAACAGGGTTCAATCTAGGCCAGTTCCTCCCTAAAATCAGCTGGTTTGAGATCAGCTGAGTGCAGTGGCGTTTTGAAATGCAGTCTGGCAGCCAGTGGGCAGTCATGGTTGACTCTGAAATGTGTGAACTATGGCTTATTTCTTACTGCTTCACTCTAAAGCCCAAACACTCCAGGGTGTAGTCAAAACTCCTCAGCAATAACATGAGCACACTCACTCACATGCCTCTTCAGAACTCTCAGGAAAACAAAAGGCCATGCACCGTTCATAGTTTGATGCAATTACACACTCACTCACATGCCTCTTCAGAACTCTCAGGAAAACAAAAGGCCATGCACCGTTCATAGTTTGATGCAATTACCACAGTTCTTTTCTTCTGAAATTATATTTCAAAATGTCTTTCTGTTTTTAAATTGTCTCTGAGGAAATGACAGGCATGGATGTTAGTCTGCCTTTGCATGTGGGCCATTGGCCTCTGTCAGTTTGTTTTTGGTCCCTGTGGTTTGGTCGGGGCAGGTCCAGCGACGGTACTTGGCGCGGCTCTTGCGCACAGCGAAGCGGGCGATGTCCACCATGAACACCCAGCTGAGTACATACATGGCCACACCCCCACACTTGATGATGAACTTGGGCCGCGGTGAGATGAGTTCGCAATAGAGCATGTTGGCGCCCACGATGATGCGCATGAAGATGAAGAGCAGTACGAAGCTAACATCCACCAGGTCACCAAGCCAGCTCTCGTAGCGGCCCGTCTTCCGCAGGAACCAGCGAGCCTGCAACAGCGGGTTGGTGATTTCGCTGCCGAACAGCACCGCACACGACTCGATGCCCGACTCGCCCAAGCTCAGCGTCAGGATGATACCCAGAATGCTTATGGTGTGGTGTGCCAGCATGACCAGACCCTCTGTGCGGAAGTAGATGCACCAGCCCATGTCAAACAGGAAGTAACCCAGGCTTATCACCATAGCGCTCGCCTGCAACGGGGTCGTCTTTGTACCTGGAGACCATCACAAGAGTGAGACAGTGAGACAAACATACAGGCACAAATAGCACCTCCAGACCTGTGGGGTATTCCAAACAGGTGGTTAAGAGGCAAACCTGGTTTAGTTAACCTAGAGAAAGCTAACTGAGTAGTTTTCTGGCTTTGTTTAGTTAAAGGCATACCAGGCAATCCTGTGATTTTTTTTACTACGGTCACCAATTTGTAAAACAAAACGAACAAGTTCGTTGTGCATTCTCACTAATCCATGTGGATTTGTTGGCAAACCAAAGAATAGGAACCAGCAATAATAATTTTCATAATAAAAATGTTCAAATTCTTTTTATGTTGCCCAACATGTTAATGAACGTGATTTCAGTTTCACTCAGTTTAGTTTTCGTTTGACATTGGCTCACCATTGTTCTCGTCACCAGTCATTCTGAACAGGCACGGTGCTGTTCTGTTTACTGAGTAGGAACACATCACAAAAATGGAAGAGAACTTTTCACACATTGACCTGTTGCTGACTATACTGCGAAGAATCACCAGTTGCTGGTGCCAGTAAGGCTCTGGGCTTACTAAAAAAGTATTAGTGGTAATGTGTAGCAATGTTTTTTTTTTCCCTAAATGTATGCAATGTTGTACATCTCCACCAGAGGCTGCTCTGTCCAGAGACGGGATGACTGGTCATAGTTTTAATGTTTTAACTGTACACAGTACACACACACACACACACACACACACACACACACAATAGCAGCTGAGAATGTATTGTAAGATAAAGTGCTGGTCAGTGTAGAAGACTGTACCATGCAGAAGACATCTTGAACAATACCACTCACTGTGTCCACTGATGCCTGGAATAACCTCGATGACATACTGCAAGAATACCAAGAGCTTAGAAGCTTGAGGATTAGTTTGCAAAAGCACCCTGGCAACCCCACCCCATCATGTCTGTAAAGTGATCTGTGCCGCACCTGGGTGACTGAAGGGCCATGGTCCATCTACGTAGCCGATGTAGGCCGTGATCGCGACCGCCAGGAGTCCATGGACCAGAGTGACCAGGCGACAGTTCCACTCATATTCATGGGAGCCGTTTGAGTGGCAAAGGAAAGCGTAAAGGCTGATCCATCCCACCAGGCACAGAATGACTCCAGCTACCAGCAGTGTCATCTTGCTGGGATACACACACACACACACACACAAACAAACTATGCATTTCATCTGCATTTAGTCACAGGGCTGATACACAATACATTTCATCTGCATTTAGTCACAGGGCTGATACTCACAGTATAGCACCAGAATTCTGTGTGTATGACTCTGAAATACTCATACCTTTGATTCCAACCCTCAGCAAATAAATTCCCTCACATAGGCTGCAGCTCCCAGATGTTCTCCTTGCTAATCCATGGTGTGTGTGTCAGCCAGCGAAATGTTCTTTAGAGATAAGTTAGAGGTCCTTGTGTACTAAGTGCCTCACCGTGACTGGAGAAGCTCTGAAGTTGCAGCCTTGGCTGACTTATCCTGAGTATTAGGAAATGATGCAGCTGCAGCCTGCCACACTACAATGTCAAAACTAGTGCAAAAGTAACTATGTTATGTGCATACCACACAATCCACAGGGAAACTCAATCCACTCACTCTTTTTCCAGTCCCTTGTCTTTGTCAGGATTTAACTGTGGTCAGTACTACATTTCATGTTCATCATTATAGAATAGCAAGTACTATTAATATATTATATAAATAATATATTATATATAAAATATTAATGTAATAGAACATGTGTACTATGTTCTTACACAAAGGTGTGGTGGTGTGTAATCATAAGTAGGCTGTTTGTGTAACAACAAACATTAAGCTCTGGTGTTCAAACATAATAGGCTGGTACATCTTCTATTTATTTTAACACAGCACAAACAGCTATGTTCTTACACAACAGTCAGCATGATACAGTGTAATTAACAGCATTCTTACAATGTAACAGGTTAGACTACAATGTAACAAATGTGGAATCCACCAGATCAGCTAAAAGTGTGCTGGTGTGATGACAATGGTGGACGGTGGACTGTTATTCCCTGTAGCCTCAAATGTGTTTTCATTGTCTAAACTTTCATGGGCTTGGGTGAAGGAGAGATTTTCATTATGAAATTCCACAGAACCAGCAGAATATTTAAGCACTGCACATCATGAGTTTAAGTCGATACTATTGTAACAAACAGTCTGCTTCACAATAAACAATTGCCTATCGGAGCGTGAAAGTGTTGCCTACACTCAAAAACATCTCATCACATTTGCAAGGCAGGCTTCACATGCGTGGCGAACTAGTTCTATGATGAATTAGCCTACCTGTAATTTTCACCAACCACCGTGCCATCGGAGTGATCGGATCGGTGTATTCAGTTGTTCTCTCCACAGTGATGATGCTGTGACACTAGGATCATCGTGCCACCAGGCCTGTTGGAACGTTTAAACCAAGTATAACCTCAGCATCCCCGCCACGTCTCAGGCCTCAAGAAAGAAAGGCACTGTCTGAATCATTCTCAACAAACAACGTCTTCACGGTGACAGTACCCACTGCTCCGTATTAACAAAAGCAGCATTATTCGCTAAGAACCATCAACGATTTCTACAAAGGGAAGAGGAGTGTCTTGTTTCCAGGCGACAGATGCTCCTTCCATCCCGACTAGGTGCGACCTCTGCTGGTCTGGTTGTAGAAAGACAAGCGCGTCGTTGTTTTGCTTGGAATACTAGCACAGGCATAATGGTAGGCTATGGCCTGTTCTATCCCATTATTTTGTTTGTGGGTCACATTACAACCACCTTAAAATGCCATGTCTATTATTTACAATACACTGGAATATATATTTTTAGCTTAAATATTTCACTGTTTCGTTTCAACAGGTCATCCCCTCTGACTGACGAAAGCCCTGCAGGTTGACATTATTGACCCCCCCCCCCCCCCCCACGCACACACACACACATATATGAATATGTGACATTTGTAAGGATATAACTTTTATTTGAAAATCATTACTTCATTGTCACTGCCATCATGGTTTGAGACCTAACAAAATATTTATATAAAAATATGTCCCACTCTAACGTAACAAAGCAATCAATACATTTTTCGGTGTTAAGGCACTTGTTTATCAAAAATGGTTGAAATTCTGAAATTGAACAATCATTTTGGCTTGCCAGTTGGGGCTTAAACTACTGATTTAAACTCTCAAAAAGTTAAACATATTAGAAGCAGTACCATTATCGTTTCGATTTTAATCTGAGTCCTACAACTACACATAACAAATTCCACCTTTCTGAGAAAACAAACAGGAACAACGAGTATTAATGTCAAATTTAGCTAAACAGTGTTCTTCTGTGGGGTTTGCTTTAATCCTCTAACATACTGCATTAATACAAATGAAAAAAATCAAGGGTGATGTAATGACAGCTTTCTCTAACTGACATCACAGTTTTGACAACAGATTGAAACTCAATGCCCATAATAGCTGACATTAGTTGTTACAGAATACAGAACCAGCCAGTGAAACTGCAAACAGGCTCACAAACAGGCTCCCATAATCTGTAGTAACACCCATCACTCCTCCATATGTAAAGGTAGACTTTGGTTTGAAAGAAATCCTTGCAATGAAACGTGTGAGTAGAGTTTGTGAGGTTTAGAGCATGACTAAAGGGTTCTGATCGTAGGTATTCTGACATAACATGAGTGTGACGTCACAATGAGAGATCACAAAGAAGTATCTGACAAGTGTGTACTGGAATGTGCATTAACCCTTCTGGTCCCCTGTCTCTACTTTCTCAAAGTCTACATTCAGCAAGAAAGAGTGAAATCACACACACTCTCTCTTTCTTTCTCTTTCTCTATCTCTCTCTCTAATGCTCACTCTCTCTTTCTCTCTCTCTCTCTGACTCTCACTCTCACTCTTTCATTCTCATTCTCTCTCCCATAGGATACAAGCAGACGTCAAATAAAATGAAGACAAAAAGTATGTTAAATTTAAGGCCACTGGAAAGCAACCCCTTGAATAGTAGCCTATCATGTTTTTGAAACCCCTCTCAAAAACATGATAGGCTACTATTTCCCTCTACTGTCCGCTGAACAAGGCACAAGGCACAAAAAATAAAGAAACAAATAAAAACAAAACAAACTGAAAATGCATATCTAGGTCACAGATCAAGATTAGAGAAATATAGGTAAAAAAAGGGTGTGACACAACAGTGATGACATCATAGCCAATAATGTTCTGGGTCTCCATTTGTGCACTTTGTACATTAGCTTCTTTGATAATATCTTTTTTTTGCAAACTAAATAAATAATGAACAGTAATCAAAACAAATTACAAACAACCTGAATTGGTATGAACCATCAAAGTAGCAAAGGACTATACAAAGAGAACACAGCTACTGTACATATAAACAAATGAAAAATGTCTTGGCTCACAGTTCCTTCATCCCTCAATTATCTCCATGCAATGCATCTTGGGATCTGTAGTTCCAGTGGTTGATTTCACAGCCCAAGCTTGTCCTGGAGAATGCTGTTTTCTTCAGCCATATGCATATACATTAGAAGAGGCCCTTTAGATTCACAAAGAGTTCTTTTGAGTTAAGTCCTCCCACCCCCATACACACACACAGAGGATGCCTGTGTCCCATCTCACTCACTCACACACACACACAACACACACACACACACACACACAGTTCTCTTCCTCACACGTACGCACTAGGCTAGTTAAGACACACACTCTTGTTGTGGGAGCTGAGATATGAGGTGCTCACATTCCCCCAGAGGAGGCTTACAATGCACAGTACTTCTTTCCTCTCCTCTCCTCCTCACCAATGGACATACAGTGTGGAATTTTGAGTGGACACTGAGTTGGCAGAACTGTGCAGTGCTGCTGATCATCATATAACAGTGAGAGCGCCACCTGCAGGCAAACGCATCAGTGTTGCTCTCTCCGCATTCCAATCATGCCCCTGTGTTCCTCTTGACTGACTAGGCCTCGCCATCCCAGAGGCAGAGCTGCTTGTGGGGGACGTAGTAGGTGAAGTGGTAGCCCTTACTGCAGCTCTTTATGCCACACTTGTAAGGGCTGCTGTGGCCACTGGGGTCGCGGTTGCGGCAGTACTTGAG
>JAIFZK010000008.1:6462500-6910000 GCA_027481765.1 Tenualosa thibaudeaui
CCCTGAATGCCTGTCCTTGGCCACGGCCCAGAGCTTTCCGGCCTGTGGACACCTCTAGCCCCACACTGCCCCACAGCCCCCTCTGAGCCCTGACATTGAGCACCTCTGCCAAGCGTCTCCTGGGGCTCTGATCCACATCCACACACACACACACACGCCTCTGCCAAGCACCTCCTGGGGATCTGCCCCACTTCCTGTTACCCAGAGACCCTGTTTGTTTGATAAAGACCACCACTGGAAGCCGGCCAATGCCAGAGCCTTGGCCTCCCCAACCCCCACCACACATCCCGCCTCCCCAACCACCCCACCAGCCAGGCCCTCGCCCCCCACCACTGCCGCACACTAGTCTGCCCTCAGCTGCAGAGTAAAACCACTTACTCTAATCAGGAAAAGCACTGGGCCATTGGGCAGAATACCCAGCTCAGTTTATATTCTCTCTCTCTCTCTCTCTCTCTCTCTCTCTCTCTCTCTCTCCTCTCTCTCTCTCCTCTCTCTCTCTCTCTCTCTCTCTCTCTCTCTCTCTCTCTCTCTCTCTCTCTCTCTCTCTCTCTCTCTCTCTCTCTCTCTCTCTCTCTCTCTCTCTCTCTCTCTCTCTCTCTCTCTCTCTCTCTCTCTCTCTCTCTCTCTCTCTCTCTCACGCAATACCTTTGGAGAAAAATTCCTGCTCAGCCTGACTTCTCAGAAGTAGCAAGCGTCTGGAAACACGGCGCCATACACATGCAACGCTGCGTAAAGACTAGCATGGGCGCCAGGCCAGCGGCAGAACAAACACACACCAAGGAGTGCCTTCAAAACAGAGCGGTGCGGAGAGTCTGTAAACTAGTCACCAACGGCAACGGCAGCTCACCTCTCCTGCCTCAGCGTGATGGAAAACAAACCCAAGGCCACCTTCCAGCACAGCTGGAGCAGCCACTCTAGCAAAGGAGGTGGAGGAAGAGGAGGAGAAGAGGAAGAGGATGAGGAAGGTGCAATGAATGAAAAGCAGGAGGCGTTAAGGCAGGTAGAGGACGACGTGGAAGAGGATCCCAGGGAGGAGGAGAAGGTAGATGAGGAGGGGGAGCTGGAGTTGAGGGAGGAAGAGGAGGAGGAAGATGAGCAGGAGGTTTCGGAGGTAGATGAGGAGGATGAGGAAGAGAGGGGCTGGACTTGTTTTGGGATGCTTGGGATGTTTGCGCTTGTGTCTAGTGAAGCGAACAAGCCCTGAATAGGCACAGGTGCACAGGCTGATCCGAACCCACAACACCTCCCCACCCCACTCCACCCCACCTCACCCGTCTCCTGGCTGATGAGGCACAGAGGGGCTCCAGCCTCCCCAACAAAGGGAGCTGGAGAAAAGGAGGCACGCTGGAGAAATGCTTGACTTGAGACTAATTATAGGAGCACTGACAGAAGGAATGTGATGCTTCTCACACCTGGCCTTACATGCCCCCACACACCCCGTCCCCACAGACACACACATACACACAGTAAACACAGAGTAACCCCCCCCCCCCCAGAAAGACAGATGAGCCTGTTAAGCAAACAAACAAAAGGTCTGTGCTGGTGAGTGATATGGTGGCCAATCCAACGGTAGTAGAACAATCTGGCTAGTTTGGACAGCCACAGGGCAGTGCTTTATGTATCAGACTAATGGAACATCCAGTGTTTCATGTATCAAACTAATAGAATGTTCAGTGTTTTTTTATCAGACTAATAGAAAGTCAAGAGTTTGATGCATCAAACCAATAGAATGCCCAGGGTTGTGGGAGACTAACAACACAGAAGGAAGAGGTGGAACTTGCTTATTAAAGAGGGGTCACTTTCACTCAGGGGGTTTCAGGAGGACATCTTTGGAGACAGCTTCCTGTTTTCGCTATGTGTGTGTGTGTGTGTGTGTGTGTGTGTGTGTGTGTGTGTGTGTGTGTGTGTGTGTGTGTGTGTGTGTATGTGAAAGAGAGTTCAGGGGTTTCAGGAGGACATCTCTGAAGTCAACGTCCTGCTTTCAGCCTGTGTGTGTGTGTGTGTGTGTGTGTGTGTGTGTGTGTGTGTGTTGATTTTAGAATGAATGTCATTACGTGACTGTGCTTCTGTCTGTGTTTGTCTGTAGGCGTGTGTGTGTATATTTGCCCAACCTTTATTCATTTTGAAAGGTGAGTGTGTGGGTATGTGTATGAATGAAAGAGAAAGAGAGACAGAGAATGAAGGAGAAAAAGAACGAGAGAAAGAGACAGTGTGTGAGTGTGTGCGTGTGTGTGTGTGTTTTGGCTACTGCAGTGCAGTGTTGATCTAAGGGCAGTTCTCCCAGTGGACAGACAGCCCTGTGCTGTTTGTGCTTACACTGCATTTCAGCCTGAAATGAGATCGCTGCTCTCACCCCCTTAGCTCCCTTACACACACTGTCCACTCACACACTCACACACACACAAACACACACACACACACACACACACTATAGAGGACCTGTCTGCAGAAACACTCCCTACACTACAGCCCAAACCACAGCCTGCACACACAAACCACACATGCACACCCACCCACACACACACAAACACACACACACCAAAGAGGACCTGTCTGCAGAAACACTCCCTACACTAGAGCCCAAACCACAGCCAACACACACACACACACCACAGACGCACGCATACACACACACACACACACACACACACACACACACACACACACACAAATATACACCATGGAGGACCTGTCTGCAGAAACACTCCCTACACTAGAGCCCAAACCACAGCCGACACACACACACCACAGACACACACCACAGACACACGCATACACACACACATACACACACACACACACAAATATACACCATGGAGGACCTATCGGCAGTAACAGTCCCTACACTAGAGCCCAAACCACAGCCTGTGCATCTCTCTCTCTCTCTCTCTTACACACACACACACACACACACACACACACACACACACAGTTACCTGGAGTCCAGCAGATGAATGATGAAAACAGTTAAGTCTGCTGGATGAATAGGTCTTTTTGCACAAGTGCACTAGGGACCCTTAGTGTGAGGCACTGTGTAGCCTCTCAGCCATGGCCACCAAGACCAGATTCCAAGAACCTGACTACTGGTTGGCCAAGTTAAAGGAGAAATCCAGTGTGAATCAATCCATAGTCCTGTAGTTCTAGGTCACTGAGTGCTGTCAGTAGGAAAGAAAACGAGAAAATTTGACACAACATAGCCTGGATAGCAAATCGGCAGATGACACTAACCGAATGGGGCACAGAAATTCAGTTTCATGTTTATTTTCCTATGCCCCATTTGTTACCTTACGTTACATCACATTAGCTGCCGGTTCACTGTTTGGTCTATGTTGAATCAGATCACTCAGTGACCTCAAACAATGGGGTTATGGATTGATTCACACCGGATTTCTACTTTATTTCAGAATGTGTGGTAAACCTTTTTTGGCTTTGTTTAGCTCTAAGAAGGAAACTTTGGTGTGCCTGTATTAGAAAGTTTAGGACCTCCTGCTCAACACTGCTTCCTGCTCAACATTGACATGTTGTAGCGTGGGAGAGGGACAATACTCGGGTGAATTCAGCAGAGGTGGATGGTTCACTTTTCCAGTGAAACAAGTAGGAGGATGCTGACACAGAGGAGCTTAACTTCCCCGTTGCTGACACACACACACACACACACACACACACATATCATGGATCAGAACCTATGGTTAGTTGGTCTCCTCTGAATGGGTCTCTGGTGTTGTGCAGAGTGAACACACCACCCCTGAGGGGAGAGACTAGCTGTGAGAGACACTGTTTACTCTGCAGGTCTCAGTGCCATTTCATTCCCCTCACTGGGCACTAACCACACATCAGGCACTCACCTCAGAGAGAGAGAGAGAGGGAGAGAGAGGGAGAGAGAGAGGGAGAGAGAGAGGAGGGGTGGGGGACAGAAAGAGGGAGAAAGAGAAAGTGATATAGGTAGAATAATGAGTGAGAGTTTTAGACAGAGTGGTAGAGGGAGAGAGAAAAAAGAGGGAGACGGAGGGGGAGAGAATGAGAGCTTCCTGTCTGTCCACAGCATTCAGTGCACTAATCTGCCAACCTGGAGCGGGTCTGATTAATGGTCCATCTCCTGCTGTAACTGTGGGCCTTTCTACTCTACATACACTTTCAAAGAGCAAAGGCACCACACACACCACTACCAAGGCCTCCATTTACACTACTCTACACACACACACACACACACACACACACACACACACACAAAGTATCAACTTCACTTTCACCTAATACTCCTTGCTTTATGATGAGAGAGAGAAAGAAAGAGAAAGAGAAAGAGAGAGAGAGAGAGAGAGAGAGAGAGAAGGACAGAAAGAGAGACTAAACACACCTTCTTTTAACACCAACACGCACTGGCTGCTTTGTGTGAGTGTGTGTGAATGTGTGTGTGTTGTATTGTGAGGTAGCTGACAGAGAAGTTCAAAGGAGCTAAGCCAGAAGATGAGATGAGACGAGAGGAGTGGAGAGAGAGAGAGAGAGAGAGAGAGAGAGGGAGGGAGGGGGGAGTGTGGGAAAGAGAGAGAGCTCCATTATCAGCCGCACTAAAGAGGCCAACATCTGTCAGGCGTACACTGTACATTAGAGCCACAAAGCAAAGCGCGCACACACAGAGATACACACACACAGATAGACAGACACACACACACACACACACACATTCACACAGAAACAGTAACAGACACAGACAAACACACACACATACACACACACACATCTGTCAGGCCTGCAATGGACATCAGAGCTGCATCAGAGCTCCCAGTACATGAGAACAGAGCAAAGAGGAGCTCTACTGAGACCACAAACCAGGACAAACACACACACACACACACACACACATAAACACAGATAGACACACACACACAGAGGAGAGAAAAAGAGCGGGAGAAAGCAGGCCAAGTATTCAATTGAACACACACACACACACAACCACTCACTCTGTTCCTCCCTTTACTGCAGTAACTGTTCTTGAGTAACTCAAATCACTGGATTCTTTTTATACTTAGATTTTTCCACTGCCAACACAGACCCTATCTCTCTCTCTCTCTCTCTCTCTCTCTCTCTGTCTCTCTCTCACACACACACAGCCCACAGAGACAGCTTTTGAGTGTCAACATGTTTAACTTGCAACACTTTTCTGAATTTGGGAAATTCTTAGAAATATGGTAATCAGGTGAGAGAAAAGAGGGCAAAGTAGAAATGTCTAGGCCAGGGCAACACATGCATACACACACACACACACACACACGCACACACACACTGTGACTCATCATGACTACCCATGCCTGCATACAACTCTGGATTATCCAGATTTTGTAAACATTCTCATGCACACATACATACAGGCACTTACTGTACACTTACACTCTCTCTCTCTCTCTCTCACACACACACACACACACACACACACACACACACACACACACACCTCCCTCTATTCATGCCAAGAGCCAACTTCTGACACACCTCTGACGGGAAGAGGTGACAATACCAAACCAAAGCAGACAAGTTTCTGCAGGTGACACAACTTAATGGCATGAGCATTTGACAGCTGCAGTGCATTGAAAGACACACATACATACACATGTACATACACATGCACACACACACACTCCCAAACCACACACACACACACAGTCAGGCTGGACTACTGTGTGAAGGAGTTTTCTTGCTCAACACTGGAGCCTATGAGGCCATGGGACTGAGCTTCCTACCCAGAACATGTCTCTGGCACATGCGCGCGCGCACACACGCGCACACACACACACACACACACACACACACACACACACACACACACACACACACACACACACACACACACACACACACACACACACACACACACACACACAGGGCACCGGCCACTGCTTTATCTGTTACATGGAAAAACATGCAACAGTGCTGCAATGTTAATTTCATGGACATCAAGTTTCCTCCCTTTTGCTGCTCTCTCTCTCCAAGTTTCCATGCACTGCCCAAGGTTAGGGGCAGATATGGGCGAGGAGAAAGGAGAGGCACATATACATAGATATACATAGACAGGCACATATACATACACACACAACCACTCATTCATATGCATAATACAAAAATGCATACATACAAAAACAAAAGCACGCATGCACGCACGCACGCGCACACACACACACACACACACACACACACACACACACACACACACACACACACACACACACACACACACACACACACACTGCATTGTGATCAAGTGGACAACACTCTGAGGATCAGGGGCCAGTGCTGGAGAGTACCACTCTGTGTGTGTGTGTGTGTGTGTGACATTGCATCTAAACACTGCCTGTCTTTCAGTCTGTTTTTTATTTGTTCATTTTTTTAGCTTGCACATCTGTGTGTGATGAGACCGAACTCATCAAACCAGTGTTGAGTTCTTGTTTGTGTGTGGTGTGTGTTTTTGAATGCTTGCCTGAGTGTGTGTGTGTGTGTGTGTGGTGTGTTTTTGCATGTGCATACGAGTGTGCATGTGTGTGTGTGTGTGAGTGATGAGCATTGTTGCATGCATGCCTGTGTGTGTGTGTGTGTTTGTCTGGCAGATGACTACAGTGCTGGTGGGAGTTTGTGTTTAAAGTTTCAGGGGAGGGGGCCGGAGAAACACCCCAGAGGATATGTGACACTGTGCCACTTGAATCCAGTCCCAGACTCATCCTGTTCATGACATGCCCCCCCCCCAAACCACCCGACACACACACACACACTCTCAGTGGTGGCAGTTGGTGTTGGTGTGGTTTTTCACTTTATCGGATACACTCTCTTTCTGGAAAAGAAGTGCAATTTAATATATTATATGTTTTTCCCAAATATACTGTGAATGCAACTAAAGCATCGCCAAAAAGTATCTTGAGTTGTCATTAAGTGTCTCTCTTGTGCTTCTCTGTTTGTTTCTCTTGAAGCATAGAAGCATATGTATCTGTACATTAATATTCTGATACTGACCAAATGGACACAAGCAAAGTATTCCAATTATGATCACATTATTAAAGCATGTTCTCAACATGCATACACCCCTGTATACACTTTAAGCTTATTACAACGTCCTAGTTGTACTTTCACAGAAAACAGCTATGGAAGGAACATCAGACCATCTCTTTCTATCTCTCTCCACCTATCTCAGTACATCTCCTCCAATCTCCTGTTTTCCTCTGTTGTGTTCTCTCTCTCTACCTTTCTTAGTAAATCTCTGTCTTCCTCCCTCTCTCTCTCTCTCTCTCTCTATTGCCTTGGAAGGCTTAAGTTCTATTTGTTATTTGTTCTGCCATAGCTGCTGTCCATCTCAGTCAGAGGGTAATGATTATCCCAGTGGACAAAGTTCTAAGGTAATTACGTTTGCATTCAGCCAGTTAGAACGCAAAGCCACAGGCCACGCTTGACGCAGCTCCTGAGGCATCGTGAATCAGCAAGAGCATGTGTGCATGCGCATGTGTGTGTGTATGTGTGTGCAAGTATGTGTGTGTGAGTGTAAGTGTATATGAGTGACTGTGTGTGTGTGAGTGCCTTTAACAGCTTTAAATAACCAGTTAACTGGTGAACTTTGAGAATTCAATTTTTCATTTTAAACTGGAGAGCTTCAGTACTCATGATGGGCGCCCATATTACCTGTGCAGTACACATAATAGGCACATGTCAGCTGTCCATTATGGTGGGCCCCTGGTAGCTATCCACTATGGCGGGCACACATTAGCCATGCTTCAGTACAGGCATCCAGCTAAGAGCCGTCTCAGTAGAGGTGACTGATGAAGGTTAATGGGACGAAACATACTACGAAACATACGACACAGGACAGACTGTCCTGCCTCTCTCTGGCACTTACTCTCTCACACTCACTCTCACTCTCACTCTCTCTCTCTCTCTCTCATGTTGCGCCTTCCCTCTAGCAAACATCACATGACCGTGCTTACAGACAGCTCAGGCAGGGGTAACACCAAACAAACAATAAACACAGCTGATAGCTAGCCTTAGACATGGCTCCATCTCTGGGGGGCAGTGGTGCTCAGGTCTGGCCCAAGTATGGCTCTGATCTGGCCCAGAGTCAAGAGAGAGAGAGGAGAGAGAGACAGCGTATGTTTGTGAGTGAGTGAGTGAGTGAGTATATGTGTGTGTGGATGTGTGTGTGTGTTGCTCTCGAGGGAGGAACATGTGGGCCTTGTAGCGTTGGCCCGCATTTGACACAGATATGCTGAGATTGAGAAACCTCACCACCCACATCACAGGAAGATGTGGGAGAAAATGCAAATGTACTGCAGTAAAACTCATTACTTAGAACAGCAGAGCTCTGGGCAGTAAAACTCATTATGGGACCAACACACAACTCTGTAAAGTTAACAGAGGAAGGAAGCACATTACAGGAAGGAGCACATCTTTGTGCAGTTACCTCTTCACAGGAAGAAGCACAGCTGATTTTGGGGGAAGCAGAGCTGTTTTGGAGTACGCAGGAGACAGGCACATGGTTCTGTGCAGTAAAGTCATTAAGGTGGAAAGGACAGCTCTGTGCAGTAAAACACATTATAGGCCCAAGCACAGGTCTGTGGAGTTAACCTATTACAGGAAGTAGCACAACACTCTGGAGTTAAAACTCTTGCTGGGTGGAAGGCTTGGGTGGACAGTTCAAACTCTTAAAGGGGGAGGCAGAGTTCTGCATAGTTCTTCTAGAGAGCTAGTGTCATTCACACAGCTGGGCTCAGGGTTAATGCATTTACACTTTATTAGTCTCCAAACCTCTGCCACCTATCACTCCTCACTCCACTGGTATCACCAGTGTGTTTTCCCATGGTCTTAGCTACACTGTAAAAAATAAATCATGGTTTTAACTTAAAAAACGTAGTATCCGGGCTGCCTAAGTTGACCAAATTTAATATAATGAGTCGTATTTGTTTCTCATTATCTTAAATTTGGTCAATTTAAAATAGTTAGGGAGCCCAGACACTAACTTTTTAAAATTAAAACCATGATTTATTTTTTACAGTGTAGTAGGTCATAGTCCAGTTGTGACCTGTTGAGCCCCCCCCCCCCCCCCCTTTCCCTTACAATCAGATTTAAGGATGCTTATTGATTCAGCAGATGAGCTCATGGCATGCAAAAGGGCTCACCGACCAGAGGCACACTGTGACCAGTAGGTTTGCTGGCTGATTACTGCACTCTTGCTGTGGGTTAGTGCTTCTGCACTTCTTTCTTCTCTACCAGATGAACGTCAGTAACATCAGAGATCTGCAAACTTCTGCTGTAAATACAGCATGAAGGTTGGAGTCACAGTTCATTCAGGTTTCCATAAATCCCAGAGATAGCAGGAATTGCAGATGAAAAACACATGTGGGGGGAGAGAGAGAGGCCCCCAAGAGAAACTGATAAAAGAGAGAGGAAGAGAAGAAGGAGGAGGAGGATGAGAGAACGCTTGCCCCCACCATTCTACTTCCTCTAAAGTAATGTGGAAAAGTAGCGTAAATCAGTCTTTGGTCATGGACCATATCCTTGAGATATCGCTACGAGCAATGAAGGGTCTAGCCCCATAGGCAGTGAGGCTTTCTGGACCGGTTCTAACCCCGACATGGCTTAGAGCCGTCAGATCGCTGCCAGATGTGTTCTAATGTCTGTTCCTCTCTCTGAATCCTGAAGAGCAGAATGATTAATTTGCAGGCATTTGAGACAAAAACAAAAAGCTGTATTTTAACAGACCAGGTTATGGAATTTCTAAAATGATTGAAAGTGTGTGAGAGTTAAACCACAAATCAGATCGCTTCGCACCCAGAGGACTTGGCTGGAATGAACAGCATATACAATTGTAGATGACAGCAAATGTCTCAATTCATAAATAAATGAGTATGCAATGTTCACTTATTTCCATGACTCACCACGCATCATACACAGTGTTTCACCAAGATTGCAGAATCAAGCGGTGGAATTAGAGAGAAAAGAATGCAAGTGCCCATAGCCTACTTATCTTTGGCAGGCCATTTAGCAACTTAGTATTATACAGTGAAATGTAGAGTTATTATTATTATTATTATTATTATTATTATTATTATATGGTATTTACTCGATTCTGTTTTGTCTGTTATGTTTCAATTTTTAAATTATATTTTTAAAATAAAGAGCCATTTATCATTTATTAAATACGCACATTGCCTTACCTGTTTAAAATCAGCGACGAAAGTTATGAGAGTGCCATCTCCTTGTTTGTACTCCAAAGTGATGGAGTCTCGCTCACTGTCCGCTTCTAGAACTTCATTAGTGATTTGCCCATCACCTAAGCGTACACGCACCTTTAATTCTGAGCAAAATCCCAGTGCAATTAAACTTATCACCCACAGAAATAAATGTATCCGAACTGAAACCCGTAAAATCAACCTCGCAAACATCCCAAATCGTCCAACAAATCGCAGAAGCAAACTTGACTTGATTCTTGATAAGGAGTTCTGAAACGTCCCAGTTCAAGCTCAAAAACACAAAACTTATCTCAATCCGCCAATCTTGGAGCATAGCCACAATCCTGTGCGCTCTTGGTACATCAGTCGGTCTTTTGGTTCCATACTTTCGAAGGAGTATGGAAAGGGACGCATTCTGTGAATGTACTGTCAAAAACTTCAGAGTGAATTACAACTCGTCGCGACGCGAAATCAATCCCAGATTTTCACTCTGACCCGACTTCTCATTCAGGAACTTCCGATAGCTCCGGGCGGTAAGCACAGACGCAGTGTGACACCTCTCCGTTTCATTCAGAGAGTTGTGCATGCTGCCTCGGTCTTGCTTTGTGTTTTTCTTCTCAACTTTTTTTTTGTACCTAACGCTGAGCCGTCACTTCCTTCGCAAGCGCAACTCCAGCGCGGTTCTTCCGTGGCCTCCGAAGTTTCACTGGCAGGACTGCCTATTCACGGACCCTTGTAAAGTCTTAAAGGCATAGCGTCCCACTATGTCCGCTTTCGTTAACGTTTGAAAGCAAAATATGTGTTGTATTTAATTAATGTATATAAAACTGTCAGTTGAAGTAATAGCTATCCGGTTAATCTACGCCACACAAGTATAGGATAACATTCAATGACTGGAATCTAACAATAACATTCACATTAAAAAGCTTCAAATAGTCGAAATATTTTCTTTGCCATAAATGAGAGGTTTACAATTAAATTGTACACCCTGTGAGGCAAAAAAGCGTTTGGAAAGAAGTCTGTGTAATATGGGAACACGTAAAGCAGATGCAAATGCAAAGTTGCATTGGCAGAAAAAACTGTTATACTCAAATATATAATAACATTAGCCAATTGTGTTATGTCTGCATGTGTGAATGGTGGCCTTGGAATATTTTCAGTAATCACAGATCATTGTGATAGCATTTGATAGGTTGATGGATTGCTTTGTTCCAAACCTGCTGACAAGTAGATTAACAGATGGCTCAGAAAATTTGTGGTTGTACAAAGACGATCCCTCCCCCATTTAACAGGAGAAATTCACACCCGTCCTCATACATATTCTTGGCATTTTATGGCGCCCTGAAGGGGGAAAGATTGATCCAACTCTACGGCCACACACATCGAGAAACATCTGAAACTGTAGTGGTGATCAAAGTGCCATATTAAACAGAGTTGTCTCTTGAGGCCGGGATCTTCCATCCTCCACCAGGCACAAGGACTCACCTGAGTGTCCCTCCCCCCTATAATGCGCCACTCTCTCTGGGTGGGCCCCAGGTCAGCGACCCCCTGAGGGCGCCGGTGTTTGTGTCTCTCTGGAGAGGGGGGGAAAACAAACAGAGAGAAGTAAAGAGTAGTGGAGAGCAATAGAGTGGAGGAGGAAGGGAGAGGAGACGATAGAAGAGAAGAAAGAAGGAGAGAGGAGCGGAGCAGGAGGAGAGGAGAGGAGGAGGAGAGGAGATGATAGAAGAGGTGTGAAGAAGGGGTAGAGGAGAAGTGTAGAGAGGAGCGGAGAAGACGAGTGGTAGAGAGTAGAAGGGGAAGAGGAGAGGAGAGAAGAAAAGAGAGGAAATGAGCAGTATAGGAGAGAAGAGGGGGTGGCTCACAGATCAATATGAGTGGAGAGGTGGGTGGCTGAATGAGTGAGTGAGTGAGAGAGGGAGGGAGAGACAGAGCAAGCCAGGGAACAACTTTCTGCCTCTCTGCTTGTTCACCAAACCAACACATATATTCAGCACTGTTTGTGTGCGTGTTTGTGTGTGTGTGTGTGTGTGTGTGTGTTGCAGGGTGGAAAGAACCAAGTGTGTGTGTGTCTGTGTGTGTGTGTGTGTTGCAGGGTGGAAAGTACCAAGTGTGTGTGTGTGTGTGTGTCTGTGTGTGTGTTTGTGTGTTGCAGCAGGGACAGAACGACAGAACCAAGAGCGTGTTTGTGTGTGTGTGTGTGTGTGTGTGTGTTGCAGGGTGGAAAGAACCAAGTGTGTGTGTGTGTGTGTGTGTGTGTGTGTGTGTGTGTTAAGCAGGAACATGACTGAGGCTATTGCGTGTGTGTGTGTGTGTGTGTGTGTGTGTCTGTGTTTGCTGTTGTTGCATCATCTAGTCATCTAGTCACTAGACTGGTCATCTAGTTCAGTGTTGTCCCTGTTGGACAAGTAGATGCCGTCTCATCATTTGTATACAACTGAACTTACATATGGGCATATTTATGTAGTAATTAATGTAGTCTCATCAATGTATTCTAATTAATGTAGACTCAAGTAAACTGATAAAGAAAATAGAAAAATAAGAAATGATATTATTGATCATCCTTGAAAAAAAAGCCTGCAGAGACCTTCAAACATCACCCAAACATTTCAGAACAAACTACAGAGCTGTCTGGAGACATGTTGGCTTCTTAAGCCAAAGTTTTGCCCACTTTGTCATATTCACATGCTCCTGCACACAGAGGTGTTCATGATTAACCAAGCATTCAGTAATCAAGCCAAGCATGCAGCCAGAGCCAGGGGGCAGAGGCTCAGCCTGCCCAGCCGACGGCACTGATTGTGGCATGCTGTCCTGATCTGGCACTCTTCCACCCAGGGCAGGGCAAAGGGCTCCCAAAGGCCAGCTCCCACTGCTGCTTCCTGGGACAGCCAATTCCCCATGGCCTTTCTGAATCCTACTCCATTCCAGGCTGGGCTGGGGTGCAAATATGTGTGTGAGTTATTAGTGTGTGTGTATGTATGTGTTTGTGTGTGTGTGTGTATGTGCGTGTGTATGTATGTCTGACAAAGAGAGAGTGTATGAGTGTGTGTGTGTGTGTGTGTGTGTGTGTGTGTGTGTGTGTGTGTGATGGGAGTGGTCCATGGGCACCTGCTGAGAGCTGGACATACTCTTCCATTACACAACTTTGTGGGATACCAGGGTGGGGCTAAACCTGCAACACAGCAAACAGCAGGGGGTGCTGGGGGAGTGGTGTGTGCATATGTGTGTGTGTGTGTGTGTGTGTGTGTGTGTGTGTGTGTGTGTGTGTGTGTGTGTTTTGGTCCGATCCATGAACTCTTATGTGAGTGCTAATCATTAGGTGCAGCGTGTGGGGGGGACTCTTTTATAGTTGAATCTCCTCTCTGATTTAGTGCTGAATGAATGATGCACTTTCACTGGCAAAACAAAAGTGTTGTTTTCCCACGTTCTACTTGAGTGGATTCACCATATCTCTCTTTTTCTCTCTCCTTCCCTTTCTCTCTAGCTGTCTCTTAGTCTCTCTCTCTCTCTCTCTCCTTTCTTTTTATCTTTTTATCTTTCTCATTCATGCTATAAACCTATTTGTGGTTGGTGTGTCATAGAAGACAAACAATCAAGTTGAGTTCTTTACCCCACATTGAACCCTTATCTAAATATGCTGAATTCAATCCAAGAATGCAATCATGTGATAAACAGTCAACAACTACTTCAAAAGAGTGATCTGTTATTGCCTGCAAGAGTAGATTTATTTCAGTGACAACAAGCTTCCTCCTAAACACTCTCAACTGCTATAGATATGTGGACATACTGCAGATAAACCATAGTGTTTAAAGCTGGGTGTGTAGAGGCTGTCACAAACATGTTATTATTATTGTGAATGTGTTTTTGATTGGGTGTATGCAGTTGTGTGTGTGTGTGTGTGTTTGTGCGTGTGTGTGTGTGTGACTGTGTGTGTGTGTGTGTGTGTGTGTACATGTGCGCATGAGTGCATGTTTGTGTGTGTGTTTGAGTGTACGCGTGTGTGTGTGTGTGTGTGTGTGTGTGTACATGTGCACGTGTGTGCGCATGTATGTGTGTGTGTGAGTGTGTTTTGGTCCGATCCATGAACTCTTATGTGAGTGCTAATCATTAGGTGCAGCGGTAAACCCAGCTGACAGAGCGTGCAGGAACAGGGCCCTGATGTGCCATGCCTGTGAGCATCTGCACCATCCGTGCTGTGATTGCACTCAGAGCCTACCGTGTGGTTGGGTTTTTTGGAGCACCTCACCTTCCCTCTCATCTTTATGTAAGGCAAGCTTGTAGAGACTCAGCACCACCCCTCCAAGATAACCCAGAGATAGTGATTCAACCCAGCCTGTGTTAAATCGTAGCATGCATTTCTTTTGGCACTGAGATGAGTGGAAACACAACTCTACTTGGATCTCTATGTTTACTTCAGCTAATCAGCTCATTTTAGACAAGTCAAACATGGTGGTCGATTTTTACAAATGCAGAAGCACTTTGATAGGCAAAGGTACTGGCAACTTGGAACAGCCATCCAAGACCTCCTGGAGGTGATTTTTTCCCTTCTGACCCAGAGTCAGGCATCATTGACAATACTACCATTGTGTTTATCTGTTTGGTATTTTGGATTAACCAGACCAGACAGCATGACTCTAACTCACATTCTTCAGCTGGAGGTGTTGGCTCTAAAGAAAAGCTGCTGGCTCGTACATATTAGCCTGTGAGAGAGCCTTTTACTCATGGGGGCAGAATTTAAGGGTGACCCCGACAGGATTTAACCTCTGTGGGATAAAGTCTGCCCCCCTCCCAACCCAAACCCTTTTCAAATTGCTAAGTGGTTCATCAAGCATCCCTGGTATCCTTTGTGTGCTGTTTTAGTGTGTGTGTGTGTGTGTGTGTGTGTGTGTGTGTGTGTGTGTGTGTGTGTGTGTGTGTGTGTGTGTGTGTGTGTGTGTGTTTGGGGGAAGACAAATGTGTGAGTGAACTTATGGGATACCAGATTCCTTCTCTCTCTTCTTCTCTGGTTCAGATGGATGAGGTCTTTAACCAGAGAGGGTAAACAGGCAACAGTGAAATGGAGATGTTTACTCTGGGTGTTCGTATAGGACCCCATCAGGATGCTGTTTACTTTGGGACCTTTGGGCCCCAGTTAGGTATATAGAGCCCCATGAGGAGGTTTACTCTGGGGTCATAGGGCCCCATCTGGATGGCTCTATCTTGCAGCACAAAGAAAAACAGAGCGCCCCCTGTCTTCTCTCCTCTGAACCACAGGCTAGTGGTGTTTTCTTAGGCTTTATGGCATCATGGTGTTCAGTAAATGTGCAGAAAGTCAAATTCAACCCAACCTGTGTGAGATGGCGGAAATTAGTTGATTTGGAATGAATGAGACACATGTTCATGGCTATAGACCGAAGAGATTGGCTTAGCCTGTTCATGGACATTCAAATGGCACAGAGATCCTCCCAATGACTGTCACCCGCAAATCTTTCTGTCTCTCTCACTCTCTCTTTCACACACACACACACACACACACACACACACACATATATATATATATATACACACACATAAACACACATTGACATCTTGCATTCATCAGTTGCTTAGGGCCCAGACTGTAAAAGCAAAGAATTCTGTCGAGTTCTCTGACTTTGCAAGCACTCAGCAGGACAGACCAGTCTTGGTGTCTTACCCACAGTGACAGAGAGAGAGAGAGAGAGAAAGAAAGAGAGAGAGAGAGAGAAAGAGAGGGTCCACGGCCAGTGAGTAATTGCCCTGACCTTTTGGTGATAGGTAGTGTGCCTTAACTCTTGGTGCCATGGAGGCTGAAAGGGAACCACTGGTAATGCTCTGAAGGAGATGATGGGAAAAGCTAACAGCAGAGGACATTGATGGCCACCTCCTTTGTACTGCCACAGCAGCAGCTCCTCACAACAATGTTCTTCATCTGATGTTACAAAGGGAAAATATACAAGTCTCTCTTGGCAACCTCTACCTATATTTTGCAGTAACTGCACTGCAATCTGCTTAAATGGTGAGCTGGCGTGCTAACAGAACCGAAACTGAATGAAACTGAAATTGCATTTATTTGCTCGTCAGTCAACATAATTCTACAAATTCACCAAACAGTTTCCAAATCAGCTTCTTTTAAAGGAGAAACATCAGCTTCTTTTAAAGGAGAAATCCAGTGTGAATCAATCAATAGTCCTGTTGTTTGATGTTACTGAGATGCTAACTGATGGGGGCACAAGGAACTTTCATTTTGGTTTTCCTATGCCCCCATCAGTTAACCTCATTAGGTCCACCTTGTTTTGGTGCATGGTGGTACATGGTGATAGTAACATCATGGGCTAGTGCTGGCACTGGGGAGCTGTGGTTCATAAAGGGCAACATGAGTTCCAAGCTGAAGATAATGGTGATGGACTGGCCAGAAACCCAAACCAATTCTGTGGCGCATCCTTAAGAGAAAGGTGGAGGAGAGTGAGTAGTCTAATAGAGGAGTAACCAGGGGACAATCTGGCGAATTGACCTTAGATGCACCCGGAATCTCATTATAGTTGAAATCCAAACATCCAACAGCTCTGTGATGTCTGTGATGAGTGGGAAAGGATTCCTATAGAAACTTGAGCAGTTCTGGTGAAGTTACAGGACATAGTATTACTAGAGTTGAGATGTAAATAAGTAATCTGTACCATACACACACATAATTAATGTAATTAGAAAGAAGAAACAAAACAAAAACAACAAAAAGAATTAGGAAGGGTATGAGTTAAGATAATCTGTGAGGGAATAAGGCAACAGGGTCAGATTGGGCTCTAAGCGCCGTAGGGCATGTCAGCAGACAGTACTTCTTGAAAGTGGTACTTATTTATCTTAAAGTGTTTTAAATTCTCTTATGTATTCTAATATTGAGTTCCAAACTAACTCAATTTCACAGGAGACTATCTTAAGTATTGTATAATTTTTTTCTAGATTGAGAAACACCAGAAGATCTTTAGACTGAGTTCATTTCTTGAGAGCACAGGGCACAGCAGTAGCACTAGCACTGGTAGGCCACATTCCTCCACTTGATCTCTCCTCCAGACAGATGTGAGGCTTGGAGGAGATACAGAGTGTAGGGTTGGGGGTTGCAGAAGGGGTTACTGGCCGTATTTATATAAGGAGCTCTGCTCTGCTGGAGTTTTGAGCAGCAAGAGTTTGCGTTCCAAGTCAGCCTGTGGCCAGCCCAGTATGTAGAGAGGCTGTGCAGCATGGCGCGACGCGGCATGCTGTCTGGCAGAGATTGAGCTCACATATCCCCTTACATGTGGCGCTCTGTCAGTAGCCTATACCCACTCTCTCTCTCCCCCATACATACTCTCTCTCTCTCTCTCTCTCTCTCACACACACACACACACACACACACACACACACACACACACACACACAAAGCCTTTACTACACATGAACTACCTCTGCACACACACACACACAAAAACACACACACAAAGTCCTCCTACAAACACAGACCCTCCACATACACACAAACTGTCTCTCTCTTTCTCTCTCTCTCTCTCACACACACACACACAGAGAGAGAGAGAGAGAGAGACCCCCAGGAGCCTAAGCACAGATGGAGGAAAGGATTCAAGCAAAATTTCCAGAAAAGGAGCTGGGAAAAAAGGAGAATACTTTAAAGAACAGTGAAGGATGAAAGACTTTTGATTATGCTCTGTGTCCGCAAAGTCCTGATCCAGATGTTGTCATGGAGACCTCACTTGTCCCCAGCTGGACAGGATGTCTCCATGGTGGGTGAGGGAGATAACTGTGGTTCGAGCAAGTCAGTGACTTGATGAAGCCAGCCCAGCACTACAGTAAGCTAACCTGCTGCCCCGAACACACATCTGTTAAGCACATGTGTTAAGCAATCCGACCGGAACCGCTGTATTGGGCCAGCAGCCCAGGCTAAGTCTGCCTCCAGAATAGAAAATGTGTGTTTGTGTGTGTGTGTGCATCTACCTCAGAGTACACAATCTGTGTGTGTGTATGTGTGTGTGTGTGTGTGTGCTTCCAGAATAGAAAAAGAAGTATCAAGCAAAGGTAGATTACACTCAGACGCTTAGGCAGAGAGCCCACCTCAGCTGTATTAGATAATTATGCAGTCTGATGATTATCCTTGCTGTTAACATTTCAAAGTAATTTTGGAAAAGCTACACCACTCAAAATTCTCTGATGCCAAGCAGAGTTTTGGGGACAGAATGGCTGAGAAAGGGAACCACAGACCCAATGGCTAGGTTATGCATAAGCAGGTGTGTGGTTATACATCAACTCTCAGGCCTGACAGCTGTCATAATTTACAACGCTGTCAAGTACACTCTAAGTAGAGGGCCTAATGCTATCAGTCCTACAGACTGCCTCCAAATGGGATGGCTCCAACTTGTTATTGCCAAATGTAATGACTGATTGAACTTGGTCTGTGTGTGTGTGTGTGTGTGTGAGAGAGAGAGAGAGACATAAAGAGAGAAAGATTGTGTGTGTTTTGAGAGTGTGTGTTTTGGGTCATTAGTGCGTTTGGTGAGATCATTTAACTGTGGCATTTAGAGAAGCATGCGTCTCATCTCCAACAACAGAAACCCCTGGATTCCTCTCAGTGGAAACTCCCTTTGAGGAGGGGGTGGGGGAGAAAAAAAAAAGATTACAAAAATAAACAAACCTGTTTAGACACATCCTGGGTGCGATCTCCACTACAGGAGTCTCTTTCTGTCAGATCTCAATGCCAGATGAAAGCATATCCCTCCTTAAAGGCCATGCCAGATGTACTATTTATCTTTCCTTATTATGCTAGGTCAAGACATTTACACAGGAATAGCTAGCTCTATCACGCCAGGCTATAGTGCATTCATCTTTGCATCTGACTTTATCCTGTATGTGTACGTCAAGTCAAGTCAAGCCAATGTATCAATATAGCACCTTTAAAAAACAACAGCATGTGATCCAAAGTGCTTTACAAGAGAGGCAAAAGACATAGCATAGCTTAACATAGCTCAGAGCTGAGACACTATGAAAGATCCAATGGTTACACAACACAAGAGAAACAAACAAATACAAAAGGGGAATAAATAGGTACATGAAGAATAAACATATTAAAAATATAAATACATATTATATGTTATTTATATATAGGCCTAGATAAATGTAAAACAAAGTATAATACAAGAAGAGCGAAAGATAATAGAAGATTTTACCAAAGTGGAAAAGGCAGGTCATAAAAGGACAAGCATTAAAAACGGTGCGTGCGTGCATGTGTGTTCACAACCCCACATAATTACTATCATGCCAGGCTGTACTGCATTCATCTTTGCATCTGACTTGTCCTCTGTGTTTGGGTGCGTGCGTGCATGTGTGTTCACAACCCCCCACATAATTACAGAATGGAGTACTTGTCTTTTCATGCTTGCATCCACAGACCTTTCAACCTCCTAGCTTACAATGGCTGCATCTGCTAATCGCACAGCCATAAAGAAGAAGAGCTGTCATCATCTTCATCATCACCATCATCATCATCGGACAGACAGGCAGGCTTTATGTGAATGCCAGACAAGACCCATCCATTTGCCATGTTTCCATCCTCTGGAAACTATTTGCCACACCACACCACAGCTCAGTGTAGCGAAGCCCAGCACAGCACAACACAATACAGGGCCACTGCACTCTGCACTCTAGCTTGCCAAGTCTGCTGCTAATGATCAGGTGCAGTTGATTAAAACCTAGTCCTCAGGAGGCATACAACCCACAGCCATCTGTTGAGAGAGAGAGTGAGAGATAGAGAGAGAGATGAAGAGACACTGTGTTTAATTAAATGGAAAAAGTTACGTAGACCAACCTCAGCTCTCTTTAAGTAGCCATAATCCCTGCAAAGCCTTGCTTGGAGACGTAAACACACTCAAATTATTTGTCCATTTTTACAAACAGCCTACACATGCGGGCTTGCACACACACACACACACACACGCAAACACACACACACAAACACACATACACAAACACACACACAAACACACACACACACACACACACACACACACACACACACACACACACACAGGACCGTAAGGCCTGGACTGTAAGGCCATTAAACAGTGCAGAATATAAAGCTCCCCCAAACTACAGTAATATAGGATGAGTGTGTGTGTGTGTGTGTGTGTCTTTGTGTGTGTTACACCAGTGCTGAGTGTGTGCAATTACAGAGTTTTATTTGGATGTGTGTGTAGTGTGTAATTGCATGATATGTATGTACACAAAAGGGTGTGTTTGTGTGTGTGTGTGTGTGTGTGTGTGTGCGTGCGTGCGTGTGCATGTGCGTGTGCGTCTGCGTGTGTGTCTTGTGTGTGTGTGAGTGTGTATGTGTGTGAGACTGATGGCAAGCTAGCTTATTCCAGTCTGGCAGTGCTTTCAGATAAGAGTTTAATTGCAGTGTGAGCCATAGATGCTTGCCAACACACAATCAAGATTCCAAGCAGCGATAAGTAAACAGATCTCTTTGCATTTGTTACTCAATCGCTCCACTCAGGTTTCTCTGTCACAGCAGGCTGATGTGAGTGGGAGTATGAGGACACTGGGGTGTTTCTGCCTCCCTCTTTTGGATTAAAGAGACACTAAATAAATTTTCTGCTTCTGAAGACTAGTAAAGGGTCCCCTTCAGAAGGGCTGTCCCCATCAGGAAGCCCTGAGGTCTGTGGGCAAGCACACATGACTGCATTTAAAGCTCCAGGCGTCACACCAATGGAAAGCATATGTGAAAATTATGAGACGCAACACAAGGGAACTGGATTAATGTCATTTTTGTGCCTTTGAGAAATTATTTATTTGTCTGCTAAAACTTGACCTTGAGCTCTGGCGGGTCTACACGCTTCGCTCGCTCTTGTAAAAGTACCACATCAGGGCGGCAACAGCTGTGTCTGCACACCTCCGGCCATATGATGTGGGGACAGTCGGTCGGCACATTTGGCATTTGTCAAAGCGACCCAGTATCCCCAGCACATGAGCCCAGCTGCCCAGTCCAGGCTTATAAACTTCACAGTTGTGTTACTCCTCTGATTTATAAGGCCCTGGAGAACACAGATGGAGGGATTTTTTTGCCCAAAGCAGCCATATTGTAGCATAACAAAATCAGAAACAACTGGACAACTGCACAGTTGGCAAGATAGAAATGACTTGACGATCAGACTTCACCAACCTAATGGATTTCATTCAAACAATGTAAAAATAATACACTCCAATACAAGACAAACACAATCAATCTGTTCAAGATGTGAAGATTGTCTTTTTGATGGAGCTAATTATGCAATTCTGTGGCAGTATTTGCTCTGTTCTTGTACATGTTGTGCTAGTATGCTTGATTGAGTGTTTCTGTACCACAAGCTTCCCACTTTGGGAAGTATGACCTCTGTCTCTGTATGCCAGAACTACAGTAAGGCAGTGATAACAGACAACTGTGAACCGTATTAGATTTACAACAGGCCACTGACTGTATCTACATAAAGCACAATGCAAAGCAAATATTTGCTATAGTTTGAGGGATAGCCAACCAATCTAGTGTAATCTTTTTCCTGTTTGGTCATTAACTGCTGCTTCCTACAGTCGCCTTTTCACAGTGATAAGTTCAGGAAATGTGCATTGTTTGCTATGAACTTATTTAGGTTGAGGTAGTGAAAAATGCTTTTTACATTCTGAATGTTGTATTAAAACGGTTTGTAAACACAATGTAATGTTCAGATTGCTTGAAAAAAAAGAGCTGTATCTGCTTATTTATGTTTTGTATGAAATTCATTTTATATCCGTAAACTGTTTCAGGTGATATACATACACTCCATTTTTAACATCGGTACTTGCTGTTACATATAACAGCAAGTACATATGCTGTTAATATAACTCTGCGATTAACCTGAAAGCTATGATTCAAGTTTAAACAAAGTGTGAGTCAGCAAATGTGACTCTTATGGTTATACAGCATGTCTTGTGTACTATACAATACAATGCTATACTATACTATACAGAAAATGTATCAAATTATGGGCTGCTTGAATTGCAGCATTTTTACATTCAATATGTAGAAAGAGTAAAGAATTTTAAAAAGTGAATTATTTCAAATATTATTTAATTATATTTATATTATATTATATATATATATATATATATATATATATATATATATATATATATATATATATATATATATATATATATATATATATATATATATATATATATATATATGACACATTTTGAGTGCACAGTAGGAAACAGCCCTGTTTTCATGTTCTAAAATGAAGAGGTTTCCTGTCATTTAACCTTGTAATGAGACCATCCATTTTTTTCATCTTGCGTAATTTTAAATGGCACATATTCTACAGAATCACTCAGATGCAGCAGTTATTGCACGTGTGTGTGTTGCATGTTTCATGCATTGTTTCATGACAGCATTCCATCTTGTAACAGTTTTTCCATCTGCAGTGTTTTCCAGGTATTCGCTCAAAGACATGTGGTGTCTTGCGTTTCTGAACATCGGCATCGTAGCTCGCTTCCTGCAAGAAAATGCACCAATCAACTCCTTGTCCAGCTCCAGGATGAAGTCCTTGTGCCTACGTAAAGCATTTCTTCTTTCCTACCTGTCTGGTTGATGTCAAGCTGTACAGAATCCATGCATTTACATAGCAGCAATCAACCACAAACCACATGCTGGACTTCCAGTACTTCTTGCTTGCATGTGATGCCGTATTCTTTCCTCTGAGTTGATCATGAACACCATTAATGTATTGGCTCTACCTGCTGACTGCCCGGGATGGTGGCACAGCCCACCTCTGTCTGCCCGCCTACTGATCACAGGTAATCATTTCTCCTGGATAAGGAAGGCAAGTGTGAGCAACAATAACAATGTTATTGTTATTCCATGCTGTCACAAACTGGGTTTCCATTCAACCAACCAATTCGCATTTCATACTTCCATTAACATAAATTCAGCTTAAGAATATGCATGTGTGCATGCGTTTCCATCAACTGTGTAATGCAAATAAAACATGAACATTAGGCTAATCAAGTGTCGTGTTCCGACCAGCTGTGGGATCAACGTCTATGGACAGAAACACGGTAAATGCGAATATCCGCAAATTAACTGTTTCCATCTGCTTTAATCGAATATGCCTTATTCACATCAACAATTAAGCCACCCCTCTCAAGCAAATCAAATTTATATACACATTAGGGGCACCTTTTACTTTACCTGAGTGGAGGGCCAGACCTTCTGGCCCACTTCGTAGGAACGTGTGTGTCCTCTTCGGACATCCGTGTGGTGTTGGAATCGGGAAGAGGGTGACAGAACTTGACTGTAATCTTGTTCAGTGCACTGTAGTCGATGCAGGGTCAGAGGCCGCCATCCTTCTTGGCCACGAAGAAGAAGCTGGATGCGGCTGGGGACACGGGCGGACGAATGTATCCTTGTTGTAGAGCCTCCTGGATGTAGTCATCCATTGCTTTCTGCTCTGGCAAGGAGAGCGGGTAGACTTTGCCTCTAGGCACTGGTTCACCGGGCAGCAGGTCAATGGCACAGTCCCAGGGTCGATGTGGGGGAAGTTGTGCAGCACATGTAGGACAAAAAACATCTAAATAGTGACGGTATTCGTGGGGGATTGCAATGCTGCGTGCAGAATGGGGACTCTCAACCGAGGTGGTTCCCAACACCAGTGCTGAGTGATCATGTAAGGACCTAGGGATAGGAAGACAAGACAAACACTTAGAGAAACATTCTTCTCCCCATTTTAAGATTTCCCCTGTGGCCCAATTAACAACCAGGGCATGTTGAACTAGCCACGGATGGCCCAATACTACGTCTACCATGGCTTCTTTGAGTACCAGCAGTTCAATACTGTCCTTGTGGCAGCACCCCTCTTGAAGAGTGAGTGGGCCAACAGCATGCTGAATCACTCGGCGGGCGACCAACGATGGAGTGGACGGTGTAGGGTTTGGGACAGTCGAGATGCTGAAGTCGCAGACGTCGGCAGATAGACCCCGCTATGAAGTTCCCCACAGAGCCGGAGTCAAGGAGGGCCCGAGCTGTGAGGGAGACACCCGCTACAGTGAGGGTTACTCGTAATAACAATGGGGAATAAAGGTTCTGCAAGGGTTCTGAAGTGCAGGGCGTACTCAGTAATGCTACTCTTCCCCTGTTTTAGACTGTGCAGCTGTTCTTGTGTGGAAGAGTCACCTGCAGGGGCCTGGTAAACCTCCCGGAAATGTTTAATGAAGGCATCTACTGACTGCTGCCATACACTCTCTGCCCACTGGAGGGCCTTGCCATCCAACCGCGAGATAATGTATGTCACTTTACCTCGTTCAGTGGGAAAGCAGCGCGGGTCCATCTCGAGAGCGAGAGTACATTGCAGTAGAAATCCACCACATGCTTCTGGATCTCCAGAGTAAGGTGGTGGATCAGGAGGGGAAGCGACTACACTGACATAAGGCGCTGTTTGAGGCAACAGGTTTAGACGTAGTTCTTCGACCAGGGTCCGAAATGGGTCGGGGGCATCTGCCTCCATAGTATCGGTCTGGCCTTCTGTCAGGCACAGACTAAACACGACTTGATTTCTTCATCAACAGGGGTTTTATTTACAATACGAAACAGGATGCAAAGAAAGTCAACGTCGGTTACAAATAACTGAGAACGGAGGGTATAACTATAACGCTCAGGAAGTAACTAACACACAAAAGATCTCATAAATGAACAAAGGCACAAACTAGAGCAAACAGTGAAACAAGGGAATTAACAATACCAACACTGAGAGTCCAGAAACGCGGGGCGCAAGGCACAGAGACTTTGCGGAAGACGGAGAACAATACGGCTGACTCAGATCCAGGAGAGGATTGACGAGGCCAGACATCAGGGGATCAGGGAGAGACACTTAAATAGAGTGGAGCAGGTAAAACCACTTAATACTCAGGGGAAGTTGCACGCGAACCAGGAAGTGACTGTGAACGAGGAGACGAGCTATGAGTTTGTGAGGCAGAGTGAGGGGGCGTGGTTGTGGCCAGATCTGATGCAGACCTGACAAAACGCAGTAGTTAAGGCTAGTTAAATCCTGTGTCAAATAACGTATGACTCAACATCCTTATCCATGAAGTTGCTGAACAGGAGTCCGATCACACCTGAATTTATCAGAAAGTCAGAAAGGACCAAGAATCAAGGAGGAGGGAAACCGTTGAAAGTGTGTTCTTTGTTCATTGGCCTAGTATGGGTTGGTGATACATTTGAAAAACAGAACTGTAATGATCATAAATAAACATAAATTTTACTGACATACGGGATGTGTCAAAAGATGTCATTATTGGATTCAGGGGCAGCCATCAGATGTCTTTAAAAGAAAAAGAGATTTGCAGATTTTGTCAGTGGTAAATAGGATCAGAGATCTGCAGTGATCGACAGTATGTTTTCAAATTCTCCACATTCTCCCACTCAGACAACTCAAAAGTTTTCCCCACACCTATTTTGCCTGTTTTCTGGAGTCTGGAAGACAGTGTCAGAATCTTGACGCAGCAGTCCTGCTATCTGACCAGTCCAAAAGGAATGAATGAACTTCCACAAAAAATACTCTAATTGCGTAGCCTGGCCATGCCTTCCTAGCACTTCCACTCCCTATAGTGCTAGTCTGGATTTGATCCCATTGAGCTTGTTGTCTCAAGAGATATTTTAAGTAAGTTAGTGAAGAGAAGGATGGGTTGTGAATGCAGAGCTGGCAGGCTATTACTCAAGGGCTGATCCAGTCTTTTTAAATTTAAACACATCCAGCAAGCAATCGAACCTCACTCCCAAATGTCCAGACTCTGTATGAAACAAAGTGGAGAACGAGGGGTTGGTGTTATTACCAGGATAGTAGTTCTTGATGTTCTCTAAAATTGCCCTTATGCCCATAAAGAAAGCCCTCTAATGGACCACTTCCCCCCATCACACACACAGACACAGACACACACACACACACACACACACACACACACACACACACACACACACATACACACAGTAAATCGATTGCCAAAGGAAAACAAACACACACACACATACAACAACAACAACATAAATTCTGGTGGCCAAAAGAAAATCTGGGAGCGTTTTAATCATTATTTAATCATTGTTAATGATATAGAGACAGATCTATATCAAACATGTTTAAACCCAAAAGCCAAATCTGTCTCTGCCGAGGAGAAAACAAAAAACTGTTGAAGTTAGGCAGCGTTACGGTAAGGCCCAGCCATGGAAACTGTGTTTTGTGAAAACATAAACTTTCCTTTCCTAAATCAGAGCGCAGTCATGTTTGGCCTGCATGCAGGGTGTTAGGACATAAATCAGGGCTGGATAGAGGAGGAACACATGCTATGCTGGCGCTCAAGTAAACGCTTCAAGCAAATCTGTGTGTGTCTCTCTCCATAGAGCGCTGATGGAGAGATCTTGTCCTGGCAGAAACAGAGCTATCAGAACTCTGCCCTCATCTCTAAAACATTGCTTGTTTGGAAACATATCCTGTATCAGGACGTGACCAAGAGGTTTGGGTGCTTGTCTCTCTCTCTCTCTCTCTCTCTCTCTCTCTCTATTCTATTGGTCTGCTTTTGGATGGGATGTTGCTTGTTGCTGGTCCTTGCTGCAGTAAAGCCCAGAGGAGGACAGAGAGAGGACAGGAGGGGAGTGAGCAACACACACACACACACACACACACACACACAAATATATAATGTTAAAGTTCACTGATATTTAGCAGAGACACTTTCATTCAAAGTGTGTGAGGTCTTAGCAACAATAGAACCTTCTTTACGCCTACGGAGAAATTCACAGGAAACAAGGTGGGTAACTCCTCGGGGCCAGTATACACACACACACACACACACTTGAACACACAGGTGGATGTCTGCCCAAGTCTGTTCTCCCAAATGCTACACACAAACACACACACACACACACACACACACAAACACACACACACACACACACACACACAAACACACACAGGAAACAGTTCAGATAACTCTCAGTCCAAGCTTCTCCTACACACATAGACAGACACATACACACACACACACACACACACACACACACATACACACACACACAGACAGGGGAGTAGTGGACACAGTCTCCCAGCCCACTGTTGCCCCAGACCAGCGGACTCTCATTCCAGTGGAAGGGAGTGGAGAGCAGGCAGGAGAGGAATCTCTATCTGTCTAAAATAACACAGCAGCAATGCCAAAAACTACAGAGGAGAAGAGACCCAAGAGCTCTTTGAGAAGTGAGTGTTTCAGGGCACTGTTTCTGAGAAGAACCATTTAATCATATTCTGTGTCCTTAATTTCCTTCCGGATGAATCCATCTATCTGCTCAATCTTGTTCCATTTATATTGGGACATATTTTGTTATCATGATCGGAATTCAAACGTTAATTTTTCTGCCCTGCAACATTGCTCAAAAGGAAAGGATCTGGAAGAGTCTGGGTGAAGCTGACATCTTTGGGAAAACTCAAGCTGTGGAGGACTAACATCTGGCTGACTCAAGGTTTGTACATTACAGAGTGTTTAGGTCAAGTTCAGGCTGGTTGTTTTTGGTAGGGGCTGTAAAGGAGGGGGGGGGGGATGAAGAGAGAAGCGGAGAGACAGACAGGAAAAGAAAGAGGGGGAGAGAGAGGGATTGGGTCTGGGAAGAAAAGGGGAACCCAGCTGTGCATAGCAGGAATCTGGAAGAATCCTCACGGTGGAGACCCTTGGTGCAGGGGCCCCATGTCACACACACACACACACACACACACACACACACACACACACACACACACACACAGACACAGACACGGACACGTGCACACACACACACATGGATACGCACACAGGCACACGCATGCACGCACGCACACACACACACACACACATTTTGACCTCCAACACAGAGCAGCCAAAGAGAAAACACAGCCTCAGAGGAGGCAGTCTGTAAGTCAGACAGACATACAAACTCACACCATTCTTATGATAACACAGACACATACACACACAGACATAGACCTGACAACAAACACAACTTCAGAGAAGACAATATGTTTGTCAGACAAATATACACACTCACATCATAGCTATGATGACATACGTATACACCATCCGACACATACACACACACAGACTTGAACAAAAACAACAACTTCAGTGGAGACAATCTGTGAGTCATTCAGACACACATGTGTGTGTTCCATACACACACAGACTGCCCAAACACAGAGAGAGGGAGAAATATGCATACAGAAACACTTATGTACACACAAACACACACACACACATTGTGTTGTCTTGATTTGAAAAGACTTCAGCATCCAGCATACAGCATCCACACAGTATTCACTTATTAACAAAGAGCTGTATCATATAAAGTAACATATATAAAAGTAACATTTGCTCACACGTGAACACACACATACACACACACACAAACATACATACAGATACACAAAAGTTCAATGAGATTCACACACCACATGCAGCATATGTGAACGATTTTCAAGGAATTTAAACAAAATATTAGCATATCGGACAAAGCCCACAGACTGGGCTAATTAAATGGCTGGATGGGTAACACACACAGGGACACACACACACACTCATGGCAGTAAGTCGGTATAGGGACATAGACACATGCACATTCACAGACAGAGGATGAACATGTTGTTTAAGGCCCACGTGCTTGGTACTTGGTACTTAGATGCCAGTAAGTCTCAAACCAAATGCTGAAAATGCATCTGTCTGATCATTGCTATATTTCACATTATGGGATGTTCCCATTGACTTAGCTGTTCACTCATACAAGAAGAGACACTGACAGAGAGACTGATCCATGTAATGCCATTCTCACGGACTGTAGATTATCCCCAAAGGTGTGAACCACATTCTCTCCAGACCTGCTGGGGGCGCTGGATGGTTCAGTAACAGATCTGAAAACATCAGAAACATCCAATTGAGACATAGATACATAGATAGAGATACCACACTTGTTCACTGAAACTAGCTGAACATCTCCACACTGGCATGTAGGCTATGAACAAGCGACAACAGCAGCGTGAGCAATTTCATCACTCTTACTTTGACAGTTAAACAGGGGGACATTATGATGGTTTAATATATACCAGTAGCATCCACTGCTCTCTCTGTCTCTCTCTGTCTCCTTTTGTGAGAGTGTATGTGTGTGTGTGAGAGAGAGTGCATGTGTGTACCTGTGTGTGTGTGTATGTGTGTGTGCATGTGTGTGTGTGTGTGTGTGTGTGTGTGTCTGTGCGTGTTTGTGTGTGTGTCTGTGTGTGTGTGTGTGAGTGTGTGCGTGTGTGTGTCCTCAGAAAGGTACAGTATGTGTAAAGAAGGAGGGGTGGAGAAGCCACAGCTAAATGTTAATTACAAAACCAGAGGGACTGGCTGACTCTCTTAAAGCATCAAAAGACAAATGAGAAATCCATCCCACAACCTCTTTCTGTCTTGCTCTCACACACACACTCACACACACACACACACACGCATGCACGCACACACACACACACATGCACACACAGACACACAGACACATAGACACACACACACACATGCACACACAGACACATAGACACACACACACACATGCACACACAGACACACCCACACGCACACACACACACACACAGACACACCCACACGAACACACACACACATGTGCACAGACACACACACACACTGCTCAGACGAGGCCAAAGAAGGTAGAATCAGGAGGCAGGCGATGTAATCGGTCCAGATTAACATTCCTGTGTCTTTATCACCCAAACACTTTCTCTGACAAACAGAAGACGTGCAGCAGATCAACCAAGATACGGTGACACATGGTTTTTAGTGAGGTCAAATTACTGTGGGCTTTGCTTCAACAAAACACACACGGGTTCGGCTTTCTCAAAGGCTGAGCGCTGAACTTCATTAAGTTTGCAAACATATTTGTGGTGTGGGTGAAACTTTATGATGTTTTTGTAAGAACTGTGAGCAATTATTTCAAAAATTGTTTCTTAAAACCCAATGTAATTAGAGTGTAATTGCAGACACTAAGCAATTATAAGCTGTAGACAACAAGACATGATAATATCAGTTTATCAGAGTTGTGAGCAATTAAAAACATGTTTCTCTTCAGACCCAAGGGATAATTAGAAGAGATCTATGCTGTAGACGGTAAGCCATTAGATAGTGTCATCATACTTGATATATTATAATATTAGTTTATTAGCCAATATTTCTGTACCCCCCTTATGTTCCATGTTGTGCAGTCTGATGGAATGTATGTTTGCTGAACTTTTATCCTATTTTTACTTCCAACAAAAGCTATCATTGTAGTGGCAAGGCGTGGTGTGTAAATGTGTGAATGAGAATGAGTGGGTGTGGAAGTGTTAAGCTCCATTAAATGGAAAAGTGCAATTTTAATGTGAAAAGGGGCAGTGAGCAGATCTTGGAACAAAAATAAAACATTGTTATATCACAAATATACCTGAGGTGAAAGAAATTAGATAATTAATATAAGATAATTTACTCAATTCTTCATTGACTTTAAACTATTTGAAGAAACCTGTTTACATTGCAGGACCTGGAAAATATAAAATGTTATGTAAACAAATAAAGATGAAACTCTGCAGAAACTATAAGCGTGACAAGGGAGTTACCTCTTTATTTTACATCTGCAAGCATTTTAACTGCCTATAATATATAAATTGCTCCTCTAACCTGGGGTATAATCAGGTGGCAGTGAATAAGGTTCCATATACATTACTTTGCTTTGCTTTGAATTTCAGTTGAATTGAGCCACCCACCACCACAGCACAGCAGTAAATCACTGGAGCAGATGTGATGTGATGGGAATCCAGCAGTTCACAATAGAGCTGGTCTGTGCTGTCACCAAGCCCCCAGGCCTACAGGGTTTCCAGGAAATGGGCTAACTACAAGTTTACCTCCAGTTGCTATGATGCTATCAAAAGCCAAACAATCATTATATCTAAAGAGGATTAACAGGAACAGACATCATGCCTCGCACTTTTATTCTTGAGTTTAACAACATACAGCCAGCCTTGTAAAGAAGTGTTTAACACTTTATTATTGTAATGTCGAAACATACAAACACTACCTGATTAAGACGCTCCCATTCATTATTCATATTCATAAACAAACCACAGATGAAAAAAGTCAACAAAAAGTATGCCAGTGAGGTCTTTTGCAAGCAGGTTATTATATGTAAAATGTTACACTTGAAAATGCCTTGTAAAACTTGTGTGTTGCCTTGGATATGGTAACAGGCGATTACCATTATTCCAACATCAATCCATACTGTCCCTCAAAGTGACTCTACTCATGTCGCTCACTCAGATGGAGGCAACTGCACTAGTAACTAGTAACTAGTAACTAGTAACTGTGAGTTACTAGTATCTCATTGGCAAGAAAGATATGGCTCTGTGTCTCTGTGTGTATGGATTTGTGAGTTACTACTTTATTTTTACCCAGAAAGTACATTATATGGTTCTATGTTCATGGATTTGTTACCACTTATTGCCCAGAAAGTACATGACTCTGTGTCTGTGGATTTGTGATTTACTATCTTATGGCTCTGTTTGTGTGCATCAGTGTTAGCCTGGTTCTCACACATACTGATCTCATATGCATTTCAGTCTGGCCAATGTCATGTCATCTATAACTTCCATGAGGCGGAATAAACAGACATAGATAAAAAATGCCTCTGCAGACATTCCATATGCCTACAACCAATCAAACCAAATGATTGCAGAGAAAAGAGAGTGGGATGCATCACAATTTGAAGCAAAACATGTGTGAATGATATCTCCATTATGTTGGGGTAAAATCTAGTTTTTGATTGGCTCCCTATCTCAGGTGAATGGGAAGAAATGGAGATAGGCCTACTGGTCAGACTGAGATGCATATTAAATCAGTATGTGTGAGAACCAGGCTACATCTGTGTTGATTTGGGAGTTACTATCTTATTGCACATAGAGTGTATGGCTCTGTGTGTGCATCCGTGTGAGTTCCTGATGATATTTCCTGACGTGATTTTAAACACAATGACAAAGCAAAGGAACAAAATGACCTGAGGCTGCTCAAAAGTTTTAAAACTGCTTGATTTATCAAACTGACACAACTTTCAGTGTAAAAGCATTCAATTGTATAAACAATTGTATATTGTTTAAAACGTCACTGTGTGTACTAGTTCAAAAAGCCCCAGGTTTACCAGCTGGTGTTTCTACGGAGACATCTTTATCTTTGGCATCTTGGTGGGCGTGTGGGTAAACGTGTAATAAATCTGAGCAAACATTTAATTTCTCAAAACCCTCCACCTTAATTAACACCCTGGGTGGCACAGCAGACCTGGTAAGCGAGAAGAGAAGCCCCTTTTGCAACAGGCTTCGTTGACAACCCAGCGCTGTGTTCATGTTTTATGGCCGGCTTAATTAACAGGCTGTGGGACAGCGAGAGATGAGCACATGCAACAAGACTCACTCACTGCGTTCAAAAACATTCTCCCATAATGCCACATAAGCACAAATGTCGGATTAATTCTTACCCATGTTTGTTTTTTTTTTCCAAGTGTAGTTACAGAAACAGACTGAAAATGAGCAAACTGCTTAAGAGTTTTTCACATCCACACTTTCTTCCCAGATTGCCTGATTTTTTTTCAATTAAAAGACCTGATCTGGAAAGTGAACAAATAATCCAAATGAAATGAAATCCTGTTTATGATTGACTGAAATACAGTGATATAGGTCATACAAACCAGTTAAACTAGCTAAAGAACAAGGTTTTGGCCAATACTTAACATTGCAGATGTAGTGTAGTCAACATAATCCCAATACACTGGTAAACACAGATGCAAGATTGTACATATGTTAAGACCAAAAAATAATAATAATCATTCAAACACTTTGACTGGACATTAAAAAGATGAAGGAAAAATCAAGTGAAAGTTAAGAAACTCAGTGACAGGGTTGATCCAATTGGTTTTTGGATTTTCTCCCCAGTTCCCCTTGTAAATTACTGAAGGAAGATTTCCACTGAGGGTCAGAGGTCACAGAGAGGCTGACGTCTCCATCTCGGGTTCCCACAGAGACATTGAGGTCTCACCAGTTCTGTCTCTGGGTGGGCACACAGGCCTAGCACCCCCTGCAGACTGGCCTTGGTGCCGCACGGCACGACCATGGCCTTAAAAGGACAACCGCTTTGCACTTTGGAATCGTAGCAGAAAACGGGAACCCTGCAACAGAAGATTAGTAGGGGTCAGAGGTTAAGGGTCATAGATGGATCTGTGAGGTGGGGTGTCAAGGAAACCAAAGACTCAAGCCCAGTGGAGAGAGAACAAATATGCCAGTCCACCTTTAATGCCAGTCCACCTTCAAAATAAAACCTGTTAGCACACAGCACAAGGAGAGAAATTCACTCGGCACACACACACACACACAAGAGATCATCTGGTTTCTTTGTGACAGCACAGATATTTCCCACTGACAGTACAACAAAGTTAAAGGCAATTCAAGTTAAAGGCAATTAAAGGCCTGTCCTAAAAGAGACAGAGCTCCTCTTTTGATCTGATGAAAAGAAACTAGCTTTGTGCTTTCCTGAGCTTGTGTGCGTTAAGGAAGAACTGGAAGGATTCAGCAGATCCAAAGTAGAATGTTTAGTTCGGTCCACCTGGTTTCTGTAACACTGAGCTCGATGTCACTTCCCACACTTCAACAACTAACCTTAGGTGCCAATGAGTCATTGATTGGTTATAATGGTCATCCCACAAGGAAGAGGACAAATCGTTATGGACATTAGTGTGAAATCATGTAAGTAGCTTTAGCGAAATTTCAGAAACAACTGTGGAGATTTGACCATTAGTGAACATGTCCTTGTTTCAGGGAACACTATGCTGTCAATTAGTGAACACGTCCCTGTCTTAAGGAAGACTGTGCTGTCAAAAAGATAGGTGCTCGCCAATCTTAGCAGAGGGTGAGAACGGTCAAAAAGAGGGATGAGGAAAAAACAAAGAATAAAAGCGAAGAAAAGCATGGAGTGAAAAGCAGAGGAGAGGAATTGGAGAGAGGAAGATAGATCACTCTGCACAGCACAACCAGCAGGACTGTTACTTACGCTCTCCCCATAGAGCAGAGCAGAGCACCGTGCGGATCACAAAGCTACTTCTTCTTTCCTCCTAGGGACATATTCTCAGTTTTTTTCTTCTGTGCCTCATTGAACAAAACACACAGCTTTATGTTAGCATACACTGAAAGAGAGACAGAGAGAGAGAGTGGGCGAGTGATAGCCCCATGCTAAATCTAGGACACACATCCATGGCACCAACTCAACTGAAAAGTAAGAGAGAGGAAGAGTGAGAGAGGGTGCTGTTTGCTGAATGTTTATCCAATAATATTTGTTTTAACTGTTTGTCAATACTAGTTGAACTATTAAACTATATCTGCTTATCTTGATTAATATGAATTGAGAGAGAGAAAAGTGGGAAAAATAAAAGCAAAAGAGAGAAGAGAATACGAGAGTGAGAGGGAGAGGGGGACAGAGATAGAGAGAGAGAAAAAGAAAAAAAGAAAGAAAGAAAGAAAAAAAGAAAGAAAGAAAGAGTGTTGTTCTAGCCCTGTGTTCAGTTCCTGGCCTGGCTAGATGTGAATGCATGGACATGCTGCTCTCTGATTGTGCTTGAGTACACTGCCCCCTGATGGCTATATTCTGTAACAGCTGTACCCCACACAACAGGGCTAGGGCTCTGGTGCTGGGTAGTCAAGGATGTAATACACACAAAGACACACACACACACACACACACACACAGACTTGTGGAAAAAGGGATGACACAAATCATGGTAGAAGAGGAAGCACAGGATGAGCACAGTAGGAATGTGTGTGTGTGTGTGTGTGTGTGTGTGTATGTGTGTGTGACTGCCTGTGTGAGTGTGTGAGTCAGTGTTTGTAGATGCTCTTATTCTCAGGGTGCTTTGATAGCATTGATCCTACACATCTCTTCGGGCCAATGTGTGGGATGTATAGCAACGAGAGGGCCAATCAGATATGGCCATCTAAAAAGGGGGTGGGGGGAAACTGTGAGCAAGAGTAAAGATGAACATACAGTGTGTGTATGTGTATGTGTTTGAGTGTTTGTGAGTGTGTGTGTTTGCGTGTTTGAATGTGTGTGTGTGTGTGTGTGTGTGTGTGTGTGTGTGTGTGTGTGTGTGTGTGTTAACACACAGTCCTTGGGGATTCATCTTGGCAGAAATTGTGTGTGTGTGTGTGTGTGTGGAGGGGGAGTGGGCACCAAGAGATTCCAGAGGGGAGGTTGTACCTCGGTCATGGCGTCATCAATCTGCTTGAGTTCCTCATAATGATCACGAGAGTCCCTGAGTGGCTGGACCATGATCTCCTCTATCTGGGGAAAGAGCTACACACACACACACAGATCATATGCATCATACACACACACACACACACACACACACACACACACACACACACACACACACACACTCATTTACAAAAGGCAGCTGTGAACTGTGATGAACTGTGATGTAATCCCCAGATGAGAATACTGGGCATCTGAACCCCTCTTACCTTCATGATGGTCACAAACATGGGGATGAACACACACACTCTCTCTCTCTCTCTCTCTCTCTCTCTTTCACCTTCATGAGAGTCTCAAATATGGGGATGAACGCACACACACTGTTACCCCCATGATGACCTCAAACATGGGGATGAAAACAAACACACATACACACACACACACACTCTCTTACCTTCATGACAGTCTCAAACATGGGTATGAGCACACACACACACAAGTCCTTACTTTCATGATGGTCTCAAACTTTGGGTTGAACTTGCACGCACACACACACACACACACACACACACACACAGACACACACACACTTACCTTCATGACAGTCTCAAACATTGGGATGAGCACAAACTTGATGAATCCAATCTGAGCTGTCGGCTTGGTGACTTTGTCTCGGTCCATGAAGGGAGCAACTGGGAGGCCCTCGGACTTCTCACGGTCACTCTGGGGGAGATAAGAAAATGCTTGCACCCGGGTACTGCACACACACACACAGACACACACACACAGACACACGTACAAACATGTGTGCGCACACACACTCACACACACACACACACACACACACACACACACACACACACACACACACACACACAGTAGAGGTGAGTAACCTGCATGAAGTACTCCTCCAGTAGACAGTCCACCCACGGCTCTGCCACCTCCGTTGGACGCACCTCATTAGAGATGTCACAGCACTTGATCAGTACCATCTTCAGCTGTGGAGACCACCACACACACACACACACACACACACACACACACACACACACGCAAAATACACAGACATACAGAGAAATATATAAAGAACCAGACACGAATACATATACACACACATACACACACCCACACACACACACCCACACACACAGACTCAGTTCAACAAGAAACAAAGAGGCCTTTAATGCATCCAGATGTGTACATTTTTCCTTTCTCAGCACTGAAGAGCTCATTGAGGGCCTACTTCAATAACCTGTTCTGTGTTTTCTGTGTGTGTGTGTGCTATATATATGTGTGTGTGTGTGTGCCATGTGTGTGTGTGTGTGTGTGTGTATGTGTGTGTGTGTGTGTGTGTGTGTGTGTGTGTGTGTGTGTGTGTGTGTGTGTGTGTGTGTGTGTGTGTCTGTGTGTGAGCTTGTGTGTAAGACTCACGCATGTGACATGCTCCTCGTTGGTGAAGTCAAAGTTGTCCACTTTATGCTTGAAAGAGTCCAGTATCTCGCCATGTCGCGCCATGTCTGTGGCCAAGATCAAGGTGATGATGGCCTACACATGGGAAACATATTGGACTCATTACACACCCCACCCACCCCACAAACACACACATGAATGCCTACAGTGAGGGAGATAGGAGGGAGAGAGAGAGAGAGACAGACAGAGAGAGAGAGATGGAATAAGAGAGAGGGAGAAACACATAGAGAAAGAGAGATAGAGAGAGGAAAGAAGGGAGAGGAAAGAAGAGAGATGGAGAGATGACAAGAGAAAGAGAAGTCCTGGAAACAAGAGGATCAGAGAGAAAAGCAAATAAAGAGAAGGAGAGCAGAATAGGAGAGAAAGAAAGAGGTCAAAGACAGAGATAGAGAGGAGGAGAAAGGAAAGAGGAAGAGTTTGAAAGATAAAAGAGGGACTAAGAAACACAGAGAGAGAGAGAAAGAAACACACACACACACACACACACACACACATTCCACCTGTGTACCTGGCGGATCTGCTTGTAGGCTTCTGATTCCACATTGGCAAAGATGTTGCACTCGGGCAGGGAAAGGATCTGGAAGGCCACGGCACAGTGGTGGTTCTCCAGAGGAGAGATGTCATTATAGCGTACGGCCAGCTCTGTGCGTGCATTTATCTGATAACTACACACACACAGACACACACACACACACAAACACACAGGGCTGATTCTCAAGAGGAGAAATGTAATTACCCATATATTGGTTTGGTAGACAATGGGCATATTGCAGTAATGGAACAGACAAGTAGGTGCTCAGATAATGAAGAAAAGAATACACACAGTGCATGTCTTTCATAGCATGACTACACCATTCCTGACTGCATATCAAATATCTTTGATAGTGTGACTGACTCCACTTTGAATATCTGAATGCATGTCAAATATCTCTGATAGCATGACTGACCCTTTACTGACCACTTCAAATATCTTTGATAGCGTGACTGACCCTTAACTGACTCCACTTTAAATATCTTTGATAGTATGACTGACCTTTAACTGACACCACTTTGAATATCTGACTGCATGTCAAATATCTTTAATAGCATGACTGACCCTTTACTGACTCCACTTTGAATATCTGACTTCATGTCAAATATCTTTGATAGCATGACTGACCCTTTAGTGACCACTTCAATATCTTTGACAGTGTGATTGACCCTTAACTGACTCCACTTCAAATATTTCTGATAGTGTGACTGATCCTTTACTGACTCCACATCAAATATCTGGCTGTATGTCAAACAGACATCTGGTGACAGGCATAAATCTGAGACGAAGTTTCATACGTGTTGTTATAGCCAGGGTGGTCTAGGTCATGACATACAGCGGCTGTCATTAACACCCCAAGGTCTGTCAAAGTCAGCTTCTCCTGTGAGAAAACACACATACACTTCACACACCAAACACATAATCAGGGCAAACACACAATCACACCTAAACCAGATTTTCCATTGCCTCGCTAGTTATTTAAGTGGCAATCCTTGGGGACTCACTTTTTCCACTGACATTTTGTGAGCATAATTACTACTGGCACCATCTTGGTGGAAATTGTGTGTGTGTGTGTGTGTGTGTGTGTGTGTGTGTGTGTGTGTGTGTGTATGCGTGAGAGTTCTAAGTGCCTGGAGGTAGAATGAAATAGGGTTGTATTTTTGTCTAACCTGCTGGTAGGATAAGTGAGTGGGGCTTTCTGTGTGTGTGTGTGTGTATGTGTGTGTGTGTGTGTGTGTGTGTGTTACCTGCAGGTTGCAGAGGTGGATCATGCCATACATCATCTGGCTGACACAGAAACAGTGACGGAAGTTGTGGAAGGGATTGTTCCTGTAGTTCTCCTGAATGGCTAGCTACCAGACAGACACAAACGAAACACCAAACATGTAGCACTGGCTCACCATCCCAGATCAGCACAAAAAAATATATCTCCACATGTCTATGATGGAAATGGTATGGAGATGGAGATGGTATGGTATGTTTCTGTTAGGGTTATCTCAATTTTAGATGTTAAAAGCTAGATTATATAAGACATCAGAAAGAGATGTTAAAGACCATGTTACCTCAGCAAGAGATGTCAAAGGCCATGTTACTGCATTAAAGGATGTTAAAGACCAAGTTACCTCAGTAAGGGATTTAAGGGCCACGTTACCTCAGCAAGGCATGTTAAAGGTTATGTTACCACAGTAAGAGATGTTTAAGGCCATGTTACCTCAGGAAGGGATGTTTAAGGCCATGTTACCTCAGTAAAGGATGTTAAAGACCATGTTACCTCAAGAAAGGGATGTTAAAGGCAATGTTACCTCAGTAGGGGATGTTAGGGGAAGTATTTTGTTTCAGTGATTAGTATTCAGTGGTTCATAAGTATCATTATTCTATGGTTCAAAGCCTACTCTCACCAGCCAGCGTTTGAGAGTGATGGGATTCATGTTGAACTCCTTCACCAGCCCCAGGTCATGGTACATGTACTCCAGACAGCTAAGCATCTGCAACCACCATCAGAGAGAAAAACAATCTGTGTCTGTTAAACTGCAACCGTTATCGATAGGGCTGAGACTATGTATGTGTTAAACTACCAAAGTTATAAAAACGCTGACACTACATCAGTGAAATTGCAGCAGCTATCTACAGGGTGTTTAGTCTATTAAACTGCAACCAAGCTAATGAGGCTCCAGAGGTCTATTCCAGGTCCATTCCCTGCCTCTTTTCATTTTCCATTGGAGGTCAGCTAGAGTCAGAGTGACTTTCACCTCGTTGTGCTCCCAGTGCCAGACATCAAAGGTGGGCTTCTTCAGCGCCTCAATGGTCTCCTGGGAAAGTGTGTACTGTGGAGAAGAAGATAGAAAATAGCTGAGGGTCTGGGAAACTAAGGAGCTAATAAATGCTAACATAGAGCTAAAATTGAGCTAACACAGTGTTAACATAGAAGTAACAGGGAGCTTGCAGAATTCTATTCTTAGGCTAACAAACTTCTAGCAAACAGCACTATACCTTTGGGTAGCTGGGGACATCACGACGGGGGGTTAGCTTCTTTCCATCATCTGAGAAGTTGTATCTGCATGGGCAGTTCCTGAATTACAGGCACAAGATACATGGCTAGTTATTTTGAAATATGTGCATTTCAGATTACATTCCATTTAGTTGCATTAACATTACGTTACATTAAGAATTAAGAACATGCCAGCAAAAATGCAAAGATGTAGAAAAATATTTATTTGACAAATTTTAATATATATTGAGTATTTGTCCAAATATATTTCTTTTGTCTGATTCCTGTGTGTGTAAAGAAATTAAGTTGTTCTTCTTGTTGTGAGCACCTTCCTCCTGCTCTGGAGGTCATCTCATCACGGAGCCTCTTGAGATCATTCTTGCACTTTTCAATCTCTACCACTTTCAGGCCTTCCACTGAGACACAAACACATTAACAGTCTTCAGAGTGCATACGACAATATTGCGACACAAACAGAAAAAAAAAAGGTTTTCAATGTGACAGTAACAAGCACACACTGGAATGAGTAGTACAATGAGCACATACACACGCACACTCGCACGCACACACACCTCACTTTAAAACTGATATTTATCTTTGTTTGATTGATCATAACTTACACTCCACTCTCTTTTCAAGCATGGCTAGCCTGTTGGTCACTTCTGTTTTCAGCTCATTGATCCGGAAAGCCCTGCACAGATAAAGGAGAAGTTACTATTTCTTTTTACATTTACTTACTGGGCTCTGCTGCAGTGGTAATGATGGCTAGTCTAAGTGCTTACAGTACAGTAAATTCCCAAATATAAGTCGCACCATGTATAAACCTCATGTCAGTGTATGCAAACAAAAAAATAATAAAACCATGCATTAACCTCACCCATATATTAGCTTCAGTTTACTACACTTTACCAATTGATTCAAAAGCAAATCATGATTTCATGACAAAGTAGAATGATGACAAGAAACACATTCCCATGAATAGTCCTCACCCATGTATTAACTTCATAGATAATTAAATTTTTCAAAATCAATGTGGTTAATATTCAGTAAATTACGGTAATGTGCTTTCATTAGGTTTATGCTTTCAGAGCTACCAAAATGCAGACTTGGCCATTACTTGCTGAACTGCTCGGCCACCTGGGATAGAACATTCTGGAACATGTCTTCCTTCTCTGTTGAGACAAAAAACAGATGCTAAAAGGACAAGCAACCGCTATCACATGAGAAACCATAGCCACAGAGAGAGATTCAAATGTGGAATATGTAATCAGTGTATAAATTAAAAATATATAGTTTTAAACCATATGGTTTTAACAAACTGGTTTTAGAATGTTATTACAGAATGGCCTTAGAAGATCCTGTATAACTACAGAATAATCAGGAAAGAAAAGATGGCCCCTTAATTAGGGTTGATGGGGTATAAATTCTACCTCCAAGTTGTCCAGTCGACAGGGGCACCACTTTGTACAATGAGCTGCATGTGGGGAGAAATGACTTGCCATATTAAATATGAAAACACTCACATACTGTACATATTGTCTTTCATGCATATATAGGACGAAATACAACAGTATTCATGTATGTAGATACGAAGGAAGCAAGACACCTACATATTTCAGCTTCTATTTTGTCAGACAAAACCATATACTCGATAATTACTTTTATGTGCTTGCGGTGAAGAGGTGTATTTCAGTACAGAGCCCTGTATCAGTGGAACTCATTCTCACCTGGGGGTGTTAGTGGGCATGGTGGGATCGATTGAGACCATGGCCCCCTCAGAGTCTACCATCATGATCGCCGTATTTCTAAGGAACACATACACACACACACCTTTATTAAAACCTTTGTTAACATGGCCAGAATTACCAGAACATTACCAGAATTATATTTGTATGACCCTGAGAAACATTTGGATTAAGTATATTAAGGATATTGAAAATATGTAAATATTGGCAAATCTATACCAAATGCAGTTGAGTGTGAGTGACGTAGAGAGAGGAGATTGCGACCCCTGACCTGGGGATGTTGGAGGAGGAACAGAGGAGTTCTTTAATGTCACATGGAGAACAGTGCCGACTAAACACCACCTGCAGGAATAAGACGGAATGAGACACAACAGACACACACACTCACAAAAGTGAAGTCTGTCAGGATGAAACTGCAGAGATGAAAGCTCACTTGGCTCAGAAGACACTAGCTAAGACACTTAGTTTTACACCGCAAACACAGAAACTATGTGTGTGTGTGTGTGTGTGGTCTGTGTCTGTGACACACACACACACACACACACACACACACACACACACACACACACACAGAGACACTCAACCCTTGCGCGCACTAAAAAAACAGATGTCCTGGACAAGTGCTCTTGTGGCCTGAGCATTTCCAGAATCCTGACCTTGAGTGGGGAGATGTCATGTTCAGGTCTGCCCTCAAGCCACTTCCAGGCGCGCGTGTGTGTGTGTGTGTGTGTGTGTGTGTGTGTGTGTGTGTGTGTGTGTGTGTATGTGCATGAGTGTATGTGCATGAGTGCCAAAGAGCCAGCCTGAACTGGTCGCTTCTGGACACTTATCTCCAAATCAAATACTTAGCGCCCATGAATTAAACATACACACCTGTTCCACCTCTTAAAGTAACCCAGTCTTATGGATGCAGTCAGACAGAACAGATACAGAGAGATGTTACAGATTCACAGACGCCATAGTTCATGTCCAGTATTGGAAAATAAGTCCTGACAGAGTGAACAGGATTCTACCATGAATTTGTAGGGTCTTGCATCAGCCTGAAGGGCACTTACTTTCTGATATTGCAGGATGGATAATCAATTATCCAGTTTATTAAATGGCCATTTTCTATAGAGTTCCATTGCAATAAGTGACCAAACTACTTGCTGAGTGATGCAGTATGATATGAATCAGAAGGCTAAACTCTGTTGTCAGTATCAGTGGTCATTCATGTTTTACTGTGGGATGATATATACCATTTATCACTTTGACCACAGTCAGGGTTTTGGTTAGGAGCCATGAGTAATACACACAGGTACACACACAAGTACACAAACACACATACACACACAAACACACATAGACACAGACAGACAGACAGACACACGCACACACACACACACACACACACACACACACACACACACACACACACACACAGTGTGCTTATGCTACTTGCAGGTGTCCACAAATTGGTCCTGACAATAGCAGCTGTGAATGTTCTTTCCCAGAGGATATTTTTACTAGCAAGCACATGAGAAGCCTACTATTCCTGGAAGGTGCCCAAAGACCAATCAGGCACAGATTATAAGATTACGAGAAGTATAGATAAAAGGTCTTAATATATAATTTTATGTTATCTATATAATATTTTTCTGTTAAATATTGCCAAAATAATTGTAAAAATAATACTTATATTTTGTATGTTATTATAATGCCAATGACTGTTTTTGGGAGTAATTGTTGTATCATTGTTTTAAATATATAAACCTAAAGTAATTTATTTTTTTTCAATATACATAAACTCCTACAAATACATGCTAATAGAATTTGCAAAAACAAAGCAAAGTAGCTACACTGATGCATGATCCTTTTGGAGAGAGATGGTTTTAGCTTATGGGGTTTTCTTATGTGCAAAGCAACAACTGTAATGTCTTATTGTTTCAGGAGGATGAAAACAGCCACTCACCTTCTGGACTTTTCCATCCACGTCCAGGTAGATAGATTTGGGGGCATAGGACGAGGAACTGGAGCCCATGGTGACAGCCGTTCCTCTTGCAGCCCAGAAAAGGACCAGCTGTACCCCGATTGAGGCCCCTCACAGCCAGCAGGAGGTCCAGCCCAATGCCCCTTGCACTCCCTCCACACCCCTCTCTCTGCTAACTGCCACTCCGCCTCTCTCTCTCTTTCTCTCTCTCTCTCTCTGGGTCCCTCTGCTCCTCAGGTGGGGGAGCTCTGTGTGTAGATCCTCTGCCCCTGCTACAGCCACAATACAGCACAGGGCTTAGAGTCAGCTGCTCTCAGGTCTATAAGAAGCTGAGGTCAAGTGATGCTTTCAACACACTGAAAGGACACAGCAGCAGCAAAGGACAGCAAAGGTCATCATAGGTCTAGTATGTGTGGAGATGACAGGCCCCTTTACTGGACACAATCTGAGAGGTGGTGTTACACCTTACATCTGACAGAAATGAAGAATGTTCTCTGTTAAATTATGACATGCACTGTGCATCTTGTGTGTAGCAATCAAGATTCTTGCTTAGGGAAGACATATAGCTTCAAGGAAAGCAAACTGAATAATGTAAATCTATTCCTTTCTGTGTGAATGCACCCCTCTCCATTCTACTTTTTAAGTGTGTATATCTTCTGACATGAATTAATGCAGGAGACACAGTGATATCCAATGCCCTGTGAATGCCAAATTCCAAGTAGGAAACTCATGAATGACCCTCTGATGAACTGTAAGGATAACTGTCCAAATAAAATGTCAAATTCCAAGTTGGAAACTCATGAACTTCATAAATAACCCTCTGATGAATTACAATATATAGCTGCTGAAGGATGAGGCTGAGACAGAGGGGACTCACCGTGTCTGGGCTGCAGGTTCTTGTTCACACTCAGGTGTCAGTCATACCAGACCACAGATTCAGGCAGGTAAATCAGGCATCCAATGCTGGTCAATAGAATAAGGTCTCTGGGATGCAGGGGTCTGATTCTGGTCAGCAGGGTGACGGAGATGCTGAATTCTCTGATGCCGGTCCACGGTGCTGTCTTACTGACACAACTCTTTGTGGCATAGAGAACAGTGTCTGCAGAGCTGCAGGTGCCTGGGATATCGGTCTGATGCCGGTCTGATTCACAGCTCTGACAAAGAGTGAGATGGGCTCCCTGGGTTACCAGAGGACTTGGAATATGGCTCACACTCATAACGGTTGCCAAGGGACTGTTTCTACGGTGAGAGAGTGGGAGGGCCTTTTTATCTCCTTGAGATCCTCAACTGCTGTTGCAGCCTTTCAAAGAACACACCACACCAGGCATACATACAACGCTCATAGCCTGTTCTTCTTCTGTCTTTTTCCTTGGTGGAATAAGTTGTGATATTGAATTATTTCACTGTAATAATATTGGTAAACATCTACTTGATGTATAGGATCTGTTGAGAGAGAGAATCAGAAAGAGTAAAAGATTCTTGGCAACTGCAGATATCATATCCGGACAATATATGATATTAACACAAGCAAGCAACTCTAAATAAGTAACACATGAAACCACTTTGTGTGTGTATATATATAGAAAAACAAACAAGCAAAGAGGATGATGCACAAACAGCAGGAGGAAATCCTTACAGACAAAGAGAGCTCCTATCTCCACCAACCATCAGGAGGATGAGGTTTAGAGGGTCTTCTCCTGTATGAGACTGAAGACCTGCATCTCTTAGGACCTCACATGGCTAGTCAAGTTGAATATATCAACTCTCTATATATCAATACTCTGATACAAAAAGCCCAATGGTAGCTGGGTTACCTAAGACATTGGTTCTCAAACCAAGGGAGTCTGTGAAAAGGTTTGCTACAAAATATAAGAAAGTATCAGTATAGAGCCCAATTGCATTGTGCTCCTTACTCCAACCAGCATAACATTAGTGACGAATAAGCCTACATGATATATTACATCAGTCTGTCAAAATACTTTCCTTAGGCATTAACATTAACCAAGGAAAATTAATATTAGTTATTATTAGTTTTGTGAAACAAAGTATTTTTAACACAGTAGGAAAATCTAAGACTTGACCAAAAACAAAACGGCACTGTCATAACACCTGTTTAAAACTGTTGTGGTATTAGCTAAACGTGTTTTTAGAATAAGAGTTTAATAGCTTCTGAAAGAACACATGGCCATAATCTTATATGGTTGAATATTTGTTGCAATTATGAGGGGTCCTTGAAGAAATTACTGCACCATGAGGGGTCCTTGGCCCAAGAAATATTAAGAACCACTGATGTAAGGACACAACAGAAAACCAGCCTGTCTGCAGTCAGGAGCTGCTCCAGGACTTTAACCCTCTCTACTAACAGAGCAGTTTAACATGCAATCTGTGCTTTGTGAGAGTAATAAACACACTTCCAAAAATCATTGGAACTGCGTGATGGAACTGCGGAACTACACTGCGTGATGCCTTTCAGAACACGGAACACTGAGTAATGTCTCAAGAAGATGCTACATTGCCCTCACATTCTGTACCTTCAGACAGGAAAAAAACAGCATTTTCTCAAGATACATCGCTGGACTGAACTCATAAATCCCCTCATATGGTTTCAGGTGTGTGGACAGCAAATCTCATTGTATTTTCTTTTGTGCGGTGGCAATAAAGCTTCCTGATACTAGTTTCTGATGCAAGACCCAGGCAATGCTGATTTATGAGCAGATCAGTCCTTGGCAAAGGACAGAAGTCTGCTGAAACTCGTAACCAGTATTAATAAAAGCTTTTTATATTACTAACAGTAATGCCTTTTTGTATGTTTTTGCACTGAGGAGTTTTTTTTTAAGTGAACCTTGTATTTTTTTACTTTGCCTAACATTTCTCTGAGCCAGTGATGCATTGCCCCTTCTTTTTCTTTGATTTTGTTGGACTTTTGTGGCAATTGTGTTTTTTTCCACTGCTTATATGTTGGCATGACATTCGCTGACAGCCACCAATCAGAAATCTGTACTCTTGTGACTAATTAGCTTCCTTAAGGAGGAGAGCAGGGGAAGGTTGAATGATTACTCATCTTAACTGAAGCACCATTTCACTTGTTTTGCAGTTCAGAAATAGCATGAATGTAAAAAACATTGCATTAAACAGCATTTTAATAGTCTATTTTGGAAACTCAGAGTTTCTCCAGTCCAGACTAATGATAATTGTGACGTCCATCAGCTATAAATAGTATAATCATAATCTGCAATCATTATGGCAAGCAAGTATGTGAAGATGTAATTTGTAAAGCTACAGTGTATAGCCACTAGTGATAAATTAGCTGAATAATCAATCAACTTTCAGTCTACATTAGGTCTAAAATAATTTAAGGTAACATTTACTTCACAGGTGATTACAAAACACATTCATAGCACCTGTCATAAATTGCTCTCAAAGCATTCAGGACTGTTTCATAAGATATGACTCACATTCATTCCCAACCTTTCATAAATGTGGAGGAGAGAATGGCAATAACTCATCAAAATAAAAGTCCAATTGTGTCCAAGCAGCATTGCCGTTTTGCTCAGGTCACATCTAAATATTTCATGAATAGCTTATGAAGTCTACTTCAAATGTCACTTTACTATAAACAACACAGCTATAAATTGTGAAGTACTCACCCATCAAAGAGTTAAGTTTAGACAAAGTTTTTGAAACACCCTTAGATTTAATGCAACAAAGATTCTCCAGGTTCTCACAAAAATTATGATGGCATATGGACAGTTGTATTTTTATCATATTGCACTGCAATGCTGTGTAGGAACACACGATCAATTGAATTTCCAGACACTTCTTTAAAACACTTTTTTAATAACAAAAAGATATGCAGTATGTCTGGTATTTTTGTATTTTGGAGCAGTGCTCTCTGCCTGGAATTTTAGGATATCATTACCCTTTTTAAGATCTCTGAGATGGGGGGGGGGGCTAACATGATCATAATGAGAGGTTAAGGATGTAGGCTAGAAACAGGAGCTTATGTTGGGTACAACATTAAATGATTGGTCTTTGCTGTGTAGGTAGCTTAATACACAGTGCACAAGAGCTTACACCTCCCAGGCTGTGTATGCCAGTGTAAGTGTGCATATTCATTGATTAAGGGGGTAGGATATCAAGTGCAATCTGGTGCGTTCCCTAATCTCAAGCTAGTCCTTTAGGTCTAAGTCTGTGTCTGTGCGGAGGTTGCCTATGGTGCGCACTTCTGTCCCATTCTGCAGAAATAGCCCAACAGGTGTCTCAGGCAGATGGCAGCAGCAGAGAAACCTGACGACCGGTCAACCAATGAAAATCACACGGCATTGCTCTGTGGCCTGTGGTCATGAATTGCCCAAAACCCTGTGTGAGTTCCAAAGTGGGTTCCAAGCTCTACCTTCATGTGTGTGTGTGTGTGAGTGCATTCACTAGTGTCAGCTTTGTTAAAAGTACAGTGATATTGGTGTTGACTCTGGTAACAGCATGTGTGTGTGTGTGTGTGTGTGTGTGTGTGTGTGTGTGTGTGTGTGTGTGTATGTGTGTAGTTTTTGGGTTGATCACAATGCCTTGTGTTCAACAGTGTGTTCAACAAACGTGTGTCTCCCTAATGACTCCACAGCATCAAGAGGGCCTCTTGGGTATGGCAGCAAAGGATCAGGGGAGCCAGGAAACCAGATCTAGAACAAGAGTGAGCAAGCCCACCCCGGCATGGGTAATTAATTGCCCCTGGAGCAAGAGAGAAGAAATAAAAAACTTCCCACACCCTTATCAGCAGACATAGATGAGCCGCAAACTGCACAACAAAAGCCAGCCACACCAACACAGCACCTGAAGTACCCCCCGGGGGTAATTATAGCTCTCCTTGGGGTGGGGTGTGGGGGGTGGGTGGGAAGGGGGTTCATCTGAATACAGGAAGGCAAATTGCACCCCGGTAGTGGGGGCAGACCAGAGATGGCTTCCCAAGATCAAAGTCATTTCCCTCTAACCGCCGGGCTGATCAAAACAACACTATATTGACTTGATTGGGTTACACACTATCTGTCTCAATGCTTTCTCTGGCCCCAGGCTTGCATTGTGCTTCAGATAACACACAGCTATTACAGAAGTTGCACAACTCGTCTAAAATGGACCTGTGTGGGAGGAGAAGGGGGAAAAAAAAAACAAAGAAAAACAAAAGATGATGCGTTAGATCATGCTGGGCAATCACAGATGCTGGGGCGTAATCAGGAGAACAAACACAGGCTGGTTGAGGTGTGTGTGTGTGTGTGTGTTGGGGGAGGGGGTATAGGGGGCTATGTTCTCAAGTATATTTCAATAATAAAAGGTATGGAGGAGCCAGATCTGAGAGAGGCAGAGATGGAGACATTAGCCTGATAATAAACCTGGAGCTTGATAGGACGTCTGAGGGACGGAGCGCTGAAGCAGCAGCATTGTGGCATGGGCGCTTTCATCTTCCCCAGTGCTACGCCCAGCCTTTGTGTGGTTTTGTTTCTCAGACACGTCTGCTGCCTAAAAGCCTTTTATTCACGTGGTGTTTGAGAATCATTTTCCTCACGCTCGCCAGCCAAATGTTCGTTGACTCAGAAACGCAGCTTCAGTTTGCCTGGCTGTACCTCTGAGACAGAGCTGGCTTTTTCATCTGTCTCTCGGCCTACCCTTAAAAAGAGAGACCCTTCATTTACAGCAGTACCTATAGCTTTGTGAAAAAGACCATGAATTCAGCTGAAGCCTTGGTCTATTGCCTAACTTGTACCAGTCTTGAGTAGGACTACAGTTAAAAAATAAATACATAAATAAAAAACTAACTAAAAGGGTTAAATACCTGTTATCGTGCTGTAAGTCTTTTCATGCAGAGATTGCAGGATTCCCAATTTAGCCAGTCCCACATTCACTGCTCATGTCCTCTGTTGCACCTTTCCCCAGCTGACAACAGGGAGGAGATATGGAGCTGCAAGGGTTCTGTTGAGCATCTGTGTTGTATGGCTCCCTCTGGTGTACATAAATAATAGTGCATTGTAAAATGTTAACAAATAATTTGTCAATTATTACACTTTAACTGTGGTTATTAGTGAAGGCAAGTGCTTAAGATTCTTTTTTGCATTGTTAATAACTACTCTATAATGAATATAAATAAATATTATTTGGATGGGAAAGCTGAAAGGAATAAGTGAAGAGCTCTTTACCAAAATGCTATAAAAGCCATTTAAATGCAATTTTTATAAATCTTTTTTTTTTCAATTTGATTTTCAGGCAACATCAGTATGTATTAATGACTGATGATGTTCTTCATCCCTCCTCCAGTTCCACAAATGCACTTTGTAGCCATGGTGCCATGACATCCCAACTGTGAGCTCTTATGATGAACTCTGTCAATAATACTAGAATTACCAGTGATGGATTTTTTTCTAAATTGCTGCGTTTGTTACTGCAACTACAAAAAACATTATTTTTGCCAAATGTGGAAAGCCAATGTTGTCCCAAAGTTAATGATTTAGAGGGCTAACAGCAGAAGGCATCAGAGAGGCATTGGATGTATCTAGTGTCAGAAGTGACCCGCGCCCAAACCTCTGGAGACACAGAAGAATGTCTGTGAGGAGGATCTTTACAGCCCTTGGGCTGCTTGCTACCATTGGACAGTCTTACTCTAACCAAGCACCAAAACCGTAAGTTAAGCTGCATACACACACACACACATATATACTAATACAGACCTCTACCTTTAACAATTAGAAAGCTAGACAGTACTGGTTTTAGCCATAACATGAAGTGTACTCGATAACAGTGTAATAGAGGAATGCTTAAAATACACTGAAAGTATACTTTCTCATAACACAATGGGGTGATAATACATTAAATTGAACACATTCAGACTATTCTACACTTTTCCAGAATACTCTTTGCACATGAGTTTAAAACAAAGGAATTTGATACTGTAAACTAATCCATTTGTGTGTATTTTCAAATAGCGCTTCAAAAGTCTAATTGCCAACTGTATTAAAATACACTGAAAGTGCAATAGAGGAAAATTAATTACTTTGAATCATGACAGTTGCATACTGTATTTCCTCTTCAGAAAAAAAGTAAATTGAGTATGTAAAAAGTATTGAGTATGTTTAAAGTATTGAGTATGTAAAAAGTATTGAGTATGTTTAAAGTATTGAGTATGTAAAAAGTATTGAGTATGTTTAAAGTATTGAGTATGTTTAAAGTATTGAGTATGTTCAAAGTAATCACAATATAGCGCATATAAGAACAGGACAAAATTTACTTTCCTTACACTTGAGTAGAAATCCAGTGTGAATCAATCCATAGCCATGCTGTTCAAGGTCACCAAGTGCTGTCTGAAAGAGAATTTGATACAACATAGACTGAATCACAGACCAGTAGGTTCGCTAATTTTAACTGAATGGGGCATAGGAAAATTAAACTGAAAGTGAGTTACTGTGCCCCATTTAGTTTGTGCTAGTTGCTGGTTCACTTTATGGTCTATGTTGTATCAAATTTTCTCTTTTTTTTTGTACTGACAGCACTCGGTAAACAACAAAGCTATAGATTGATTCACACCAGATTTCTACCTTCTACCTTTAAATGTACTGAAATATTAAAATGTGCCTCTTTTCCACCTGGTTAGTGGCAATACGGGTAACAGGAATGGATTGGAAGTCTGTTTTAATTCACTGCCTCATCTAGTAAGCTGATGGTAAATCTATTCAGTCTCTGTGTTTCTCCACAGGTCTTTCCTAATGATGTTCCCTGCATCCATAGACTCTGGCTCACAGGCTAAAGTGTGTGTGAGCTTTCTGAAGCCCTCAGCTGAGCCCACCACCATGTCCATCTCTCTGAATCATGAGGACCAGAACACACTGCTGGTCCAGGAGGCCGCAGATGCAGAGTTTCACCGCTGCTTCCAGATTCAGGTTCTGTATATGGGACTGCTGACTGTATGTGGGACTGCTGTTTTTATATGGGCAGAGTGAGCTATTCCAAGGGTCCGGGCAGTGATTGCGGTGCCAGTGTTAGCTGTGCTGGTATTTCTGCTCTTAGCTGTGTTAGTGTTTGCTGCACCACTGTCAGCTGCTCCAGCGATAGCAGGTAGTGTTAGTTGTGCTGGTGACAACTGTACTATGCATTAATCAAAAGCTGCACACATAGTAGGCAATGTTTTTAATTTCTCTAGTTAACTTTTATGGTTCAATTCCCAACATCAGCCAATCTGTGTCTATATTATCTCAGGCCGCAATGAAAAAGCAGAATATTAGATATGTTAACTTTCTCCTATAGACCTCTGTCCTGTTGAGTTTGTGTAGAGGAACAGGACATGTTTTTTCATGTTTCCTCTCCAGGCTCCTGTTGTGATGTCCACGTCCATTCAGAAAATCCGAGTGGAGGTCAAAGGTCAAACGTATAATCTGACGGAGGAAAGAAAAGTTCAGTTCAACCCCAAACCTGCCCCCATCACCTTCATTCAGACTGACAAGCCCATATACACACCTGGCCAAACAGGTATGTCAAGAAGAGCCCGCTCACAATACGCACATCTGAAGTAACATTGTATTTGTCACTGATATGGCTCCAACATTGATTTTTTTTCTACAGTGCTTTTCAGGGTGGTCTCTTTGGATACAAAGCTCATCCCAGTTAATGAAGAGGTGAGGCAGAGAGAACCCCAGAGGTGCATAACAATCAAACATAATAGAACCCCAGCATGACACAACAATCAAACACGATAGAACCCCAGCATTACATTATAATCAAACACTAGAACCCCAGCAGTACATGACAATCAAACACAATAGAAACCCAGCAAGTCATGATGTTGACAGCTGCTTCACTAGACATTGTTTTAACAGCAGGTTTTACCAAACCTGCTCAAAATGCTGTCTTACTTATTACTTTCATGTCTTGAAGTTTCGGCTGCTGTCAATGAAGACCCCAAGATTTTTAACAGTGTCTTTTGCTGGGTGATCCTGAGTCTTTACTCCATTTTTCAAAATATATGAATTTCAGTTTTGTCTGTGTTATGCACAGACATTTGTCAATTTGATCCATACACTGATAAAGACATTCAGGTGGTTCATAGTCATTAGGTGACAAAGCAAGGTAATTTTGGGTCAGTATAGCTACTATAAGAGATTGATTTGTTCATAATAACACGTCCAAGTGGGAGCAAATAAATGTCTAAAAGTAATGGTCTGAGGATTGACCCTTGGGGGACACCACAGGTCAAAGTCATTGTGTTAAGTTTCAGTTGCCCATGGCAACAAAGAAGCTCCTCTGTTGAAAATATGATGTTAACAAATTAAAAAAACAGTGAACCTGACCCGACACTGTTGTGATCAACAGTGTCAAAAGCTGCACAGTATTAAGATATACAGCACATTATTTACTACAACTTTAATAAGACCTGTTTCAGTGATGTGTTGGTATGGAAACATATCAAAAAGGGCTATTTAACACCAGAGGGAAGTTTATTTATTGAAGACTATTTTGTTTTTCAGTTATTTTCCCAATGAATGGCAGATTGGATAAATTCTTAAGCATGGAAACATCCAGGTTATTCTTTTTGAGTAGTGGATTTACAGCTGTTTTGTTCAGGGACTTGTGAAATTTCATTCTGTAATGATGAATTTATAATTTAAAGCACATCAGCTGATACAAAGTGTAGAACAGATTTGAAATGTTTGCAGGCATAGTAGAACCAGCAAGGGCATTCAGAGTTAACTGAAGGCAACTCCAAATGTCAACACTAGTCCTTATGGACTTTGGTCTGCAGAGACATTGTGCTGTGTGGGTTAACAGACACAATTGCAAAACCCAAACATGTGCTAAGTTGAGAATACATTAGACCAGGATTTATGCCAAATATGCTCACTGGTAAACTGTTTGTGGCACAGGCTGTGATTGTGTTGTGGTGATGACTCAAGCAAATAATTTTGTGCTTGAGCACACAAAATCTCAAGGCAGAGTAGGACAATAACACACTTAACTTTTATGATTACATGAATTGTGATTACAGATGATATAAAACATTCCAGACAATTCCAATAAATAAACAACAAATTTATTTATTTATGACTTTTCTCTCTTGGTCCTACTTTTTTTCAGTATGCAGTTGTGGAACTTAAGGTAAATATATACATGTATACAATACATGTATACAATACATATATATATATATATATAGTTTGTACTTGTAAGAGTCTCCAGCTGTTTGTGCTTTAAGTTTCACACTGACCTGTTGGCACAGAATGTTGGAGGGAGCAGAATTGGCCAGTGGCTGAACATCTCGTCGCATAGTGGAATCCTGCAGCTCTCCCACGCTTTAAGCTCAGAGGCTCTGGAGGGACCCTACATGATATCAGTTTACACCAATCAAGAAGGGCCCGCTGTTGCAACCAACATTTTTATTGTGAAGAAATATGGTATGTTCAACAATTTTGGTCTTTAATATGAAGAAAGAATATGGTATAATTGTGTATGCCTGACTCAAGTCTTTCTGAGTCTTGTCTTACTGGGATATTGGATGAGAAAAAAACTTGAATTAAGTACTGTATATTACACTATTTATATACATCTCAAAGAAGTTCACTTCATTTTTATCACTGCCCAAGAGCAAACAAGCTCACCCAGTTTCAAAGAAGGTCCTTCTATTTCAGTGTTGCCCAAGTTTGAGGTGACGATTCACCAACCCTCTGTGATCAGTATTGGCTCAGACGTTCTTCCACTAAAGGTGTGCGGAAAGTGAGTCTCATTACACACAATCAGCTACTACACACACACACACACACACACACACACACACACACATGCAATCTGATTTCCTGATGTTCCTAATCCAATTCTGAAGTAATCCTCTGCTCACAGATACACGTATGGGCTGCCGGTCCCAGGTTTGGTGTCGATGGTTTTATGCCGTCATGCACAGACATCGATGATGAGGCAGAATGAAACATTAAGCCCTCTGTGCCTAAATGCTTCCCTAGAGGTACATATACCTGTGTAATATAGAGGACTCTGTGTAACTCATAAATAAAGGACTCTTTAGTTACCTGTGTCATATCTGACAGAGTAGAGGATTCTGGGTCAGATGTGCAAAGAAATCAGTAAATGTTTCAGACATAAAATGTGGCAAATTGCTCTCAGTGCTTTGATAAGAGAACCTTCCACAGACAATAAATCCAGCATCCAGAGCCAGTTTGTTTATTTAAACTAAATCAACTTTAACTGTTGCTTAAATGCTAATTATTTAATTATAATTACCTGATGAAGTGAAATTAAATGTTCTGTTGTCTGCAAAAAGGAAAATATGTGCTGTGTGATGTCTGGGGGAGTAGCAGGCTCTGAGTTATGTATATGAGAGGAGTAGAGGGCTCCATGCAACCTGCATGATATCTGAAGCAATAGAGGACTCATTGCCCTTTTTTTTCTTTCCCACAGATGGATGGCTCAGGTTGTGCTTCTTATGTATTTAACATGACATTTTTTGCTCAGTCTCACAGTGGCTTTGGTTTAAAGCTTGAACCTTCTCTGGTTCTTAATGCCACAGTCACTGAGGAGGAAACAGGTAAGTGTCTCTGGGTAATGTTTTAGATCAGGGGTTCTCAAACTTTATTGGACAGGGGACCCTTCATGAAACAGAAAAAAATTTCAAGGACCCCTCATAATCACAACACAAATTTAGCCATACAGGCTTATATCCATTTGTTCTGTTGGATGCTTTTTCATGGACTCCCAGCCAATGCACTGCAGACCCCTGGAGGTTCCTGGACCCCAGTTTGAAAACCAAAGTTTTTGATTAGGAACACATAAGGGCTGTGATACTGATTGTTATTATTATTATTATTATTATTATTATTATTATTATTATTATTATTATTATTATTATTATTGCCTTTCTCAGAGGTGAGCAAGTCCAAGACTGAAAACATCTGGCTTTCATACTCCCTTGGAAATATCACATTTGAAGAGACCCCAAACCACTATGAACATGGATCCGTTGTGGAAGGAAAGGTACAGTCTAGACTATGGCTGAATCCCATTTCTTTTCTTCTCCCCTTCCCTACACCCAACCACTCCCCTTCAGCAGTCCCTTATCCGTTGAAACAGACTGACAAGGGTCATTTTCCCCTGTTTGCTACCTTCAGAAAATACTCTGCCTATGGACTTGTGCCAAAGGCCAACTGTCACTATGCTGTCATGTTGTGTACTAACTATAGGAAAACATAGCATATAAAAAAAAAGTGTTGGGAACATCATAACCTATGTTAACATTACTACTATTAGCATAGCTAACCTTTGCCTCAGACAGTGAATGTTGAATGTTACGATCAAAAAACTGACTGAAAATTGTCAGTGACTACTTCTGTAGTCAGAAGACTGAATATAACACAGAGCACCACTACCACGATTCTAAAATATGTTATTATTTGCTGTCTGTTAGCCATGGCATTTGGCCATTTGTCAGCCATTGCATTTTCCCGAAAATATCCTGTATTTTAACATTTTCAAAAATTGTAACATAGTAATGTTTGCAAGTCATGCAGTGGTGTCATGAAGTGTCTAGTTTGCTAATAGTGGTGTGTAAAAACACAGATTAGATAGAAAACTAATCCAAAAAAGGATGTCTAGTGATGCAAGCACTGTGAGTGGGCTCATGCTCCGCTAACAAATAAATAAATAAGAATGGTTTTGTAGTCTGTTTTCTTGTTGTTAGCTGATGAATAGCAATGGAAGATGGAAGATGCTCTAATTTTCCCATATTTCAAAATCAAAATCCTGTGAAAAAATTTTCAATGTTCGATGTTGACAAGTATGCCATAGGTGCATATTTAGCCTCTGTTGCTGAAACCTGGTTAAAATGTATGTGTTTTGAATTCCCCTTCATTTGAGTGCTTTCTTGGGGATTCTTCGTTTAAAGGGCCAGGTAGCCCTAGTCCTTAGCCCTAGCTCTTATTCCAAAGAGAATTGCACCCCTTCTCTTTGTGTGAACAGGCAAAAACTAGGGGAAGGGCGCATGAAAGAGAGCTAAGGTGTAGAAATGGGATTCATCCTAAGTCTCACTGCCTGCCTTTTTACCTCTGTGACACTGACAAATATTTAATCTGCTTCTTTTAACTGTATCTACAGATCAGATTGAGGCATTTCAATGGAACAGGTGTTGCATATAAGAGAGTCTATCTGTTCACACTGATGCACTCAGAGCCCCTGCTGAACTTGACCACCGACTCTGACGGAGTGGCCCTTTTCTCTGTCCACACCGCCACTCTCAAGATTGATGACATCTTCCTGACAGTAAGAGTAATTTGCAAGCTAACACTCTGACCGCCAAGCCGACCTCTCAGGCTGTGTTTCGCAGTGAACAGAAACACATTAATATTTTTGTCATTGCTTTGCAGGCAAGTGTCTCACTCCCACTATCACACTTTTATGGAGTCCCTCAGTTTGACAGAGGAGTGTTTATGGTTGCATTGCTCAGGCCATCTTCTCCACTGGAGCACAGCACCTCACCCAGCTCTCTCAGGATAGCAGGGCCAGAGGGGCCTCTAAAGTGCCACACTGATGCAACTATCAGCATCCACTACATCCTCACTGGAGAGAACTTCACTACAGACACTCTGAACATCATTTACCTGGTGTGTGTACAATATGTGTATATGTTTGTTTGTGTGTGTACGTCTGTTTGTCTGTAAGGAATTGATATATAAAAGCTGTTTGCATTGGGTACTTCTGTATTGCAGATTTTATCCAGAGGTGAAATAGTTCACCATGATTTTATGAGGACTTCAATAAAGAGCACCCAAACAGTGGTTGAAGGTGTGGTGTCCTTCAAACTGCATGTCTCACCTGAGATGGCCAACTTCATTGACATTCTGGTCTACTGTGTACTGCCCAGTGAAATGGTCTTGGCAGCAAGACATCGATTTCCAACTGAGAGGTGCTTTAAACATAAGGTGCGTTTAGCATTGTTTACACACTCCTCCTTAATGACATGTTTCAATGACCACTGCAAGGGGACCTTGGCATCAGGTTGTACTTACCCCCACATGTTCATCTTTCATCTTCCACACCTTCTGTTGCTGTACAGACAGCCATCACATCCTCAAACTTGGCAGACTTACTGATTTTTATTAAGGATAAGACATGTCACAAATACATGTCTATATTTAACAGAAAAACCCTCTTTTGGATCATCAAATAATTCATATAATTCTTGCTCATTCTCTAACACAATAACATTATACACCACTCTGCAATATGTCTATTTACTGTGATTTTAAGGAAAACCTATCCAGCCAGTCTATCCTAAAGATTCTTCCTAAGGTTATACTGTTTTTATTGTTGTTATTGTAGTTTTTCTACTTCCTGTCTCCACAGGTGTCTTTGCATTTCATTCCCCCTAAAGCGGTTCCTGGAGAGCAAAGCACTCTGCAGATATCAGCTCAGCCTGGCACTCTATGTGGCCTCAGAGCTGTGGACCAGAGCATCTTTATCCTGCAGGAAGCCCCACGCTTGGATGCTGATATGGTTAATATACTGTTCAGCCTGTAGAAGTTAAACTTTGTTGTTCATAGATAGATAGATAGATGGATAGATACACAGATTGATAGATAGATACTTATCCCATAGTAAATTTAGGAATGATTCTTAGATCAAAGTTGGCCAGATGCCTGTGGGGTGTGACCAGATCTACTGCAGTGCACTGCACTACAGCCAAGCACGTCAATGCAACGCTTATTTATACAGATCTGAACTAATCCCCACTTTGCTACCATGAACTACCATGAACTATCTTGCTCCACCTATCATGGCCTTGCCACAGTGTCCATGAGCAGTGCAGTGCAGGGCACAACACTGTCAAATTCTATATTAATGCAGTTCATTTTACCATGTCCAAGCACTTACTATTCATATAGGCTATTTCATGCAATTTCTGTCTTGTCTCCCATGGCAGTGGATGCAGCTGTCCACTATGTGTTAAATAAGCTGTAGGTGTGTATGTTTATGTTTGCACACAGATGTTCCGGTTGTCACAGAGGTGGTTTGGTGACATACCCCATCAAGTTGAAGATGATTTTGACTGTCTTCATCTGAGATCCCACCAATACACAGAACCTAGACTACCAATATTGGATGATGCACACAGTGTGTTTAAGGTGATTTCTAGAAATATTTTTCATATGCTGTTGGCATTGTGCCCTTGCTGTAGTGTCTTGCTTAAACAGTACCTGTACCTGATTACTTCAAGAGAATAGTATTTACCTTAGTTTCTTCTCGTTCACATTTACATGCTGACCTTGTTTTTGGCAGAGATCAGGACTAAAGGTGGCAACAAATCTACATATCCGCACACCTACCTGCATTGTCTACAGGGGAAACAGATACTTATTACTGCATGATGAATACAGTGTACAATATGGTAATTCACATTTGTATTTGCCATAAAACCCCTGGTTTCATTGAGAAGTACTGAGAGATATAAGGTTGTGCCACTGTTACCATGTAGATGTCTTGTACCATGTAGATGAGGGGAGTGTCTTTGCATGATGGGCGTGGTCAGTGGAGTGACGGGAGTGTCTTTGTTTGAGGGGTGTGGTCAGTGGACTGAGGAGTATCAAGATATCTTATTCATATGGTCAGAGAGCTGAGGGTAGTGTCTATGGTTAAGGGGTGTGGCTAGTGGGCTGAGGAGTATCTAGATCTTTGGTCAGAGACAGTTGATGAACCGAGACACTTCACTTTCTTCTGTCTGATTGCTAGCTTACTAAAAAGCTACTGATAGCCATGGTAATGCTTCTTAATTGATAGATTGCAGTCTCAATAAAGTACCACCTTGCTAGACAACACACTGGTGTCTGTTAAAGAAAAAAAATCCATCTCAAGTTTGTTTGCAACAATACACAAGTTTAACCAAAGTCCTGAGGTGCTAGTGAACTAGCGCACATTACTTGCCATATTCCTATAGTAACCTAGTCAAAATCAGTTGATGTGCTAATGTTAGCGAGCTGCGGGGAGAATCTAGATGTCTGAGTATGTGGTTAAGGGAAGTTGAGTAGAAGTTTCTCACCTGAAGAGGTGTGCCTGGATGGCTACAGGTTGTGGTCAGCTTGGGTGGCTTAATTTATGTGGTCAGATTAATTTGTGGAGTGACTGGGTGACTTGATGTGGTTGGATAAATGAGCAGAGTGATTGGCTGACGAAATGTAGTGGTTGGATGACTAAGAGGTGTATGTTTATATAACCAGTGTAACTTGGTAACTTGGGGCTGTGGTCATATGAATGGAGGGTGTGGTCTGATTTTGCAGGGGCCAATAACTATCCAACAGCTGCATTAGTCAGCAGACACCTGCCTCCCCTTGTACAGACCATTCGCAGCTTATTCCCTGAAACATGGATCTGGCAGCTTACAGAAGTTGGGTAAGAATGTATAAAATATTCATCATGAAAAGAGTTGCCAAGAATTTGACAAGATGAATAATTATAGTACAATTTTTCTCAGTGCCTAGTGCCTTATTTGACACAAATAGCAAACAAATGAAATAAACAGATATCGAATGAAAAACACAGAGATCATGAGGCAGAGAAGTGAAGCTATGATAGTCATATCTATTGTATAGTAAGTGTTGGATCCAAATAGCCTTATTGTTGCTATGGCACTCATAAGTAACTTTTGCTCTCTTCTCAGGGAGTCTGGGGAAGCACGAGTCCCTGTCACTGTCCCTGACACTATCACCACGTGGGAGACTGAGGCTTTCTGCCTGTCCCCCCAGGGCTTTGGTCTGGCCCCACCAGTTCAGCTCACAGTTTTCCAGCCCTTCTTCCTGGAGCTCTCCCTGCCATACTCCATCATCCGCGGAGAGACCTTTGAGCTCAAAGCAACAGTCTTCAACTATCTGCCCAACTGCATCATGGTAGAGAGAGGGAGAGTCTATACAATTCAATTCAAGGGCAGCAGGGGCACAGAAAAAAACTTCCTTATGTTTAGTTTGTCTAGGAAGAAACCTTGGGCAGATACATAACCCAAATGCCAGGGGTCATGCAGGAAAAGTACAATTAGTAATAACCATAATAGACTACAAGTTGTCCATGGTTTTAGTTAAGTATCATAATAGTTACACAAATTGCACATATAAGTAAATCAGTTTAGAAATCCTCAACATGAACCAGGTACTACATTAAATGTAACCATTATGGTTAACTGGATACTTTATGATTTAAAGGCCTGTCTGGTTGTATGAGTGTGTGTTTAATATGATCCCCTCTGTGGCTTTGAGTGTGTGTGTTAAACATGTATTCCTCTCTGTGGCTTTGAGTGTGCGTGTTAAACCTGTATCCCTCTCTGTGGCTTTGAGTGTGTGTGTTAAACCTGTATCCCTCTCTGTGGCTTTGAGTGTGTGTGTTAAACAGATGTCCCCATATGATAGGTGACAGTGACTCCAGTCCCATCACCAGACTTCACACTGACCCCCTCCTCTGATGACCAGCACTCCTCCTGTCTGTGTGCAAATGGGAGGAAGACTTTCAGATGGACACTGGTGCCCTCTGTGCTGGGTGAGTGATGCTGCATGAGAGTTAATGTGTTCTTCAGATGGATACTACTGCCCATTGGTGCCCTTAGCTGGGCGAGTATGTGAGAAGAGGTTAAATGTGTGTTTGTGTGTGTGTATGTTTGTGTGTGCATGTGTGTGTATGTGTGTCATGGCAGGTGTGATGAATGTGACAGTGAGTGCAGAGGCCAGCGAGTCTCAGACTTTATGTGACAACCAGCTGGTAACTGTACCAGAGAGAGGTCGCATAGACACAGTCATCCGCCAGCTCTTAGTGAAGGCAAGTGTGTGAGTTTGCTAGTGTGTGTGCATGTGTGTGTGTGTGTGTGAGTGTGAGAGACAGTGAAAGAGATTGATCCACACATCTGTTATATCTAAGAGTTAAATACACTGTACTGTAAGTAATTGTCCTGTCTGTAACTGTTTTCACTAAAGGCAGAGGGTTCTGAGAAGGCTGAGAGTACCAATTGGCTTCTCTGTCCAAAGGGTGAGTATGGACTCATACTGTAACATTTCAAATATATCACTGTCGATCTATGTTCAATAATATCTTAGTTATCTTGGAAAATGCAAGTGTGAATCAATCAGTAGTACTGTTGTTTGAGGTATGAGAATGAGAGAATTTGGTACAGCATAGACTAAATAGCGAAACGTGAGCTAATCTGACTGAGGGAACTTGTGCTGTTTCTACATTGGTCGACACTCTACCAAATTCTCTCATTCTCACATCTACCAACAGCTTTCAGCAACATCAAACAACAGGACTATTGATTATTGACGATTACTGACTATTGACTATTGATTCACACTGGATTTCTCCTTTTATGTGTAGGCAGCTAAGCAGGTTTCCATTCATATTCATGTGCATCTTTTATGCATTCATGAAGATTAGGCTATGTGCACATATCCAGGGGTACCCATCCATTGTGTTAATTTAGTTAATTAAGGCCCTGTTTACATGAATCTAGATATTTTTATGAAAGGATTTTTTTTTTCATTTACACGTAAACAGAGTTTTAGCCACCTAAAACGGACCCTCCTAACAGAACTTTTTTTCCGCCACTTAAAATAATAAAAATAAAATTTTAAATAAAATATAAAAATATCTTGATATGTGTAAACAAGCCCTTAATATCACCCTAATCAAAGGAAGAACTTTGACCAGCTATTGGTTCAGAATGTAAGATGTCACAGCAGCCTCTAGTTGGATGGAAACCTGCTTACTGTAGAGGCCTTGGAACCGTGTCAATTTCCATCTCGGTTGTGCTTGGAGTTTTTGTGTTGTTCCCATAGGGGGTGCTCTAACAGAGGAAGTGGAGCTGAATCTCCCACTGGATGTAGTGAAGGGATCAGCCAGAGCCTCAGTGTCTGTGCTGGGTAACAAAAGTCTGATGGATCCAGTTTTTAAATGCAGTTGTAAGAATTCTACATCTACTGACCTCTGAACCTTGTGTGTCCAAACCTCCATCCCTGTAGGAGACATCCTAGGTCGCGCTCTGAAGAACATTGACAGCCTCCTGAAGATGCCTTATGGTTGTGGAGAGCAAAACATGGCCATCCTGGCCCCAAATATCTACATTTTGCAGTACCTACAGAACACTGGACAGCTTACCACAGAAATTAGGGAAAAAGCAAGAAATTTCCTCAAGAGTGGTGAGAATTTCCCCTTAACTGTGACCAACTTTACAGTGTCATATCATAAAAATGATTTAAATTAAGAAAAGCTGATAAGAGCATTTGCTGACTGAAACCAGTGGGAGAGAGAGATAGGGTTGGATCAGGGCATGACTGAGAGTAAGAAATAAAGACAAGTCTCTATGTGCCATGGCCAATTGGACTAATTGGATGACCTACACCTTAAATGTTATAACTAGGTGCTAGAAACCTGTTATTTCTAGCACCTAATTATCAGGATACCACAGCTCTCACGAGTAGTAGTCTCAAGTAGAGCTGCTGTGCTGAAAACACTTTATAACCAGGTGCTATAAACCTGTTATAATCAACAGGATACCAGAGACAGTTGAACTACAAGCACTATGATGGATCCTACAGCACATTTGGCAGAGGACAAGGAAACACATGGTGAGTTAACCATAGTTTGTTACTAGAGAAGACAAAATGAAAGGGCTAATACATGTAATATTAAAGGAGAACTACAATATTTTTCAACTTAGAGTGTAGAGGGCTTTCCATTATTTTATTTGGTACAAAAACAGCAACAGTCCATTCATAAATGAGTGAGCTAACAGGTTAATATCTTAAAGGTATTTTCAGGCAAACTTTAATCCATAGCTCTGTTGTTTGCATTTACATATTTAGCAGTCACTTTTATCCAAAGTGACATATATTTGTCAGCTATCAATTACATCAGTGCCAATGACCCCTAGAGGGTTAAGTGCCTTTCTCAACAGTGGCAACCAGGATTCGAACCACCAATTCACAGACTACTAGCATGTTAGCCAGGTTCTTTACCCACTAGGCCACCACTGGCTTGAAGTCACAACACAGTGCTGTTAATAGGAAAATAATCAGAAACATTGATACAGTGCAGACTGAATAGTGAAAACAGCAGCTAAATGCGAGGGGCAAGGAGGCTCAGTTTTAGTTTCACTTTCCTTGCCCCCATCAGTTTGGTCATTATAAACACCCTTAACAACAGCAATCCAAGTTGAAAGAGTTCTCTTTAAAAGTAAAATACTCTATGATGTTCTTTAGGCTTACAGCGTTTGTGTTGAGGTCCTTTGGTAAGGCAAAGTCCTTCACCTATATTGACCCCAAAATTATTATGGATGCAAAGACTTGGCTTGAAGGAAAACTGCAACCAGATGGTGTTTTCAGTATGCAAGGGAAACTCTTCAACAACAGAATGAAGGTACGACCTGTGTTTCATTCAACTACCCAAATAAACAACACAATGTTGGTGTCCGTACTCCATTTGAGAATAACAATAACAAATATATCGTAAATTATAAAATTATAACGAATAACTAACTAAGAATAACTGCTTTTTAAAGCTGTGTTTAAACTTTGAGGTGGTTGTTCTACAGGGTGGAATAAAGGATGATGTCACAGTAACAGCTTACATCACTGCATCATTGCTGGAACTGAGCATGTCCGTTACGGTAGGTAGATCAGTATTTCTTGCTAACTCTGGAAAAAAACCCCACTAATATTATACCTTCTTCTTCTTCCTCTTGTTTTTCTTCTTTTTTTCCTTCTTGTTAAATTACACAGACAAATCCAAGAGTGACATATTATGTGCAAAATAGAATACCTTTTCTTCCAGAATGCAACTATGAAATTTCTAAAGTCCTCTGTCAATGACCTCTCCAACACCTACTCCACTGCTCTACTGGCCTACACCTTCAGTCTCGCTAGAGAAGAGGACCTCCAAGCTGAGCTTCTCAAACACTTGGACAGTGTAGCGACCTCTAGTGGTAGGACGCATTTTCAAGTGGTCCTGAACAGACTCTGATGATCCATCTGCTGCCTTTATCTCATGTGGCTCATGTCTCCTCAGGGAATCTCCTGCACTGGTCTCAGTCCTCTTCAGAGCGAGCTGATTCCCTGGCGGTGGAGACCAGCTCTTATGTGCTGTTAGCTGTTCTCACTAAATCCACACTGACTACTGCTGACTTAGGCTATGCTGCCAGGATTGTCAGCTGGCTGGTGAAGCAGCAAAATCCATATGGAGGCTTCTCTTCCACACAGGTGCTTCACACACCTTTCCTTTAGAAATTAGTTTTGCTGATTTAGAGTGTGTATGGTCTTTTTTCTAGGTTCTGTTTTTGCCCATACTCAGGGCTGAGTGTGTGAGGGTTGTGTGTGTGTTTTCTCAGGACACAGTGGTGGCACTGCAGGCTCTGGCTCTGTACGCCACCAAGGTCTTCAACCTGCAAGGCTCCAGCACAGTTACAGTGCAGTCAGCAGGTGGTGCCAAATACCATTTTGATGTGAACCAGCACAACACGTTACTGTACCAGGAGAGGGCGCTGCAAGACATTCCTGGGAAGTACAGCATAGAAGTGAAGGGCTCTGCATGTGCTTCTGTGGGGGTCAGTGGCAAAGACCATTCCTGCTTTGCTCTTGTGTATTGATTCAAGAATTTCGATTAGTGACATTTTTTCAACTCTAAAACATCTTTTGCATCAGGTGTCTCTTTTTTACAACATCCCCACTCCTATTGGACATTCAGCCTTGAGCATCAGGACTCAAGCTACTACTCTGACTGAGGGAGAGTGCAATAAGGTCATTGGACAGGCCTTCAGCTTAAACATCTCAGTCCAGTATGTGATGTCATATTGGCTTCTCTGACAACTTCAGCCTTCTGCCAAGCATAAAGCTCATTTTATTTCTGTGTCTCCTCTCCTCACCTTAAATGAGAGCTTGGGCAGCCAGTTAGTGCAGGAGGTGTGAATACACAGGCCCACATGTACCATGAATGTACAGCAATAGTTACAGACCACAAACACCCTGATTGCTATGTGAATGAGGCCTTAAAGTGTTCTTTTTTAATGAGTGATACTTTAAAAAGAACCCACAAAGATGTACAGTAAGTACTGAACTTTAAATACAACATACAGAGAAATAAAAACTTGTCTTCTTGCACAGGTATGGTGGACCACAGAACAGCTCCAACATGGCGATCATAGATGTGAAAATATTATCTGGTTTCACACCTGAGCTTGACTCTTTTGAGACAGTAAGTGGTCCATCCTTAGTCTGTAAATCCGGGGTCTCCAAGAGTTAGCTCGGGAGCTCCCAGTAACTCGTCCCCTGCTTAAGAGTAGCTCTCCAAAGGGTCAAAGAAAATGTAAATAAATCACAAAAGCCACAAAACCTGTCAAAATCTCTATGAACTTTAAACATCTTAGCCTGTCTTAGATCCCTGACTCTTTTGAGACAGTAAGTTGTCCATCAGTCTATGTTAGTCTGTGGATGGTGTACCATGAATGGTTGTGTTTTAACAGCTCCAGGGCAGCATATTAGTGGACCGGGTCGATAAAAAAGATGACCACATTCTTGTGTATCTGACAGAGGTGAGACATAAAGCGATGTGTAACCAAAAATTACTAACACACACCTGCACTCAAAAGTACCTGGGGTTACCTGTACCTGTTCTTAAACATTCTATAACTGTACTCAAACATGCAGTAAATGCACTCAAATATATTGCACCTATACTCAAACATACTGCACAAGTATCAGCACTCAAACATAGAGCACCTATACTCAAACATACTGTACAAGTACCGGCACTCAAACATAAAGCACCTGTAGTCAAACATAGAGCACCTGTACTCAAACATACTGCACAGGCACTGGTACTCAAACATAGAGCATCTGTGCTCAAACATAGAGTCCCTGTAGTCAAACATAGAGCACCTGTACTCAAATATAGAGCACCTGCTTCCTGCCTCAGGTATTTTTTTACTCTTATATTACAACAGATTCCAAAGGGATTACCTCTTTCCTACCAACTGACCTTTCGACAGGATCTCCCAGTGAACAGCCTGAAGCCAGCAGTGGTCAAGCTGTATGACTACTACCAGACTAGTAAGACCCTTTGTTTTGCTTTCTTTTGCCCCCATCAGTTAGCGTCAGCTGCCAGTTCACAAATTCAGTCTACATTGTACCCAAATGCAGTGTTCTTCTAACTACCAACATTGCTCAGCAGCCTATCAGATCAGGGATATGGCTGACTGACTGTCCAGTACTGGCTAACCTAACCCAAACCCTATAGACCAGTACTAGCTAACCTAACTCAACCCAACAGACCAGTACTAGCTAACACTCACCAAAACCCTATAGACCAGTACTGGCTAACCTAACCCAACCCTACAGACCAGTACTAGCTAACACTAACCCAACCCAGTGCTATCTAACACTAACCCAGAGCCTTTAGCTCAGTACAGTCTAACCCAACCCTAACCATTTACATTTTTGCCAATAATTTTCACACTTGTCTCAATACAATGTCCACCTTTTCAAAACTCTTCATACAGTGTGGTTTACCAACACACATCTGAGCACCCCAGTTAGCATTTGCTGTAAAATGTACTACAGCCAACAAAACTCTTCATACATTACCCAAAATTACTAATGCCGTTGTTACCATAGCACATGCTATCACTCAGCATGACAACAATGGCAGTCAATTTGCAGTGAACACAAAAACAGATATGCAAATAGAGTTGAATGCAGACTGATTGAATATATTGTATTTTATTTGTTAGTTTTTGACTTTAAACTTAATTATTTTGAACTTGCTGTAGTTGTACATCATTTTATAGGTGGTGAACATTCACATGAAGTATTCATAAATTTTAGGTGGAGGTGGTGATTGACTGTGTAATATATGGGACTACGTGTCCCATAATCACCCTGTGTTCTCACAGCCAATTTGACTTTGGGTAACCTGGCTTCACCTGGGTGAAGTTCTAGTTGAAGTGTGTGACTCTGTCTTCATGAGTTTTACTGGATAAAGTAAAAATATCCACAGTGGTCGAGTCAGTTTCTAAGTGCACAATCCATGATAAAATGGAAATGTCCTAAAGCAATGCAAAAGAAAACACTGTTTGGTTGTTGTAAAAGTGTTTTGAAATGTTTGAAATGTTGAAATGTTTAAATGTGTTTTGAAAAAGTAGACATTGCCATGACAAGTGTGAAAATGATTGGCAAAAACTGTAAACCTGTAACCTAATCCAAACCCTTTAGACCAGTACCAGCTAACGTTGACCCTGTAGACCAGTACTGGCTAACCCAACCCTAAACCCCTAAACCCCTAAACTAGACTACTGAGACACTTATATAGTCCAGTACTGTGTGAATATTGACAATAAATACAGTAGTCCATATGGTCCATGAAATCTCTCTCTCTCTGTCAATCAGGTGACCAAGCTGAAACAGAGTACTCCTCTCCTTGTGCAGGTGGGGTCAACTGAGTCTACTTAGGCATTTTAAGTTCTGACAGGAGGTGCTGGTACTACATTTAATTTATGAATGTGTGTGTGTGTGTGTGTGTGTGTGTGTGTGTGTCTGTGTGCATGTGCTTTGTTTTCTTTTGTACTACAGGAGACGGCTAAGGAAAAAGCTCTTCATCATGTGAACATTGTAAATTAAAGATTTGTTACATTTTGTTAGGAAATCTATTAGAATCACAAAATCTCAAAAAATGCAATCTAGAAAAAAAAATCATCACTGGTTATTCTACTATAATTGACAGAGTTCATCATTCGAGCTCACATTTGGGATGTCATGGCACCATGGCTACAGAGTAGAACTGGAGGAGGGATGATGAATATCTTCAGTCATTATTACACAATGCACGCAAAGTGAGAGTTGCAAGTTTGATTCCATACATCATGACTTCTATATTCTTTAGAAATGCTTAGATGGTGTGAGTGGAAGCTCTGTGGAAAAACCTTTCACATTTGCTTTGAATGTGCACAAGAAGGATACAATGATGATAATTACTGTAAAAGACTACATTATGCCATTGTTGCATCATAATAAAGGTTTCATTACTGTTTTGTTTTCATTGGATCTTTCTCATTCAAATAATATTTATTTGGGCATTATGGAGTAGCTATTAACAATGTAAAAAAGAATCATAAGCATTTGCCTACTAATAACCATTGAAGTTGAAGTAATTGTTGATATAATATTCATTAACATTTTACAAATTTAACACAGTTCCCTGATGTTTTGTTGACTGTTATCATTCCACTGCCTCCACAAAAACGAGATCATAATTTACCTAAATTACAAATTTAGGTATAACGTTGACAGTCACAGCTATCTTATCCCATAAATATTACAAGCAAAATTATGTAGGGATATGCAATCTTTAAGTCATCACATTCATAATACGTTTTGGGTGATGCTACATAGCTTCTTATTAAAGAGAATCCAGAGAGCAAGTTTCTCTTTCAAGCAGGCTAATTATGGCCCGGGCACCGAAGGTGCAGTTTGTGGTCTTTGACAGCAACAGCAGACTATGTAAGCCACTTCAGCTGAAATTCTTTAATATTTCTCACAGTCAACCAACAAAATTGAAACAATGGTCAACCAGAGCTAATTTGGGGTTCAAAATTCAATTTAATCCATGATTTCAGTCAATAGTTTTGTATTTTTGCTGTAATGAAAAACTGTAGTGTTTACTTTATTAGGATAGTTTGGTATGACAGTGGACCAGGTGTTTTTTGTTTTTTACAGTAATGAATGAATTTAATCAAACTATGGCTCAGTGGAGACCTGAAAGAACACCTAGTGGTGTCCATGGCATCAATGTAATGGTATCAATGTGTCCAAAATATAGTACAGGCACTGGGTGAAGGCTTTAGTGGTCATGTACAAACCTGATAAGGGTGACTGCATGCACTTCCCATTATGTAAGTCAGCCTGTCAGCCTGATATTTAGAATGATTCATTTGGAATGATGGAATGATTCATTTATTTATTTAAAATTAGATCAACGTGTTCCTAAAGTGCTGTTTTGCAACCAGCCAGAACAGATTCAACATATTTTCATATTGGAAATGTGATGCCATAATTATGCATAGTTAGTTTTTTTCAATTGCTAAACGACATTAACCTATACTTAAAATACTTTTTCTAAACGCTTAACACAGCAAAACACCTAAATCTCACAATTACCACACAAAAGCACAGTCTTTTTCCACCTCCCTTAGAGTTAAACAACTGAGGTATTAATCAAGCAGAGCAAGTATTCCAAGAATAGAGCAAGTAATCCAAGCACAGTTCAGTGAGTCCAAGCCATTGTTCCTTGATTCCTGTTCCATGACATATGGGTTTAGAAAATCAGCACATTTTATTTTCCATTGATCTTAGTACACCTTGTAACTATAGAAGAGTCAAGTTTTAAATAAGAAAAATACTTTTAAGCAAGATGCTAAGGGGTGAGCATCTGGCAGCTAAAGAATTTAATGACATATGTTAACCTGAAGCTAAAAACGCTACCGTCAGACTGAGACAATGGCTGGATTAATTGAAGAAAAGTAAAACTCAATTTTTAGGGGAGGTGGAAATATGTAAATTGGCCAAAACACTAAGTCTACATTTCAAAATGCTAAAAACCTCTCTCTACATATTAACACCACCAAAACACAGACACTCTGGCTCAAATACGTTTACCAAGCACTAGCATGTGTTGTCTTTACACCCTAAACATGTAGGCCTAGTTATGTATTTCAAATCCATGACTTTAAAACAGGATTTTAAAACCCTGCTTCCTTACTTCACTGTTTACTTTAAAACTTTCTGTTTACTTTACCAATTATACTTGCATGAGTGTTTACAGTTATGTGTGCAACAATGAGTCAATTTTATGTGAGATAATGAATGTTCAATAGAAATTCTTCAGGAATTGTTGCAAATGCATGGGCCAGTTCTTTCCAGCTACAAATATGCTTTTATCCAGTCTGTAAGCATTTTTTTCAAAGCTCAAGTACAGCAAACCATCAGTCTGTTGTCAGCACCTGTCAACCTCTTCAATTGCAACTGAAATTGGAGATGGTTTGTCTATTCCACCTTTTCTTTTTTTTTCTTTTTTTTTACAGTAATTATCTGTTGAGTGTTCTTTCAAGAATTATCATCTATGTAACCATTGTGTGGCTGTTATTGGGATTTTGTACTATATTTAAGGTTTTGGACATCAGAGTTCCATTTCTGGCACGCTGTGTGTAAGCATTTGCACATACAAGATACATTGTTTTGGTGTTGGGGTGATCCTGTATGTAAAGAAAATGTAAGCATAGTAGAAATGCATTCAGTGACAGTAAATAGGGTGAAAACAGCAGACAATGTGTGAACTGAATGGCTACAACAGACTAACTGTGTACTTGTATTTAGAGTTTTGAAAATAAGGCTAAAGGTCAGACAAAAGTTTGTGAGCAATTAAAAAAAACTAACAACAAGTGGCCTGTTGATTGGCAATTGGAAATGCTACAGATTCTTCACCACCAGCGGATGTTCAGCAGGTGGCAACTGAGAGCCCACAGCTTGCAGGCCGTGCGTTCATCACTGGCTGCTCTGGAGCACACCGCTGGAGCGCAGTCCCTATGTCAGAGGAGCAGGTTTGTTTTACAGACTCTCCAAGTGACAGGCCTATGGCATGTGCTCATGTAAACAAACAAGTAAGTCTACATTCATATTCAATGACCATCTACTGCATTTTCAGTGTGGTAGACTATACTATGTCTGTTGTCTCAATCAGATCATGCCCACCTGTAGTAACCTCCAGATTGCAGGTCTGGAGTGACAGCACAGAAGAGAGTTGTGTAGGAGCCCTCTGAAGGGGTTTTCAGAAAGAAGCCAATGGTCTTTCTCATCATGAGCTGTACAAACCAACCCATGTGTCTGAATATTTCTGTGTTCACCACTCCAGGGTCCACCGCATAAACCGTTATTCCCAGGTCTAAAGAAAAAACAGAAATGATGTCATGCATCTTCTGCTTCCCAAGGGTAGAACATAGATCAGAGAATATTGTATTGTTTTGGTAGGTGTATTACTGCTTGGCAGCCAAAATAAAAACACATTAAAACATCTTGTTTTACAGTTGCATCATTTATACAAATGTTATCATACAGTTTACAGAAATTTAAAAAGCCTGACAGTAGGAGGGAACTCTGTTATTTTAATGTTTTAATGAGTAGGCTATACCTATAACTAAATCAGTGTCAAAACATTGAGACCAACCTATACAGTAATTTGCATGCTCTCTATTTGATGTGGTGAAACACAGTGCCAGGTTAACTATGTTCTGAAAATCATTCATAAGTCAAACCAATTTCTAATGAAGCCAATGACTCCAAACCATGACTTTAAATCTTTGAGGGTTCAGGGCTTAGGGCACTGGGCCATGTATTTCCTATAAAACTAACCAGCAAATCTTTGATGTCAAGGGAAGTGCTCTTACCCTCCACTCTCCGGGCCAGTTCTTGGGTGAAGAGGATGTTGGCCAGCTTGCTCTGTGCGTAGGCTGCCATGGGAAAATATCTCTTCTCACTGTTCACATCCTCAAAGTTGATCTTACCCATTGGGTGGGTCGAAGAGGACACGGTGATCACCCGGGAGGGAGCAGAGTGCTTCAGGAGGTCCAACAAAAGGAAAGTCAGGAAGAAGTGACCTAAGAAGAAGAGGTTGTTATGGATAGCCCTACTGAAAAAATCAAATCATTACAGGTTCGGGGTGGAAGCCACCAGGTACCTCAGTAGGAAATGTATTTGTATTAATTAGCAATTAGTAATTTGTGTTATTTGACAAGACACCAAAGAGTAATGAATGGGTGTAAGAAGGCTGGCTTTGGGAAATTACCTTGGGACAGAACCTAGGGTACTTAAATCCGACTGTGGTCAGGATAGTGCCGATTGCTCCACAGCTTCCCACTAGTTGGCCTTAACTGTAATTTGAATCAATCATGGTGCTCTAATTGACAGGGATTTTGGAATTGATCCTAATTTTTTGTGCCAGTGTTAATAGTTATGGCAGCCATGGCATTCTTAGAACCCAGTATGCAAAAAAAGACCCTTTGCTTCTGGTTCAGATTACTCGTAGTGTATCGTATCATCAGAGTCTTGATAAGGACTTTCATACCCAAGTGATTTACACCAAAGTGCAACTCAAAGCCATCTGAGGTAGTTGAATATGGGCAGAGGGCCACACCAGCATTGTTGATGAGGAAATGCAAAGATTTTTCAGCTGTAAAGAGAAACATGAATGCTTTTATAATTCAGTGTATCTCTCCAAGCCACCACCCATCATTCCCCACCATCCTCTAAACAACATGTATCTGTGAATTTAAACCTTTGTATTCACAATTCCAAAACTAAGAGTCAAAACCCAACTGTTGTAAATGTTCTCAGCAAATTCACAGATGGACTTTGTGTCAGCGAGATCCAGCTTCTTAGCCACCACACTGGCCCCCTCCACCTCTCTCATTATGTCATCTACTGCCTTCTCTGCTTTCTCCATGTCCCGACAGGCCAGCACTACATGAGCTCCTAGGCAAACAAACACTCAGAACTCCGTGCCAGAAAATTCACACTCATTGACAGCAATTCATTAATACTGAATCTCAAAAACAGTTGATTTATATTAAAAAAGCCAAAGCATTATTTTTTTAAGATGAAAGCATTTAATGTAATTTTGCTCAGACCATTTCTATAGGGTAAGGTTTAGTGGCGCTCACCCCTCATAGCGAGATCTTTGGCTGTTTCTTTGCCAATCCCACTATTTGCCCCCGTCACTATGGCTGTTTTTCCATCTAGTCGAGCATCGGATGACCACTGCTTTGCAATAAGACTTCTGATGCAGTCAAAATATAGATATACACAAGACTTGTTTATTTAGCTGTTTTCAGCAATGATTCTAAAACCATATAGTTGATTGATAAAAACATACTAGGAAATGTTCTCAAGCAGTGATGACTAACTTGTGTCTAGAAAATCATTCACACACTTTGTATTAAGGTCTTCACTATGGTTTTCTTTACTCTTATGATTTCTCTTTCTTTTTATAAATCTTACCTGATAGATTTCATCCTCCTCTCTTAATTGAAGATTGAGTTGACTCTAGGAAATACTTATTTTTTAACAATCCACATGGAACACAGAGACTTCTTTAGTCAGCTCTTAAACACCCTCCTGTCCCTTGTGATTATGAGACTAACCCATTTCTTCATCAAAGCAGGATAGTCATAACAAGAAGCACTGCCAACCAATGCAATCTCATGACTATTTGAACTAATTGAATAACTGGACCATGCACAAAAAGACAGAGCAGGGTCTATGTGCTCATCTGTGCAAGAAGTCATTTGATAATAAGATACTCCTCTGTTCAAACACTATATATCAGTTACACTTTCTGTTATATCTTGTTCAGAGCAAACATCTGTTCTTTTTTTCCCTCCTTATAAACATTTTAATCACACCGTTCTGCCTCATGTACAAAGGACAGACAATCCACTTTGTCCTTCAGAGCCACACTTTCCTTATTGCATTAGGTGATTGTGACAGATAGGTACAAAGTGTCTTAAAACAGACAGTACATTACAGATGATACTGGCCAGTAGGAAAGGCACTCAATACACCCTTTAACACCTCTGTGAAAATGTAGGTAGTTTCCAGCAAAGCATTGAACACCTGTGATTTTCTAGGGCTGGGTTCTGATAGTAGCTGTCTTGTTTGGACATCATAAAGAAAGCACCAACCCTTGTTGACTTTATAGACACCAGTGAAGTGGTACTGTGACCCAGTGTGTGTGTTTGTGTGTGTGTGTGTGTGTGTGTGTGTGTATGTGTGTGTGTGTGTGTGTGTGTGTCTGTGTGCGTGTGTGCACTTTGGAAGTTGTAAGAATGCATGGAATTTCACGTTCATGTGGTATTTATTTTGATTTATTACATTAAATACAGTACATTTTGCAGTAAACACATCAATCAGGCCTTTCCCATCAGCCACTGTGCGAGATAGTCAGTGTTCAACACAGCACAGTGTAATTAATCTAAAACAGATCTTTAAATTGATAGATGACAGTAGATGCATAGATGATGTGAGAATCCATCCTTGAGTTGTTCAGGCCCAGAAGATGTTCAGCAGTTGGCAGCTGAAAGCCCACAGCTTTCTGGCCTTACGGTCGTCACTGGCAGCCCTTGTGCATGTCGCTGGGCTGCAGTCCCTGCATCAAAAGACCACATACAGTAACAGGCCTGTGACTGGATGTTTTCATTTGAACAGTCAAGTAGATCCACACGCTTAGTGGCACTAGTTGAGTTATGTGTCTACAAGTAGATGACAACGTATTAAAGAAAGTGTGATAGATCCTAGTTGAGAGGAGTGTCATTGGATTTGAAGGACTCATCATGCCCACCTGTAGTAACCTCCAGACTGTAGGTCTGGGGTGACGACGCAGAAGAGTGTGGTGTAGGAACCCTCTCTAGGGGTTTTGAGGAAGAAGCTGAAGGTCTTCAGGCAGAACTGCAGAGACCATCTCAGGTGCCTGCTTATGTCAGTGTCCACCTTTCCGGGGTCCACTGCACACACAGTTATGCCCAAGTCTAACGAGGAAACATAGTTAACAAACCATCTCTTTCACATGTATCACTTTTGATTATGTTAATTTGCACAGCTACTTTACAAGACCAAACCACAGCCCATTAGCTTTTCTAGCTCTTTCACTTTTTCACTACTGTAGCAAAGTACAATATTGAGCAGCAGTACTGTAGCGGCGTTAGCCAGACTACCAGCTCATAGGACTATAGGTCTATCTGGGGAAAAGATGTGGATCTACACTGTATTACTTTTTTTGGTAAGCAGGGACATTTACACTGGACTGGCTTGGCAAACTCTGGCTCTCACCCTCTACTCTCCTGGCGAGTTCACGGGTAAAGAAGATGTTGGCCAGCTTGCTCTGTGCATAGGCTCTTGCAGCATGGTAGGTCCTCTCACTGTTGATGTCCTCAAAGTTGATCTTGCCAATGAGGTGGGCGATGGAGGACAGGTTGATAACACGGGAGGGAGCAGAGGCCGTCAGGAGATCCTAAGGAAGTGACCTAAGGAAGAGTGGTTGATTTGGATAGACCCATTAAAATGATCAATTACAGGATTGGGAATCACCAAGTACCTCAACAGGCAATTAATTATCATTAATCAAGAATTAGTAATTAGTATGTAAGTGACATAAGAGGGACAGGTTTGGAAATCCCATTACTGTATCCCATGGAAATTTGTTACCTTAAAGGGACACACAGCACACAAAATTAGCTTTTTCTTGTCTCCCCTAGAGTTAGATGAAAACATACATACACTCATTCTTATTCCTACTGATAACACTCAGGAACCGGAACAACTGGACTATAGGTTGATTGACTATGCTTTAGGTAACTTTGAAATGACTTAGAAAGAACGGCTCTGTATTACATTTAAATCATTATTCTTAAGTTATGATTATAGGGCAGTTCCACAGAAACTTTGTTACATCTATAACAGCAATGAAATACAAGGTATTAGTATGAATGGCTAGACTGCCATGTATGAAATGTTAGGATTTGCTCAGCTGTAGAGGTAGCATTATTTACAAATATATAAATATGTTATATTCACTACCGTCTGTCACATCCACAATGTGAAATTGGCCTTTACAATGCATGTGATATTTATGACTTGACTCTTTTTTGGGGCTAATTGAAGATATCTCTAATTCTTTCAGCATTAAAATGGAAAAACGTCTGTAAATAAAAAGCTTAAAGAACTCATACAAATATATTTCAGTGATCAGTGACATTTTTCACTATATTTGGAAATCCATTGTCATCATGAGACAAAAATGGGATTGATTATCTGAGCGTTTCAAACATTCTTAGTTAGAATACAGTAAGAGCTCACAGTATTGAAAAAAATGTGTAATTTTATACCTAAATAATTTACCCCAAATTGCATCTCAAAGCCATCTGAGGTTGTGGAATAAGGACAAATGGCCACACCAGCATTGTTGATTAGGAAATGCAGACATTTCTCACCTGAAACAACATAAATACTGTTTTATGTGATAAAATCCCCCATAATTGTATAAAATGTTTTGTCTGTAAGTGTGAATCTAACTATTCACATTTGCCTTGTCAGAAATAAGAGTCAGAACCCAACTGTTGTAAATATTCTCAGCAAATTCACAGATGGACTTTGTGTCGGCAAGATCCAGCTTCTTAGCCACCACACTGGCCCCCTCCACCTCTCTCATTATGTCATCTACTGCCTTCTCTGCTTTCTCCATGTCCCGACAGGCCAGCACTACATGAGCTCCTAGGCAAACAAACACTCGGGACCTATCACATTCAGTCAAATGTAATCTATGTCATGTTCTATCTGCTATTGTCATATCACAGGGTAAGGTTTTGATGTGCTCACCCCTCATAGCGAGATCTTTGGCTGTTTCTTTACCAATGCCTCTGTTAGCACCTGTTACTATGGCAGTTTTTCCATCCAGCCGGATATCAGATGACCACTGCTTTGCAGTGAGGCCCCTAAAGCAGTTCTCATTGAGACACAATTAAGCATTTTTTCATGTTTTTTTTTTTAACATCCAGGTGCATATAAATCAAATTGTTCAGTGAGATGTTGAAAATCATCATTCTCTCAGTAATTGATACTCCTTTCCTCTGCCAGTTCTTGCAATTCATACAGAAAAGAAAAACGCTTACCTGACAGCTTTCATGTTCTTCATAGGGTCGGTACTTGGTAAATGTCTAGAGTAATCCTCAAAGTTGTTTTCAGACTTGTGGCCAATGAGCGCTTAAGCCTTGACACAGTGGCTACATTTATCCCTGCTGATACTCTTGTGATCCCTCTGATTGCACCATCAATTCATAGTATTGTTTTATACCGTTGTACTTCCTTTAAGAATTGAAAACAGTCATAAGAGTTCTTAAAATCCCATGACTATTTGAACTAATTAACTGAATAGACCATGCAGAAAATGACAGACCAGGGTTCACACTATACATATATTTGTGAAAGGCCCTTTTATAACATCTACAGATGTCATTGTTCACTGATTTGTCACATTGATTTGTCACATTGATTCACCATCTCTATTTGATGTCTATGATCAGTGAACACACACATCTGGAGGTCAGGGAAGCAGGGAATTGTATGTAACACTTCATAAACTTTATATTTTTTGTTATTTACGCTACCTTGTCAGTATCTGTTGATCACTTTTAGGAACGATAAATCCAACGGCAAAGATTAAATGTCTAAAATTGGTTTGATTGGTTTTTACATCAAGAATGAGACTCACAACTAACCTTTTTATTTTCTTTCTCTGTCCCCTTCACACCATGAATGGGTGTTTTAGCTCTCTGTCATTATTGTGAAAAACTCAGGTAGTTTCCAGCAGAGTATAGTAAACAGCACCTGTGACTTGTTCTTGTCAGATTCTTCCTTTGCCACATGATAGTGGATTCTTTTGTTTAAGCTTCATGCAGAAAGTTTAAACCTGAGCCCACTACACAGACACCAGTGAAGCTTTTCCTATCAGCTGGTCCGTGGAGCTCTGTGGCTCAGTATACGTGTGTGTGTGTGTGTGTGTGTGTGTGCGTGCGTACTGTGATACCACAAGGGGGAAAACACAGGTTAGCGTCTGAGGTATTCCCCAGAATTCACCAGCTCCCTCCCCACAGGAAGACTCCTGTGCTCTCCGATACATGTAGACTGCACTTCAGTGACAGCATGATCCAGAGCTGAAACGAAATCCAAGGTGTCCACTGAGTTGGAGAAGGATTTAACATTACTTTCATTTTGTTCACCTGGTGCAGACACTGATGGATTATTCTGCAGTCCTCAAGAGGCTTTCCACTGTAAACTGTTTGTTTGTCTGGATTGATTTTATTTATGTGTGAAGTGTCAGGTGTAGTGTTAAAACACATGACGGTTGACTCTCCTGACTCCATAAATGATCATTTCAACAACCTGAGAAATTTATTTCCTTGCACCTGCAGAGTTATTCCTTCATTTCAATCCACTAGATGGCAGACCAGCACAAGATGACTGGTGATTACCCCACACTCAAATATAATGCTCTTGCCAAAAATGGCACATAATTAGTGGAGCATGTGAACGCAAGTCATTGTTTCCTGTTTTGAAAGACCCCATGCACTTCCCCAGCCTTCCCCGGCACCTCTGGCCACCCTGATGCCAACATTTGTTCTGCCTCCGCTATGAGCATTTATATGCCAGCTGTGATTGTCTGCCATTTGAGTGTGTGGTAAAACACAATTTTCTCTGCATACATTTCCCCCGACCTCGCTGACAGCTGTTAGCTATCATCTGGCATAATTAAAGGTTTGTGTCGACACTGGGCTTTGCAGTGTTCTCAATTATGGAGCCCTACAATAAGCACCACTGATTAAAGACACAAGCAGTCCCATTGACTTACAGTAAGACAGAGACAAAAAGTATGTGACCTGCAGTTGTAGCTACTGTAACTCATAATAATGTATTGAAGTTATGAAAAATGTTGTGCAGTCACTGTTCAAATTGTTTTATTTGTATTTGTTATTTGTTGTTATTTGTTGTAATAAATGTACAAATACAATATACAAAAAAAAAAGTCATGTTAACGTTTTACTTTCAAAAGGTGTCCATGTGTTAAGGCAATTTCATTAGGACTTATACCACATTCACAATGCCTTATTATATAAGACATGGGCCTTCAGTCATAAGCATCAATGTTCACAATTTCCTGCAAAACTAAATTTGGACAAATTATCTTTGAGGTTAATGATGATCATAATGTATTGTAATTGTCCAGTATCTGTCCAGTTTATAAAATGACATTGAGGTCAGTGAAGCTCCACTTTGTAAGACATGTATTGTGAGGCATGAAGTAAAGTGAAGGCAACTGTAGACTTTCCTGATAGTAATTCTGATCATTTAAAGTATAACGCCGGTGGTTTTCGATAGACTGTAGGCTGTTTTTCTGCATGGGCACCATTCAAACACTGGTGTAAAGAGGAAAATACATCACTAGTTGCCTTCTATAGTTTTACTGTTGTTCGCGTTTTCAGCACATTGCCTTTCAATGAGTAGCCGAGGCACTTGGGCAGACGCATTGAATACACTATTTGTAAAACACTTAGAAGTCTCGACATCGCATGACACCTCGGGCAAAGTATTATCAGGGTCTCTATCCTTGAACTTAAGAATGCATAAAGAACGTCATTGGTGTACACAGAGTTTAGTAAAACTGGAGACAGCACAGTACAATTTCCTCTCGCCGCCATCTTGGATGAAAAGTCATGATAAAAATCCATCTCTAAAATTGATTGAACAGAGGGGGAATGCACAGTTAGCTTACTTAGCTGTTCATGGGAATAGCTTTGCAATAATTCTCCGCATTTATTCTCAATAAAATAAGAGACCGTTTAATAGGAATTCTTCTTGCATTGATGTTTGGTTCTGTGATTCGAGTTTTATTCTGACTTTTCATCCAAGTGCGCTACAGAAGGCCGCTAGCGACGTCATTTTCTCTTTACACCAATGCTTGAATGGTACCCATGCTAAAAAGCGTCCTACACCCCCCTAAACCGTCCTAAACCGTCGGCAGTTACGCTTTAACTAGTCATAAAGTTCTGTGCTTGAACATTCGTAAACCACAAACCACTATGAACACATATATAGTACACCTTATTCAGTAAAGTGTTGTGAAATTCGCTTTGGTTTGTAGCAGCAACGCCACGGTTTTAAATAAGACAAAAAAGTCTAAGAATCATGAAACAGCTTAACAAGGCACTGAACTGATTGAAAGCCATTATACACATAGTAAGTGCTACAAAAACTACAACGCCCCACCCCTACAACAACAACCAAATAAAACAGCAACAAACAACAAACCTGTATCCTTCAGTCATATTTGTACATTGAAAGAATTCAGACTAGTGTGTTGGGATCCTCAAAAGGAACAACAAGGTGTTATGCTGTGTCCTCCACTCTGTCTGAAAGGCTTGCATGAGCCAGACAAAGGGTCTGGAGAGACAACAGAGCTGAGCACAGAGACAATGTGCTTTTGTTCAGGCAACTGCACTTTCAGTCTCTCTCTCTCCCTCTCAGGGGGCCACTGTTTTTTTTCCTATCCAAGAGCCACAGTGTGAGTGTGTGTACATGTACGTGTGTGTGTGTGTACGTGTGTGTGTGTGTGTGTGTGTACATGTGTGTGTTTTCCATGTTGTATGAGGAATGAACACTGAACACATCTCACTGATGTTCTGACAAACTTGTCAATAAGACACAGCTAGTTTGCAACCCACACATGATCAACAACATCAGCATCTACAACATTATGCAATTGTGATGCTGCGACATATAAAAGAAAGGCTACGTACAATACCTAGTCAACAAATGCATAGCATTTTATCTTATACACTTTAAAAAGCACTTCAACAGTGCTTCAAATGTCTGTGAAGGAAGACCGTGAAGAGGAGGATGACGATCAGCTCTGATCCTGGCATCAGGGGTCAGAGTGCCAAAGTCTCTTGTTCTTCTCTTGTTCATTTGCCTGCACCAGGAGGCCACCTGCGAGCCATCTCCTGCACAGGTAGGTTGCTGTCCTGCAGCATGTTTGGCGTGCTGCCCGCAGGGGCCTTAGGAAGGCTTGAAGGGACATTTGAAGACCCGTCGTTGGACTCTTCCTGGACGGGACAGCTGAAGGGCTCGCTGGTCTTGGTCCCGCCGTCACTAACGCCACCCCCGCTACAGCTGCTGTCCTGAGACGTCTGGCTGACGTAGACCACAATGACCTCGCCGCTGAAGTTCATCACCTGTCCACTGGAGATGAAGGTGGTGTTGTTGTTCCCTGTGACCTGACCTGTCAAACACCAATCATGAATGGGTTAAGTATGGTAAGTTAAGTACCATCATGCAGAAAGCATCTGAGAAGTAGTACACAAGTAAACATAGGCGCATACAGGCAAGCAGGCTACAGATTTTTTTCAGTAGACCACTTCAAGAAAGTTTGATTGTTTGTGTCATAGATGTTACCACATTCCATTTGTCAGTGGTTCCTAAACTTGACTGCCGCGTATCCTCTGAGACACTCCAAGACACGCCGATTACCCCCGCCACCATGGACAGTGTATGGTCTTTGTCCATGTATGGTCTGTACCTGACTTTTATGCTGGTGAGAGGTGAGAACCTATTCACAGATTTATTTTGAGTTCCCCCTCATTCATTTTGAGATCCAAGTACCCCCAGGAGTATTTGTACCCCAGTACCCCACAACCACTGCCATATGTTATCTTAATAAAGTAATTTAGGAATGACATAGAATGTTCAGGCATAGTTTTTGTTTTATCGTTTCAATGGTCCATAACTTCAAATAAATGAAGAGTTTGGTTTCAAAATGCTATATCCACCATTTTAATGAATTTTCCGAAATTATTATTTTTCAAAATTTCATTTTTCAGATATATCAGTGAATCTACAGTTGGGTTGCTTTAACTTGATTTATTTTTGCATAATAAAATCAACATAATTGAGGTTTGGTCAATAATTATTGAAATACACAATTTAAAAACATGACTTTTTTCAGAAATGGATTTATAGCGTTTTGGAACCAAACTTTTCAAATACACAAGGAGAATGCTTACTGTGTATTGGAACCAAATTTCATTTTCTAGTCTACTGTATAGACTACTAGTTTAACATATTACAGAGCACTGTTTTGCATAGGTTATCAAATAACAACCAGGGGTACAGATAATTTTGATAGGGTTGACAAGCTTAAAACAACCACAGGGCAAAGGAGTGCATTTGGAGCGTGTTTCCTTCCAGAAACAACACAGCTCCTTCAGCATCGACTCATGTCAAATTAACCAACAAAGGTAAACCACTAGGTTCAGTCTGCAAAAACAAAATGAGAGGGACAGGACACTAATGCAGAGTCAGCCAAAGATATTTATGATGTCCATTAAGAGAGGACAAGAGCCTGATCGCTTCCTCTTGACAAAGTTTCAACATCAACTGTCTCACTTCCCCCAGTGGGTAAAGAGAGAGAGAGGGATAGGGGGAGGAGAGAGAAAGATGAAAAAGGGGAATGATATAAAGAAAACCAGCAGGGCTAAAAAAAAGGGGGTGAAGAGAGAGAGGGTAAAAGAGAGGAAAAGAGAGACAGGCAAGAGAGGGGGGAGAGAGAGAGACAAAGAAAGAGAGGGGGAAGAGTGGGAGAGAGAAGGAAAGAGAAGGGGTAAAATAGAGATCCCTCTGCTCACGGGTAGAAAGGCAGTCAGAGTGGAGGCAGTCAGACAATGAGTCAGATTTCATGCCTCAGTGAGTCACTCTGGTGATGATTTACTACGTCACACACACACACACACACACACACGCACACACAACCACACACATACACACACCACCCCATCCTGGCAAAGATTAGCTGTTTTTTTTTTATTTCCAGACACCCTTACTGGAATTGAAATTTACCAGAATGTCATTTTTTTTCTTACTATGTTGAAATATTAATATTAGGAACTAACCATTTTTCCTCCGTTTTTTTTTTTTTTTGATTCGGAAAAGTCTATAAAGTGCACACATGGAGGAGAACTGGAACCAACTTGACTTCAACATTCTATCTATCACTGAATCGGCTGTAACCCGAATGCTACCCGGAAAGCCATGGCAGAGGTATTAGTAAAGGTTATGGGAAATGGGTGTTTACAGGCTCGTTAGCCCATCTGTTATGTGATCAAACCAAAGAGATGTGAACAAGATCCCGCTGAGGGGTTTACGAGACTCTTATACGCAAACGGCAACATCCTGTTTCAATTAAGAGCTGGGGTCATTTTTAGATGGTCCTGGATTTGCACGGTAAACATATGTTCCTCCAGCCTGACGTCTCTGCAAAATGCGAGTGTTTTCTCCTCAAATTCTTCCAGATTTCTCATGTGCCCCCGCAACCCCACTAGCCCCCAGCCCCCACCCCTCACACCCACACACTTCTAACCCATCTCCTCATCCCCAGGCCCTTTCACAGACACTCGTCTTGTAAATGAATGCATTCATTGTGGCACTGTTTGGTCTAGCAGGAGGCTCAGACAGTTGCGAGAAAACATGTTTTTCATCAAACTTAAATGGGACACACGCCAAAGGCCTGGCATGAAATTACTCTGCTGAAGCCTGGCATAGTATTGCGCCACCGTGTCGTTATGCTGCCCACCTGAGGTCAGGGCGGTTTCCGAGCAGTGGGCCTGGTATTCAGCATCCTCGTCCTGCTCGGGCAGCTTAAGCTCGGTGCTGTAGTTGAGAGAGAGGCCCTGTTCGCTGGCACAGCCGCTGGGCGACGACAGAGCCCCAGGGGCCGTGGTGGTGGTGGTTGTGGTGGAGGTCACCACACTACAGCTGACTGGCTCATTGTGCTGGCATAGGAGTCCCATAGTGGCCCGAGGGGGACCATCGTGGCTGGGGCTGGGGTCTCCTGTACCTCTTGGCTCGGATGTAGCCTCCTTCCCTGGCAGGCTGCTATAGTCCAGGTACAGGTCCTGGGAGGCCCTGAGGTCAGTACAGTCCCCACAGCCCTGCAGGCTATTCTCAGGACAGCAGTTCTGACAGAGGGGAGACTCTTCTGGAACTCTCTGCCCTTCTCCGCCTCTTTCTGCTGCCCCTTCTGATGCTCCTGTGCCTCCTCGTGTGTGCTCCTTCAGCCCTGAGCCTGGGCCCCGCTCCTTGTCCCTCTCTCTCTCACCATCGGTGGTGCGCTCCTCACGCTCTCCACTCCCACAGGAGCACATGCCCGTCGGGCCGGCGGACACCACCTGACTGCAGTCCTCGTTCTCGCCGAGTTCCACTGGTTCCTTCAAGGAGATCACGCAGCTGCAGGAGCTGCAAGTAGAGCCAGTGGAACTGGAGGAAGAACCGGAGGAAGAGGAGGAGGAGGAGGAGGAACTTGAGTTTCCAGATGGCGGTAATGCGGTACCATCTGCCTCTGCTTTCCCTGCCTCACTCAGGGCTCCCGATGAGCCCTCCACTGGGCCCAGGGAGGGGGATGCAGATGAGGATGGCGACGGGGATGTGGATGCGTTTCCCGAGGTATCCTCCGGCCCTCCCTCAATTGCCAGGACAGTACTCGGGCACAGTGTGAGGAACTCATCGGGGCGAAGTAGCCGGGAGATTTCATAGGTGCAGTGCTGCGGGCCGTTGTAGGGGGGCGCCAGAGTCTCCTGATATAGGAAAAGTGTGATGAATGAATACTAAATAAACTGACTGAATTTTCAATAATGACTGATTGAAGATTACAGTGAATACAGACGAAACACAAAGGTGATAACTTAATAAGAAATGTGTCTATACTAATTTATTAGTACAATACTCACCTGTTGTATCCTACTCCTTTTCAGATTTTGAACACAAGATCTCACATTCACTAAAGGAAATTTGAAAAAAGTCATTAACATGTATGTCATAATGACATGATATACTGTATACTGTAAAATAACAGAAGCCAGAATGGCATCAATAGGATTTGAGTGAGCAAAAGTTACATTGTGATGACAGAAAAAAAAACATTTTTTGAAGCATTACCAGAGAGTAACTTAATCTTATCCTTGTAGCAGAATAGTGTAAGGATGACGAGTGACACAACAATGATGATGCACAAAATGGCCACCATGACCCCTGACAAGGAGGAAACTAGATGAAAACAAACAAAGGCTGGGGTTAATTTCTTTCATGATGACCCAAGTCTAATCTGATCAGAGCAACCTTCTAAAAAGTCCCCCGATTTTTAAAAACATAAACAGGTGAGTCACAGAATGACATGAGAAAAGGCGCATACCGAGGACGGCAGGCCCACAAACAGCATCATTCATGGAGTTCCCAGCCTTCACTTCGGTCTTTCCCAAGTCTTTACAACTGCAGGACAACAACAGAACCTTTAGGAACTTTATTTTTCATCTCCTTCGTCTCTGCTATTTTAATCAGCCTGGCTTCTCTCAGTGGACTCACTCAACCACAAATACGGCTGGCAATAGAGGAAAACAAATGCTCTTTTCCAGGGGAAGTGGCCCAGGAATTAGTCATAACACCACAGTGTGGTAAAATTTGTGGGGGCTTGTGTATAACAACATGTTCCTGTGACCCGTGAATGACAGAGGACAAATAATTTTCATGATTAGGTACTGTGATTTGGCAAAATAAAAACAGGGGGCCCAACTTCTTGTTTGTGTGACTGGTGGTTGTTGATGTGGTTTAAAGTTGGAGTGGGTTTTGTGAGTGTGAGAGTGTTCAGTGTGAAAGTATGAAAAGCAAGTCACTTACCTCACCCACGGCTTGCAGGGCTCAATGGATTCGCTGTCTGAGAAATAGGCCTCTGGACAGGCTTTACAGGACCCTCTGCCTGATTCTAATGAGGAAAACAAAACAAGTATTTTCCAATCAATCTGCTGTGGAGAAACTGCTTCATCCCATGAGAAATTTAGGAGACATTCAATACACTGCAGAAGCGGTGCTCAACTGAGAGCAATTCTCCACCACCTGTTACAGTAATTACCTGACCATTAACTGACTAACTTTCACCCAAATTTCAATTCATGATTCTCAACAGGTTGTCTTCATACTTTTTGAAGTCTTCACTTTTTGAGAACACTTCACTTTAATTTTTTGAGAACACATTCACTTTCACTTTTTGACTTGTCTGCTGATTTGAGATATTTGTGACTCCTTACCATCCTTAGTGAAACCCTGGCCAGGTGGACATGGTGGGATGGGTTCACAATATTCACAGTTGGTGGGTGAGCACTGCAGCCCTTCCCTGCACACACACGGCACCGGGGCTTTTGGGTTCTGAGGACGGTCTGGCCTAAAGCCTTTCCCTGAAGTGAAAAGAGAAGTAATGAGATGTTAGAAATATGGCACGTGTCACATGAAAGCAAAAGGCTTTGTTATCGTCACAAAAAAGGTGACTAAGTGAAATTATATATATCTATATCCAATTACCAATAAGTTATCAACGACATCTATATTTCACTCCAGGGCAGTGGTGACATAGTGGTTAAGGAACCTGTTTAGCATGCTAGTAGCCAGGGAAATTGTGGGTTTGAATCTCGACTACCACCGTTGTGCCCTTGAGCAAGGCACTTAACCCTGAGTTTAGCTCTAGGGGAGATTGGCTCTGCTGTAATTGATAGTTGACCATTGTCAGTTGCTTTGGATAAAAGCGTCTGCTTAATGCATAAATGTAAATGTCCTCTGCTTTCCCTTCTGTGTACCTCAAGCAAGCTTTCTAGTGGGGCAGTAGTGGTTAAGGAACCTGGCTAGGATGCTAGTAGCTTTAGCCTTAGTAGCCGTTGTGCCCTTGAGCAAGGCTCTTAACCCTAAGACTGGCCCTGATGTAATTGATAGTTGACCAATGTAAGTGGCTTTGGATAAAAGTGTTTGGTAAATATAAATATTACAATGAAGTATTATGGCGTTCCTTGTTTTGAGGTGCAGAGGAATAAACACTGACCTGTATCACAGAACCTCTGGGATAAACACTTGTCCTCCGTGTTCCAGTCCGGCTGGTACTTATCCCTCCCACACGGGCGACATTTAGTGTCTGAGTTAGCACTGCATTGTGCGAACATGTATGTCCCTGTATAGGAGAAAAGACATGTAGACAGGTGAGTGCAGGAAATTACCACTGTTTTCCCAGTGCATGAAACAAGGACCACATTAAACAGTAGGCATAGCAGTATCTTACTAAATAAATGACAGATTACCATGTGATGTAGGCCTATATGTTTGCATTGCATATGTCTGCATTTTAAATGACTAGCTCTGGAGTGTGGATGAGGGATTATCTTTTCATCGTCACTCTTTCTGGCATATGCCACCTGTTTCCATGCTGCAAGCACATGACCAGCCTCCAGTAGTCTGTAAACCCACTGACCCACTGACACATGCATGGGCAATCTAAATACGGCCTCAGGCAGAACTGTTTCCCATCTGAATAGGTGACGGAGAGCTCGTCAGCGCTTTCACAACTCATAGGGAGGGTACACACTCCCCCATCCCACTGGCAGATCCTTCCTTCCTGTTTTTTTTTCTATTTTTTATTCTAAACAGAGGCATGGTGGTGTGTTTCATATCATAACACAACGCCATAACGCTACAAAAATCATTCCCGACTGCCAAAATCAAGAGACAGGAGCTTTGTAAGTGGAATCCTGCATTCATAGGTCATGGTGTGTATAGAAGCCATTGCTTTAAAAAATGCAGTGAATAATGACCACTGAATAAGTACCACTGAATAATACACTTTGGTGTCTTGAGTGTTAAGGACTGCATAAAGGACAGGCTTTCACTCTGTTCATCTTGGATGAGCCTGTCGGTCGTGAAAATGGACTGATGGTACCTACCTGCTTCACATTTCCTGCAGCACTTCTTTTCCTTCTGATATTGGTTAGAATCACATTGTTTGGAGTAGACATTCTGAAGCAAAGCAAAGAGCAAACATGAGTTGATGAGTTGCTGCTCTTCAGTCATCAAATACTTTGTCAATAAGACTCTTTTTTATTGCTCGATTCATGGTTGGTGTTCTTGGAGTTGAGGGTGACCAATGAACAAAAGAAATCAAAATGCATTAAGCCCACTTTCCACAAAGAAGGATGTGTTTTGTAAAACACACACTATTTTTTTTATTCCAGCCACACAGACTTTTTTTTAATAATTCTGTCATGTCCAGGAGTGAGATGATCCCATGCAAAGCAGGGGGAGGAAGGGAGAGAAAGAAGTCAGTACTATTGCTCAACTTACAGTTGTTTGGGGGAAAAAAACACCCACATCCCTTCAAATACCACAAAGACATTCCATGGTCTTAACAGCATGGCAGCCTCTGTCCCCTTTCTTGGCAAATACTGAGAAAGTATTCAAGGGAAAGTGGACTTTTTCCTTTACATCCATCATACCAATGAAATGCTATGTCTTTTATGATATAAATGAGAATCTGCTGTATTCATCTGTAAAAGTTACATAAAAAATGGTACAAAACATTTAAATAATACCATGCTTGCTCATGTTCTGTCACATCCATAATACTGTAATTGCCCAGATCTGCAATCCTGTTAAAGCAGATAAAAGCTATACAGTTCTATTTTTTTTTCTCAACATGTCATTAGGAGAGTCCATGGAGAGCACTTGGATTACAACCATGGAGCTCAATTGTGTTAGAGTTTTTTTACTGGGGAGAGAGACAAACCATTTCATACAACAGTCTGATGTGTGTGGCAAACATACTGTGAATTACCATACCAACCTATGGAGACTTAAACATAATTACAGAATAGCACAACACAAAGAGAGGAATTCCTATAGGGTAAATATATGTTTTGTGTGCCTTTACTGCACAAGCTGATGGCATACACAAAGTGGAGTTATATATTAAGAGTTGTTTAAATGTAAAAGTTGTTTAAATAATAATTTGAATTAATACATTCAATTCATTATTTTTAAAACAACTCAAATGGACTAAAATGCTAATGCTAATGAAGTTTATAAAACATATATACAGTAAATATATTTCTGTAAATTCATCCAAAATTAACTGGATCAGTTTTGCAAATGAACTGAACTGGTTTTGAAAACGGACTGAACTGTTTTGCATCTTAATCCTTAATACCTTCCAGCTTTTTCTATACAGTGCCATGGGGCTTCTGCATTTCCAGGCTCACAGTACTGTCACGGAAAAGACCTGCACAGGTCGGACACCACATGATTTGGGCACAGGCTAAATTTGGTGAACTGGAGACAGTTCTTTGTGGCCGGGAAAAAGGTTTCCCTTCTCTAACAGTGGTAGGCGGCTTTAACATACAGCAATATGGATGTCATCCGAGCACAGGCATCTGCAGATACAAATTTTTGCTTTTAAAATAAGTAAAGTGTCTTTTAAAAATAAGTAGATGGCTGTTTTTTGAGGAGGGACATTGATGAACTGTAACTATGCTAATCATACATTACTGACTAGAAATGACTATTTCATACTTTTTGCTTGGATAGCTTTGTTTTGTGTTGTGGTGCATGTGATAACGCCACAAGTCAACCACAAATTAGAGCTCTTACATACAAGTGCAATATTAAACAATTACAAGATTGATGTCCTGTTACTTTGAATGGATGTAGGCAGTTTATACCAAGTGGTGCATTTTGCAGCGCTGTGGGTGTAGTACATTAACATGACACTAAGCACTTATCAACTTGTGGTAAGTGGGCAAATAAACACATATAAATATAGTCTAGAGGAATGTATGTTTACCCAGAAGGTATCCCCCCGCTCCAGTATGTCTGTGCATTGGAGCATATTTAAACATCTCAAAATATTTTCACTGACTATATATATATATATATATGCTCTTGGCTAGTGACACCCAAGCTAATTATATGTTAGAGAGTGATTCTAAGATACTAGCAAAACATCAACATCCCCTTGAGTAGTCCATGTACTCCACACTGTAATGTGGTTGCACCGTCTCAGTTGAAAATACACTTTTGTCCAAAGTGACCTGGAGCTAAGTGGTGAATTGTGTGGCATTTATACTCAATGGAATTCAACCTCTTTGACGTCAGTCTCTTCCACTTGAGTTAGAGGAGCACCACAAGGAATAACAGATCATCCTCCAAAACAACTAAATAGAAGCGAATAACAGTCATTGTTAATAAGTTTATATGCTGAAGAGACTAGCTTTAAACCACACAGCATGTCTTGGAGGTATAACTGTTAAATCCATCAGACTGGCTCCCAGGGACCACCGTATTTGCATAACGGCCACGCTAGAAGGAATTCCTCCCCAGGCAGTTATTTAAAGACTCCTTTTGACAAATGCACTGTGCTGTTATTATGGTGCTTTGGTGCACATGGTTATGTCAGTGCACAAAAAGAAACAATGAATATAAATCCCACATAATCCACTGTTGCACGTTTCCCCCCCCAAAAAAAAGCAGGCATAAAAAAGGGAGAGGATCCTTGAACTTTTGACCCCACCACCCCCCTTTACCTCCACAGCACATCATGTTGGTGTCAACAAAATAAGCAAACCATAAACAACAAAGTTGTTCAAAGTTGTTGTTTGTTGCTGTACTCCTTGATAGAGCTGGGAGAACAGGATTTCTGTGTATATATGATTTTAGTGGAACCCCTGTCTGATTTAAGCAGGTCATAACATGCAGTGTGTGATGCAACACCTTGCAGGCCTTGGACTAGGTTTCCCAACGGCAGCTCAGTGCTGGGTGAGGTGCCCCGGCAGATGTTGGAAATGAACTTTTAGTAATTGTTAGGTAGGGTTAGTATGCAACATGGACATGCACTTTCACTCATGGTTATGTCCTTTGGACATCAATAATGAACTCATGAACTATTCACAGTTGAGAAATTTGGTGTCAATGAGGTTATGGGGTTTAGACTCAACCAGAGGCATCAGAGAAGTGAGTCTGACCTAGAAAGTGAGAAGTTTCATCTGTGTTAGTGGCAACCCTGGTAGATTAAGTGGGAGGGTAAATGACATGAATGAATGAGTGTGAGAGGGAATGAAATGAATGAATGAATCTGTAATTCATATTCTTTTAATATTTCCTCATATGACATGTTGTGTCTAAGACTTTTGACAGTGTTGCTGAAATGTTCTCACTATAGAGACAATGCTTGCAAAGCCATTGCCACTGTGAGGTTCACTTCCAGAGTGGCTAAGTGCTGTCATCTGTTTGCAATGGACAATACCACATGGCTGAAGGACTGTGAGAACACCGTTACTCAGTGAACCCACACACAGACACAGAGCCCAAGTCTAAAACAATAACAACCACTGACTTCGCCTCTCAGTCCCTCACGTTATTCAGTTGGCTTTCTGTGTAGTAGGCTTTAATGCAAAAAGTTTCAAAACTGTTCTATTAAAAAAAAACTGAATTATATAATCATTCCCAACACAAGATGAAACTGGGGGAGAGGGTAATAGATCCATTCCCACAAAGCCACTGAGTCTGGGGAAAGCAGTTGAAGGCGCTGTGGTTTAGATGAGTGGGGGCCACTGGCCAAAGACCAAGCACAACTGCACAACTGTTTCCAGTCAGTATTGGGGTAAACACATTGAAATACACTCCAGTGTAGTTGCACGCATGCATGTAAGTTAGCTGTCTGGAATTGTAATGTGTAGACTGAGCACATAACCTTTATCTGTCAGCTGCCATCTCTTCTTAGTGTTGATTCATCAATCAAAGCAACAATTACACACACTTACACACACTATTAACTGCTATTCACTGATTGGATATGAGCATAAACAGAGGAACTACAACTAAACAACATCCTTGAACTTACGTGTACACAGAGAATCACTATGATATTCTTGATCCATCCTTGAAAAATCCAGCTGGTTGTAAACGTCACCCTCATGATTTCTTTAAAATAAGAAATGTGGTCGATATGACCCCCTCCAGTCAGATAATGGGAACAAAAGTCCGGGTGATTTTATTTTCCAGATGAGCGACAGTATTTGAGGAGAGCTTTTCTTCTGGAACCGATCCGGTGTTCAGTTTCTTCAGCGTATAGCATTCTCGAGAGTCTTGCCCCGTGATGAACGCTCACCCACGCGTTCCGAAGTGATTCTGTGTCTTCGCGCTGTAGTAATCGGGCTAAAAATTCGGCACGCCCCGCCCCATTCTTAAACATTAAAGAAAAAAAGGAAACAAGGGCGCACAGCTCGTTCAATAAACCAATTTACAGGTGTGCCTGATCTTGATTTCTTTTGGCATCTATATCTAGTTATAAATTTGTTTTTTAAAATAAGTGGGGATCAATGAAAATCATTGTAGTCTAGCTTAACTTTAATGTTTTTCCCCCCAAAACAATATTCATTATGTTACAGTAGTAGTAGTGTGTTAGCAGTAATAGTAGTATGTTTCTGTTTTGTCCTCTCATTTTACCCGACATGTAATTGCTTGCAACAACAGATTAAGAGATTCGTTCTTTTTTAACATCTAGGAAATGCCAGACTGGTGGTTTTAGCATTGCTGTTAGTTTTGTATGGGAAATGCCATTACATGCTACCCACGATATTTACAATAATAAGGCAAGAACAAAAGAATATCCAAAATAATCAACGTTAATCAACAATGTCTCTTCCGTTAATGATGTTTGGGAGTTTTAAGCGAAAGCCAAGGAGAGAATATCAGGTAACGCTTGGAGCGATATTTTTAAATTGCACCCAATTTCCAAACAATCCTTATCTCTGCCAACTGACATCTCTTTGGCTCACTACGCATCTGTCTTCTGGGTGGGCGTGTCGTAGCGTGCCCCTTTAGCAGGTAAAGTGGCACCTGAATGTCTGCCTGTCCTTCGCTGCCTCAATCCGAGCCCGTCTGTCATTGATAGATGCTTCAAAGTATTAGTCTAGGCTACTTCTTGTTTTGAATAACCGTCACGGGATTTGGGAGGAGTGCCACATTTGAGGTGTTGTGTTTTTTTCTGTCTTTCGAGGGCGCATCATGCGCGATGCCAGCGGAGTCCAAGATGCAAATTCACACGAATGGACTCCTGTTTGCTCCGAGAACTTCCTGGAGCCACCGTGCAAATTGGTCAAATAGACTATTGGCATGTATAGCAAATTCCATGAGCATTAATCTTGTTCCATCAGAAACAAAAAAGTGGAATTTTTTTATCTCTGGCATCAGGGAATTTTGCTCATGATGCAGATTTCCCTTTCCGCAATTTCGACCCGTGGCCTTAACGTGGGGTTTCCATTATGAAGTTAGCCTATAGCCTTAAGTGGTGGAAACCAAGGCACCGTGGCACGCCAATAATGAGCACTGATTGTTTTGTAATTGGTTCTACCAAGGATGGCCATTTGTTTGAGGTGACAAAGCTTTCACTTTAAGTCGCCACCATCAATATCCTATAAATAGCCTAATACGCTACAAGATAATGCTTTGGTATCTCTTGAAGAAAACCAGTGGAGGCTTCTCAGTGACAAAAACACGAGAGAAGGGCATGTTTGTGGTCTGATAGCTGACAGTACACTTACCATTAACAACATAGACTTCGTGTGATTTAAGATTTACAATAGGTAATTAAACCTTAGCATAGTTATCCTGACAGATTTGATTGCTGTGATGTATATAGCACTTCGCAATCTACATTTTCCCATTTCAGCACTCCCCTCTAGAAAACAGACTCCGGGCATTAAAAAACACAAAGCATGCATCCGTTGTGTACAGTTTAATGCCTGCGTCGGCGCCGGCTAATGTTCACTGTTGTTTTCAATACCGCTTCTTATAAGCATTGTTTGCTATTGTGTGAAGCAAGTGTCAAAAATACCGACAAACGCCTAAAAATAAGGACATTATTTCGAAGTCCAGACAGAGGACTAGAAAACCGGACTGTCTGACCGAAAGGCCACCCTACAAGAGAGTCGAGAGAGATTTTAGATTGGCATATATAATATATTGATAAAGAGGTATTTATTAAGAGAAAGGTTTGTATGTTATATGTATGTATGTGCTGTATTACGACGTCCAATTTGCAACATTTGGCCTTTGACCTTTTGGTTTTGATGTACCATCATGTTATGACGAGGTAAAATAAGGTAACAGGCCTCTTTTCCGGGTGAGTGGTTAGTTTGCCTTCAAAGCAGCCACACGTTGGACATCCCTCAAAGGGTTTCCAGTTCCTGTTTGCGCTCTCAATATGGACGTCCGACATTTTAAGAAAAAAAAGAAAGAAATAAAAACATAGAGGGTTCTGCAGATCTGGTGGCTTTGGGCACCCTCGCTCTCTCCTGCTTGCTTTGGAAATAATCCTCCTTTTCTGACTCACAGAGAGCATAAGGCCTCTCTTATGACTAAGACATCCCTATTGACGACATTCCCAGTCCACACACACACACACACAACTGCATATCACGATGTACATGCCAAACACACAAATCTCAGGAAACCTGTAATTCATCCTTACGGTCCTGCAAGAGCTAGTGAAATCTGGTCCTAACCAGAGAAGCTGAAGGAGGAGGAGGAGGAGGAGGAAGAAGAGGAAACAGGCATGTCTTTGGTACCTCACTGCAGGCAAATCTCTCTTGCAGGCCAATCTGATCATTTCATTGTGTTGTTGAATGCACACAGAGTGTAAATTGATCCATATCTCACAAGTAGACATCTGGACGATTATCTGGACTTATGGTTAAAGTTTAACCTCTGCATGCAAATGATGTCCTTCTACAAGGGTGGTGACCGTGTCAATAATTGACATTGTGGGTATTTCTCACAATAGGCTAATTAAAATCTTAGCCTCATGCCATAAAGAACCGATTGTCAGGGAAGGCGATCCATTAATGACTCCTTGTCCTTGAATGCCATCTCTTCCCAACAGTGCAAGTCCTTTGATGCACAGACTGAAATGTTTCTGTGTATTTGCCAAAGGCTCAGGTTTACTGCTTGAACACCTGCTAGAACTTTGAGTCCACACACACACAGTGCACACTTGCACTGGTGAAAATCTGTCTACAAAAAAAAAAAAAAACAACGAAAAACAGGTCACATGGTCACCTTAGTCATCCTAATTAAAACAAGGCTGGAAAAGGCCACACACAATTGCATAAGTGATGTCCACAAGTTCAGAAGACAAAAAAACAACTTAAGACTAATCTACAAGTGTTTCTCATTTTTTAATTATTAGATGACACCAAATTTCAAATGTACATAATAGCTGTACCGCTCTCTTTCTGCAGTGTATAATACAGATATTTACTGTTAGAGCATATCCAAAATGAAAGAAAAGATACCCAAAGACACCTGCTTTTAGAAAAAAAATAAAATAAAATAAAAAAATACATCAAGGACACACTGCAACACAGAGCAAGGACCACACAAGGAGGGAATCAGGAATATTTTGCCTCTTTACATTTTTAAAACAACAAAAAACAGCCAAAACAACAGTAGTGATGTCATAAGACTTTGACAATAAAACAAAGAAAGAAAAAAAGTGCAAATCTTTGGAGTTTGGAATAAAGTTATGCAACATAAATAAAGATATAAAATAGAGCCTATCAAAAATTCGGACAGACGAACAAAATAAAGGCAAACGATTGACTTCAAGTAGAGGGTCCCCCAGACAGTGAAGGATCATGGGAAATCCACCCCCGAAAAAGCAGCAGCTCACTTTTTTCTCTGGAAAACGTTAGCCAACATCGCGCCAGAGGTGGTCAGTTGGCCCATTTTACTCAGGAACTTCGTCTTGGCATCTTCTCCGACGAGACTTGCTGCAATTGACATTGAGCTAGAATGAGAAAAAGAAAGAAAGAGAGAAAAAAAAGAGGGAGACAAATTAAAGACAAAGATAAGTATAGGAAGCATTTTCCTTTCTTTCACCCGACAGTAAATCAATCTTATCCAAACTAAAAGGAAGGAGTATTCGCCCCAAAATCAGTCACATATTCAGACACAATCTTGAAAAAGCATAATTGTCACGTTGTTCTCGCTCTGGTGGGCATGTCAGTCCTCCCATGGGCCATTATCTGTGTGCAGACTGCTGATACAGACTACCAAAAAGGGTACTTTCTGCTTGCCGCAGTGTGTTTTTGCTGTGCATTCGCCATGCTGTAAAAACCCAAACCCCTTATTGTGTTTGAGGTCCCACAACACCGAGTGTTAAAATGGTGGCACAACTGGAAAAAAAAAAAAAAAAATAAAAACCCCACAGGAAAGTTCACAGACTCAGTTCACCTCACATGCAACCAGTGTGTAAGAACCATTCTACGATATGGGTGAAGAGTACTACAGAGCTGCATAACTTTATGGTACACACAGGGTACATCATGTATGTAAGTATATTGGAGTGAGTTTCTTTTAATGGAAAAAAAAATGTCTGAAGCCGTTTCAACTGATTCTTAGATAGAGGCTCTGGTTGGATGTTGAATACCAAAAATCATTGAATACTGACCTCTCCTCAAGCAAGAGCTCGTCAACAGCATAATTACAGCGACCACTGACAGGCTGGGTCAAAATCCCACGGCAAATTCTGATGATGTACCCGCAAAGCACGAGACGTACCAGACCGACCTTGGACGGAAAAACCACTGGAAATGTACCGCCAAGACTACGAAGAGCAAGAAGACGAACGCTGGGGTTTGCTTGTGATCAAAGAGGCTGTTTAAGCTTGGGAAGTTAATGAGAAAGCTACACGTGTTCACAATATGAGGGATGTGCCCTCAGAAAGCCACAGGCGAGATGATGGTGCATGTCATGTCGTGAGGCAAGGAGGAGTGGTAGAAATGTGTGAAGTTTTCTGAGGACATGTCTATCACTCCGCTAAAGTGTTTAGGCCCTGGCTGTCACTTCCAATACACTACTTCTGTCTAGCTCTGAGAGGCAATGTGAAGCGTTTGACCTTGATCTAAAACCGTAAAACCACAAAGCAAAAATAAAGCATATTTCTCCGAAACTATTTAAGTATGGGACAACATCTGAAAGAGCTAATGCTGAATACAACGGTGATAGTTCCTATTTTTTTGGTTCAAGACGTCACCACAGATGTGCAGACACGGATGGCTGACGGTCGGGACCTTTTTTTTTTTTTGGGTGCACAACTGCACCAAACTGCAACGTGAAGCGGCCCATCCCTGAAGTGGCGGGCAGAGCACGAATGGAGCTGGTCGGCCATAATGACATGTGTCAGAGCCAGTGGCCTCCACCGCCGCCTGGGAAGCGACGTCAAAGCTTCAGTCAGGCAGCAACACTCAAACCTGTTCCCCAATCACAGCATCCGTATTGATAACCACATAGATTAAAAAAATAGTGCCCTGGCACTTTTCAGATGACTGCTTTGTTGCCAATGTTGTAGAATTAGGCACTGGAATGATTATGCAAAGATAAACCACTTCTGACTTTTTGGTCAGCTGACATGTTTTTTGTGCTATAGGACTGATGCATAAAGTCTCCTGTCTACAAGAAGCAATCTAGAGGAAAGGCAGAAAAATCTCCGGTTTGGACAGAGCAATACAATGGATAGATGGAAGAATAAATAAACTACAAACAGTGTGTGTGTGTGTGTGTGTGTGCATACGTATACTGTATGAATGCACATATTGATGAACAGTCAGACAGAGAGAGAAAGAAAGATAGAGAGAAGGAAAAGAAAGAGATGGAGTGATGTGGAGAAGAAGAAGTGCTTCTCACCCTTGGGCCTCGCCGACACCCTTGTTTTCCACCTTCAGCTCGCACTCTTTAATCATGGAGCTCAAAATAACCTGCGAGAGAGGGACAGACGCACAAAAAAGCATGCCGAGTCAAAATAAGCGCTTTGCCGGGAAGCACAGTTCCGTCTCGGCCGTCTCTCTTGGAAGACTTTCCATGCAGAGCATGTGGTCAAGGCTCTACATCAGCTGATCATTAGCTGGCAAAGGGAGGCTGTGTGTGTGTGTGTGTTTTCCATGAAATATAGATGAGGTTTTATTTACAGTAAGTAAGTGGTAGTTACAGTACTCAACCATGTAATAATCTTAAGAACAGCGTAATTATATATAGTAATATAGCCGCACTTGCGCGTGCAGGCTTAACTAAGGCTAAAACGGATCATTTTTTAATTATTCAACTCCAAGACCCAAGGCATCAGATCAGCTACTCTGGCTGAGAGACTCACCTCGTGTTCTGGGGAAAAATGCTCCATGTCGGCTCTTAAGCACCTTAGTCCAGGAAGGAAGTGATTCACCATCAGCTCCTCTGAAATGACTATGGCACCCGAGTCAAGGAAAGGCTATGCAAACAATCTGGGAACAAGCCAAGAGGGTTCAGCATGGCCACAAAAACACTCAGCCCTAAACTATGGCTCGGGTATGCAAAGCACATTGTTAATATCCCTGGCACCCTCTGTAATTGAGTATGGGTAAGAGTTAAAGTATGCTGTGTGCTCTGTGGATGTCTGCAAACATTTCAGCGCAGCACAGACTGGTTAATGTAGCTTTGTTTGTGAATAGGACTCAGCATAACTGTAAAAAATGTAAATGTTGCAAACATACATAAACATGGGGAAAAAAGAAAAAAGGAAAAAAAGACATGCACACACACACTCACAGAAAGTCCATTAATCCCCACTACTTCCTTAAACTCTTAATGTCAATTACAAGCCAATAAAATGAGCTGGGGCCTGTGCCTAAAGTCTGTGGCAGGCTAAGGCGGCTGCCATCTTTCATGATGTCACAGCCCAATTTGCAACCTCATGCAGACAGGCAGGCAGAGGGTCTTATAAAACACCCTGAGGGGTCTCTCTCTCTCTCTCTCTACAACCGCTGCTGGGTGCCTGCTGCCCAGCCTCTGTTGCCCAGCTGGTTATGAAATAGTGGAGCCTGACATTAGCCCAGCTGGCTGCCTATTTGTATCCCACTCTCTCACTCTACAACAAGAAGCCCTCCTACTGGCTGGACCAGGCAGCGGGGTCAGAGAGAGCGGGCGTGGAGCCCCAGGCTGAACGCGGAGAGCCAGCTAACGAAATGAGAGCACGCTCGAATGAGCGAATGAGCGAGCAAGCCTGGCGGTGTCGCCCACTCGAGGCATGTGTGTGTGTTGCTGGGAACTCTGACCAGCGGGGCCGGACGAGGCTCTCCCTCATTATCCCCCCCCGACAACATCACAGAGTGGTTAGCGCTGCGCATTCTGCCATCCACCCTGCAATTTGGTGTACAGAAATGGATGAGGTTTATTTTCTTTCTTTTACTGCCAAGTGGGATATGCAAACACGGACAAAAAGAGAAAGAGAGAGGGAACGATAGAGAGAGAAAGAGAGAAAAGGAGAAAGAGGGAGAGGGAAAAGGGGATGTAAGAGGGAAAAAAGGAGGTTGAGGTAGAGACAGAGATAGTGGGAAGAAGAGTGAGAATTAAACAAACTGAAAGACAAGAGTGAGGGAATGTAACAAAAAAAAAAAAAAACTTAGAGGAAGAAAAAACAGAAAAAGAGCAGATGCCTGAAGGAAATGTGGAAATGTCAACTGTGGGTGTCTCAGGGCTTTCTTAAATACTTGAACCCTACTCAAAAACTCAAGCCACCCATAGGATAGAAACAGCCCACACCAATCTCATGCATCCTGCACAGCGACTGTTATTTAACATGAGTGGAGTGTTTAGAAAATAAAATTATGAAAAAAAGGGCCTCTAACGCTCTACCGTAAGCCACGAATGGCGTCACATGACACATCTGCAAAAGTTTCAGAGTAAACAACGGAAAAGTCATTTGGGTCGGGAACCCTTCTCACAGGAATTATTCTGAAAAGTTCATGCCTTACATGATTTTTCCTGCCAGACGTCTTTTTTTGGGGGAAATGATAACGATCGAATTGAAGGTGTGGCGTATGTGTGCATGTGTTTGTGTGAGTGTGAGTCTGAGCATGTTTTTGAGTGTGAGTGTGTGTGTTTGTGTGCATGAGAGAGAAGGAGTGTCTACAGTCGTTTTTCACTCATCACCAACAATGTGTCCCACGGTTCGCGGAACGGTCAAGATCCTGACCAACTCATATCATGCCATGTTTAAAGTAGCATGAAGTGAAACGCCTCACAGAAGGTGCCGACAGACTGCAAGCGTCATACTGCAGTCAGCCGCACCGCCGACCGCTCCCATTGATGTGGCATCAGAGGGTGGAAGGATACAACAGCAGGACAGGGCGCTGTATGCCTCAAAGAGCTGTGTGGCGATGTCGATCCGCTTGTTCTCAGCTGTCTGCATGTTGTTAGCCAGGGCCAGCTTGTGCAAATGTGGAAGAACAACTACAAAATGAACACACAGAGCAAGACCGGTTACCCACAATCCTCACAGTTGGAGAACATCAACACAAACTCCAAAACATAAAGTGCTAAAAAATGATGTGTGAACATATACTGTGATTAGGAAATGACAAGAGAGAGGTTTCCATGACAACTAGTTCTGTATTTCAGAGCTGTGGTTTCACACAACATACAGGAACTTAAGGGGAAAAAACAGATTCATTTCTAAAGAATGGTTTATAAATTACAACTAGTTTATAAATTATTTGGCATTAGCTAACTGCACACTAGCTAACTGTCTGTAAGACACCTACACTCATCTCTGAATCGGGGCTCAGCGTTGGGTCCGACCCTCCCAAAGGTCTTGATGATCTCCATGTGCAAAGAGTGCTGATCTTGATACTGTGGGTCTTCCAAGAAGGAAGCCAACTGCATCTTGACCCTCTCCAGTAGCTGCAGTGAAGCACATGCATTTGAAGGAACCAATGAGAGTAGACTTCAGGTTGTTAAGAGTTCACAGAAACTGGTTGCCACGGGAACAGCAAGTGATTATTCTGTGAACTTGTAGTTGAAAACATACTTTCTGAATTGACGCCTTTTACTCACATCGTACACAGCACACTCAGTAAAATGAATCATTATATAAACCAATGAACAGATACAGCAGGTGTCCTGAATGCCTCATAAAAAGTGGACAGCTTTTCACCTTCTTGACAGAACAATACCTCTTTTTGCGTGACTGTCTCCATAATGGTGCCAAATGCAGGGATGGTTGATATCCTCACAGAGCTGCAAACAGACACAGGTTAAGCCGCCATGTCTCCCTGCGGACCAGTCTCAACTCTCATGTTGCAACCTCATGCCATTAGTAAATTATGACAAATGACCACCACAAACACAGAGAACACACACTGAACACCAATCATGTCAAATGGCTTGTGTAAGCAAGAACGGTTAAAGATGTTAGATGATCACTGCCACGTCAGTATGAAAAATGAAGACCAAAGTCAACTGATGGAAGACATTCATATGAAAAAAAATGCATCATGAAAAAAATGCAGAGGAAAAAATTACTTGGTTTTGTTTTTTTAATAAAAGAAAAGAAACGAAGGAGAAAAAAGAACAAACAAAAAATTTGTTTCATATCATCTTAAGCAAATAACTCACAATTCAGGACCACTGCACAAGGTAATTAGGGCCGGGGCTACTCGCTTGTCAATTAAGGCTTCATTCATGCCTCGGAGAATCAGCTGCAACCAGTCAGATGCACAGGAGAGACGGGTGGGTGAAAAAAACAAAAACAAAAAAAAAAAAAAACACAAGAGGGCCCACAACCTAGCAGGGGCGAGGGGGGGGGGGGGGTTCTGTGGGGGTGTGGGGGGTAGGGTGCAGTGTGCTGATTTAGAGGTCAAAGGTCGCAGCCGAGCATGCTAGGAGCTGGACGGACGGGTTAGAAAAAAAAAGACAAAAAAAAAAAAAAAAGAAAAAGTGCGTGCAGCTGCTCCAAAGCGAGGTGGAGTTAGTGATGACTGGACAGATGAAAAGGATGTTAGTACACTGAGCATGTGAACCACAAACAAAGCAAAACAAACAAACAGACTAAATAAAAACAAAATAGGGAGAGGGGGGTGCATTCCACCCATGCCGCGACTTCAAGAGGATAGTCCATAATGACTTTTAGCTTTTATTTCTATGCATCATTTCCATACATACTGTAGAAAGTATGCATTATTTGAACTCAATATATATACAAATCTATATCTGACTTAAAACCTCTTGCTTTGCAAGTTTTCTTGAGATTTTGCAAGCCAAATCACCAGATAGATAACCCAATGTAAACCCGGTAGAAGTCAGGTCTGGGTGAGGTACTTATTTCAGACCTTTGTCTGACAGAGAGATTTGCATATGACTCATGAGTCAGGCATCCATCAGGTTCCTGAGAAAGGCAGGGCAATAAAAAGCATGGCAAGACAAAGTCTGTGGCCGGGCGAGCGGCTGGGCGGGAGGCACACCCCTCTGATGACCAAGGCAGGCAGTCAGGACTTACATTTCGGGATCACTGGAGAGAGTGATGAGGGCTGGCACCACTCTCTGAGCTACAAGAGTCTCATTCACCCCCTTCACCAACAGCTGATTGGTCGGGGGCAGGGGTGATGTCACAACAGGATGCATGGAATAGAGCGAGCACAGTGTCATGGAACACCGCAGATAAAAAGAGAGATAGAGAAAGAAAGAAAGAAAGAAAGAAAGAAAGAAAGAAAGGGAAGAGAAGAGCAAAGAAAGAAGAAGGGAAGGGGTAAACAGAAAAAAAGAGAAAGAAACACAAAAGAAAGACAGAAGGTAACAAACAAGTATGACAAAAATAACCACAGCTCTAGACACGTACACACGCACGCTCCCTCACTTGCTTACACACACAGCCACATACATACATACATACATACATGTCTTGTCAACACAGAAAAGCCAAATAAGAGATAGCCAACTCACCGAAACACAAAATAATTCAGACGACCAAAACAAATCTTTAAAGGCCAAGCAAATACATAAACTAAGCTACAGCTCAATATGATGCCATGGTGTGTGTGTGTGTGTGAGTGTGAGTGTGTGTGTGGTGGGGGGTGGGGTGGGTGAAGTGAGGTGTGTGCGGGAAAGGGGGAGAGGGGGAGAGGGGACACATGGGGTTTACACAAACACATTTGCAATCTTTCTCTTTTCTACTCTTATGAGGATGGAACGATGAAGTGAAAGGGCAGCTATGTCATGTCAATGACAGCAGCAAGCATACTAGGGGTGCAAACACAACATAGATGCTGTAAACTACATGAGGGGGAGAGGGGGCGGCAGGGGTCAGGGTTCAACAGGGGCACAGTATATTCCTTCAGAACATCAGTAGAATGTATAAACTGACTGTATGAGCTCTTTAACATCTACATATCTGTAACACATACATCTGTAACAGCTCCAACATCTACAAAAGACCTTCCATAGGATGCCATTTTTTTTGTTTGCATTGTCACATTTCACTTGTTACCAATTCTGGAACAGACTAGTAGTTCTATTCTAGAGTTTAACACATCAAGTGACAATGTAGTAAGGTGCAGTGGTTGACCCTGTCTTTGACCCTGAACTGTTCTAATCCCACTGTCCTCTAGGGTTGTGTACTCTGCAGGCGTCTCAAATGAGGGAAGACCACAGGAGTGGATGACTTCAGTGACTAAGTGAAGCAGCACATCAGAGGTTTAGGTTAACCACTAGCACTTTGTTTGGTTAAAGCAAGAAAGAGAGAAAGAGAGAGAGGGAGAGAGAGAGAGAGACCACCTGCAGAGCACCGAGCCCCTGGACATCATCCTGAGTTCTTAATGAGCTTTAAAGACATGTTGCAGTAATTGTCTAACCAGCAGGATACTTTCAGTTCAGTAGCTGACTAACAGGTGGTCCTGGAATGACTGCTACTCTGATCTGGCTCGGACCAGGTGAGGCTCAAGAGCACTACATCCGTTACCAGACACAACTGCCATATAAGGGATTATTTCAACATCAAAGGAAAACAATGCCAAATTAAGATGACTCTTAAGTTAGCTAACGCTAAACATGCATTATGTTTAATGCTATCTTAAGCCTTAGCAGGATAGCAGGAAAAACTCACCTCGAACATGCGGGCAGCTGTGCAGCGCACCAGTGCAGAGGTGTGCACCACCCCGTACCACAGCACTGTCAGCAGGAGCTCATGGTAAGCCGGGTTAGCCCTGGAGAAAGAATGAGCATTGGATCACAAATCCTGCCTCTCGTCTGGACTAACCAATGTCTTACCATTTAACAAGGATGCCAAAAGCAACTTAATTTGCAGATACACTAAGATACACTACAAAAATGCTGTCTAATACTAGTGAGCTAAAAGCTATTCCACTTGTTTTGCAATCACCAAAAAACATAGCTAACACCGATAAGAGCTAACTAGCATGCTAACTGCTGTGTTTTGGTGATACTTTTGATACGGTCATACTATAAGGGACCTATTCTTACATTTTCACAGTGATTCGGGACCGCATCATGAAACTACGTACTGAATGGCCAGGACAGCTAGTCAAAATGAATTTCAGCATGTTATAAAATACTTGTTACCTACACACAGTTAAAAAAATTAAAATAAAACATTACACAGACAATACATAACATCATGGCAAAGGTTAAGACTTGCAATTTCTTTGTGAAACTTTTGCAAATGAATGATGATGATACTATGACCACCATATGGTGAAATTATAAGCAGGTAACCAACCATTAAGAACAAAAAGTGCTATGATATAATGACTCCCCTGTGATAAAGATGTATACAGTATGTCCCTCTTCAACAACTGCACAGTCTTCATCATCAGATGGAAACAGTGACAGAGGGATGTTTTTATTGTAGTTATTGTATGTCTAATATAGGTATCTACTGAATTGCTGAGCAACATGATGATGGTGGTCGCTTACCCCAGCTCTACAAAGGAAGCCTTGAGGCTGTCCAGAGGGGCGTGAGAGAGGGACAGAGTGGTCATGACATCTTCTAGGAAGCCCACCAGGAGCTTACGGTCCTCCTCCTGCACAACATCACACACGCACATATGCATGTACACAAACATATGTTCAGGGGCACATGGGCCAAATTCAACATAATGGGGTTGAATGGGTGATGAGAGTTTTTCCTCACCTGATTGTAACACGTAAGCACCCCTGTTGCATAGATAGGCACTGTGGCCTTGGTCAGAATGCCGTTGCCAGCTGTGGCATCTAGGAGGGGCAGATAAGAGAAGAGAAAAAGCACAAATAAATATTTTCAGTGTCATCACTGTCAAATTTTTAATTTCAGTTCAACTATCACAACAATTTAGAACACGAAAGAGAAGCTATGGATGAAGACATATGATGGTGGAATGCAGGGTGCGATTTATCAAAAAAGAGGGGGGGAATGTTTTTTTTGTTATTTTTTAATCATGAAAAAAATAAGCAACATTTTAATTCTTTTTTAGGTTAATGGTAGACCCTATGTGCCTAAATTATGAACACATGAGCATTCATCTTCAATGCAAACTTAAAAAGACATGAAACATTTCATTTTCTGTGCCGGCCACGATGTGATGGCTTATTTGGGCTTCAGAACCATGGATAAGGTCCGATCATGCGAACATGTCAGAGGATTTGCGGAGGAACATTAGCCTAATGGGATCGGTCTGTAAAATGTAACAATAATGATTTCACGTCATAAAATATGATTTCACATGTTATGTCAAAGTAACTAATTATAAAACTAAATAAACAGTTTGCTCTGATGTCGGATTTCATGTGGCCTTTTCGTTTTTCCTGTTGGTGCATCATCTGCAGCGTGTCGTCCTTCTTTTATCCACATCTCTGCGAACCTCTGTGCAGGGAACGAACACACGCCTGGCCCATTAACAGCGATTTCCCTCGTTTTTTATTAGTTCCGTGTAGAATGCAGAAACAATGTATTTATGTTCGCGACAATGAACAACGAGATTACCGACAATTCGGGTCAGGATGAAAGTTAGTAGGCTACCAACAATGTAGATTAGAGCTGTGTAAGAAACAGCACAACATTTATATTTTTTTATTATTATTGACGGGGTTTTATCCCCCCGAGGATAAAATTCATTCAGCAGAGGTAAAAACCAGAGGGGGGGATGATCTCCCCCATCCCCCCCTACAAATCGCACCCTGGTGTAATGTGCTATTAACAAAGAACCACTGCACTGAAACCAGTTCTAAGTAAATTCCCCAAAAAGTTCAGAACATGAAATCATATAAGGTAATTAGCTTAAAAAAGCACAATTGTTATCTACCCCTAACACGTGAGAGCAGAGGTCGGGTTTGTAAATGGCAGCCATTCATCATGATCCGTCATGACCCTCGGTCAAGGCTTGAGAAAATATAGTAAGAAAATAGAACACTGACGAGCGTCGTCCAGCAAGAGACGCTTCGGACACTGACTCCTAAGCCTGTCTGATCTGCCCAGAGAAGCCACTGGCAGAGCGCTTCACCACAGGAGCCTTTAAAAACACTGCAAACATCCCAGGAATGAATGCAGCTAAAGAAGCTCCCAGCTCTGGGCTGGGGAAAACTAGTGAAAAAGTAAATGAGAAAAGTAAATAAAATGCAAATGCAGAGAACAGATCTGGGGTGCATGTGTGTATAGACGTATATCAGAGAGTGTGTGCGTGTGTGTGGTTGTGTGTGTGTGTGTGTATGTGTGTGAGCGTGTCTGTGTGTGCGTGTGGTTTTGTCCACCCCTCCCTCTGGTGTTATTCTTGGTTAAGTGAACTCTGACTTACCCACGTTCTCCTCTGAGAGACGAAGGATTTCTTGGAACTGAGGCTTTACCTTCAGTAACAGAAAAAAAACATACATACATAGAGAAGAGAGAGAGAGAGATAGAAAGAAAGGGAGGGATGGGGGAGAGAGAGAGAGAGAGAGAGAAAGAGAGAGAGGGATGGGGGGGAGGGAGAGAGACAGAGAGAGAGACTAGTTTAGACTCACAGAGACATGTCAGTGCACGTAGGCATTCACATCCACAGAGATTAAATGCTCTTTTGTCCAGAGCCTATGTTTATAGACTATATCTGTCCAAACCCGACACCCGATACTTAAGTCCGAAAATATTACCATCACCTCCCCATGACCGGCACCCCTCACCTTAGTGTTGGTGAAGATCTTCCCAAACGTCCGGCAAAACCGCCAGAAGAATCTGGAGAACTCGTGAACGCAGGTTGATGAGGTAACGTTGATGCGGCCAACTATTTCAATAAGCTGAGGCAGTCTATGGACAGAGAGACAGAGAAAGAGAAAGAGAATGAGAGATGGATAGAAAAGAGAGCAGCAAGAGAGAGAGAGAAAGAAAGAAAAGGAAAGAGAGATAGATAAAAACAGACATGAATAAACAGAGAAAAAGCGAGCAAAGCATTAAACCAAATACCATTAAATCACTAACTTAACATGCACGCACACACGCATGCACGCACACACATATGAATACACACATACCCTATAACAACCACAGATATGTTCACACATCCAGTAGATGTAGATGTATAGATGTAATGGATCTAAAGCGCAGCTGGGAGGGCTCTGGAATGACTCGGAGCGCTGGTGGGTTTTGCGGGTGTCTACTGACTGTGTGAGGAGTGTTTTAAGGAGCACGAACATATGATATGTATGGTATGTGTGTGTGTGTGTGTGCGCGCATGTGCAAGGAAGAGTGAGTGAGAGTGTGTGTGTGTGTGACTGGTGTTTGGAAGGGGGGCATATAAGTATGAGCATGCAAGTGTGTCTGTATGTGTTTCTACCTCTAAGTGTGTGTGTGTGTGTGTGCGCACGCGTGTGTGTGTGTGTGTGTGTGTGTATGTGTTAAGCTCAGAGGGAGCAGCGCACTGGTCCCTTAAAAAAAGGAGATGGTCGGTCATGTAGAGATTTTTAAGAACACCATCCCGAGCTTAGCCTGTAATCGCCAGCCAATAGGTCTGAAGGGGTTGAACCAGCATGGGATGGGGCAGGAATGGGGCAGGATGGATGGATGGGTGGGTGGGTGGCTTAGTGGTGTGGTGTGAAGCCCCCTGAAAGCTGGCAGAGGAGGTGGGCGCAGTGGTGGGCTGTCAGGCATTCTATCCACTATATAATCTGTGGTCAGGGGCTCAGTGAGATCCACGATCCTGGGATTGGGGTTTTGATTTACTGTAGGTTTGGACGTTGACTTGTAGGGGCTAGAGGTGTGTGTGTGTGTGTGTGTGTGTGTGTGTGTATAAGGGGGGCATTAGATTGTGGTACAGGGTGGAGATGGGATGGTGGGTGGGTGTAAATGGGGCTTTGTCCGTATGTGTGTGTGTGTGTGTGTGTGTTGTGGGGGGGGGGGGGTTGTATATGGCGATAGGTGTGTGCAGGGGCCGGTGTGGGTGCAGGCACTCACAGCTGGTTGACCACCCAGAGCAGGCTGTCCCAGCCGGTGGTCCCCTCGTGCAGGAGCTGGTGGTCGTAGAGCTGCAGCAACAGTGCCAGCTGCTCCCGACTGCCCACGATGGTGGCCACGTCCTGCAGGGGAGATGCCGGCCGCGGGAAACGAGTCACTGCAGAGAGAGAGAGAGGGAGAGGGGGGAGAGAGAGAGAGAGAAAGAGAGGCATTAAGCACATACATACGTATACACCCCCCCCCACACACACACAAACCCACACACACACACCCACACCCTTGCCCTTCCATTTAAGTGCACACACAGACACAAACAGACACAGACATTTCCTGGTTGTGAAACAGAAACCAGGAATAAATCCCAGAATAAAGGGGTCAGCACTAGGTCACATTAGAAGTCAGAGGCTCACCCACACACTTCTGGTTAAGAGTCGGGAATATGCCCCTAACACACACACTGGAGATGACCCAAAGGGCAGCATATACACAGACATTCTCTCTCTCTCTCTCTCTCACTCTCTCTCACACACACACACACACACACACACACCTCCCACGCAGTAATTGCACCAACTACACACACACACACACACACACACACACACACACACACACACACACACACACACACACACACACACACACACACACACACACACACACACACACACACACAGAGCCAACCAAAAGGTGCTTTGATGGGCGTCCCAAACCCCTAGGCCTCCAATGAGAGGAGAGGCCAGCAGCATTTACTGCAAGTCACCACCAGATTCCCTTTAATGAGAACATAGACATCATGGCAGCAACCAAGAGGTTGACTTTGGATAGGGTGGAGGCAGAGAGAGAGAGGGAGAGAGAGAGAGAGAGAGAGAGAGAGAAAGAGAAAGAGAGAAAAAGAGAATGTTGGTGGTTTAGGCTGTATGTGCTTGTATTTGCGTGTGTGTGTGTGTGTGTGTGTGTGTGTGAGAATCATGTCTTTGCAACAGTTACATTTGTGTCCTTGTGCATGTTTACTCTACATTGTGAACACCAATAAAGAACTAAAATGTATACATTAGAGTGTGTGGCTGATATTTAAGACCTGTATGGCCTCTCATATATGCGTGTGTGTGTGTGTGTGTGTGTGTGTGTATGTGTCCTTATTTGCATGTATGTGAGTGATAGCATGCAAGGCTATGTGTCCCTATGAAAGTCTATATCTAGGTCTATATGTTTGTCTAGCAAGCTGTATGTTAATATTTATCCCACTACATTAGTTTACACATGGGTGCATGTCTTCTCCATAGCAACTCCGCACACATGCAGTCATTCCTTAAGATACCTTTGCGTTTATGAAGGTGTCTGAATGTCTTCTGTTACTCTGTGTGTGTGTGTGTGAGTGTGTGTGTGTGTGTGTGTGTTTCAGTGAGTGAATAAATGAGTGAGAAAGTGTGTGAGTGTGTGTGTGTGTGTGAGAGTGAGAGAGAGAGAGAGAGAGAGAGAGAGAGAGAGAGAGTGTGTGTGTGTGTGTGTGTGTGTGTGTGAGAGAGAAGGTGAGAGAGAGTGTGGGTGTGAATGTGTGTGTGAGAGAGAGAGAGAGAGTGTGTGTTTGTGCATGAGTACCCTCTATGGTGGGTGCCTCTCCCTGTAGTTTGGCACGGCTGGTGAAGGGGGCGTTCTGCAGCACTACGGCAAACAGCGGTGGGATCAGAGACTGCAGTGCAGACAGGAACATGTGCAGTTTGTGCTCGTCCAGGCCGTGCTCCCCCTGCTACACACACACACACACACACACAGAGACACACACACACAAAGGAAGAGAGGATAACAGAAAAGGGTTAGAAAAGAGTTTTCCGAAACTGGAACTGAGGACAATATTTTTACATAGCTTAATATAAATGGACGTCATGATGCAACTACAGTTCCAACACACACAGCTCAGTGGCACACACACACACACACACACACACACACACACACACACACACGCGCACACACAGCCACATAGTTTTGCCTGGACCTGGAGACCAGGTTCGGGCCTACAATGCAGAAAGATGTTAGACGGCTGCATCTAGGCAGTGAAGCTGCATCTTGACAGGTCAAACTAGTCTCCCTATCAAAGTCTGTACTCACATCAGGGCTTTCCCACCTCCACCCCTCTACTGTTTACTCTGTGTGAAGGGTTATGGGTTTGGCAGTGGTCAGAGGTCAAAGGGCATCTGTTGTGATTAGGCTTATGGATATGAATGCAAGGGGATGAAGAGAGATAGTTTTTGTTTGCATGGCTCTTTCAACCTCACCTTACCGTGCTACTCCCCTACTGGCTCTTTGCACATGAGCATTGTACTGAACATAAAACAAGAACTCTGATAATTAAACTAGTCATTATCTATGGAGAGACCTTCAAAGGCGTTTCTACAGAGATGCAATTGACATTTTTTTTCCTATTGTCTGCGTGCTTTTATGATGTTTTGCTTTACTCAGACGCCTCGGACTTCCCCTCTCGCATTCGTTTCCCTGGGGCTGTATATTCACTGTTTGTGGAGCACAGGTCAGGCCAACAGTGGGGCTACTATCTCAACGTTATGCACTCCCGGTTAATTACCAATGCGAGGCAGGCCGCCAATGACACCTGCACCTGTCTAACGACAGCTCTTTTGCTGATAAGAGGCCACCCAACCAGCCCAGGCAAGAGGGTTAGAAGAGGGACTTGGGGGGGCGGTGGAGACAAAGACGAAGCCTCGTCCTCCTCCCTTGTCCTGTGTCAGATAAGGCGGGAAGCGGTGGCGGCGGCAGCTTTGATCTACTGGCACGAAGGCAGCGGCACGCAGGCCTGCGCGGGTCAACAGATATGGGCCAGCCAGGTCTGTTAATCAGTGAGAAACGATAGCTCTCCTGTATCTCACTTCACCCCCCCTCTCCCCCAGTCCCTCATCTAAGAGGAAAGAGGACTCTTATTTTTGCATACGGAGACCCCAAGGGGAGTCTGGTTAATGTTCTAACTGAAGAATGTGTGCAAGTGCAAAGAATTTTGCACAGTCCATTCTCTAGTGCAGTTTGTTATGGGATAGCATTTTTCCCTTCTTTCTTTGTGTGTGTGTTTGTGTGTGTGTGTGTGCGCGCAGGGGGGTTAACAGTTTCAAGTTCAACAGACAATATCATTTAATTTACATAAAACATTTTCAGAAGGCAACTGTTTGCGCAGACAAGCCATTGTGTGGTGTGGTGGTGGTGGGACAAGAAGACACAAAGACCCTCAGGCTTTAAACTGTTGCAACTGATAATCTTGGGAATCACGTACCGTGTCTGCTAATAAAACACTTGGTTTAAACTTTGTGTCTAATCTTACTGACACACACACATACATACACACACACACACATGATAGAGGGCTCCATGATTTGAATATGGGATTAGCTAAGTGTGTGTGTGTAGAAGTGTGTGTGTGAACAACAAGCGGTTACTCTCTGCAGATGTGCAACAATGCAACATCAAGGATCATTGGAAATATCATCTTATTAGTCATAGTGTATTGCATAGTGTTTGCATTGCATGTGTGTGTGTGTGTGTGCGCGCGTGTGTGTGTGTACACATGCACATGTGTGTATGTGTGTACCTTTAGTAGTTTCTCTATGCGGCTGAGCAGTGAGGGGATGAGTTGGGACTGCAGGTTGCCCAGCTCTGTGGTCCAGGCAGCAAAGGCGGGGATGAACACCTGGTGGGTGGCATTCACAACCCGCTCTGACGGGTCACCCAAAGACAGCAGCATCATCTCAAAGCCCTACACACACACACACACACACACACACACAAACACACTTTTTAGACACACATGCAACATAGCATCAGTCTACAGCTAGTTTGCAGGTTTGGTTTAAGTTTGCAGGCTTAAACCAACTTGCTAAAATGTCACTGGCATGAGCGTAATACCATGATAACAAGTCATTTTTTTAAACAGATGCCATGTCTTCAGACATTAGAGTCTGGGAGGTCAAAGACATATAGAGGGAATATAGAGGGCTTACTTATTAACATATTTATTTAGTTGTTTACTTTTGTAACTTTCATTTTCTTCAATCGATTGTTTTACTCTCTTAAAATTTCTATTAAGGTCATTGTTCTTCTGTTATAGCATATATATAAAGGAAGTCAGAGTTAAGAACAAAATTACTGTGCCAGGAGATGATCACTACACGTAAATGAAAGGCTAATGTACCGCTAAAATTGCAATATAAGCTGTATAGCTAAAAAATAACAGCAATATCCTGTTTGACTAAAAAAATGGTAATTGTATATTGTTGCCTTGCGTATAGTAGTGCTTAGTTTACAAAATAAGTAGGCTACTTGCATTTAACTAATCGGCTGTTGTTTCTGTATTAACACTTTATACCTGAATGACTGCAACAAAAACAAATGGCTGAAGGTCACAGTGGACAGATCTAAATCATCCTAGCATTGGTTGACTCCATGTCCACCGTAATCGCTCAAACGCAGAGTTTAAGAAAGTCTTCCACTTCAGTTGTGGATGAGAAGCCGTGGCGTTTTCTCCGAAGCTGCAGTGGCGTACCTGTGAGTACTTGTCGGGGTCGTCGATGTAGCCCATGATGATGCCCAGGCTTTTGACCACAGCCTCCCGCACCATGTCAGCCTTGTCCTCCGCCAGCATCTGCTGCAGCATGGACAGGACTAGAGAACTGCGGATCTCCTTCTGCATTTGAACACACACACACACACACACACACACACACACACACACACACGCGTATGCACACCCACGCGCAGACATGCTCACGTAGACACAGACGCACATGCAAAAACACACCCATACACAACACCCACAACCATCCACCCACAAACACACACACACACACACACACAAGATGGTGAGTGTACTATTTGTATGCAAATACAAAAACATATACACAAGCATAGACATATTCCCTTTCTATACACACAAAAACACACACAGGTACACATACACTTATACAATGAACACAGTCACTGACAAACACAAAGTACAGATACAGATGAACACTTGCATACAAACACACACACAGACACACACACTTAAAACAAAAAAGGAAACATACATGCACTTACAGTAAGTACACATAAACTCACAAGTACACACACACACACACATAAACAATTCACAATTTTGCGTGCACGCACACACGCACACACACACACTTAAACTAAAAAGAAAACCTATAGATACATATACACAAACACATGACTGACACACATATACACACACACACACACACACACACACACACACACACACACACACACACACACACACACACACACACACAGTCTCTCTCACTACTGTAAGCTCCCATGGATTTGAGCGAAGTCGGCCACCCACGGTTGTGAGCCGTGGTCACTGCGCTGCAGTTGTGTTTTGGGAAGAAGTACAAAAGCAACACCAGCGCACCACTGTGGGCCCAGACGAGCTCCAGCCCTGGGTCTGATTACAGCATTCTGCTCAGGGTTAGCAAGGCTTTCCCTCCCTCCTCTTCTCTCTCTCTCTCTCACACACACAGAATTACACACATGCACAAACACCCCCTCCCCCCCAACACACACACACACACACACACACACACACACACACACACAAACACACACACGCACATGCACACGCACACACACACAGAGCCCAAGAGAGCATTTGATTAGTGGTAGCAACTCAATTCAAATCAGGAAGTGAGGTTAAAGAGGAACTAGACCGTTGCTACTGCTGCTACAAAAATGAGAAATGTCGCTCCCAAACAACAGGATTCTGATAAGGGTTGGCTGAGCCATGTGTACACACACACACACACACAAACACACACTAAGCAATACAATCTGTACACTCAGTCCAGTTGCGCAAATGTGCAAACACAAAAAAAAAACTAAAAAGCACAACAAAACAGTTTGCGGATAAAATAATTAGTGGTGTGCCGCGGGGGCGACTGCCCGGGTGGTTCAGGATGGAGGAGGAGCAGATTCAAGGTAGAGGATGATGGGGGGGGGGATTCTCACCGGCAGGTAGGGGGCCAGCGCTCCACACGACTCGGCCACCAGCAGTCTCCGCTCCGGATATTTGTGGTTGATCTGTAACAGACAGTGAAGCGGGAGGGGGGGGGTGAATGGAGAGACAAGAATCAAGACACCAACTGGATTATTGTTTTTTTGTGTTGGTATGATCGCATTACAGTTACTGAAATATGATGCTGAATATATTATTCTAATGTTGTAAATAAATACTGGCTTTGGCATCAGTGCATGTGAGCAGTCATGCCCATAAAACAAACATGAAATATAACTGTCAACAGAGATGGAAAGAAAGAGAGAGAGAGGAATAAGAATAAATAAGGATGAGAGTAACAGGGCAAGAAAAAAGTGTGTGAGAGAGTGATGGATTAGGTGAAAGACAGACAGAGAGACCAACAGAGACAATGTGACATTAAAAAGCCAAAATGAGTGAGAGAGACACAACATGACATTGGCCGTCCCCGCTGGGAAACCACAGTCCTGCATTCCCAGTCACTGCTCAGTCTATGGCCACAGTAGTTCTTCTCCTCTGGAACATCTCTCTCTCTCTCTTTCTCAGACACACACACACACACAAATACACACACACCCCACCTCCCCAATCACAGGTCTAGCACCAGCTCCTCTGTTTTGTATCTCTCGACCTCTCTCTCTCCCACCCTCTGTCTCACACACACACACACACACACACACACACACACACACACACACACACACACACACACACACACACTCTCCACTCCCCCATGTCTTATTCCATCAACCCTTCTCCCACGGTGCACTGCACCATAGCTGCTGTTTACTTGGCCTTTGTGGCTGAGCGGAGTCTAAACAGGTGTAAACATCTCATTAACGGGGAATGAGAGACGCCTTTCTGGGAAGGGAGGATTCAGGGGTCGCAGTTACGGTTAGCAGATTGCTTTAAATGACTCTCTGCATTCTGTGGACAAATGTTGACATATGTAATTATAGATGAATGAGTGCGTGTATAGAGTGTGTGTGTGAGAGTGTGTATGAGTGAGCGTCTGTTTCTCTGTGAGTGTGGCCATCCCAGAGCGGGTGTCGTTCCGACTACGTCTGTTGGTATGTATGGGTTAGGGAACTTGGTGTGCGTGTGTGTGTGTTTGATATTGCATACCTGTGTGTTTATGACTACATGTGCCTCTGAGACGAACCTGAGTGTGTGTCTACGTGCAAGTGTATGAGGCTGAGTCTGAATGAGTGTTAGTATGTATGTGTAATAAGCATATGTGTCTCTGTTTGTGAAAGAGTGTGTGTGTGTGTGTGTGTGTGTGCGAGTGTGTCTGACCTGTTCCCAGCACTGTGGCAGAAGTTCCGCCTCTACACGAGTAGGACCCACATGTCGAGCGAAAGCCACACACCCCGTCAGGATCATCTGCCTGTGAGCATACACACAAATACCCAAACACACACACACACACACACACACACACACACACACACACACACACACACAAGCACAGACACACATGTAACAGGTTACCACCACCAGACCACCAGACAGTGTGTGTATATGTGTGTGTGTGTGTGTGTGCGTGAAGGGGATGACGTCCGAACATGCAGTGGTCACCACATCATCCAACCCTGTGTTTTACTGCACAGTGCACACATTCATTTATAAAAGCGCCTTCATATGACGAGATGACAAGAATAAACTGGTGTCAATTTCAATTGTGCTCTCGTCTCAAGGGAACAGCACTGAACCCGTGACCTGGGTCTTGTGGAAACATTAATTTGATGGTGGAGTGCAGTTATTATGAGGATTACAGTAAAGAGCTTTATTTAGGGCAGGGGAAGGGAAAAAAGTTTCCACTGCAATCTGGTCAGATATTCTCTGGTTTCATGGACAAGGCTGCTATCTCTCCATCTTTACTTCTGTCTATCCATGTCTCTCTCTCTCTCTCTCTCTCTCTCAGAAAATATACACATACACACAAAAAAAAAAAAAAAATGGTTCAGATTGTGTCAAAATTACAAAGGCACAGGTCACTATCAGATCTCAATCACATCAGATCTCAATCATATAGAAAACATGTGTAATCATCATCGTCATCATCATCATCACCTTAAGAGTTATCACACAACAATTGTGTGCAGAGCTTAAGGTGCACACAAAAAAGAAACACACACACACACACACACACACACACACACACACACACACACACACAGTGTCACACTGTTACGGGTCATCAATGGCCCACATAGCTTGTGGCGCACACACACACACACACACACCTCTGTTCATCGTCGGGCCTCTTGATGAGGTTGAAGAGGATGTGCAGCAGTTGGTCTCTCTCCTTAGGCTCGGGGTGCAGGCAGGCCGTGCACAGGATGAGGGGGATCAGCTCCTAATACACAGGTGAGATCAGAGTCAATAACTATGTGCACGTGCACCAGCCCATACACACGCGCACACAAACACACACATACTCACTAACTTACTAAAACACACACACACACACACACACACACACACACAGCACCATCTATGTCCAAGCCCACACATACTTCCAATCTTTTCATGCACAACCCACTAAGCCCACTTAGACACACCCCAACAACAGCAGCAGCAGCAGTAGCAGCAACATCAACAACAACAACAACAACAACAACAGCAACACCAACAGCACAACACCAACAGCAAAGGAGAGCAAGGAGAAGAAAACAGCCACGAGTCTGAGAAGCAGGATGGGACACAGGGGAAGAAACTTTACTTGGACTTCATTTGAACACCGTGACACACGCAGACCTACTCATAGACCAAGCAATACCCACAATGCACTTGGATGGACCTGGCACTCCTCCCTCTTTCCCTCACTCTTACCCTCTCTCTCTCTCTGTTCAGCCCTTATCTTGAACCCTGAGGCTGCCTACATAACACAAGCATTGCATGAAAGGAAATGGCTTCCTTTCTTTATTTCTGTTTCTTTTCTTTTTTCTTTTGTTTTTTTTAAATGAAGAGTCCAAAACACCACCAGACAGTGCAACATGCCCTTGATCCTTGCCTCATGGCCAAACATCGGTCAGTCTCTCTTCTGATGACCCTCTAGTGCCCAAACAGAGCGGTCCACAGCCGCTGAAAAACACTGTCAAAGCGTAAGGGGATGAGGGAGGGGAGGCGTGGAACAGGAAAACACATCAGGTCTTATTTGCCCTCCGAGCCCTGAAGTCGTGTCCTCATGTTGCTCTGGCCCGCAGTCGGTTGGCCGGGGCTAAAAAAGCGCACCTTCAACAAATGCCAGTGGGCAGACCTCAACGCTGGGAATGAGGGAGAGGAAGAGGGGGAGGGGAGAGTGAGGGAGGGAGAGAGAGAGAGAGAGAGAGAGAGAGCATTTGTGTGTGTATGTATGAGAATGTGCATGACTGTGTGTTAGTGTGTGTATGAGAGACAAAAAGAGTGTGTGTGTGTGTGTGTGTGTGTGTGTGCAAGTCTGCTTGTGTGTGAGTGTGAGTGTGTGTGAGATGGAGAGAGAGAGAGCGAGAGAGAAAGAGAGAGAGAAAACAAGGTGCTGTTAAATAAACCTGTGGCCAAGCTGCCAGGAGGAAGACGCCACACTTGTTTGTTTGCTCCTTTTGTTCCCTTCACCTAAGCCTCTCAAAGGGGAGGGCAGGCAGGCGGCCAAACGCTTGGAACAGCAGCAATTCTTTTCTGTTTTCAGAACGCATGAGGGATGCAGATTTGTATACGCGCAGGAGAAAACAAACCACGACAACTGCCTATTTATACAACCTAATATAGTTATTTTCAATTACTGTATCAGTGAGAGAAAACATAGACTGATAGAGAGCCTAAGTGATTATGTGTGTGTGTGTGTGAGTGTGTGTGTGTGTGAGAGAGAGAGAGAGAGAGAGAGACAAAGAGAGAGAGAAAGATTGACGGAGTAAAAAGACAAGGACTAGATGAGTGAGTGAGTATGAGAGAAGGGTGTGTGTGTGTGTGTGTATGTGCGACTGTAAGTGTGTGTGTGCGTGAGTGAGTGTGAGCGTGACTGTGTGTGTGCGTGAGTGTGAGTCTGTGAATGAGAGCATCACTGTGAGTGTGTGAGTGAGAGAGAGAGAGAGAGACAAGAAGCAGTGCAAAAAAATCACCCCAGCATTTGGTTTGGCTGGTGCCCAGACTGAGGCCTGCCTCTTCACCCTGCTACCGTCTGAACTGGGAGCTAATGTACATCTCAACACCCACGGCGGCAGCAGCCAAATGAGATATGGGCCCACGCCACATGTGTGATTTATTTTTACGACCTTGTTTGTTTGTTTGCTTTCCATATCAAATACCTCCAGACAGCAGGGAAGGGTAAAAGAGGCTATAAATGAGCACTGTGATTCAGGAAAGTACAAACAGTCTGGAGAAAAGCAGTGAGCTGTGTCTTGCCTTCTTTAATGTAAACACAGTGAAATCCTCAGCCCCAACCTCAAAGGGGCCTTCTACTTCTGCCTTGCGCAACATCAACTGAAAATTTTTACACCTCTGGAGGGCTACCGTCAGACTGAATGATGACTATAATTTTTGGACAATCCACCCCAACACCACCAACCCCCCCCCCCCCACCCCCAGCCCCACCATCACCACTTATCCTCTCTAACCACACACTAGAACACAGGCTGTTGGAATTACAACTATAACAACCATCCATCATGGTCTCACTGACAAGTGGTTGATTCTCCGACTCCTTTACGCTGTGCTTCAGCAAACATCTCCCACTGCACTGTCCACTGAAGATGTGAGCTTAAACACCGTATGAGAGGCAATTATAGAACTTTGGCAGGTGTTTGACAAGCCCCGGTGGTACACAGCCAAGTACACAGTGTGACTGTTTATTGTTCTGTTCTTGCCCATTCAGCCCCCCCCCCCCCCAACACACGCACACACACACACACACACCCCCACACACAAAAACACACCAACACACACACACCCTCCAGCACCTCTCAACAGTGTCCTGTCGTTGGAGGTTAAGTGGTTTGTGTGTGCCAACAGCTTGTAAAGGGAGCCTCCACGGTGAAACAGTAGGAGCAAATACATGGGTGTGAGGAGTGGAGGAGGAAGAGGAGGGCAATGAGGTGAAGGTGGAGGTGGAGGTGGAGGTGGGGACTGCAGAGGCAGGTATGGGCCTAACAGTCTTGATTAACAGATAAAGCTCAAAGTCCACTGGCAGGAATGAGGAAACTGGGCTGCTCAATGCTCCGAGTTTGTTTTTGTTAAACGTTCTGGAGAGAGTCCAGGCTTCACAAAACTGTCAGTGGGCCCATAATAATACAGCTATGCAAATCAGCAAGGCCTGAGAGGGAGAGAGAGAGGGGAAAGGTGAAGAAAGAGAGAGAGAAAGAAAGAGACTGTGTGTGTGTGTATCTGTGTGTGTGTGAGAGAGAATATGTGTGTGTGTGTGTGTGTGGGTGGATGTGTGTGGGGGTGTGAGAGAGAGAGAGAGAGAGAGAGATCTTAATACCATATTAGTACATGCATCTGTTATTCATAATTCTTTTGTAATTGTAACTACTCTAAACACTGTCTTTGGCAACACTGTACTTAAACACTCATACTAATAAAACAGCCTTTGTGTCAGATGTCTTTGCGTGTCAGTTTCTAGGGGAGGCCAGGTGTGGCCAAACCACGGGAGCCAACTGCAGGCCTCTTGCTTTCTTTCAAATGGCCCGCCATGAACTAAAAAAAATTAAGTGTAATGTGACCCGTCGTTGTATTAATCTGATATTATCTGCATCACACATCATTGTCTCAGTACTGAGTGTACTGAGTACAGAGTGACATGTTTGTCAATAGTCTCATTCAACATTGAAGCATCATACAAAATGTTTTAGATGACCTGTGGGTTTTCTAATCTAAAACACAGTCGCTCTTTCACTTTAAATTTATATAACTGGCCCTTGGCAGCTTAGATTTTCAGTATGTGGCCTGCATATAGAAAAGTTTAGCCACCCATGGGTCAGGCTAATGAGGTCCCTAGGTGTGGTTGGGCTGAATACATAAAACAATCAAAATACATCAACAGATAAAACCTTTGAATACAGTACAACAATGAAGTATAAAAAGTGTTTGGTAAGACTTTCTATGAACCCCAAATTCTTCTCTATAAAGCATTATAAACACATTCATAAACATATCTTAAAGTAATCATTAATGTTAATATATTCTCATGACTGTACTTATAAGGCATTATAATGTTCTCTTAGAAGTCCTTACAACTCAGAGTGTCACAAAGCATTATTAAGCTTCAATTTGTTAATTGACCTTTTATATGTCCAGTTGCTGATTAATGAAGAGTTAGCGCTCAGTGCATGCTCTTAAGTAAAGTGAGATAAACACATAATTACTCATGAAAATCAATAAGACACCATTACAGACAATAAGTAAAGTAGTATGTTCTAGTATCAAAAGGCCAAAAAAGCTTAAAAGTTTTTGGGACACGTTATGAATGAAGTGAAAAAAAGTGACTTCCTGCAATGTTAGCTTAGGTCGTCTTGAACTGGAATTGACTTTAATTGAAGTATTTGAAATAAACGCTCACGAAAATAACCTTTCATGAAAAAATGAATGATGTTTCCAAAAACATTCACTACGATGCTAGTGTAAACAAGGCTTGGTCAACATGAAAACAGAAGACCATTGCTGAAGTCCAAGAAAAAGCTTTGGGATGAAACCTGTGTGTGTGTTTGTAAAATAATCACCTTTCACACCTTGAGGCCAACAACGACATGAGAGGGGCCAGATAATTGCCTAGTTCTCTCAAGAAACCCACCCATCAGGTAAACAAATTTTCATCTGAGCAAGAAGATGGAGTAAAACACTGTGTCAAAAATATCACATTAAAAACAAAGATTCTGAAAAAAAAGAAAAAAAACCTTTCAATACACAGTCCACTTCACAATGCATTGCACTGAAACTTTACTGAACCATCATCTTCAAAGACGACAGAACTAATAGCAATAACAAACCAACCACACCCTAACATACACACTCTAACACACACACACTCACTTGTGTTTTTAGTCTTATGAGAAATGAAGGACACAGGGGTTATTGTGGGCAAGTGTCAGCTGTGAGAACCACTGCTCTACTGAACGCTGCCTTCCAATAAAACCAGGAGGTACACAAACCGCACGCTACTCAGCATCATTAGTGGAGATTTACTGCAGGAAAAGGAAGCCCCAATGGTCTGCTTTCAACTGTTCCTGCAATGGCCGCACACAGAAACCTCAGCTGTTTTAATACACACACACACACATACACACACCCGTACACACACACACACACACACATAAACACTGCTGCTGAGGTGAAATGTATGAGTTTGCTTTTTTTTTACTTTAGCTGTCAGTTAAGCGATGGCAAAATCCAGAGCCAGCCAATGAGAAGCCAAGCAATGGGAGAGATGGGCGGGGACTGATGGCCATATACACAGACATGTATGGGTGATCAGGGGTGGTGGGGGAGTAACGCAGGCGAGGGCGAGAGGGAGGACGAAAGGAGGGATGCTGAAAACACGTGCCGATGCAATCCACTCACCTGACACAGGTGCACAACCATTCTCTGGAAGCAGAACGGCATGCATGAAAGCGAGAGAATGAGTGAAAAGAAACAGAAATAAAAAAAGAAAGAAAACAGGTCAAAAGTAAAGGACACAAAAGAAAAAGGTCAAGGACAAGAGAGAGGAGGAAGAGGAGGAGGAGGAGGAGGAGAAGAAAGGAGGAAAGGGGAAGGACAAATGAGCACTGGGCGTGAATTGAGAAATAATCAAAAAATAATCAACAGTCCGACCTGACAAACGCTGAAATCCAAACGAAAGACAAGACGAAGCAGCCACAGTGGACCATACAGCCATAATGATGTGGGCATGGGGGGTGGGGGTGGTCTGTGTGTATGTGTGGGGAATGTGTGCATGTTTATGAGGGTGGGGGGTGACAACAAGGGAACACAGGAGGGACAAACCTCGCGCTTTGCCAGTAGGACATTGGGCACGATGTGAGGAAGACAGCGCCCCAGCATCAACATCACACTCTCCTCGCTGTCTGCAATGCGTGACACCTGCAGGACATGTACACACACACACACACACACACACACACACACACACACACAGGGAGGCCTTTGTCAATCACTTAATAATTATCAGTAATTGAACTTTTACTTTTACATGCTTGTTGACTTTACACGTCACCCTATCCGAACAACAGAGCACTGAATGGCTCCCAACACAAACATTTCACATTTCCGTCGCCCATTCATCCTGCCCTTGCTTTCTGTGGTGATGACAGGGTTGTTGTAGATGTTCATATGAGTGTGTGTGTGTGTGTGTTTATATGTGTGCATGTGCATGTATGTGTGTAACCGAAGCCTCCACTTCACTCACCTCTGAGCCAAGGCGACTGTCAGCAGACATCCGGCAGAAAGACAAGAGCGCCTGGTGAAAGGCAGGAGACAGTTTCCTGTCGGGACGCGACACAAAAATGCATAAATAAACAAACAAACAAACAACACAAACAAATAAAACTTTACAAGCTTCTCTATCCCTCAAGTACACACAAACAACAAGCCTTTACAAGCCCCTCATGACCAGGGGTGATGTTACTGTATGTGCCACAGCTCTCAGCTATAAATTCTACATGAAGTCTTAAAGTGCTGACATTGCTGTGAGTGCAAAACGAGGTCAAAATACTTGAGCAAATCCACATTTTACTGTCACTAATTTCCCCTTTAGCCGGATATCAAAAGTGATGACACTCCGAATAAGCAGCTGGGTCAGCAGGTAGAGCAGAGCTGACTGAGGACCGCTAACTGCCCAGTGCAACTCTATCTGCTCAAGGTGCCATCCTGCCCCCTGGTGGACAATCTGTAAAACAATTTACTCTTCACCTGCTCTTTGGGCCACCTACTGGCAAAATTATGCTCTACAATTCTGTCACCCCCAAAACAAAGTAATTGTGTTCACAATGAGTGTATCATTTAGATTATCACTGCTTTATCAATATTTATTTCCTTAATGAAAATTTCTTGAAACAAACTGATATAATGCATTTATTGAAACAAACTGTTAGAAAAATGCCTCCTTCCATATATGTAGGTTTTGTCTAGTGGCTGATTGGAAAACACAATGGAACCACAAAGTGGCAATCTGTACATCAGGTTGCATTAACAGCATTGAGGTATGTGTAGATTTGTATGAGTGAGAGAGCGGGTGGGAGAGCATCACCTGTTGGGCTGGTCGAATTTTACGGGCTCTGCGCCGTCACTCTGCTGGCCTTTTAACTTGCCGTGGCGTGGAGTGAGGGTGGCCGGCGCGGGGCCTGCGGGGTTAGCGCCTGAGTCTTTCCCTTCCTCCCGATCAGTCACGCCCCGGATGTCCAGGTACTGCCCGTTGTCCAGCGACGCTCTGTCCTCCGCTGACGAATCCGACCGGGGCTGGCCCGTCTCCGTGGCAACGGACAGTGGGGTTGAAACATTCTTCTTCAGCTCCTGGATCTCGCTGTAAATAAAAGAATGTTCTAGTCATCACCCTTTGATGTCTACCTGAGAGGCAGAATGGGACAAATGTTGGACAATGTTGTCAGCAATGTTGGACAAAGATAAAAGGAATTAATAAAAAAAAGAAAAAAGTCTGAATGAGATATAGAGAATAAAAGGAGCTCTTGGTTGGAAGAGAGTAGGCAACTCTGAAGCTGATAGAATTAAGGAAAGGTCAGGCAGTGAGCACTTGTCGTTGGAAGTCTTTGTTGTGCGTGTGTGTGTCAGTGTTTGAGTCTCTGTATGTGTGTCTGTGGCTGTGTGTGTCTCTGAGTGTGCATCTTTATGTGTATGTGTGTGTGTGTGTGTGTGTGGTTGGCTGACCAAGGTGGCTCTTATTAGTGCCAACTCTGATTAGAGGCTCTTGTTGTGAGTGATTAGGCCAGACCTTGACCAAAATGGCCAGTGCAATGCACACTGCTGAAGGGCTTTTTTGTCTCATGAACACACACACACACGCACACACACAAACCCATTCTCACTTGGGAATAATCCTGTTGCCTAAAAAGCCTCCTCCTGTGTGAAAACCCTGAATGATTGTTACATGTATATTTTACGTGCATTTATATACTATATTTTGTATCAAATGTATACTGTTTACATTTTTAAGACACTTGAAGAACATAAAGAACTGCACTTTCCTGTGGTAAGGACTCTGTTGATCCTTCATGCGTCATTACCAAGCCTGTCTGTGTGGGTGTGTGAGGGTAAAGACTCGTACCTCTGCAGTTTCTTAATCTGCTCGGCGAGGCTCTGTTTCTCATTGTTTAAAAGGCTGATCTGGTACTCCAACTCTTCAACTACCTCCGTTTGCTGGGGAGAAAGAAAAAAAGAAAGAAAGAAAGAAAGAAAGAGAACAAGCGGGCAATCAGCTACATTTGGTGTATAAAACAAAGGTACACCGAACAGTTAATAAACAGGCTAGTGGCCACAAATATTCTGGTCTAGAGACAGAATCTACAAAATCTCTCTAGGGAAAAGACACACTTAGTATCCTTCTAAGGAAGTTTTCGCATTCTCACATCCCGTCACAACCCTCTCCAGATCAATTGAAGATGTATTTGTTGTTGTATAACCAGCATTTATGACTGCGGTTATATTGAAGAAAAGGTACTTATAAGCCTGTAAACTCACTCATTCTTCACCATGTCAGTCGCCATGTCATTCATATTTAACAGGAGCTGTCTGCCAACCAGACTTATACTGTCTCACCTGGATGGTCTCAGGTTTCTGCAAGAGCTGCTGGGAGATGCAGTCCCCATCCAGTTCCGTCCCTACCGCAACATCCACCGTCTCCTTGAGAGATGGCAAGCTGTTGCCACAATTACGATACAGCTGTAGAAGATCGGGTGGCTTTGGAATGTTTAGGCCCACATCATCCCATAGCTCAAAATCCTAATCCAAAAGACAAGGATATCAGCAGTTAGAGTCCTAATCCAAAATACAAGGATATCAGCACAACACCAAAGGCTGTATCATAAAGGCCGGTATCATTCAAAGTAATGATTGTAATTAATCAATATGCTTTACCTGGTCATCATTTTCATCAGAGAATGTTATGGATGATAACTTATATTCATTTTTCAATAAATACTCATTCACTAAAAAATTTAAGGCTCTTTTTTCTAGAGGGCGGATAGGTTCCTGGGGAGGAAAAAACAAACAGAAAGTTTAATCTTTACCATTAAACACAACATTTATAGAATATTACAATAGTAGCAATCATATATCATTATTATTTATAAGAATCATAAACACAAATGCATGCCACATCAGACAAACTAGCAGACCTGAATTTCAGGGCTGGACTTGAAGTTTTTTCGCTCCTGAGATGGAACTTCACATTCTAGAGGAAAGCAGGAGATAGATAGGTAGATAGATAGATAGATAGATAGATAGATTGGGGAGAGGGAGAGAGAGAGAGAGAGAGAGAGTTAATATCTTCCTCTTCTATAGTACAGAGGAAGGGACTCCTGTGTCAGAGGAGCACCTGAAGTAGAATAGAGTGATGGAGAGAGATAGAGGAAAGAGTGAAAGAGAAAAGGAGAGAGAAGACAGCATAATAAAGTACGCCACCTGCAGCCTGAGTCAAGTTGGCGCGCAGAGCCTGAATGGTCTCCTTGGCTTTCCGTAGTTCAAACTCCAGAACTGGACAGGGAGAGGGTGGGGGGGGTCGGTCACACACACACACACACACACACCCACGCAAGCACGCACACACAGGCATGCACACACACTCACACACACACACAATCACACGCAAGCAAGCACACACGCACACAGGCATCCGACCGAAGAAAAGGGACAAAGAAACAAAAGAAGGAAAGACAAAAATAACAAGGATGGCCATGATGAACTCAAACTTAAAAATCAACAAGTATTCTGAAGAAGCTGGAGCAGAGAGAGAGAGAGAGAGAGAGAGAATAAATAAATAAATAAACAAATAAACAAACATGCATGCAAACCATGGACACATGCAGCAGAGGTAGCTCGGAAAGCTGGCTAGGGCCAATCAATGCTCAGCTTTGCACTCCACACAAAGCTAGCTGTCTGACCAGGGATTTTACAGTTTACATGAAAAAGATAGCAAGAACACATCTTTTCCAGGCTATGGAAAATTACTAAAAAAAGGGAAAAAAAAACAAACAAAAAAAAACAATCATAACACAAAGAGCCAATTCTCAGGCACAATTTGAGAAGTTTGTCATATACTTTAGATGCCCATTTTGATTTGTCTACAGTTGTAACACTGAAGGCCAACAATGAAACTGTCAGTGCTTTTTGAAAGCCTGTTGATTACAAATGACCTTAACCACCGAGGGTTTGCAATACAGGCTCATTAGTTTGCTTGTTAAAAGATTAGCCGACTCCTGACAACCTTACAACAACACTTGATTTAGTCAGTTAAAACAGTCTGTTTTGAATTAAGGCGAAATACAGCCTAAGGACTGTCAATTCATCTGTGGCAGTTGCACATTGACAACTGACTGTCTTACTACTGAACAAGAAGAGTAAGAGGCAGCAACCCTGCTAGCTCTTTAAAGCATGTTTGGTTTAGAAAAAACAAAAAAAAAACACATATTACAGAAGCATGGATAGCTGAGAACATATTGCATAATGTGCGCAAGTGACCTTTGACCTCTGAGAAATATAGAGTAGCACTGAATACAATCAGTCTCTCAGTACGCTCATTCTCCAGTCCAAGGCTCCAAACCCAGGTTATGGTAAAGACTGCATCTATGCATCTGTGGAGAGGACTGGATGGCTCCCATCCACACCCAAAAACACACCAGGTCAAGTCAGCAAGATAGGGATATGGATTTTCCAACCTGAGAGGTCGTCTAAAAGGGTGGCTGGGGAAGTCTTGCGGGTTTGTCAAGAGTCAAAAGGTCAGGAGTGCACACGATGCAAGCTGAACAAATGGCACAACTTAAGAACAAGCAAGAGTTTGTTAAAAGAAAAAAAAAGAAGAAAGGGAGGAGGGGTATATGCTAGCCTGGATGGGTGTGTGGTCCAGTGGTTTGGCACAAGCAACACTGGGTTTGATAAACATCAGAAAGCCAGAAAACCCGGAGTCAGACAACGAGCCAAAAGCCAAAAGCTTGAGTGGGAACTGTAGGAGTCACGCTCACGCTAACACTGACGGCTCCCTCTGCTGCACAGTTCCTGGAGTAGCCTGCTTACTTACTTACCCTTCTGGGCCTGCCTGCCGCTAACGCCCTCAACGTACAATACACACCCACACATCTCACTCTTTACTTTTGTGAATTTCAATTTGAGAAATATCTTCAACTGTAAACACTGTGAACAGCTTCAATAGTTGAATAACTGAATAAATAATGTATTCCACCCCCACCCCCCGGAGATTCTTGAACACACATAAGAGAAGATGATCATATCCACATAGGCAGTGCAAAATATCACTTTCATGCAAAATGTCATTTATACTGTGATCAGCGCTGATTGTTGGCTAGTTGTAATAAATGGTCAGAAATAGCATAAGGACAGTATCTAATTACTAACCACATGCCCCGCCTGAAACCTGATCCTTTTATTTGGTTAAGATAAGCGTGCTATAGCTAAAAGATAATGCCTTGAATCACAGGCCTGGCAATAGCTTCAGAAAGCAGTTACAGAGGTTAGAGGAACAGAGGGTGTGCGCCCATCGTGTGATTTTGAAGCTTGTGAGCTAAACTGGCAGGCTGCAAAAGTTGTTGCTTTCACTGCTGCTGGCCAAGAGTAAACCTCTAATGCACTGACATCCAGTCACATGACACAAAGCTGCTGCCGCTGTCTCTGTGGGGCTGCACAGAGCTGCGAAGGCTCCCGACAAGAAGCAGCCCTCTGTTCTGTGACAGAATGCACTCGCTTGGCATGTCTGCAACATTTTCGGCATCAATTAGTGCCTTTTCCTCGGGGGCGGAAACAAGACATTTAAAAATGGAATCTGACAACGAGACAGGGTCGGGCGTATTTCTTTCAGGTCCCTGGGCAAATTCCACATTGCATTACATTCATTCAGCTAAAAAGTCACTTTAATCTTTAATGCCTACTGGGTGTTTTTATCATTCCTAAAAGACCCTGCAGTGACCCTGAAGCATCTTATATCCTGCAATACCCGTTGGGGATGAGAAACAGCAAGTGATGCTTCTAGAACTACAAGTTCAGGGATCTTCATGAGGAATTAATTTGTTATTGTGGTACACTGAATTGGCAAGTAGCTACTGTGGCTTGGAAGATTGATGATTTGCATCTCTGCAGGGCTCTTGAGAAAGTCGAATTGCATTTTGGCGTTTGCGATCTTTTGGCAACAGAGATCTGGTCTTGACTGTTTCCCCCATCAATGACCACTAATCGTTTGCAGATGATCAACCCTTGTTAACCTAATACCTGTCACAGCCTTAACTCAACAAGTAAATATCAACAAGAAATATTCATGTACACTTCTAACAATACCTTTTTGGAAAATGGAAACTTTTCCTAAGAAAAAGCTAAGTGGCAGCTTAGAAGAACCTTCCGAAATGGTTAAATGGGTAAAATGCAAAGTGATGCCATGGCCTTTCTGATGCCCTAGTCAAGGTGCCCCCTCCCTGCAACGGCGCCTGCTTTCAGCCCTTGCAGTGCCCCTGCTGTTTGTGGCAGAGGGGTCTGCTTACCTGCCACCCTCTCGTCTGACTCCCGGTTGCCGTCGTCTGAATAGCGGGCAAAGTCCAGTGAGTCCAAGGTGCTGATGCTCCCAGCGCGATCTAGAAACAGGGAAGGGAACATTTCAGTGCTAGTATGTTTTTTCCTAGGAAGCACCGAACACACACACAAACACACACACACACTCTTTCTCTCTCGCAAACACAGTCACATAGATGTACATCTGCATAAAAAAATACACACCAACACATGCAAATTCAATCATGCAAACACACACACAAAATGCTCAACAATCCCCTCATTAAAATGTCCAGAGAGCCTCACAGAAGACACTTCATGAGTTGATGCCAGGCTGGGTTAGGTGGAAGGGGGGTGGGTATTTTGGGGCCGTCTGATAAAGGAGGGGCTGTTGCTGATCTAGTGTTTGCTGCAGGTCCATCAGTTTGTCACCTCGCGGGGCTGAGGTCTAGTGGCAGAGCCGGAGACACACAGCGACAACCCATCTGTCTCTTCCGCAGGGTGCTTGTTGTGTGTGTGTTCGTCCTCTGTGTCAGGAGCTGAGCACAGGGCTTACTCATTCAAGCAAACAAGTGGGTGACATCAAAAACTCTTGAAGGCCTAGCAGCACATTAAGAGGTAGTCACGACACTTTTGCTAGATTAGTCCATGTCATTCTCTCTACTCTGGTTTATTAATGACAAAATAATCACACTAGGCTGTGGTCTTTCTTAAGTACAGCATTATTTGACAATGCCCTTATTCCAAAAAAAGCTTTGAGCTCACATTTTTGGGTGGCTAGTATGACTAGTAAGAAAAAGCGCATACAGATAGCCTAGGCCTAGTCAGTTAATGTAGCTGTGTTCCACTACCCCCATCCCCGTTTTTCTGCTCAGAGGGCAACAAAAGAGGCCAGAGATTCCTGTGTAATGAATATGGATCACATGTTGAGGGTTGAGCTGAGGCTCACACAAAGCTCCCTCACTCTCCCGCTCCCCACCGCCCCTTCTGCCTGAGCAGGTCCAACCCAGGCCAGGCCATTCCAGCCCATCCTAACCCTACACAAACCCTAACTGTGCGTTCACACTGTGCGTTTTTTTTTTTTTATTCTCGCTGCTAGAATATCTTTGTTCACTCATGTCGCACGAAACGCTCATTAGGTTTCCACTGACTTTTCATTAACAGCCAAAACTAATTAGCTAATTTGCTGTTTGTAACTTCTTTTAGTCAACCAAATTTTGTTGCTTTTGTAACTTTAATGGCTTTAGTCGGTCTAGTCCATACAAAGCGAATTACTAACCGATTTTACAGCTTTAGTATCTCTTAGTGTGAATGCACAATAAAAGTAAAGCTGGCTGTGTCACTGCAGCCGCCAGGTGGGCCAGGACTGTGGCGCGTTGACCGCCGTTGCCGCCTCTAAACGATCAGCCAGTCCCAGAAACGTGATCCCTCTTGTCTCCATGACAACGGGACAGGCCTGCCCCATCAGTGTCATGTGACAGTGCCACCTCTCTGCCAATGGGGCGAAGGTGGGGGGGTTGGGGCTAGATTAGTGTTAGGGTGGTAGGTGAGGGGGTTGCAGGTGGTACGCAGGTGTGACTGCATTTGATGCGAGGCGGGCAGGGTGTTGGTCTTCCACTCTGGATCTCAGGGGGAAGGCTGGCTGATTTGGTGTCCCACTGTCACTCCTTTTGGCCTTTCTTTGTGCTGGGTGTGAGCTGAATAGTAATACCTTTCTGAGTGGCTTGGTAGTCAGTGGGGCACAGGCCCAGCTGAATAGACTTCTTGTCAAACAGGTTGATAGGAAGACTGAGGCACTTTTAACACCCATTTGGACTTTTTACCTCCTAGCCTACTTTCTTTTGACAGGGTTTCTCGTGGCAGATCTGCTGCAACAACAACACCCCATCCAGCATATGAAAGCACAGATAGCCCAGATCATGATTTGGCCAGCATCCAAACTGAACAGGTCTGTTGTGCCCATATTGTGAAACTATGAGGATGGAGAATTTGTGTCACAATATGGGTGTTAGGCTAGAAGCTAATGGATTACTGCATGTGCGTAAGGCTACATGGATTGCTGTAAAAACATGATTCAAGTCCAAGTTCTAACTTTGCCTTACAGTAATGATAACAACAAGTATAGCTGGGTTGGCACCCTGTTCCTTGAATAAACCTGAAGAGCTATGTTGTACTATTTTGTGAAGGTTTTTAATAGGGCTTTAAAGCTTTGATAAGAACATTATGATAACATGCTTATAAAGCCTGACATGTCAAAATAAAAAGCCGCTTGAGACTGCTGTGGCCTCCGGCACAGTTTAGGCTGCTTGGCTGGGGAGGTATTTCAATGGCTGGCCCAAGTTAAAGCATTTCAGGAATCTGTGGAGGATGTTTCAAGAAGCTCTGACAGTGGTGTGACTAAACACTACGAGATCACACACACACACACACACACATACACACACACACAAACACACACACACAGACAGACACGCACACACACACACATTCAAACTGAGTAAGTGTCTTCCACCTCGGAGCCACAATGCAGAGGGAATTGGGGCCTAATTATACCGCACTAGAATCATCCTGAGAAATTACTTTTCGTGTTCGTGTTCCACCACACACCCAGCACCCAGGAGAACAGTCTGTGTTATAAAGCATTGTGAATACAAGCAACAGCAGAGGTCAATACTGACTTGTCACTCTTTGAGGTACCGTCCCTGACTGACCAAATCAATTATATCTTAACTCAGCAGTGCAAACGCTTCTCCCTCCAAGGTTAACAGCATAACATGCTGCATTATCCAACATGGACACAACTCCAATCTAGCCTGCTGTGCTCAACGCAGCATACTGTATCTGCCAGACAATGACTGAAGTAATCCAGGAGACATTAGGTAGAGTCAGAAGAGTGGGAGGCTATAAAACTGCTCCATGACTGTCCAAACAAAGTGCTGATGCACTGTATTGTGGTGCAGCATGCCGAGCTACATGTGCCCCTTTTAGAAAGTGTCACCTTTGCACCTTCTGTGTAGCAGCTGTCACTCTACAAGTCTTTACCCAAACAGAAGGCCAGCTTTGCCATGCTCGTCATCAAAACATTTCCTCAGTAGAGAGAAAATGCTATTGAATATGGGGAGACGTTGAGTGAGATTTTCCAACATCCTGTTTAAAGGTCAACACAATAGGCTGGAGGAGCTCTGGAACCATCTGCTAGCCAATGAAATTCCTGCCAGGCAGAACCCTGTTCTCCCTGTTTTCACGAAAAACCACACAGGAGCCAGGAGTACTCCAGTGGCAAAATGTGTGCGTTCAGCCTCTCTCTCCCTCCCTGTTCATCTTCCTTTCAATCTTTCTGTCTGTGCACTATATTTCCTTCTGCCTCACTTATTTTCTCATCTCAGTCTCCCAATGTAAGAGATGTACCGATGCTCATGACTATTCAGCAATACGCTATACAATTGGTTCTAAAGAGTATGAGGATGCACCTGGTGCCCTCCTCAACACACTTCACAGGCACAAACAATTAGGCACGTAGATGAGGACAGATGGATGAGAGGGGCCATCTGCCGCTGGAACCACCTGTCACAGATGCATACAGCAACTGAATCCTTGAGCCTTGAGCCCTTAAAAAACAAACTGACATGAATCAATTGATGATTGATGAAATGATTATGCCAGCTACAGCTTTATGCAGCTTTTTCATTGGAAACTTTCTGTTTCAATTTGATTTGATAGACGCTTTGCATTCACTTGCATCATATTTAATACAGTAGGTATACAAGCTAGAGCGTATATCATAGGTTATAGCACAGTCGGCCCAGCACTAGCTGGTTTGCTTTAGAGGATAACTGAACAACAGGAGGACAACATGGTATCTCTGAAAGAGACTGCTACCTGGAGTGAAAGTCTGCTAAGTAGCCTTAGGCTAAACAGTGCACATGATAATGTCCATTAAGAGATAAAAAGAGATATGTCCAAGAGTGGATATTCTGCTTGCAATGGAGTGTCATAATTAGTGTCCTTTAAAGGTCACGTGATCATGGCTACCTCATCCTCAAAGCTGGATTGTAAAAGACATCATCTGATCTGATGTACTCCTTAGACATGCATTTACCTGTGCTGACCTGTCAGTCCGGCTCTATCCTCAGTGCAGCTCCAGACTGTGCCAACTGACTAGATTTGACAAACAAATACATGAATCCTACTGCAGAACACTGCTTGAGGTAGGCTAATCATGTCATTTGAGTTGGTCAGTAAGAAGTGAGAACAGAGGATTATATGCCTGCTGCGCTATTCTGTTAGTCTGTAAGCCACCTACAGTGAGTCATTGAGCTATGACAATAGACAGACACAGACACACACAGACACACACACACACAGACTTTCATGACTCAGTAAGTACAACCAGCCTGTTCAAAAGTTATGCACCTGGTTATCCACTGAGAAAATCCTTCAACAAAAGTACATCTGTCTTTCATAGAACAATATCCTTCAACAATGATACATCATGGTCAAGAAAACACATCAATACAAAGTAACAAGGGCAACACTAAAACATAGTGGCAGCGCAAAGTGCACCACCAATAAAAGATGCATCAATCAGTCAGTCAACGACCCCGTAAATCATTCAAATGTTGGAGAGTTGCACTGCACACAAACAATGCCCAGAAATTACTTCAAGCCCATGCAATACCAGGGCTAAAACCTGGTGAGAGAAAAATCAAACTAGTTCCCATGCTAATAAAGGCCAGAAGTCTACAATAGGAAAACAAACAGCTGGAAAGATGATTAGCTAGGTCGCTAAGGAAAGCGACACGAAGAATGACAGAGAAGGAGTCAGTCATGATTGTTTCCCAAACAGTGCAAACGGTTGTCGAAGAGGGCAATCTAGAATTTAGAGTCTAGACACTACATACCGAGTACATGAACAGCATCACTTTTTCTTCTTTTCCTATCCTGCACCTGTGCAGCTGGGATCAGTGATCATCATCGAAGGTTATTCAACACAATTCACGTACATGTCAGTGTCTCTAGTCTAACGTTAGTGTGTTGCATTTGATTGTTTTAAATTAGATTCTCTTTAGGAATCAAAAGCTAACGTTAAGCTATTCAGGTGACATATAATTAGCTAGCCGGGTCATGGCTAGCTAACGGCTACCGCTTACATTGTTACATGCTAGCGATAGCAGGCTAGCATTCCATTTTGACTGGTTACAATGTTGCATGGGACTAATAAATGTGTTTAGTAGCTGGTGCTAGCTAGATAGCAGTATTGATAGCAATACTGCATTTGAATGTGATTAGCTGTCATTTACGATCGACTTACTGAGCGCTCCTACTGGACCAAGTCCTTGCTCTTTGCAAGCGGGTGGAGTTCCGCTTTGCCTTTCAAAGTTGCCTGGATTCGAGAAATAATCCCGCAACCGAGGAAGCTCTCTGCCTGCCTCGAGCAGTTCTGTGTGTAATTCAAGGGCCGTGAGGATGTATTGATCCCGGAGTAGCTGGGCAGCGATCACATCCACAGGAACCCGTGTGTCTGCGTTGCCTGCAATGGCAGCGGTCGCTGCAGTCGAGACTGAAATGCCTTCCACACTGGGACTGGTTCGGGTGCTAGATAATAATAATACCGCTGGCTCACTGTCCGCTTGCGGAGAGAATGGGTTAGTGCTCTGGCCTTGTGGTCCATCACTTGGGCTGCGTTCGATGTCAGCACCACCCGGTCTCCGCTCCGTTTCCTCCTCAGAATCACTGAGATTAAACGGGTTGACGCTACCCGTCGCCATTTTTCCACAACACGAATTCACCCACCTAGCTAGCTGTATCCCCTATGGTCTCCCTGAACGGACGACCAGCTAACTAGCTAAGCGTTTCCTGATCAATTGAACACCGAGAACGCGAGAGTTTGCTTGCCTTGATTGACCAAATGTCATTTCAGTACCGCCTCCCTGTAGGAATTGCAGTGCTGGATTGGATGGGAAGTGTCAGATCGAGCATACTGGGCAGGGCAGGTTTGACAGCTGGAACCTGTGTCTACCAACACGGTCCTTTCCCCATGGTAATTATTAATCCTACCGGTATTCACCAGTCTCACTAAACAGGTATTTCCGTCTGTCCACTGGCTTTGTTTCATAAGGCAGCCCTATCCAAATCAATAATCATTCACAATTCATCTAGTTCAGTGTATCTGTCTTGCCTCAATTTCAGTGTGAATTGTCATCTGCTGGCAGCTTCGTGATGAATAAAACATTACTGTAACCAGACTCTAATGTGAAGCTATCCTCTAAAACTACAGAACCCAAAATGCCATGCTAACCAAGTGCAAAGGTCAGTAAATAAGGAAGTAAGGAAGTCGGGTTGAACAGCATTTCTTATTTTAAGCTGACTAGAGAGACGGCTGCCAAGTAGTTTCTCATTTAATTAGCCGTCTCTCAAACAGATTAACCCGTTCCTTTATCCTCGTGTAGAAGATGTTTGGTAACTACCGACTGATTTTAGGGTAACGTTAACGATGTTTAGCTTCGCTATCGCAATTCCTGAGAACTTCTTCAGCTGATTCCCATTCATTCAAGTGACTGTTTTGTTAAACGTTTTCACGCTGGAATGTAAAAATCGGGATTTGGTTGAGGTAAGGGCTATTTCGTTCCGTCTCTGAAATCAGTAAGATCATGCTTCAATAGTTATGACTTTGTTACAAGTAACATGAATACTTACTCGCAAATGCTGTCCCTCATCTCATTAGCTGTCACAGTTTGCCCATCTTCTTTAAGCATGTCACATTTTACTCATTGTTGTTGTGTATGATAAGATGTTTTGCAACATCCCTTATTCAAATGTTCATGATGTATTCTGATGAAAGATCTATTTGTGTTCATTTTCAGCACCAAAAGGCTTTTATATCCAGCCATGAAGGTGGTGACTTTCTTTATTGTGGGACTATTGGTCCACGTAGTGTTTTTTATTTCGATTTTTGACATCTACTTCACTTCCCCCTTGGTGCATGGAATGACCCCACAGCATGTCCCCTTGCCCCCTCCAGCCAAACGACTTGTCCTATTTGTGGCAGATGGCCTAAGAGCAGACAGCTTTTACAAGCCTGATGTCAATGGGACCATCAGGGCACCTTTCTTAAGGTACTCAGCTCTTGCCTAATCTTTTGGTCAAGCGAGGTAGTCTGTGCAAATGCTGCTCTTTTCAGCCATATGGATGATCTTGCAGTATATGTGCTGCACAGTGCAGTCTTATGTAAATGGTTTTCTGAAGTGATGATATAGACTTTGCTAATAGTCTACTGTTACTGGTATTGACCATGGTGTTTTCCCCTGTGGCAGGAACGTAATAGAGGAAAAAGGTACTTGGGGGATCTCACACACGCACGTGCCAACTGAGTCCCGCCCTGGCCATGTCGCTCTGATTGCGGGCTTTTATGAGGATGTCAGTGCTGTTGCTAAAGGTATCAGAGACACCATAAGTTTGTATGTGTGCATGATCTCAACCAAGGCAGATAAATATATGTGTTCTGCATTATTTTCACCATCACTTAACAGGTTGGAAGGAGAACCCAGTGGAATTTGATTCAGTGTTTAATGAGAGTAAACACACCTGGTGTTGGGGTAGCCCTGATATTTTACCAATGTTTGCTAAAGGTAGAGTAAATTAACATTTGTGAATTAAATATAGTATAGTCTGCAGCAGAATAGAGATCATGTGCTCACTGGGTCTGTGTGTGCCACACCACATGTAGGTGCTAGTGGGGATCATGTTTACACTCATATGTATCCTGCCGTGAGTGAAGACTTTGCCTCGGATGATGCCTCTAAACTGGACACATGGGTCTTTGATGAAGTAAAGGTAGTTGTGAACAATGGTCCTATTATTTTTCTATTCTTTAACACCCAAGTCATAAATCCATGGGAGCTTGAATTAATGATCAGTGTCTGTGTGTTTGCCAGTGTGTGCATTATGTGCAAACATAACATTAAGAACAAATAAATGTGAAACCCTTGTCTTTTTGTTATAAAATAGGCTTTCTTTAGTTCAGCAAAAGGAAATGAAAGCTTACTGTACAAACTGCATGAGGAGAAGAATGTCTTCTTCCTTCACCTGCTGGGGATTGACACAAATGGCCATGCCCACAGGCCTATGTCAAAGTGAGTTCAATTTGTTGTTGTTTGTCTGATTTGTTTTTCCTCGGGTTGTTCTGTGGCACATTGAGTTCTGGGGTCTGTTCCAAGGTGGTTAAAGGAGCTATATGTAAGATAACTTCCTCTTGTGTTTCACCCTGGCATTGCAGCCTTGATCAAAAGCTTCCTGTGGGTTACCATGGCTTAGGTTAAACATAGGCTATTAAATATTCATAAGGCTATTCATAGGCTATTCATAAATTAAATTAATAAATTATGTATTGGCCTTTGATAGCTTAAGGTTTTCAGTAAGTAAACAGGAAAGTTTGGCCATCCCTGATCTGACAAGTTCTCGAGAGATTATTGCATGATTTTGGAAGTAGAGGGGCATAAACTGTCTTCGGATGATCTAATAACCCCTTTTAATCATTTTGGGAATAAACATTTTGCACATTTTATCTACATGGTCTGCATCTGCGTCTTATCCTCTGCAGACTTCTCCTAAGCATAAACCCCACAATATCTCACAGCTCAACTTGCAATTTATTCATGTTTACACAATATGTTTTAGACCTATATTGCAATTATCCAGGCAGCCTTCGCTGTTCAGAACAGCCAAATGAGCATGTAGGCTAAACCAAAATTTACCAGTATCTCTGACAATACTAGAGCGTGAAATCCTCATTCTCTTAAATTAACCAAGCCAAAAGAACCATCTTCTTGGAATACCCCCCAGGTGTACCACTTTCTCTATTAGCCAGTTTTATTACTTAACCACCTACTCTGAATACACCCCTGTTTAGAAACAATTCTGTGTTTCCAATTGTTTTTGCCACCACTTGTGCGTGGAACTATTAAGTATGAATTATGGAGAAAGAAAGAAAACAAATGTATCATTTGTTTCCCTTTTAACAATCAAGAGAATACTTGGAGAACATTAAGCTGGTCGATACTGGGGTGTCTGAAATTGTATCACTAGTGGAGGACTTCTTTGGAAACGACGGGCAGACTGCCTTTGTATTCACATCTGACCATGGCATGACCAACTGGGGTAAGATATTAGTAGTGGCCTCGGCCATGTAAAAACTTTTGTCTTACCACGCTGGTTAGTAAGTTGGAATGTTAGCAGGTTGAAAATTAAATGATACAGAATTTTAAAAGCCGCAAATAAAAAAGGCTTTTATTTTCAGTGCAGTTTACCATACTATGTTAGATATTAGCTGAATCCTATTGATCCCTCTAGACCCTAAGCCCTGAAACATCAGAGACTTAACTGGAAGAGCTAAGGGTTAGAGAGAGCATTGGGATTTGACCATTGTTATGTCATGATTTGCTATGGATTGTGGGAAACGTATAAATGTATTAAATGTAGGCTGGTTGTGTTGTGTGGATGGCTTCACTCAGGGTCCCATGGAGCAGGCCACGCATCTGAGACGCTCACTCCTCTAGTGGCGTGGGGAGCTGGAATACAGGCAGCACAGAAGGACTCCACTCACACCTACGAAGACCAGTACCAGCAGGGTGTGTTAGCTGAGCAGGCTGTTCATGTAGAGCAGGTGGTAGAGGTGCAGTTTGGCAACCGAAGGGTTGCAGGTTCGAGCCCTACTCTGCCTGACCCCATCGAAGTGTCCTTGAGCAAGATACTGAACCCCAAATTGCTCCTGGTGGCAGGTTGGCACCTTGCATGGCAGCCTCTGTCACTGGTGTGTGAATGCATGTGTGTGAATGGGTGAATGTGAGGCATACTCTATAAAGCACTTTGCTTTGAGTACTCGTAGGAGTAGAAAAGCACTATATAAATGCAGTCCATTTAGAGCATTAGCATATAGCCTGAACCTGGGATTCTGGATTCACTCTGCAAATCAGTCCAGTGTGAAGCCCATCACACAACATTACCAACTTCATATGAGGATAGTTAGACAGTGCAATGCATTCAGCTAAACCAGTGATGCTGTCAGCATGTAACCATATGGCAGTATGTTTTACTGTCTCAAATACAGTAAGGTTATCTGCACTGCAATTCTATAAGATATCGTAACGATTTAATGCATCAGTTTAATTTGCTTTTTTATTTGCTTTTTTAAAACTATGTTCTTTCACCAAGTTAAACTGTTTTCATGCTGGTTTCACCCCTGGAAATGGGCAGTGAATGAGTTGTCTCCGAGCCCACTCTTAATCTCGACTGAGGTGCAGCCTGGGTTTACCCAGGACAATAGAGAATAAAAGAGGTTGAACCTGAATTAGTTGAAAGACTTGTTAGTTTGTTTTTCAGTTGTCTTCTTTATAATATGGCTGGCATTAATGATGCTGATTCATTGTTTTTTTTATTTTAATTTTTTTACACTGATATTAATTCCTTTATTTCATGCCAGAATGGAAGCTTGACACAATAAGAAGAGTTGATGTCAATCAGGTAGGGGCAGTTTTAACTTATGACTGTCTTTCCCTGATGTACCATCATGCAAAGCTACACAAACACAACAATGATGTGAAATATTTGTTGTTTCCTTTGAATGAACATTTGGTATGCTATTTTTACAGGCAGACATAGCTCCTTTAATGTCATCTCTTATCGGTGTCCCTATCCCACTGAATTCTGTTGTAAGTGTCGCCTTTTTCTATTTGAAATGTAAAAACTCAATCTGTGAAATGTTGACGTTACATAATTGGCAATATTATCCATACCATATTGCAGGGTATATTGCCATTAGACTTTCTCAATAACAGCCAGCACTTCAAAGCAGAGAGCATGTATGCAAATTCCATCCAGATACTGGAACAGTATAAGGTAGAGTATATGAGACTGTGCATTCAGAGAAAAGAATATAATAATGACATGTACTTCACTGAAGTGTCAAACCCTGTAACATGAATTCACTTATTTACATTTACTTTCATTTCCAGGTCAAGATGGCACAGAAAAAAGAAACCACATTGTCCTTTCTTTTCACCCCATACCTGTAAGCATGATTTATTAAAGTGATTGCCTTGAGTATTGCCAACTATAGCCGTGTTATTCAAGCTCATCGAAGAAGAATGAGAGAATTTGGTACAACATAGACTGAATATCGAACTCACGACTAATGCTAATTCTAACTGAATGGGGTCATAAGCTCAATTTCAGTTTCTGTTCCCAAAGCCCCATTCAGTTAGCGTATGTGAAGGTTTGCTATTCGGGCTGTGTTGTACCAAATTGTCTTGTTCCTCTTTCTACCAACAGCACTTGATGAGCACAAACAGGGCTATGATTGGAAGTATTCTGGACTGGATCGCTTTAAAAGGCCTGAAAACCTTCATATCTTAAATGTTCAAATTGTCATTATAACCTGTGGATCCTCAGACTATTTGCATACAGTAATTTCCTGAATATAAGCCTGCATAAACCTCAGGTCAGTTTTTTATGGCAAATAAAAAAAACAAAAAAAAACAAAACAAAAAACAATGTATTAACCTCAGCCATGTATTAACCTCAGTGTGCTCACTAGAATCAGATCATCATGTCATCATGCCAAGACAGAATAGAATGATGAAAAGAAACACATTCCCATGAATAGTCCTCGCCCATGTGTTACTCTTGGTTAATAATCAGGAAATTACAGTAACCCCTGGCTTGTGCAAGATAGTCAGTGATCATTTCAGGTTGTGTGTGTGTGTGTGGGCAAGTCACATCTATAACGCCAACAACATGCCATGGTGTGGTATAATGTGAATGATTACTTGAAATTTGAGCATTCACTCTTCGTTGTAGAACTTACATGAAAAAATTTTCACATAATCATTCACATCAATACAGTTAGCATGACATTTTGTTGGTGTTATGGACATGGCTGGAACTGTGCATATCTAATTTGTAGTTACTGTATATTATGTACTTCCTTGTTTGGTTTCTACATACATTTGTGTTTGTTAGACCTCGTTGAATCTACTCTGCTTTTACTTCCAGGTTTTTAACCGAGTCAAATCAGCAAGACTTTTTGCGACATGCCAAATCACTGATTCACAGAGGACTGCATGATGAAGCGGTAGGTCCAGGGAGGAGTGGAGTCTTCCTATTATTCCTTTTTTAAGGAATACTAATCATCTAGCTTTAGGAAACAAAAAAAAAAAAAAAACTAAGTCACATTGATGAGTTGACCTTCTCAAAGGTGTGTTAAAAATGTTCTGCTGGGGAAAACCAAGAGAGTTCCCCGTTTACTTTCCTGGTAAATACCACTGTGGTTATGGTCTGTGACTAGGCTCACTGTGGTTTTAGACAGCTCTGTCTCTATTGCTCGCTTTCTGTCTTTTTTTGTTTCTCTTTCTCTATATTTCAATCTCTCTCCCTCCCCTCCCTCCACACAGATACTGGTGTGTATGCAGATGATCACTCAGGCTATGGAGGGGTTGTCCTACTACCACACATATGACCGCTTCTTCCTGGGCTGTAGCGTGGTCCTGGGATTTGTGGGATGGACCTCATACGTGGTTCTGGTCATCCTGAAAACTCATGCCAGCCTACGCCAACCCCCTGGTAACAGAGAACTGGTGAGCTTACACACACACGCACACACACACACACATATGCACGCATACGCACACACACTCACACACAAGCATGCATAGTCAGACTGTAAGAACTATATGCAACACTAAAGGGCAGCATTGAGTATTTCACACAGGAACATGCCATAGTAACACTGAGATTGGTCAGACTCCTCAAACTCAAATGCTCTCATGAATAAATTTTGGTTTCAATACTAGGCTATACTTCTCTTGGCCTCTGGGGAAAACAAAAAACAAAAATGCCACTAACTCCCACATGCCCAAGAGTTCTGTCTTTTGACAGATTTTGTACTTTGTCTGTCAATTGAAATAGGGTCTTCAGCATTCAGATGTATCTAGATGTAAGGTCCAAGCTCTTGACTGAGTCCCTGAGAAACTCACAAGTGTTAACAAGTGTTAACTGATGCACCACATGAGAGAGGCCACAAATGTGGTTATTGTCACTTCCCTTCAACCATACAACTGAAAATACAAATGCTACTCTTGATATTGACATTATTGAGATGACTGTTGGGATGACTTATAATAACTGAGATGCAGCCATTCTTATTACTTCTATTACTTGAGAAAGGAAGTTGAGTGAGTAATTTTACCAGTGTTCTGTCTTTACTCCAGTAAGTATACTTCTACTTGAGTGTGGAAAGTGTATCCTTTCCCCCTCTCTGACTCTGCATGGATACATGTGAGCAGCATGTTAGCAGACCCCTAATTCTTGTATGTCTCTTTTTTTTTTCCTTGACCTTTTTTCCTTGTTTTTACTTTTTCTTGTTTGTGTGTATGTTTCTGAAGATGTCCGATCGCAGCCTTGGGCGAGTGTTTATTTGCATGGGCCTGGTCATTACGATCTTCCTACTGGTCCAAGCCAGTCCGTGGACCTACTTCATATACTGCCTACTTCCAGTGCCTGTGTGGTATTCTGTCCTCAAAGAGTGAGTAAAGGTTACAACACATGACTGCACATGGACATGTAACTAACTGCAATGCGCTATGTGTTGATAGATGATGTGTTATGTCCATTTAATGGTTAATATCAGTCATAGGTCACCTTTCCTTGAGGTTTTGCTAATACACACCTCTTGCTTGCTTGCCTTGGTAGTTATGCTACCTTGCACCTCAAGGGTGGGCAGCCTTAAGTTCAGGCCAGGGGTTTCACAAAACACAATGTTGCACTTGGATGCTGACCCCGAATGTCATCCTGCATGTGTGTTTGTGTTTGTGTGGCTGTGTTTGTGTGTGTGTGTGTGCATGTGTGCATGCATGTGTGTGTACACATGTACATAATGAAAGAGTTTTTTCCTCTTTCTTTCTTTTCTTTTTTAGGATTGGAATTCTCTTAGACCTGATACGGTCAGCCCCTTCCCTGCCTTTGTCCAAGTGTTTTGCATATTTTGTGCTGGTTACATTTGGGATTGAATTATTGGTGAGCTTAAGTTGATGTAACTTTAAAGTTTACAGTCAAAAATAGCCTGTTTGAATTTAGTGATTATAACTGAACCATAGTAAGTCTTTTGGCATTCAGCCTGAAGAGTTTGCTGTTAAAATTTAGAGGTCAAAAACAGCTTGAAAGTTTGTGTTGTTCTTTGTGCAGGTGTTGAGCTTTTTCTACCGAGCCATGCTGAGCTTTGGGCTGCTAGTGCTGTCCCTCTGGCCTCTCTTCTCTGGCCTCTTTGTCAAAGCAAAGGTAAGGATCTTACACAAAGATGACTGGCTTTGTCAGGCCTGCAGGGCCTACTCTACATGAGACATTGCTCTACGTTGACCACAACAGGACTGGCACAAAAAAACGTTGACCAAAACTGGACTGCATGGACTGGCACAAAAAAAAAAAAAAATGTCCCCAGAATTTTTTTTTAATCTAAGAAGCCACAACCACACTGTCTAATAGATCCTTTCATCAGTAAAAACCATGCCTGAACCATCTATTTCATTCCCAAACTACTCTTCTGTTTAGTATATCACATCAAATAGCCATATGAACTATTGAGAATTTGGAATGTTAAAATGGAACGGCAACCTTGTGGGAACACCTATGACTCTAATAGTCAAACTCTCTTGGCGCGGTCTATGCAGTCTTGGTCTTGGCAGTACCCTTAAATATGCATAGGTTTTGAATTTAGTAGTAGTGGAGTGAGTAGTAGTCATGGCCTCACACTCTTCCTTGCATTTCCTCCCATGCCAGTGAGTTTTGTTGAAGCTATTCCGTTATAGATAGCATCAGTGACACCTGCCGTGACTTCTGCATTTACTTGTCGACTTAAACTTGTCAACATTTATTTTAACATGGCTCTGTGGAGGGACAGGTGGTCATTTTTATTGGATCAGCCTAGTGTGTCAAAGTAGAAAACGGGCCACTTGCCAATTGATATTAATAAATGTCTCAATTACCCCCCAAGAGACTTCAGTTTATTAGTCTAATGCTCCATATGACCAGAAGATCAGTCAAGCCCTGCAGCCTACAGCACTACACAAGAGTGTGTTTAGTATTCCACACACACATTACATTATCTGACACTAAGCAGCACTATCTTGAGACTTGCGTAAACTACATGTGTGTGTTTCTCCTCTGTCACTGTGTGTGTGTGTGTGTGTGTGTGTGTGTGTGTGTGTGTGTGTGTGTGTGTGTGTGTGTGTGTGTGTGTGTGTGTGTGTGTGTGTGTGTGTGTGTGTGTTTCTTTTCCTCCCCAGACAAGATCTCTGACTTGGGTCCTCAGCTGTCTGTGTCTGGCAGTGTTTCCTCTGATGCCTGTGGTGGGGCGAGAGTCAAATGTCCATCTTGTGTACGTTTTTTTTTTCCCCCATATACTCCACATTCAAGTCTGCAGCAATTAATCAAGTGATGAAAGGATTCAATTATTGTACCGCACACCACACCAATACAGTATCGTCACACATCACACAATTTGTGTCTGTTCTCAAATGCTTGTGAACTTTGAACATTCAGTATATCAGACATCTTCAGCAATGTGGTTTTATATATATATATATATATATATATATATATATATATATATATATATATATATATATATATATATATCATATGGCTGCTTAAAGTGATAAACATAGTGGGAAGTAGTTTGGAAACAAAATAGAACATTCAGGCATTGTTGTTTCTTTTATCATTGAGACTGTCTACAGGAAATTAGGTGTAAATACTGCACATCATGTCTGCAATGCATACAAATACAGTGTTCAGTAAAAGTACTGTTCAGCATGAAATCTATCAATTTCTATCTTTTTAACATTTTCTGCGTTGTCACCTGTCAAACCAAAGTAGCCCCAGGTGACTTTGTTTGGCTGTGGCTAGCGGCACACCTGTGCTCATATGTTCATTTTGTGTGTTTATTTCAGAACGTGCGCTGCGGCTCTCACACTCTTCAACACCATTTCCTATTTAGTTTCAACGAGGAGGCTCTCACCTCTGCCTCGCAAAGATAAACAGCTGTTCGTCTGTCAGGTTGGGCTGTGAATATAGCTGTGCATAGTACTGTGAAAGGCATTGCTTGGTTTGATGAGGTTTTGAAGATTTGTTCTGTTTGCATTTTGTTGCTCTTCTCTTTCCCCTGCAATGCACAAAGTCTTCTATCCCAAAACTCATACTTGCCAGAGTATTCTGATACTGAAAGTATGTGTACAACACTTGTCTTTAATTATAACGTGTACAGACAATGGTTCAATGGTGCTGTTGCACTATTTAACAATATGTTGATTGATTGACAACAGTACACAATACATCTGAGCTGCTCTGAAACTGATGAGGGTGTGTGTGTGTGTGTGTGTGTGTGTTTGTTTGTGTTTGTGTGTGTGTGTGGTCTTGTGGTTACAGATGGTTCATGTGGCTCTGTGTGCTTACGTCCTGACCAGCACACATTCCAGTCTGCAGCTGAAACAGGGTCTGCCTCTCTTCAATCAGCTGGTTAGCTGGACTACGCTGGGTGAGAGCTTTCACGCTAGCTTGCCATGCCAGGCCTTGCGTTATGCTTTTAGTTTCTTACCACTGTCAGTGTGAGACTCGAATATAATTCTCAAATATCACTAGTAGCTTTTTGTGAGTGAGTGTGATTGTGAGAGTATGAGAGTGAGTGTGTGTGTGAGAGAGAGTGAGAGTAAGAGTGTGAGAGAGTAATGTCTGTAATATAGGCCTTATGAAGTATCAGTTAAAATATGGCTGTTTTAGTTTTTTGTAATAGTCAACTTTGTCATGGTTCTCTTTTTTTTTTTTTTTTTTTTTTGTGGTAGTGTTTGCCTCCCACCCCTTTTGTTTGGGTGCAGAGCTGCTCTTTGATGCATGTAACCAAAGCAGCAAAGCCATCCTTTGCTCTCACTCCCTGCAACCCTCTTGTCTCATTTTCTCACCTCTTGTCTCAGTGGCCTCGTTCTTTCTGCCCTTGTTGAGCTCCACGCGGCTCTTCCACCGGCTCATGAGCATCCTGATGGCCCTGGTGTCCACCTATCTGCTCCTCAGCACTGGGTAAAGCCCCCCCCCCCCCCAAAAAAAAAATGTCTTAGCATCATTTACATTTATGCACTTAGCAGGTGCTTTTATCGAAAGTTAAATGCAACGAGAGGATGACGACGGAGACTTTAAAGTAATATTCTGACACATTTCAACCCTTTTCAGCCATGTTGTTCAAGGTTACCGATCTTGATACCAATCTATGTTGTTTGGGAAAAAGAACAAGAAAATTGAATCTAACATCATAGACCGATTAGCAAAATGGCAGCTAATGTTATCTGACAAGGGCAAGGACACTCAGTGTTAGTTTAATTTTCCTTGCCTCCGTCAGTTAACATTAGTTGGCCATTTGGTCCACATTATACCTAATTTTCTTGTTCTTTTCCCTACTGACAACTCTTCCTTGATGTCAACAACAGGACTATAGGTTGAAATATGCCTGAACAGTTACGTTCCTCCTTGTTATGGTCAAAAGTGTTTAAAGTGCAACATTTATTTGAATGCCTAACTTGGCTTATAAAACCACCACAACAGTAATATCAGCAATTTGTGCTATCAGTAATAAGATCAATTGATAGACAGTGTGGATAAATAGAGGAAGTTAGGGAAGTGAATGTATACATATGACAGCAATTGAGCAATATGAGCAATTACTATGTAGTATTGTGTTTCCCTTTTCTCCACACATCCATAGTCACCTGATGTAACATGTTATTTTAGAGAATGAGCACCAGCTTATGAAGAGTGTCCCATATTGCTCAGTGTTCTTACCGCAATTTCCTGATTACACATTACATTATCTGACACTAAGCAGCACTATCTTGAGACTTGCGTAAATGTGGTTGGGAATGTGGTTAATATATTGATTTTGCTAAATTTCTTCATATCAGGGTAATACATGGGAGTTGGGGTTGGGGGCTTACTCTCTGGTGATGGTGACGCAGGTGGTAGAGGTGCCGTACGGCAGCCAGAAGGTTGCAGGTCTGAGCCCCACTCTGCCTGACCCCATCGAAGTGTCCTTGAGCAAGATACTGAACCCCAAATTGCTCCCGGTGGCAGGTTTGCACCTTGCATGGCAGCCTCTGCCACTGGTGTGTGAATGCATGTTTGTGAATGGGTGAATGTGAGACATACACTATAAAGCGCTTTGAGTACTCGTAGGAATAGAAAAGCACTATATAAATGCAGTCCATTTACTTTTTACTCTCTCCATACTGCACTTTTTTATTACACTATTGCACTTACTACTGCAAATTTCCTACTTTGGAACAGGGAACATTGCTTTTCATTGTGCTGTAGCTTGAATGTTTATCCTCCTTAATGTTTGGCAACCAACCATCACTGTGGTTGCACACATCACATTTGGACTTTGCAACAGATACTTGACTGAGCCATTGACTCTTGGCTGCTAAAACCTCAAAATACAGTTTCACAGAATAAAGGAGGCTGCTCACCTCCTGTTGACCATAGCAACCATCAAACCACTGTGGCCTACATAAAGCCTGTTTTTTTGCAGCTGTGAAAACATAATATAGATGCCTTAATGAAGTTAGAGAATGGGGAAGGCATAGTGTGGCAGTTTGAGATTCACTAATATGTATTATCTAGCCTTAATCACTGTGGACAGGTCTTTTTCATCATCACAGCCTTTTTTGGAACAGGGAACATTGCTTTTCATTGTGCTGTAGCTTGAATGTTTATCCTCTTTGTAAGTTGCTTTGGATAAAAGCATCTGCTTTTGTAAATGTAAATGGGGGGTATACATTGGAATTAAGTTATTTTCTTCTTTGTATTTTCTCATGAAATCATGGTCTGATTCTGATTCTATAAGTAATATTTAGAAAACTGTAGTTAATATCTGACAGTTTTTATTGAAATTACTGATCTGTGCTGTTTAAGGTGTATAACCTTTATATGTGTTTCCTGTACAGATACGAAGCTCTATTTCCACCAGTGCTGTCGTGGATAATGTTTGTGTGGATTAATATTGAACAAGAAGCCCTGAGCACAGGAGCTGTGACCAAGACGCAGGTAGGCAGCCTTGTTAAATAGTTTGCAGTGGTTGCACCATGTTGTCTTGTGGACTTGCCACCTTGCATCACTGTGTGTTTTGGAGAAGGAAGCAGTGTGTGTGTGTGTGTGTGTGTGTGTGTGTGTGTGTGTGTTGGGGAGGGGGTGTTAAGGGTGTGTTAGTTTGGGCTTATGTGTGTGTGTGTGTGTGTGTGTGTGTGTGTGTGTGTTTTAGCAAGTGTAAGTGTGTACACGTGTGTATATGTGTGGACTGCATTGTCCATTTTGTGTGTATAAACCACATGCAACTTGACAACTCGTTAAGCAGGAATGTTTTTGTTGCAGCTCTTCAGAATAGACTTCTCAGAAAACATTGATATCACCAAGATTAGGCAACTGAAACTGGACGATATCAGGAGATCCTACTTTTTTGTATCCTTCAGTTTCCTGTATACCTTTTATGAAAATGAGGTTTGGGGGTTTAATGTTTGGCAACCATCACTGTCGCACACGTTACGTTTGCACTTTGCAACAGATACTTGACTGAGCCATTGACACTTGGCTGCTAAAACCTCAAAATACATTTTACATTACAATACATTAATTTAAGGCTGCTCACCTCCTGTTGATCATAATAACCATCAAACCACAGTGGGCTACATAAAGCCTGTTTTTTGCAGCTGTAAAAACATAATATAGATGCCTTAATGAGCTTAGAGAATGGGGAAGGCGTAGTGTGGCAGTTTGAGATTCACTAATATGTATTATCTAGCCTTAATCACTGTGGACAGGTCTTTTTCATCATCACAGCCTTCTTTGGAACAGGGAACATTGCCTCGATAAACAGGTATAAAATATTGTGTTTTCTTTTGTGTTGTGTGTTGTAATGTTCTCATTCTTGTGTGTGTGTGCGCGTGTGTGCATGTATGTGGCAGAGAGTCTCTTCCTCCTAACGATGCATTCTTCCTTCTTTATAGTTTTGACCCAGCCTCTGTATACTGCTTTCTCACTGTCTTCAACCCTTTTGTCATGGGAGGCCTCATGATGTGGAAGGTAACACCACTGAACTTCCTCTCTGGAGAGCACTGAGTCATAACACACACACACGCACACACAGATGCGCTCGCACACACACACACACACACACAGACACTCGGGCACACTCGGGCAGTGATGCATGCATCCACCTAGTAAAACTTTGGTCTGACTGGAAACTTGTCTTCCTGTCTTGATCACAGCACTTCTCGCTCAATCAATCTCTTACTGGCCAACAAGTAGATATGCACATAAATGCAAATGTACAAACTGTGTGTGTGTGTGTGTGTGTGTGTGTGTGTGTGTGTAAGTGCACGTGTGCACGTGCACATGCATACTCTGTTTTAATCGATTTGACACACTGGTAGCTAAGATGGTTTAGCTCTGCATATAGGCCAAAAGTCATGACGTGAGTGGTTATGGGCTATCAGCAAACTTCATTACTGTGATAATAAAAAAAACAACTGTGACAATATAAGTAATAACACATTAAGTGTTACATAAGTTAGCTCAATTTGTGGCAAAAAATGAGCGTTACTTTTTTGAGTGTTTTCTTATTTGAGGCAAAAAGTGAGAGTCGTCCAACCCGAAATGTTTACTTGCTTTGTTTTCTGTGAGAAAACTAAACAAAGTCAACAGTGAGTGCTGAAATACCACTGTAACAGAAGCATGGTAGTGATGGATGTATCCATGATTGTGTGACAGAATTATAGTCATAGTTGTATCATCATGTTATTTCTTCTTTAGGTATTAATTCCATTTGTGATCGTGATGTGTACATTTGAAACCATCCAGGTCTCTACTCAGCTTTCCTCTAGAAGGTAAATGTGTATTTTCAGTCTAATCAAATTTGTTTAGTAGCAGAATTGTTTTGTGTTGTCTATAGTTCAAGACTTGTTTTGCAATTGCAGCTTGTTCTTACTTGTGCTTGTCATCTCAGACTTGATGGCTTTGGTGAGTTTAAATCTCAAACCAGTTAAATTATGCCACATGAAATTCAACCACCTCCAAAAGTTGCATTGATTAATGTGGGTTTTTTGTTACAGCACTTTTTTTTCTTGGTGAAAGATTATGGAAGCTGGCTTGACATTGGCACCAGGTAGAATTTCTCTTATCAGATACATACCCGTAGCTCTATTGAGAGCATGTGTGTACTTTTGTGTGAGTTTAAAACTTACATGTTGTTTAGTAAGCTGCATCCTATGCAAACTATTTGTCATAAATGTAATTGCTGATATGGAACAGCCGTGCGATGAAATGATAACATTGATTCTCTTTTTTTGTGTGTGCCCCTAGTATCAGCCACTACGTGATTGTGATGTCCATGACCATTTTCCTGATGCTTCTAAGCATCATGACGCACATCCTAACGTCAAAGAGAGTGTCGGTTGGAAAAAAGATGAAGGTGCACTTCAGATAAGTTTATTAGCTTGTGGCATGCTGTCTACCAGAGTTTACCAGCATATCCTGCCAGTGGGTTTCTGCTTGGCACTAACACTGTGTTGTACAAAGATAGCCAGCTAACAGAGGCACACACACACATAAATGAACCGCATGAACTGTGGGAAAACCTGTACTAGACTGAGTTGACACCACCGAGGGACATCACTCAGAGATATCAGCCATGTAAATTTCCAAAGGGAAAGTTCATACTAGTCCTGTGTGCAGTGTCTGGGTAGATGAGTTCTATTCATCTAGCCATAGCCTTTGAAAGCCTTTTAATTAGTTGCATTATTTTGTAGAGGGAAAAGCAGCATTGATATTTCTGTATTTCGTAATTGCTGTATTGATTACATGACTATGTATTATGGTGAACTGAGGGATTTGTTGAGAAATTATTTTGCTGTGTACTGTGGAATGTGATGCATTAAACGTTGAAAATGTCTTATACAGTTACTGCTGTTAGTTTTATAGGACTTTGCCTACAGGATGAGGGTAAAAATGGTTGTTATTAGATGGCTGCCCAGAAGGACTGTTAAAGCCTTATTTATAATCATTTTAGCTTGTTGTATTGGGGACCCTAATATGTGTAATCACTGGATTGAATTGTACTCAAGTGATGGGACCTGTTAGCCTTTTATGGCTTGTGACTTGACTGTTGTAATGTTTGACTATGAGAGCTGCACATAAAGTCCAGAAGTGAAAACAACAGAACAACAACTGTCTACAAGACCATATATTTTTGTGGAGTTGTGGTTTCCTCAAATAGCGACTATTAACATCTAGTGAACAAGGGAATACATGTATACTTTAATATTAATATAATAGTATTATATAATGTTATTAATAAGTCCCTCTGCACATTTGCTGCCCATTTAGCTTTTGATGCGATCTTTAAGAGCTTTCTTGTGCAACTTGTATCCTCCTAGTGTCTAACTCTTCTTCAGAATACTTATTACAAAATGCTGGGGTGTGCTGTACATGCATAACGGAGACGCTGCACGACAAAAGTCAGTAGCCGACATCCCAAGTCTCCAGGACGCTCCGGAAGTGTCCGGTATTTAGATAGTGACTCCCGGACACCCGCGAATGATATAGAAATCTCCAGTAGGTCGCATGATCACGCAAATTTCACTTGGGAGAAGCAAGTGGAAGGCAGCGCGAGTGAGTGACAGTGAGACTGGGGGCGTGGGAAACAGTGTGTCCGCATCAGTTCCGTCTAGTATTTGTTACAGACGTAGGCTATACCTTAATTCATTTACGCGTCAGTGCGTATAACTGTATCGATAGACGTCTTTGGAGTTTGCCCTGGTTACAGACACGTTGCGACACGATCACGATCATTCGCACATATTATGCAGGTGTGACTTTTGTTGAGCTTCACGTTGCTTTTGTCAGACTACTTCAAAGTGTATTCTGTTCTGAAGTTCTGGCAAAATGACATGGCCTCTGCCCAATGACTGGAGTTGCAAAAAGAATAGGTAAAACGCAAACATATTTGGTCAGGTTGCGTCCGGTGTTGAAATAAATGTTCACGGGGATGTCACATATATACTCTTCCCAACCACTGACGCTGCGCAAAGGAACGTGGGCGTTTTTTTTCTGGGTGAGTGCAGTGAGCGACATTCAGTCAGCCGTTGGTTCCAACGACATGAACCTGACAACGACAGTTATTCCTTTCAACGTAACCTCTAATGGGTATGTATGTTCTTGTAGATGCTAATATCAACTATAGGCTAAATCTGATGAAAGCCATCAAAAATATCTTACCTTATTGTATCGCCTAACTGTTGCAACTTAATGTTAAAGCGGCTGACGAAATGCTAGATCAAGGGAAAGAAGGAAGTTGAGTGGTGCTGCCTTAATGTTTCATGTTATTTTATTTTTTATTTTATTTATGGTATTATTGTATTTAAATGTATTAATGGGTTATTTTCACAGTTTACTTTCTTTGACTTGCATTTTCCACTCACAAAAGTAGCTTAAGCTATTTTAGATCGTTAGTTAATTCATATCTAATCAGTCTTTTCTCTCTGAAATATATTGTGCACAAAGCTGTGGCGTTAAATGAAAAAAATATTCTGATGAGAGACTTTCTCCAGTATAAAGTGTCCTTATTCAATTTTGTCCTTAGGGTTAAACCATTGTCAAGCTCGCCCATCAGGATATCCCTGATCTGCATCTACATGCTAATTTTTGTGATGGGCGCATTGGGGGTTGCCGTCATGATCAAAGTGCTCAAATCCAATTTGCGCTCCATGACCACCGTCTCAGTCCTCAACCTTATCATGGCCCATATAATATTTCTGCCCACCATCCCATTTCGCATCGACTACTATGTTAGAGACAGTTGGGACTTGCCAGGTTGGGTGTGCCGACTGGTCAGTAGCTCGATCCACATACACATGTACCTGTCCTTCGTCATCTACGTGGTAATGCTCATCTTGCGCTTCTACATTTTCTACAAACACACTGAGAGTCCGGAGTTCCACAGGAAGCTTCACTCCTTTGGGGCAAGTGCGGCTGTTTGGGCAGTTGTCTTCATAGTTGGACCGCCTGTGATATTACGCATGTATGGAGACAACACTAAAGAGAGAACTTGCTTTAATTTTGGATCTCGGATGGAGGAAACAAGTGTGCGTGTCATTAATTATATAATCAGCAGCGTTTTCATCACTGTGCCTATTGTACTGTGCGCAGTCCAGGCTCATATTTTGTTGACAATTACTAGGCATTACGGTGCCAGTTCAACTCAGCAACAGGAGTTTTGGGCACAGATGAAGAGCCTCAATTTTGTCCTTATCATGCTTGTGTGTTTTGTGCCTTACCATATCTTCCGCATGCACTACGTATCTCACATAGCACAAAGCAACATAGAGTCTCAAAATGAGATTTTCCTGGCCATTACTGGTCTGAGCTGTATCGACTTGCTGATGTTGGGGCGTAGTGTTTTTTGTCGTTCATGTGGGAGGACAAGCTCATTTTTTTAAAACAAAAATTTAAGGTTGAATGTGAAGCCAGTGTATGCACGTGATTTTGAGACCCATCACACGAATGTCAACTGTAAGTTTGCACCGCCTGTACCAACTCCAGTTTCAAGAGTTGTCAGTTTGTTTATCAGATGACCAGGGACAGAGACAAGTAGGTAAGGTCATAAAGTCGTTAACTAGATGTTTTTTTTTTTGTTTGTTTTTTTTTAAGCTGTGAATGATGTTATTTTTTCAAAACCATTAATTAACCATTATTAATATATATTAATAAAAGGAGGAGGATGTTGAGGAGTCACTGTGCCCTTGAAAATATAGGCCTACACACTAAGTTGTAATGTTAAAATTAATCTATAGGCTGAGATAAAAAGCACATCTTGTGCATTTGCTGCATCCTCTATGCCTTGGAATGAAGTACCACGTTGCAGTGCATAACATGTTTTCAGTGGCTTTTAGTAGCCTGTGTTTATGGCATCAGGTGGCTTCATTAGCACAATGCTTTGTGCTAGATGGTAATGCCTCCAAATCTATGTTGCCTCCTCAGCCTATCCATTTGAAGCCTTTATTTGTTTTCCAACGGCTTTAGCTAGCGGGCATAATGCTCGTTAATGTCACAAATTATGGGAATCACAGACCAACTTGTGAACATCATCGTGGCCATAGAAGGTTTCACACAGACAGGCACAAGACTGAGAAACCTGGCCCTTGTGGTCCCAGGCCGTTGACAGGTGTGTGCATTTGTCCTGTACATTGCTGATTCAGTGTTTTGTATTAACATTCATATTCATCACACGTCTTAGCCGTCACTTTGTCACTGTACAACTGATGATGTGAGGAAGCACTATGCACCAGCCTAAGAATCATTTGAAATAAAGAAGTCACATGTCTCGGTCTCGGAGATTAACTTTTATTTACAATAACAGAAGTCATTTTCAGAAGTTTCCGCAAAAGACTGACTGGCCTTTAATGGAAACAGCAATGGACCAATATACAGAAATAATGACTACAGAGTGAAAAAAAGACATGTTCTGCATGGACATTAGAATGAAAAATGTTCACTCTTATTGTTGAGGAGTTTATACCCAAAAACATAAGCAGGAAGTTGGTTATGTGTAAAATGGCTTATTATTTTTTATATATATAAAGACATACTTTTAAAACAAATATTAATTCGGTTTCATTTACATAGAATTATGCCAGCCCCTCTCCAAAGGACATCTAAACTCAGAAACTTACACAGAAACAATATTCACTTTCAGATAAATGGCAAAGGAAACTTGCTGAAAATGAAATAGAACACAGAAACAGTTAAAAAAAAAAAAAAAAAAAAAAAAGTTTGGGTTCCATATACAGTATGGCCCAACATGAACTCCAAAAAGTTTCAAGCATGGCACCAAAGTTGGAAGAGCGCTAAAAATGAAGTACCACAGCAAGGCGTCATTTGAAGTAACATACCCATTAAATGTAAAGAAGCAAAGCAGCACAAACGAGGAAAAAAAAGAAGTTTGGCTTGTGAGTTCAAATCATGAGGTTGGGGTTAAAAGTAAGAGCAGAATTGCTTGTTTATTCGAAGTGCGACATGTTTTTTTTTGTTTTTTCCCACTCTATTTTCTGTTGTCTCTATTACTTCTCCTTTCCATAGCTGAAGCTTTTCGCTGTGATTGTTGGCTGTCTGAGGTGACTCTTGTCTTGGAGCTCTCAAGATAAATAGATGTACAAGCTCAGTAGATGAATTCTCCAGGCACCTCCTGGAGGGCTGAGAAGGGTTCCTCGAACTTGAAGCGCTTGGAGATGGCCTTCTGGTCAGGTGTGAGTGTCTCCTTGTCCGATGTCTGACGGCACTGGCCCAGGGTGTATGCTGCCATGACAAAGAGCTCCTCGGTGACCTCCTCTGGGTCGTCCGGGTCGGACTCTGTGCAGCTGGAGCTAGAGACGGTGCTCCCAGGGCTGGCGGGCTCCAGGACGCTCTCGCCCCCTGTAGGGTTCTCAGAGGGGTTGACCACCTCCTTCAGTGCCTCTGGTAGAGGCTGGAGCCATGGGTGACGCAGACAATCCTCTGCTGTAGCGCGCTCTCTGAACACATGCAAGAAGATGAGAAACATTAAGAGGACGTGTGCTCTATGGGTCGGTTTACTGCCTTGACCTGGTCTAAAAACAATCTCCATTGAGGAAAGCTTCTTAGTCATATTTCATTCACCTTTTATTTGATTCTGATTTTTTTTTATTGTTATTATTTTAAAATGTACAGAGTAAATATTCTAATCCAAAAAAAAAAAAAAAAAACACTCACTCTGGGTCTTTGCGGAGGAGGGACTTGATGAAGTGGATGGCTGCCTTGTCCAGGCACTCTAGCTCTTCCTCAGCATAGTTGACGTTGATCTGGGAGATGTTGAGGAAGGTCTCCTGCTTGTCGTTCCCCAGGAATGGGGAGATGCCTGTGAGCATCACATAGGCTAGGACGCCAATACTCCTACAACAAAGCAGACACAAGTTTAACACAAAGCCTTGCTTCTGACCTCAAATGCTGACTGGTTATATAAAACCACTTATTAATTGGTCATGTGGAAAATGCAACAGGTGGTCTGATGACAAGCTCAACAAAGAAGAATAATAGATGAATGTAAAGTTACCACATGTCTGTTGCTGTGCTGATTGGTTCATAATTCAGGATCTCTGGTGCTGTGGAAGAGGAAGATAAGTACAGTTAAGGTGAGAAACCATAGGAAGGAGGAAGGGAGGGAGTGAGAGAGTCTGGGCCACTCACCCACGTATTCAGGTGTCCCCATGATCTCCCGGATCTCCTGGGTGCTGCTCACCATCCTGGACAGGCCAAAGTCCACAATCTTGATGTCTCCCAAGGGAGTGTCGCTCGTCAATAGGATGTTCTGAGGCTGCAACAAAGTTGGAGAGTCGGGACGTCCTTTTAGTTTAGTTAGTCAGTTAATGTTGCACACAGATCTATCATACTTGATAAAAGTCTCAGGAGTCTACCTCTTTCTATTGCTCATAATACTTTGTGATGCATGTGCAACTCATTTTTTTATTTGACAATCTCTCTCTCTGCCTCTGTGTGTGTGTGTGTGTGTGTGTGTGTGAGTGAGTGAGAGAGAGAGATAGAGATAGAGAGAGAAGTCAGTGGCAAGTCCATTCCAAAGAGTGGCAGAAACATTTTAGTGCAGCACAATGCTACCACCTAGTGGTTAAACTTAAAACTGATTTCATGGCCCACCCCCTGCTCTTCCCCTTTTTTCCAGTAAAGGAGACCATGTTAACTTTCAAGCTGCTCAGGTGTGCATAGTGGCTCACCTTGAGGTCCAGGTGAACCACACTGTTCCTGTGTAAGAAGGCCACTCCCTCCAGAATCTGCCTCATGAGTCGCTTGACGTCATCCTCCTTAAATGCCTCGTCCCGCTCCGCAACACATTGGTTAAAGATCTCACCACCTGCAGCACTACAAACACACACACACACACATACACACACACACAGGTTAGAGAGAGAGACTTCCTCTACATCAGTTCACCCAAACTATTTACCCTATACAACCTGTAAGTCTCTAAAATGTAACCTCTTCCATATTTCTGGAGACACCACTAAGGGACAGAGTAGGACGTGTGGTGGCCGAAACACACACAATAATCCACCTTCGAATGCTCAAGTGCTTGACATTAAAAAAAGAAGAAATAAAAAAATATATAAATATAAAAAGTAAAAATTCATTCAACCATCATGGAAGGTATGCAGGAACATCAAGTGATTGCTAACGACATAATACGACCATTCCTGCTATTTCATACCCGCGAGTACACAGAGTGACTGTTTATCTGACCTTTTAGTATTACGCTTCATACCAAAGTGTTCAAATGGTCTAGAAAAGCAAGATTAAAGGAAAGTCTGGAGTCAAATCAACCTATATCTCTATTGTTTGAGGTTGCTGAGTGCCGTCCTTTGGAATAGAACAAGGATATGGGTTGATTGACTCTGGACTACTGCTTCAATATCAGCAGTAAATTCATCAAACCCAGTCACCTATATTCACCAAGTGCTAACAAAAGCTACAGCAAAAGGAATCAACCAATCTTCTACTGATCCCAACAAACAAAAATCTTAACAGTCTGGTCGGGGCAAAAAGCAAATCTCCTTTAGACAGAATGTGAGAGTGCGGGCAGAGACAGACAGCACCAGAATAGGTTCAGGTGGCTGGGCGCATGACAGCAACTGCTACTGCACCAGAGGGAGGGAGGGTAGAGAAGATGAAGGGCTTAGTGCACTTTACAAAGACGACACCGGGATTAACGCAAATAGACAACCACCACCAAAAACAACGGCACACTAAACATAGACCTTATAGAGGCCAAGCCATTGTTCTTGACTGGCTGGCATAGATGAGTCCTGGGATGAGATAACAGTTTACCTTAGGACCTTCTAATTGTTTTTGCTTGTGTGTGTGTGTGTTTGTTCCAATGCGATAGAAAGACAAAGTGACAGAAGAGAGGGAAACCTGCATTAGGCAGACAAAGATCAGGAGGTCCACTACCAATGCAGTACATTCTGACCCAGGCATCACCATCTCATGATCTGTTAGTAGATGGACGCTTCAGACTCCTATTTCAGACAACCAAGCTTCACACCCATAGCAGGAAATAACACGTGGTCATGCAAGAGATGTAGCCCACTTAAAAACACAACTGCATGCCACTTCCTGTGAATACTCTCTCCCTCTCTTGCGAGGACACATGTGTGCAGCTGATGCAGTTTGCCCTTTTCTCAACTTGCAAATTCAGTTGACACAGAGGATGTGAAAGCGCAAAAGGCAGGCTCAGATTTCACACACACACACTTGGCCCTTCCCTCGGGAATTACTTTACTGACTTGGCATAAGATCACTTGCGCTCCCTTGCGTAGCTACAGTCTCTCTCTCTCTCTCTCTCTCATACTCACTCACTCACTCTGACACACACACACACACACACACACACACACACACACACTTGGCCCTTCCCTCGGGGATTACTTTACTGACTTGGCATGTGTACAATGACCATGCTCACTTGCACTCCCTTGGGTAGCTACAGTCTCTCTCTCTCAGTCTCTCTCTCTCTCACACACACACACAGAGGTATTGAGATTTAAGCTCTGCTCGCTGAGATGGACGTACCTGACATAACTGTACTGGAGATTGAAATAGCTTAACCACTGTCCACTGTCCACTCCCTGGCATGTCCAGCTCACTGATGCAGTCTGGCCATGTAGCGCTGCTCAGCAGTGGACAATGGCCCAGGGTTTAGGAAGGGGAAATCCCTGTCAATCCCCACATTGTCCAGTAGGGGTCACCAGGAGCTAGGCATAACTAACTATTTTGGGTAGAGGCAGCTCCTGCAAGAACCCCCGTGTGACAGAGGAAACTTGAGCATGGAGAAAAAACACACACACACACACACACACACACACACACACACACACACACACACACACACACACACACACACACACACACACACACACACACACACACACACAAACGCACAGTAGCCTATACAAGGCTCTGAAAGGCTCTGAAAAAGCTACAGAACCCTGTCAGAATTGTTTACTCTTCACGCGGGTCTCCTGTAATTTGGGTGACCTTCTAACCGCCCCCGGCGTGCATTTCCGTGCAACCATGTGAGCCTTGGGTTGGCTGTGTTTACCAAACACAAAGAGCGCTGCCTGCCTTTGGCCCCCATGACCCTGGACCCAGGAGGGGCCATCGGAAGCAGGGCAGGGGCAGCTGGAAAAAAAAACTTCCTCCCTCTGACAGTGCACAGAACCTCCCTCTGTGTGTGTGTGTGTGTGTGAATGCAGCTTTGTAACTGGTAGAAGCCAGTAATGACAGCTTTCCCTGCCAAGAATTCAGATTTTTTTTCCTCCTTTCACTCTTTTCTTTGAGTCTAAACATAACTGTAAGAAACAGAGGTGAGAACAAAGAGGAGGAGAGATGTGGGTCATGTTTGAAGACTGCATGGCAAGTTTTCTGTAATCCCTTGCCCTCTCTATCTTCCAACAACAAACACTCAAAATTCTATGCTCGGAATCATTAGCATGGCTCAAACACAATATTCTAAGCGGTCTCTCCCTTCCCCATACATAGATCTCTCACACACTTACTATATTTCTTGACGTCTCACACTCACTTTCTCACTTTTACTTACACACCCTCCACACACACACACACACACTTCGTCCCGTGTTCCTGGCGGTGGCCTTGAGATCAAGCACGTAGCGCAGATGTTTTTGCCGTGGCCTCCCACGTGTGGCAGTGCCCTCGGTTGGCTCCTGCTCACTGGAGCTGGGTGAGTAATCGCTCAGATGAAGGACAGAAGGTGGCCCCGAGTGCCGTGCCCTGGAGGAGGTCGGCCACTCAGTGTGAAAATACAGGAGGAACCTTTAATTGGACTAGGCCCTTAATAAAGGCCTAAGTGCCAAGCCCAAACAGACACAGACTCAGACCCAGACAGACAGAGACAAGGGGAATCACTTGTGAGCGAGTGGTTAGCCACAAACAATTAGGCCTTGATGGGACTGCTGACTACTGCTGGGGTATAAGGCCGCTTGTCCTTCTGGTGCTCTTCAGTCGGAGAATCCTCCAAGTTAAAAATAAATAAATAAATAAATAAATTAATTAATTAATTAATCATTTAAAAAAAAAACTCCTGAAAGCTAAGGCACTCGTGGTGCTTTCAAGGATCTTTGCCAACAAATTTCAGCCATAATGGTTTTCATCAGTCCCTGATGAAAGTGAATAGCAAGTCTGGGGTATAAACAAAAAAAAGGATACTGTATGTCCACATACACATCATTTACGTTTAGGTTTGTGTGCTTTTATAAGAGTTGATGTCTGACATGGGTATATTTGATGTTTTGATCGGTACATCTGTGGCAAACCCCAGGAGCACAGTAATTTTCTTGTTGAACAAAGACAACCTCTATCACTGAAGCCAAAATTCAATTACCAGATTCAAATAAAGGATGTGCATGGGCAAGGTGTCCCGTGTGGGTCAGGTCTGGCAGCACAATGTATCATCAGGAACTCAGGGTTTGTTATATGGGTGAGGGTGTGTCTCATGAGGGGGATCAGTCAAGGGTGTGTGGAGACAATGTCATGCTAGCTGTAGAGACAACTGATCATCCAGTTTTGACTTGTTTAAGTTCATGTTTAGCTTGGTTTAGGTTCAATCCACATCAGGTAAAAGCACAATACAGCAAGGCCTGCAGGCCTATAGGCTTTTAATGATGCCAGGGCAGTTATTGTTATAGCTATGGGATACCTATCTTATATATACTTATACAATACACACCACACACTATAAACGAAAACACTTGGCTACAATTTAAAATAGAATTTACATATTTTGGTCAATAGCAAAAAAAGGTTGCCATGCATGTGCAGATTTCAAAATTTGATGAAAACCAACATAATCTAGGCTATATTAATCTTGAGAAACATTCAGATTGATATACTCTGACATATGAAGAAATCTGGAAGGAGAAAGAAGGTAATTTGACAGCCAGTGGTGAACTGGAACAACAGGAGTATCAACTGATTCACTGTAAACAACTGGTGTCCACCTCACCAAAAAAGCTGGGAGCCTTGATCTCGCTGGCTGGACCATGAACTCTTCTAAACATGCCATACAAGTTTGCACATCTGCGCCACTTAAAAACAGGTGCATTTCAAAACAAAAACATTCTGTCCAGACAACATCTGCACACGACTCAGAATGTGTTCAGAATAGTGTTCCTATATAAAAAAGTGCAAAGGCAGCACTTCTACAGGCCCAGATTGCTGCTGTGTGCTTGGAAGTGGAGGTGGTGGAGAGTCCAGCTGGCAGTGACTGGACGGGAGATAAGAGAGAGCGCGCACTCTGGACACACACACACACATTCACGAGCCGCATTTCTCACAAGAGCCGAAACTCCCCCTGCAAGACACCCACCAGATTCCTGGGTGCGGCCTTGTGTGAGTCTCAGGTGTCACCTGTGTGTGTCGGCCGGCCAGCCGGATGGTGTGGTTTCGGCTGCCTGGAGAGGGGGAAACTCCCTCTGCACCTCAGAGGGTGTCAGTGGTGTGTGTGGGGGGCTGGCTGGCTGGCTGGAGCCAGGACTTTTGTTTTGCTGAGCTTTGTTTGGCCTTTTTTTTTTTACATATACACGCACACACATTGTTACTTGGATGAGTGCAGTGTGAAACTGTGAATAGCTGGCATGTGTTTCAGGGTGTGTCAGTGTGTATCAGATTGTGTGAGTGAGGAACAGTGTGTGTGTGTGTGTGTGTGTATGAGGGACAGTGTGTGTTTGTGAGTAAGTACGTGAGTGCGTGAGTGTGTGTGTGAGTGAGTGAGTGAATGGGTGAGTGCAAGCAAGAGAGACAGCTGGAGGGAGTGAGCAAGGCAGAATGTTTACGAGTCTACATGCAGTACATGTGTGGACGGAAAAATGTGTGTGAAATGTGTGTAGTCACTCCACAGCTCATTAACCCACGGCATGCCAGATTTTTTTATTACATGATTGGAAACTATAACATTTACTCGGCTGTGAAATTTACAGCCACACCAGTCCTGTTTGTTTAAAAGATCACGCTACCCAGACGTCGACATGTTGAATCGTTTGTGTTCTCGATTAAAACCACCTCAATAAACTTGTCCCTCCATTCTTTCAACGCAGCTGGCCGTTTAACAATGGAATTAGCAGCAAAAACGGACATGAATTTCCAGAGACAGCTACAGTGAGGGCGAGTGGGCGAGCACGTTGAACATTCATAAATCAATGGACCAGGGAAAAGGAGAGCATTGATCACTGTTTGATCTGCCCACTTCTAGCAAATGGAGAGCTGAATTCTGTCCAAGCTGACAGTAATGACCCCGTTCCTCTCCCTCCCTCCCTCACACACACAGACAGACGGACACACACACACCATGCATGCATTCACAGACAGGCTTTGCGCTGAGCTAGGATTTGTACATGAAACTGTAACGTGATGACTACAAACGCTGTTTAATGTCAAAGCCATCACAATGAGAACTTGTTCTTTCCAGGGCTGCTGGTCAACTGCTTTTAACCACACTGACCCATTTCTTTCCCCTTGTAGTCTCAACACTAACTGGACATCAACTAAACAAACTGAGCCTCTCTACACCTACAGCTGACTGTGCTTCGGCTTCGGTACCTGGTGTTAAATTTCTATGTCTAAATGAATAGCTTTAAACCAATTTACAAAATTCCTACTCAAATAGCCGTGTTGGTTGACGATATAAAAATAAAAAAATAAAAACACATAAACGCAATATAACAAAGTTCATATTCAAAAAAAAAAAAACCCCATACATTTAGACACATAGGTCTGGGACTGTATCTTACATTAGGGTACTCAGTTACGCTAAGCTGAAAGCCCTACCCTGGTCATTGTCTGATGAAGAGCCAGTCCCTCAAGAGAGGGGCAATCCCATAGACCGCCCTTCCCTCCCTCCCTGCCCTCCCTGGAGATTACGGCGCTATAGTGCTGCCCTCCTCCCCCTCCTCCCGGCCCGGCATCCCCTCCTCTCTCTGGGCTTGAAGCCACGGTCTGGCCGCTCACGTGCTGCCCCTGAGCATACTGACATAATGAACTCCCCGCTGGAGTCACAGAGCGCAGTGCAGCGGAGAGGAGAGAGGAGGCAGCAGGAGGGGTGAGGAGGAGGCCGGATTCCACAGCCCAGTTCAGCACGGCCGGCCCATCGACCCAGAGATGCTGTGCACTCCCTCCCAACAGCCTCCCTTGCCTGAGCTCGCATCAACCCCCTCTCACCGCCCCCCCCCAAAAAAAACCCCATATGAATAGCCCTCTATCATCTCTGCTTGACTGTCATCCAAGGCTCCCGCAGACATCCTCCCCAACCCCAACCCCTGGCCCCTACCCTTTCCAACCCTCTTCCTCCCAACACTGCCCCAGTGCCCCCAAAATATCCATCAGTCTACAGCATACCAAAGGCAAGGGAAAGACCCCAGAGAGAAAAGAGGAGGGGAGGAAAAAAATGGCCCATCCTTTACAGCTGCAACCTTACTTTCTCTCTCTCTCCCTCTCTCTCTCTCTCTCTTTCGATTTCACGTGCTAGATCCTCATAATGACACTATGCATTCCGCTCTACTTCCCCCGATACGGGAGGAAAATAAAGAAAGGAAAAAAAAAAAAAACCTCAAGATAAAATGCCCTCATTATTAGTTGAGAATAGCTCAACCGGAGCCAGTTGTGAGTGGAGAGAAGGGGGGCATTATTTGTTTGAGTTGTGTTATCAAATTTTATTCTCTGTCTATCCCTCTCTTTCTTACTCTTTCCCTCTCCCTCTAACCCCCAACCCGGTTGCCTCTCCTGTGGAGTGCATCCCCTGGCAATGAGAAGAGGAAGCTAGGATTTGCCAGCCGGCCGGCCCTGGCTGGGGGGGTGGGGGGATTTAAGACTGTGGGGAAGCTCTGTGGCAATTAAGGGATATTTTCAAGGAAGATTAAATACTAATACATGCAACAAACACAATGTAATCTCGCTAGGGCAATACTGGATGCCAAATCCGCAAGTGAGAGAGAGAGCAGGAGTGAGAGAGAGAGGGAGAGAACGACCTGGTCGGCCCAAATCCAAATCCTCCCCTGCTGTCTGGAAAAGCTTTTGACTTGGGTCATAATTTTTGGTCGATGTTTTGTCTGGTTGCAATATGGGTTTTGTCACAAATTGATCAAACAGTGTGCAGTGGTCTGGAAGCTAAAATGTTATTTTATTTTAGGAGAGTCTGTGATAGTCGTTTGCATGGGTGACTATATTGTCCCTCTTAACACCTCAATGAGTAAAAATAATAATTAATTAATTAATTAAAAAAATTTACCAAGGCTGTGACATCTGAGAGTGTATTTAAACTTATATAACTCCAATTTTGCTGAGATTAATTTTGGAAGGGATCCTCACTCAGTGACACTCAGGGCATTTTAGCTAAATGAGCAGAGCAGAGGACGCTCACACACACACACACACACACACACACACACACACACACACACACACACACACACACACACACACACACACACACACACACACACACACACTGCCCTTGGCCTTGAGCTTAGCAGGCTAATCTGCAGGGAGGCAATCAATTATCTCTCCAATAACCCCTCCCGACCCCATCTCAGCGGGCCCGGCCAGAAGCGGCTTTACAGGAAAACCAGCAGGCAGTCGGAGCAGCCGCCCATACAAACTTAACGCAGATGAGTCTGGTGCCACATGGGCCACCAGTCGTAGCTTATGCTCACATTTTGGTCCACGTTCCTCCACGGGCAGTGCAACTCCTCGTGTAGAGCAAAACAGGAAAATGCACGCTCACATTTTTTAAATGCTAACACAGCCAAATGTGTCTTAACAGTTAAAATAAATGATGAAATAAATGATCGCAGTGTCACTGCAGGTGTCTGTAGTTTCATTTTAAACAGGAATGAAGCAGGAGCCAGTATGTGATTAAACAGTAACTGGCCACTGCATGAAGCCCACATCTTAAAGAAACTGAAGGCATGGATTAATTCACTTATGGTGGGTGGGGGGATGTGGTGGTTGTGGAGGTAGGCTACAGACAGAACAACCCAACCCAACACCTGCTAATTTGTCACCTGGGCTGCGCTTGCTATTGACCCAATAGGGGTCTGTTTCTGGTTCGGAACACCGTGGAGCAAAGGGGCCCCGGTGGGCTCAGCACACATGACTGCGTGGTTGGAGCGCAGAGTGAACCAACGTGCTCCACATCCATTCCTGCTGCCACTGCTGCTGGTTTATGAGCTGCCTAAGGTGACATGCGATGACTGCTTCTGCCACCTGTGACTGGCAAGGAATGCTTCATCATGGCAAGCAAAAGAATGAGAGAGAGAGAGAGAGAGTGAGAGAGTGAGAAGCCTGGGCTCGACTAAAACCCGCAGACCAATTAAACATTGATGCTGAGGGCTATATATAGGAGGGTGGCCGAAGGGAAAGAAAACAATCCTCACTGGTGCTGTTTGAAAGCAGCCGTCTAGATTTACTAAATGGAATCTCGTCTGTCTTTCTGGTGTTCCACTTGCAATGCAAACAGCACACAGGCTCCAGACTCTGGACCATCAAGAACCAAGAACCATCACCCGCACATAATGCACTAATCCAACACTCTTACAATACAAATACAAACACACACACACAAACACACAAGTGCACTATACTAGTTTATTCTATTTGGCCAGAAGTGTGAAAATGGGGCTAAGCGTTCCTAAATCCACCCAGGCTTTGTCCTGTAGTATTTGTGGGGGGGTTAAAGGACTGTTAGATGATGATGGCCTTGAACTCAATCCATCCCAGCACATGCCATTCATTGGCAGCAGAAAGGAAATGAAAGTGCCCACATACTGAGTGAAGGCTATTCAGCATCCCAACCACCCACCCCTCCCTCTAAACAACGGCACCACTGGCATGAAAACAAGGAACCTATGGACATAATTTTGGAAGGGAGGCATGAGAAAACACTCACACACACAAACAAATCACAAAACAATCATCAAAAACATCACCCAAACAGCCAAATCAACAACACAATACCTTCTCCGCACATATTTTCCCAAGTCTTTAACCCATATTTTTTCATCATAACTGCAGTTTACCCACACATTTTCCCATCTCCCTCTTTCATCTCAACATCCTCATTCACTCCCTTTCTCTCATCTCAGTTTTTTTCTCTCTTTATCTCTCCCTACACACACACACACACACACACACACACAGCCTCTCTCTCCATCCTACCCTATCCCTCACGTGCCCCTGGGTCACTTTATAAACAGAAGCCCCTATGCATTTCAATGGCCGCTGTGGCCAGCTCTGTGTGCCCCTGGCACATTTAAATGCCTCGGCTGACCCCTGTCCAAAGCAGAGAGTGGCCTCTTCCCCCTGGACACTCGATGGGAACCAGGTCACTCTGTGGCTGGCCGGCCAGCCTGCCTGCTTGCTTGCTTGCTCGTTGACTGACTAGCCAAACCCATCTGAGCTGGACACTGCCGGGGTGGTTTGGGCCGGTCTAGTCCGAGCGCCCTTTTTGACGTGACCCCACTCGCAAGTTCACTCCGAGTGAGAGGATTTCAGCCACATTTAAATGACATGGGGGATCAATGCCACGCTCAAATGGGCTTAGTACCAGGAGGAGTGGGCATGCAGCCATGGTGGCACGCACAAGCGCAAGCGCAGATGATCGAAGAGGCTAAAAAAATAAATGAATAAATAAATGACCACAATGACTACAATACTGAGCATTGGTCATAATGTGGGTGGAAAAAGTTCCATGCAGGGGACATCACTTGTGATGGAAACATCACAGAAGCCACTGTGGTACACTGAACCCTTCCAATACTTCAATACTATGTACAGATACAAGACAAGGCAAGGTAATATCAATAAACTTGGATGAGCTGGGGTTAGCTGCTCTCTGCTTTCTGTAGTTGGTTGTTGGGGGGGCAAAGGGCGGAGGCAAAGACAAAGACAGAGAAAGAGAGGGAGAGAAACAGAGAGATGAGGTTCTACTAGTAGACATCAGGGGATGAGTTCATATGACGGTTATAAGTCTCTTATAAAGTCTCACTTCCAGAGTCAGTGTCAAATGAAGACTCCATAGTTTGAACTTCCATTTTGATAACACTGCTTGCCCACGTCTTTGTTAAGCCTCTAGAATAGCATGACTGGGGCAGCACCATTCACACACATACACTTATACACACACACACACACACCTCTTATGATTTACTGAAAGACAAGTTATGTACAAAACAGTTTTCGGGGAGACGAGATAATCGTTGTGTGCTGATGCATGAGAGCAGGTGAAACGCACACACACACACCACTCCTGCCTCTGTATCAGGAGTGGTGGGTAGTGGGTGTGTAGCAGAGGTGGGTGGAGTGACCAGTGTGGCACGTTGCTGAAATAGCAACTGTTCACTGGGGCGTACTGGATATCGCTCCAGGCCTCACAAACGGATTACTGCTCAACCCTGTCTCTCTCCCTCTCTACTAATCCCTCTGTCTTTCTCTCTCAGTGAGCCTCATCTCTCCCTCTCTCCGTTTCTCCAAACTCTTCTATTTCCCCATTCTGTTCCCCTCTTCTGTTCTCACTCCCTTGGTCTTGCATTCTCTCTCTTTCACTTTATTCATTTATTCATTCATTTGTCCCATCTCATTTTCCGTACTTTTCACATGCTCTTTGTGTGACTGTCTCTCTCCGTCACTCTATGGTTCTTTCTATATCTATTTTTCATGCCACTCTATGCATGCTATGTCTTCGTCTGAAATCTCTTCTTTTGTCTTGTTAAGGGTCATTGGTTTTGTTTTTTCGGCCCTTCCCTCAACCACCACCCCTCTCCATACACCCAATGCCCCCCACCCAAATGCAGAGTAGGGGCACAATGGCTATAGGAATTCCTCCCTCAATATTTAAACACTCGGTCACGGTTCTGGCCTCCAATTACAGCCTCATGTGGGTCAGTGTGGTGCCCAGAGTCAGGGAAGGCTACCGCAAGAGGGGAGTTTGCCATGCGTGACGCCCAGCATGACAGTTCCAGGACTTGAACTTTCACCTACTTGGGATTTGGGTCGGATTCACAATCGCGGCTGCGCCACCTCAACAAGTGACCACTCTATAATGAATTACTTTTCTTTTTTTATGAATTCTTTTTTTTTTTTTCTTCTTTCTTTTTTTGTCTGTTGTTGCACGTGGTTTAATCAGAGGACAATGGAAAAACTGAATATGTAAATGTGCTGGGGTTTCGTGTGTATGAATAAATGAAAGAAGAAAAAAAAGTGATAGGACACAGGAACGTGTGTGTTTGTGCATAAAAACAAACCAAGCACAAGTAACATTTTGATGGACATTCATGCTACTTACTAGTGTGCGTGTGTGTTAGTGTGTGTGTGTGAGCACATATCTGACGTGTGATCTGTGTTAAGGGAAAAGTGCTGTAGCAACTTGGTGCGTGTGCCTCTGTGTTAATGTGTGCGTGCATGCAGAAGTGCGTGTGTCTGTTCACTCACAATTCAAGCACAAGGACCATCTCGCTGGCCATTTCGTAGACCTGGCGCAGGTTGATGACACGGGAGCTGGCTGTGGCGAGTTCCAGCACGGCGATTTCGTGGATGATTTCCGATCGGCAGTCCTGGCCCTTCCTCCTCTTCCTCATGAACTTGGCGGCATACTCTTGGCCCGAGCACTTCTCCACGCACTTCCTCACCACAGCAAACTTTCCCCTGACGGACAGGACAAATGGGGAAGGGGTCCGTTTATATCCCAGTGCAACCACACACATAGCTTAAAAGCTGACACGAAGGGGACTTAACATTGCGACTTAACATTTAACAGCGTGCTTAACTTAACTTAACTTCCTTAATTTAATCACAATTATTTCAATAAAATGTCAATGCAAAATGTCTTTGTTCTCCATCAAAAGCAAATACATTAGGTAAGCTTGTAGCCTGAAACCACAAAGCAAACTTTCTCTTGCTCTCTCTCGCCACACACGCACACATCTATACATCTAAGCAAGACATTTACACAGCCATACATATAAACAGTTCTTTTCATGCCATTAAAAGACGCGACTTCAGTTAATTTGATCAACGAGGTTGATGGCTTGCGGTTGGGGTGCATGTTGGTTTGGGGGCATGGGGTGGTGAGGGGAAGGGTGGGGGTGTGTGGAGGGAGATTGACACGCTTGTTATCATTCGTGGTGAACATCCCTTTGTCCCAGGCCAGCATAGCTGTGGGGTGAAATCATCGGGGATCCTGAGACCATTTTCCAAGCACACAACCGGCTGCTTTCAGAGAGGGTGGGGTGGGGGTGGGGGGTCCTGACCCATTTTTAGCTTCAAGGTACAGTCCCGCAATAAGCAGATAAACACTTGGCTCATTATGAGGGTCTTGTTTAATTGAGTGCCAAGGGATTGTATGAACTGCAGTTTATGTTTACCAGTGATGAGGGCTCGCACTAACTGACGTCAAGCCACTTACAGACAAGTTTCTTGAAGTTACTACCTTATTATATTTATGAGTGGGGGAAAAAGTATGAGAAAAGTCTGAGCGATACTGAAGGACAGATTACAATACTGTCAACACGTACAGTATGGTTAGACTGGAATTCATCTGTGCCAATGTCCTCTTCCAGGAAAAGTGAAAATCATAAAAAGAAAACACAGCGTTCAGACAAATCTCTTGCCTGAGTAAACGTTCTTGGTGTGAATCCGAGTGTATGAAGTGAGTGTGGATTTCAAGTGAATGATAAGACTCAGTGAGGCATGGTGTGTGTGTTTGTGTGTGTGTGTGTGTGTGTGTGTGTGTGTGTGCATGCGCAGGGTGGGGTTTCTCTTCAGGGTCCGTTCCACTCAAGCTGTGCAAGGCTGGGAAGATTTAGCTTTGGAGGGGTGCTGGCCAAGCTGTCGAGAGACTTAGGAGCACCACGACTGGAGTGCTGATGACCAGAGCAAGCCCCACCTTTCCATCTGCCCCCGGCCAACTGAAGGCCATCATGTGGAACTCCATCTTGTACAAAACCATTTGCAGGGGTTTTGTTTTTAGTTTGCATTCTTAAATTGTATTCTTTATTTATTTCTATTATTCTATGTATTTCTCAGTCCATTAAAATGATCAAACAACAACACATTTCTGACTTTCTATGTTGAACAGATTAATGTCTAAAAAAATTGATTCTCACTTAATTGCCTGTTCATTGTGGTTATCCTTTTGCTAACAGAAGTGAAAGCCTAATTACAATACAATAACCAAACATCTACAGTGAGAAAATCAGCATCCAAACATGGCCCCCCCACCACCAAATCCACAGGTTGTTCAGTAGTGAGAAAAAGAGGGGGAGAGGGACACACCCAGAAACAGACAGGAATGAAGCCAAAACTCATGAGAGACACTGAAGTTCAAGGTTACCATTCCAATGATCCAGATGATCCAGGGAGTGAAAGACATAGGGAAGCCAAGCCAGAACAAAACAAATCCAAGTAAGATGAGAGGCAGATATAGCAAGTAAAGATGAGAAACACAGACAGAAAATAAAGAATAAAGAAAATAAGATATAGAAAAAGAAAGGTGAGAGAAATGGATGGAAGAGTCCTTGTAGAATTAAGTCTGTCCCAGACAAAACATGCCCTGAAACACCTTGTCCCTACATAGTCTCATTGTTTAATCATGTCCTGAGGTGCTATATTTGATCATAAACAGCAAAGCCCATGTCAGTGCTGCGTCGGGCCAACGGGAAGTGTAGCCTATCTGTATGTACTGATCCAAACTCATGTGACGATCATGGGTTTGTACTGGGCCTCCAGGCTCGGCAGGAAGCAATCCGCTCCATGCTCAACCCCCATCTGTCCAGCGTCCCTCAGATTTACGACCAGCAGCTGGGATCTGCCATCCTTTTGAAAACATGTCCTCAAAAAAGGAAAGATTAAACAGATGAAAAAAAAGAACAAAGAAAGGGAGGGGGTACTTCATAGAAGTGGACAAAAAAAGAAAAGAAAAAAAGGGAAAACTCAGATGTAGGCCAACTCAGGCTTACACAGGTATAATTACGGCAGCATGGAGATGTGTGCGGTGTGAAATGGGCCTTCTGGCTTTGGTGAAGAAAAAGGCAGAAGTGAAAAAAGGCTCATTCTAAAGTTGAGATAAAGGCTGCCTAAGAGAGAGTAAGGCTGGTGGGCAGCCAGTGTTTACATGGCTGGTGGGAGGATGATGAAGGTGACGGTGAAAGCGAGGTCAGTGACGCGGGCACTACCACAAACATCCAATCTCATTAGGTCGTTAATTACCGGTCACTCCCCTTGAACCTTAGCCTCCTGGGAAGCCACAGATGTCACCATCAGACCTGACACTAGTTACACTCATAGCTTTGTATGAGCGTGTGTATGCTGTATGTATACATACATTCAGGAGGGTATGGGTACATACATGCAGGAGGTCAGTGAGAACTTGATTGTGTCTTTAGGATAAAAGGTGTGTCAAGGAGAGGATTACGTAACATTATGGCCCTGGTTACAATGTGCGACAGGAGAAACAAATAGCCAACAGCCAAAGAGATGGTAATAACCATCTTTTACATAACGGTGTGAAAATTCTTCAGGGAGGCTGGTCTCATGACAGTCTCGGGAGACCCTAGGTCTGGCATAATCGAAAGCATTCATTAGAACTTAGCAGCTACAAGCTAAATCGCAAAGGCTGAATGCTCACAGCCTCAAGCACAATATGGCACTGTCCACGCTTTTGAAACAGACCAATCAACCAGGCTAATAGGCTTTCCCCCAACACTTGACTTCTCAGTTACAACATTCCTGTAGGCATATGTCTTTTCCTTCTTCCTTCTGTTGTCCCCCCCCCCCCCCCCTTTAGCTCCTGTCATCCAAAACTGGCTTCCCCTGGAAAGTGCTTGATTGCCATTGACGAACTTTTGGGTACAGGTGATCCTCTAATCTGCTTATATAAAAAAAACCCTGCTTTCTCAGAAGGCGTGTTAGAATAAAAGTGATGAGGTGACTAGCTGACTGGATGGCTGGCTAAAATCCAGGCAGCACCTCTGGCATGCCTCATACTCAAGGAGTGTAAATAATGAAGCTTTGAAGCCCAATGGTCTGAATACCTCCGATCTAGCTCTGTGTGAAGTTCAATGAGACATGAAAGAATTGTCCAAATTCAGGGTGCTTGTGGACATGAAAAAGGTTCCTTCTACTCCGACGTCTTTCTAAACTCATTAAAATCGCTTGTGATAAGGTAGAAAGTTTTTTTTTGTTCCTAAGTCAACCATTGAGAGGGCAGGACATATGCCAAGTTGACAGTTCATTGCCTGTCTAAAGGCCTTGATGTCAGGCTGAACACTGCTGCTGGTTGTTGCTGCTGCTACTGCTACTGCAGCTAGAACATGGAAGTTGTGATTTTCGGGTGACCAAAAGTGCAGCTTCTCTGCAGTCCTTTTATAAAAAAGAAACCACAAGCCCTTCCTGCAGCCATGTCAGCACATTTCCAAAAGCCTGTGGCCTCATGCAGGCAACACCCTAAAAAGAGCTTGCTTTCATGTGTGCAAGTCCAACAGTTGAACTCAATACCAGAGCCAACTTCAGAGTGGAGAGTGGGCGAAAGAAACCCATTAGGAACATATGGCTTCTCTGCTGTCACAGACAACGGATTTGGACATGCTAATGGCATAGGCTTAGACAATTCAACTTTGAGCTGATGCAAAAATATCGGGGAGATGACTGGGGGAACGTGGGGGAAGCACGCCTTTTTGTTTTTTTTTTTTTTGCTCTTGCTGGCTTGGCTGGCTCTATTTTTAATCAGTAATGGTCTGAGGCCCCTTCAAGCCCACTCCCCCCCCAGAAAATTAATGGACATCTTTATTCTCTCATACTCGTCATTGGGGTGGCGTGCCTCCAAGCCGAGGAAGGAGGATTTAATATGATAAGGCTGGCGCTGGAAAAGCGCCAGCAATGACTGCATGCCAAGGGCTGAATACTTCCCCACTGTCTGTCATGAATGGCTTCCATACAGCGTCAGCAAAGATGCATTCAAGATGCAGAATCACACTTTCACCTTTGTGCTGACAAAGACGCTACAGGTGCTTTTGGTACAGGGGAGGAATTTGAGTAATTCATATCCTTTCTCTTGCCAAGCAGACTGTATCATAAGGATCAGCCGTAAGACAGAACCGTTGACAGATCTAATCTCTCGACTCACTGTATTAACATTAGGTTCATGGTCTACGCCAGTTGGCCTCAAGCTGGACCAGGGCTTTGTCTTGCTCTGTAGAGATACAGTGAGGGCTCTGTGACCCCTGTACTTGAGGAGATCACTGGGTCACTCTAAGTCGCAGTTCAGGCCTTAGGGATGCTGACAGATGGAGTTAGAAAGGCTCATTCAGTTTGGCAATAAGCAAAGGGCATGAAGTGGACGACTCCTGACAAACAAGAATCGAGCTACTGGAGAGAAATGGAGAGAGAGAGAGAAAGAAAGAAAAAAGAGAGAGATTTATTTATTCATTTATTTATATTCATAAAAAAAGCCCAAAATATCACACAAAGACAAAACAGCAGCTGCAATCACTAGATGGAAATTATTGGCCATGGGCGGTTTGCAATCGTGCCACTGTTTCTTATTTATTTCTTTTTTGGAGCTGGCATTTCTCTACTCACTAACGACAAATCCTCTCAGCTCTTGTTGTGCATTTAACAGTTCACTGAAAAGCCCTCCAAAGACGACGGGCCTTGTGGGTCCTCGTAGCTGCAGGTTGATGGAAATGGACAGACAAATGGAAAGCTCATTCGAACCTTCTGGCTCCGTCCCATTTTACATGAGCAGCCAGAGGGTATTACATGACAGAACCCTACATGCAGTGTGGTGCGGTCATCTCCTGACCAGCAGGCTCCAGTCTCCCTGACAAAATGCATTCTCAAATAACAGGGAGGCAGTGCTGGAATTTAACAGGTTGGCTCTGGCAGGTGGGACACGGAGAACAATAAAGCATGATATGGGTGTTGTCTGATGAGCAGGGTGGAGAGAGAGAGTGTGTTAAGAGACAGAGAGAGCTAGTGAGAGAGAGAGAGAATTGTAAACCTAGGGATTGGCCCACTGTCTGCTCTCCCCAGCTGTTGCGGGTGGGTGCACGTGAGTGTATTAGGAATTGAACCCCCCCCAACGGTAAGTAGGCCACAAATAGACAATCACTTAGACTAGCTGGCCACTACTGGGTCAGCTGTCAGCTGTCAAATCACTTACACAAACACACTTACACACTGCAATGTGTTTTAACACGGACCCCTAGCTCTGACTAAAAGACAATAGTACACACAGAGGGAAGTTAATGGATGAGTTTCAATGTCCTCCCTGCAAACTAAGCCCTGAGCCCTCATGGACTAGCTAACAATGTTCAGTGACGTTTGCAAGGCTGTGAGTGCTTGACTTGCTGTTTGCATGATTGGGACACCACCTGTGATAAATTGTTCCATTAAGCCACAGTAATTCCCTTTAGCAAAATCTGCATGTGATTTAGGAAAGGGCTCAGAGAGGGTGCAACCGAGCCCTCAAACACTTCAGATTTTAACAGCGGGACACAACTAAACACTGTCTATGAGTCTGTAAGGGTTGGCATTGAAACTGGGCCATAGAGTCTGTGGTAGATGCCGATTTTCCAACATGGCTAGGGGAAGAGTTCTTGGGATAATCATGCTCTGTTGACTTCAATGCAGTGTCTAACCATCTCCTAACCTCGATGATCTTCAGAAAGAGACAACACGTTAATCAACAACGAGCACCTCGTGCCTGTGTCATGAGCCAGTTCCTTCCCAACCCGTCAAAGGCTAAATCCCCTCCATTCGTGGAATCAAACCAAGGTTAGCGTTCAAGGAGCTCCTCCCGCATGAAAAAGAGAAATAGAGAGAAAGAGAGAGAGAGAGAGAGAGAGAGAGAGAGAAAGGAAAAAAGAAAAAGTTTCCTCCACATATGAGAAAGTTCCAGCTCTTTCCCCTGGTCCTAGATTGAAACTAGAGGCCTGTTTACTTAGGGCCTATGAGGGATATAATGAACTCTGACATGTGACCCTCACACATAGAAGGGGGCCATGGATTCACATGGTCTCCCGGCATAGGGGCACTAGACATTTTCTGAATACCTTGGGAAAGAGCATTACCTCATCTGTATCCCTAAGCTGCACTTTTGTTCTGACGGACCGTGGCCTTTCATCACTCGTTCACTCTCTGTTACACGGTCCTAATCGCAAACAATCAGGTCTGGGATTAACGTCGCCACGCCTTTGTAGACACAGACAAATGCCTTATTCTAGTGGAACTTCATCAAGGTCTTTGTTGGTCCTGGTACACCTTTGGAACATGAGAAATAATCTAATCAATTAAATGTGGATGAAGGAGGGGGCGGAGGACGCGCTGTGACGCTCGCTTAGTCTGGCTCAAGCAGACCATGAAAAACTTCCGTGGAGACCAAAAAGGCCTTGGTATGAAATCAGTTTTAATCAAATGGATTATGCCAATCTAAGGGTGATGGAAATGGGAGGGGAGATCTTGTCAAAATCTTGTTAGACAGCCTTGTGCGGTTAGCGGAGAGGCCCGTGACCGATACGAAAGAAATCAACTTAACTGGATGACCATGGAGAAGGTGAAGAGCATGACTGCTTTTCCTTAATCAACTCCCTGACATCACCCCCTCCAAGCCCCCGAACAAATCTCTTCAGCACAGGGAACTAAATGCAGAGTCTAAATAACACACTTGCTATTCACATGGCACCCCCCCCCCCCACACACACACACAAACACACACCCTCCCTGCCTGAAACCGTTTCCATGGCGCTCAGCAGATGCTGCCTCCGGCTGAGGCCCCAAGACCCAAACAATGTGAAAAGCGAGGCAATGATGTCATGGCATTCTATCTGGGCGTCAATGCTGGACAGAGGTCCTTTTTTTCTGTGAGAAGTGTGTGTGTGGAGGGGTTCAAAAACATTACAGAGAGATAGAGGAAGCTGTGTGCCGCCTTGATCTCACCCTCTATCTGCTGAGAGAGTGTGTGCGCATGTGTGTGTGCGTGTGTGTGTGTATGTTTGAATAGGGGACACACTGAACACATACACATACAAGTCCTTACCCTTCATCCTGTTTTTTTCACCGAGGACCTCACACATGGGCCTCATTGCAAATTACTCCCTATATGCAACATGAGACTCTCTTCCAATGACATGAATGCATTAGATGTTCAGTGAGAGAGGTCCCCACCTCCCCCACACACAATCCAAAAAAAAAAAAAATCATTTTGAGTGCCAGTCCTGGTACATTAGCACCGGCAGTCACAGACCAGACCAACACCAGATGCATTCCCTTCTTAAATGAAAGATGGCAGAGATTCTTCTGATGATGAAGAGCCAGTGGGAAGTCAGGTGACCACAGGAATTTTGAGGGCACATGAAAGGTGTTTACTGTGCATAAGATATCAAACCCTCTATCAAAGGGGCATCCAAGATGTTGCACGGGGTAGAGGTTACAATGTGACTTACCTTTTGAACTGGAAAACAATGGCACAGAAACAAGAAGCTTATCAAATTCTATGCATGTGGAGAAAGAAGAAAATGTCCCAAATGACCAAAAGGAACAAACGCAATTTAAACTGACCTTTGAATCATAAGGTGAAAACTGTTTTAAAGGTTAAAAAATTCCCTGCAAATTCATGAAGCACACCGAGAACAGCAAAAGAGTTGAGCTGCTGACTGCAGGCAAATAAAAGCATCAGCCATGCTTTTTAGCAAAGGTCATGTTTTGGTCTGGTTGGATAAAAACAGTGCAACCAAGTCAGTAAAAAAATTTGTTAGCCTAAGACCTGAAATTCAGACAGCTTAGCAAACTAATAGGTCTTGTGTCAAAAGGGCTTACTTCAGTAGTGCCACAAGATCTGCTAATTCATTAATTACGGCATTACAGATATTAGCACCCACAAGCAACCCAAACAAAGGAATGGGCTTCTGCAAGCCTGCCTGACATTCCTATGTGTAGCCTAATGCTTAACTCTTACTGTACAACAATCAATCAGTCAATAAATCAAGACCTCTATCAACCCTATCTACTGTGGCCATTATACCTTCTTTAAGCTTAAAGCAAACATCCTGTGGGTCTGGATGAGATTCGTTTTTTTTTTTTTTTGTTTGTTTGTTTGTTTGATTTCTCCCTTTCGAGAAATCTGTATAACACACAAAACTGGCAAGTCAACCAGTAGCCAGCAGAACGGGATTTTTAACGTTACACCAGGAATTCCCTCCAACCGTTGCTCACGCTGAAGCACAGGACTGGAGGATAATTCAGTTTAGGCCTACTTCCGAAGATCTGTAGACTCCAGCCTATTTTCATGCCTTACGGGCAGTCCAGGCCTAGCCTATATATGGACATCTAAAAATAGCCTGAACTGAAAATGAATCTTTTCTTACTTCCCTGTTCTGGAAACAAATGAGGCATGATGCTCTCGCCAGGCTGGTCCGATGGGAACAGCTCCAGCATGTGCAAGGCTGAGCAAACATAAACACAGACCCCCAGCAGCCAATCTGAATGCAGCTAGACAGGCTCCTGCTGCACATTCAATCTGGACCAAGGATGGGGGGCCCAAAGATGAGCAAAACAGGTCTGCTGGAACCAAGCAGACAAAATTCATGAGCTGACGACTACTTTTTTTTTTTTTTAATCTGTCGTTGAGGAATTGCTGAGAACAGCCAAACGTTCCTTCAGTTTGTTTGCCTTCTTAAGCACTTGGCCATATGATGTTTAACTGCTGCCCTGACCTAGAAGTAGCCATAATGTTGAGAAGGAGACTGGTTCGGACCATCATCACAGTATGACGCCCCATGGAGATGGTTTATTTTGTTTTGTTACTGTCTCAATGAGTGCCATTCGTCTGATCTCAATAGCAGAAGGTTACCATCTAGGCCTAGCAACTCTCTACCTTTTATATTATGAGAGCAATGCAATAGCTGCTGCGTTTTTCTCTGTTCACTTCTGAAATACAATACTTTGGCTTAAGCATAAGAATGATTGATAAAGCTGCATGGATAAAGACAAACTATTCTGTTGAAGTAGACTGTATATTTCGTACTAATCTGATATGTAACAGGATCAAACTGAGATCACAGAGCCAAGCTGCAACTTTCCCCCTCACCTCTGGCCTATTGCAGAAAGAGGGAGGTCATTATTACAGTATGTAACAAGCAAGTAACAAGAAAGTTTCCAGTCTCAAAGGGCACTTTAGTTCAGACCCATTAAATTGTAGAGTGATTTGTACAGTTTCCTGTGTAAACATTTTGCCATACATTATAATGTTTGCTTTTGCCTCACAGGCGACACTCACCAGCGACAAGGGCACTGAAGACAAATTCAGCCAACACAACACTAAGCCAAGGCTAAACCAGGTCGAATGTGTTTGACATCAAAGAGAGAGGGGGGAGGACCGTTCCAAAAAATGTAATTAAAATATGTTTCAGGGCAGGACTACAACTAGGGCTGTGTTCAGAGCAAGTCATGTGATTATCCTGCAGAAAACATTAAGCTACTGTGATGGATAAAAAAAACGCCTGTCCTTTTCCAAAGGAACATGAAACAAATTGCAAGCCACACACCGTCTTAAGGGCATTTCATCAAACAACCGCAAAATATAAAATAAAAGTGAGCCAAAGCATTAAAATAATGCAACCATCAGCCTGCTGGAAAACTGCTGGGTCAAACAAAACAGTGCTGCATAAAAGTAGAGAGCTCAGCTGGGCATTCACCCCCAAAGAGAGAAGACTATTAGGATTCAGCACTTCGGCAGACTATTAGACTACGCTGCCAAATGATTCAGTGATGTGCCAAAAAGCTCTGTAAACAAAAAGCGCTTTAGAATCATATACATAAGGCCTTTGCTGAAAAGTGTTAAGTCAGATTAGACCTGACTACCTGCTTCACTGTGAGCCAAGAATCTCAGTTAAGCCTGTTATGAGGTTTTGGGTTCAACAAAGGAAGAAATCTTACATCATCCAGACCAATCCAAAATATTGTTACTCTGGTCAGTGTATTAATGCATCAGTACTCTCATGAACTTGGTTTATGGGCCGCTATGATGTTTTGTAGTAAACCTGTCAATCCGAATCTTCCACATTTAATGTTTAAAGGACTAACATAAAACAATAATCCACTCAAGTAAACTAATTTTCAAGTACTGTATTTATTCTAACTGTATGTTTGAAAAGTTGTGCGGTTAATCCACCACACCTACACAAAACAAACATCTGGATCCTTTGCATTATGTATTCACAAGAGAGATGACTGCAAATTTCAGTCAAATCAGACTGCCAAACACTTCTGGCTTATCCTGAGATTTAAGAGACTAGCCTAAGTGACAGTTATTTAAGTCAAGTGTCTTGGGCAAGTCCAATGTCATGTAAGACAAACTGCGCATCTGAAAGCATTCCTTCATTGTTAATTAACACGTATAGACTTCCCTGTTTTATTTCTGTCTGGGTGGCCAAAACTAAGCATTAATCATTAAAATACAGAACATAACCACAACATGATGTATTGCCATCATATCAAATTTTACTGAACACCAATATCAGACAGTAGATCAGTAAGTTACACTCACCTGCCCAGCTCTTTGCCCGGTATGATGTTGTAGTGCTCAGTAAAGGCTTCGGTTTGAATAGGGGTTTTGATCTCACTGAGCAAACCGGACCGGTTCTGGTTAGATTCACCCATCAGGACATGGCACCGTGTTCGGCTTCTCGACTCAGTGTTCCGGGGGCACTCGGGAATCATCACTGCAGTTTGGACCACAGGCTCTCCGCTTGGCTCGAACTTGGAAACAAACCCGAACGGGTGGCGTTAGCTAGCTAGCCAAATAACTGGCAGACTCCTGTGCTAACCTGCACCAGTGAAAAAGTTTGGTTACTGATTCAGCTTAAGTAAAGCCTATAACAATAAAAATGTCACAGAATTTTCAGAAACTCATCTCTTAAAATAGCCAACGTTGACTGTCGCTAGCTAAGGTAACGTCAGGCTTAACGTTCCTTTCCCCGGTCACTGACAGTGACCGACCGCTAGACTGATGCCTATTCGCCGTCTAACAGTAGTTCATTGAAAACGCTGGTCTATTATACGTTACAAAATGCTTTTGCATCTTGCTTTGATGTTAAACTGCGTTATATGACTCCGCTATTAAATTTAAAACGACGAAGATCTGCTAACAGTTATTCTTAAACGTTGCTGATGATGCTGTCCTCTCACAGTGTAGTTCAGCTTCTGTTTAGCTGTGTGGATACTTGGCAGCTGGCCTTTGCCTTTTAGTAACCGTGGTAACGATCTTGATTGATAGGTCGCTCAGCCACATAGGGTGGTGCTACCGACAGGGAGGGTTTCCCTGCTCTCCCACTGGATTCGGTAGGCTCTGGGTCTGTGCCAAATAGTCTTATTCAATTAACTTTAATCGTCTTTAAATAACTCACTCAGTTGCGATTGGCAAAGCACCACAAGGGTGCAAGTTTCAAAACAAATGTTGTAAGACAAAAACATGTTGAGATGTATCTTTGGGCTAACCGTAGGCTGCCTCAAGTCTAAGCATAAAACTTGCACAAAGTTCTAAAATGGCCTTCCGGTAGACGGTAAAAAAATAATAAGCCCAAAGATGCAATCGATAACTTGCTGCAATAGGACACTGTATCAAACAGACTTGAGTAGTCGCAGGAGTGTGATCCTTCACTGCAGAACGAAGCAAAACCCTTGCCCTCTGCTGGTTAAAAAGGCAAATACATGGTGCTGGTAAAGTGCTCAGGTAGGCTTATCAGAATAGTAGGGTGGGGGAATTGAAAAAAGGGGATTGCCCTTGATTTGCAGGCAAGACCTTAGTGATCACAAATTTTCTCTAAAGGAGCCTTGACGAATAGGTACTAGTTGCGTATTGCAGTAGGCTATCAATGCTGTTAATATATATATATATATATATATTTGTCTACAGAAAATTCTGAAGTGACATGTTGTACAAAGTGATTGTTTATTGGCATTAGTGTACACTGTTATGAGAAGACAAAACAAAAGCACAGCCTGAGAATTTTGTGACCAGACACTGACAACACCCCCTGGCCCACCCCCCTCTACCGATGTCCATACTGATGTGTGAGCATTCATTTTCAAAAAAGGCAAACAAACCGAAATAAGAAGAAAGCATGAGATACATATAGAACATGGTGTTGTCATGACACATTCTTGTGATAATGCATGTATGCAAAAGTTTGGAAAGCAATTTTCCCTTGTGGAAAGCATCTTTTTTTTTTTTTTTGGGGGGGGGGGGGGGCATTAACCAGATGCCCACAAACCAGATGTGTTTCCATCTTATAGATTCAGAACTTGGGCCTGTGTAGGGGAATTGCTGAACTGATCCACATTCTATGGGCAAATTATATTACAAATTCTCTCTCTCAATGACACTGGGGAGCCGTCAACTATTTTTGTCCACCTAAAAAGGGTCAGCCCAACCCCTTAGCCATAGCCTCAACCAATAACAATTAAAGTATATTCCAGAAACACCCAAAACAAATAACAGGAAACCACATGGTCATAGCCATTTCAAAACGTACCACAGTATTTCCACAGGGGCAAAAAAAAAAAAAACAAAACAAAAAAAACTTACACATATAAAAACCTCCAAAATGACAAGCAACCTAAACATGTCTTCTTACAAAGAAACTTTCCAAAGAACATCATTGTCTTCACATAATCCAAAATCTAGTTCTGACCCCTAATACATTTCAAATTAATTTACTATGATTAAGTACTGACACACAAAAGTTGAATATCTGTCTTCTGCTTTAAAAGGGATATCCCTTAATCTTGCAACTGATTTGAGAAACACACTAAAGACAATGCAAAGAGTTTGGTGAGGAAGAGAAAAATGCTACAGTGAAATACACAGGAAGACCTATTTTCCCACAATTCCATTTACAATATCTTCATACATGCATTGTTGACAGTGAAAAAGTTGCTTTCTTCCAGCTGGGGAAGAAATATCCTAAATTTGATACTAAAAGTAAATATTGATCAACCATTGTTAGAGCTGACAGGTTCCATTTCTAAAGCATGTGTATTGAGAAAATTGTGCAAGAGCATTGTGGGCTGAAAGCAACTGCCACACAAAGTAGGTGTGTCTCCGTCACACTGCATTACTCTCTCACTCACTCACTCACTCACACACACACACAAACAGCCTCCGCAGGAATGTTTCCCACTCAAAGGACTTCTACCTCCTCCAAATTACAGCTCTTTAGCCCTGGACACAGAGGCTAGGTGAAAACCCAGGAATTCACACAGGTTAAGAGATGTAAATCTGTCATCAAAGTTGGAAAAGACCTAGCGCAATCTCCTTGGTCTTTTTTGTTCTGACTGCTCAGAACACCAAAATTAAAAAAAAGAAAATAACAATAATAACAAAAGAATCCAAACAAACTAAAACATCATTCTGTTCGCAGTCTTAATATGAATAAAATTAAATCATATGGGTTTGCAAATGAATAAAAATACATTACAAAGGAAACCATTAGAAAACAATAAATTATTCATGACTTTGTTCTCATATAACAACAAAAATCATATTGCCCACTCTCATTTTCTGTAAAAAGGTCATTTATTCATCTATCTTAAATATACTCCCCTTCAGATATATACTTCAGTATAAATACAACAATAATTTAGATAATTTGGTTATTATTAGATCTGATCCTCTGTTTGCATCATTCAGCAATATATAAGACAGCATTTGAGTGCATAAAAAGGCATATTACTCTATTCATAAAGGCATCTTATGCACATCCAAAATAAAATTCTGTGAGAGGATTATATACTATATAGTGTATATGGTTAAAAGTCCAACTTGTGAAGCCAAATCATGACCGTTAAATAGTAAACAAATGCATCTGACTGTCTGAGAAATTGGCGAACCATGACTTGCTAGGGAAATCCCAAAATGTCTGCCCTAAAAAAACAGACACACACAGAGAGATAAGAAACAGGGCCTCTCCCCAACGCCCTATTGTTGTCTGCCTCTCATCTCTGACGTACTGCTCAAGGCCATTGAGAAAATGATTAAGTCCTTATTTTTGGCTTGAGCTGAAGGTTGACAAGAAGCCAGAGTGACAGGACAGAATGGCTTGGACAAAGCCAGAATGTTCCCTCACCTAATCTGTGCTCCCAGTCTCTTTCCAAATGCTTACATCACCTGAGTCAGCTGAACTCTCGACTCTGACCTGTCAGCTTTAGCGCAATTAACCTCTAATTAACTAGGTCTTCATTCATTCATTCCATAAATGCAATCATTGTTGTGGGCTTTTATTTGTACCCTGTTACCTATTTGCGGATGGTAAGGTAAATGCATATGGCTCTCAGTTTCAGGTAGTGCTAGAGCACAATAGTACACTGTTATGGGCACAGACAAGTAAGCTTTCGCCAGTCCATGCATGATTTATCTGGACATACAAAGAGAAGTCGTCACTTTAGAAGCCAGTTTGATGAACTTAACTGAATCATATTCAGCTCAACTGAAGCATCTAAAGGGATGTACAGGATAGGTGTGATCATGCAACGTCGGGGAAATGGTAGATCTAAGGTCAATCCCCCTGAAATTGTTGGAGGAGTCTCAAATGAGAAAGGAGACTTTCCTGTACTGGGGCAGAATGACTATGGCAATTATGGCCTGATCTGCAGGGCTTCATAGTAGAAGTGTCTGGGCAACATAGCTTAGGCTCCATTACCCTCACCTTGACAAGCACACCTCATATCCATCCCACATCATAATAGTACAAATTACAGCACGTAATTATTATAGTACATGACATGCAAGTTTTGAATAGCCAGTAGTCTTTCTGAATTAATCAGTTTTTTTATATTTTGTAAGAATTGTCCAATAGATTTAGTAAAAAATAAACTCAGAATACAGATTTTTTTTTGTCCAAAAAAAAAGAAAAGTAATATTCACATTTAAAAAAGGGATGCCAGTCACTAAAACCCTACAGCCTTGAGAGTATCACTCTTTGAGGGCATCACAATATCCTCCTGTGTCCTGGCATCACTCCAGGCCAAATGTACTAGTCTCCTCCACAGCAATCAGGAGCTTTTCGTACAGCATAGTGAATGAAGGGTACGAGGGGAGGTCCAGTCGATTGAAGCAAGTGTGAGCCCTATGGAGAATAAGAAGTTGGGTTAAAGTTCAAAGGTCAAACTAAATTGCCTGTCAATATAACAAGGCCAGACCATTAGAAGATGTTTATACAATATAGATTACATTTCACTAATTTGTCTTAGATGCATAAATGCAAAAAAAAAAAACCATTAGTTGTGTTTCCTGCCAATGTATGCATATTTTCACATGGATTTGAACACTGGGCTAAAGGGGACTTTTAGAGCAAGCCAAAATACTGCATAGTTGTTGTTCATTGCAATACCTCTGCAGAGAAATTCCACAGCACAGGCTTTATCCCTTGTAACTGGGGCTGCCCATTAATTATCATCAGTTTGACAGAACATGATGTTCAGTGAAGCTCTCAGTTACCTCAAGGTTGGCAGAAAGCCATCTCAACTTTGGTTGGGGGATGTAGGTTGCATCTGATTGGAGACTAGTTTCTATCATGCACTTGCATGCCTGCAAACTCTCTTGTTCTCAGCTGCGGTCTCTTTGATTCTACAAACGCAGCCGGATTCTGCCTGACAGCGAAATATTAGCCTCAGGGAGGATAGTGCTGACGGGGCATACCTCTCCAAGCAGAGCCTTTGCTGTTTGCCAAGTCAGAGTGCGACAACAAGCACATCTCAAGGTGAGACACGAAACTCGCAATGCACCAAAAACATCAAACAAAGCATCATCTCTTAAAGACGAAAACAATGTGTGCTAAATCCTTGTGCTCCAAGCTTTTTTGTTGTGAAACTTTTGTCCTTGAGGGATCTTCAGCTAGCCAACATGACAAACATCAGCAATGGACCTAAGCAACACTGGGGAATGGGAAGGATGAGGTGTATGCTACAGCCCACTGTAATCACACTCTTATTATATCTATGGTGTTAACATATAGGTATGTGTTATTCAGGGCTCACACATAAATGTGTGAATATAGCGTGTCAAGTAGACAAAATCAGACATTTAAACAGTTTTTATTTTCTTTCAGTGAGCAGTAATAAGGTGAGATACAGTATAAAATATGACATGCCAAAGGAATTTGGCTGTTGTTGCACACCAGGACCATGACATTGGCCTTACAAATGGAACCTGAGGCCAAGAAAAATACAGTCTGCCTGAGCACTTAAGCTTGGTCAGCTGTGGGCCTTCTGTCTATCAAAAAGCTCCTTGTTCCTCCAGGCTCTGGTTGTTGCACAAACACCATCCATTTTATAATCTTTTCATCACTTTCGTATTCATCACTTTTGTTTGGAGTCATAAGGAAATCAACTGACATTCCCACTGTGTGTTTCTCTTAGTTGGGTTTTCCCCCATGACAAAATGTCCTGTGCCCATCTGTCAGGGAGCAATTGCTTTCCTCCACCACCTGCCGCATTTTCCTCCACAAACTGGCTAATTGGAGTAATAAATTAAACTGAAAAACATATGTGTTTCCCATTATATGAGAAAATGAGGTGCGATCAAAAGGTATTGAGACTGGTTGTGTTTGGCTGATGTGCTAAAGTGACGTGTTTTTCCACAATGGCAAAAATGAGCTGGAATATTCAATGTCAGCCAGTTTTTATGTTGTCCAATAGTATAAATGAGCCATGCAGTAACAACAGGACTAAATTGTTCATTGTTGATCATTTGTTTACACATTGGTACAAGTTACACATCCCATAAAATGTGAAATCAACAGTTACTAAATAAGAAGTTCAGTGAAAGAGCATTGGCAAAGTCACTCTTTGTAGTTTTCAGTTGCTATTTCTATGCTAGTGTATATTTTCCTCTTTGTCTTGATTGAATTTATGTAATTCAGCAAAGCAGTGTAAGACTCTACCCTAGGAGTTTTAGCAAATTCAGTGCCTTCATCTACCGCACAGTATTGACCTTTCTTTTAGTCTCTTTTCATTCATCTGCCTTTTTTTCTGAATGCCACTGTGTTATACAGTACAGCTGTAGTATATGTAAATACTAAAATCAAAAGGGATATTTCTGAACAATGAGTGCCCTAAATCCCACTACACAGGCTTGCAGACTAAACCTGAGTTGTTTCTAGTCAGCTTAGTCATTGTCTGCTCTCTGAAAGGTGGCTCATCAGGTTAGCCCAGCACCAGGGCTCATACTGGAAAATAGAAAAGCAGTGAGTGAAAGCCACCTCTATCTTAGAAAACACTGTGTGATGAGTTGCTTTGATGGAAACAACTTCTCCAGACCTTTCAACACTCCTAAATGGAAAATCTCTGAATAACTCAGCAACAAACCTAACAATCTCAATAAATAATGCAGGCATAATGAATTGCTAACTTCAAATTCTTCTAGGATATAGTCCGATGTGGGACTGCTTGACCAGCATGCAACATTGGCAAGAAATAACATTGTTTGGACTGCACCAAGCCAGATAGAATTATTGGTCTTTTCTTGTGAGTAATTGGTCTTGTCTTGTGAAATGCTCAGTGCCTGGTGAAATGGTTTAGAACTTTACCTGGGTAGTGAGGTGATTTTGCCCCACTTCTCGATGCAGAAGCGGCGTAGGCCGTTGCTCCCACGAAGTGCAGCAAAGCCTTCGTAAGGAACACTGGACGTGCCTGTCACAAACTGCAGCAGACGCAAACGCTGCTCATTATTGAAGCGCTCCACTGCACCCCAAAACCATCGGATCACGATGTGAGCATCATGATATCCTGTCACAAGGAAAAGACAGAGACAGAGAGAGAGAGAGAGATGCATGCATTTGTCAACTGTGTCCCAAAAGATGAGTTTATTTGGGGCCAATGCCCATACAAAGACTCCCTCGATTATAATCAGATATTAAAACCGTAAATTCTGGAGGTCTGTGTGTGTCAGATGAATCAGTTCAGTTTGAAGTGTAATGTAAACTAATTCTGAAACTCCATGAACGTTCTCCTCTGGAAGAAAACACAGGGCCATAAGGAGAAAGGGAAAAGGAGAGTCTCCTGCAGATGACACAGGAGAGATGCGGACGTTTAGAGTGATGAGGTGAAGGAGGTGAAGGAGGGGAAGCAGGTGAAACAGGAGGAGGGGAAGGTAACTTGCATGGCATGCATGCAGTGCCACTCAAGCAAACACTAAAAGTAAACCCCATGTTGGCCTGGCAAAACACATTTTGATACCCGACACATAAACTCCTCGTATTCAGCATATAAAACTATCGGCAGTGTTATGAGTGCAAATGTTTTCTTCACTCCCCAACGCCCTTTAAAAAAAAAAAAAAAAAAAAAAAAACCCTCTTCAGCAAGACTGCATAAGTTGGGGCACTAGGGGAACTTGGCAGTTTTTCTTCACACATCATGTTTCCCCACTCCAGATGAATAACTGCTAGCTAAACAAGCAAACGTTTGCTTTGGCGTTGGCTGCATGGTAGGCAACCATCAGCCAGGGGCTACAGACCCTCTGAAGACTTCCATAAAGTGCCGCAGTGAAGGGGAAAAAGAGGGGTCAAGCGTCTGCGACGAGCCAGATGATTATCCAGGGGCAATTAAGAGCTTAGCGGCAATGAGAACCAGATGAGCATATCTGGCATGAAGCTTGCCCGGGTCCTGAGTGATTAGTGATTTGAGGGAATTTACGGACAGTTGGGTTGGTTCGGTGTGTGCGTTGCCAGGTCTTCACTGCGTTGGTCCCCTAGGAAATGCACTGATGATCCATTACTGTTTGAGTTCATCTGTACTGTCGTTAGGCTACACAGCTAAATGGGACCCGGAGTCTGAATTAGTGAGCATAATGATTGAATGTGACCACCTGTAGATTGTTGAAACTAGGTAAGGGGAGACATAACAATAAGCAGGTGTTTCTGAAAAGCACAGTTGAACATATATACATAACACACATACTGTTTATTAATGGTTAGCCTTTCAATTGTTGTCAGAGTGTTGGCTGGTTACACTGATTGATGATCACAGGGCCATAATCTAGATTAGATTAGATAAGATTAGATTCAACTTTATTGTCATTACTCATGTATAAATACAGGTAATGAAATGCGTTTTGGCATCTAATCAGAAGTCAGTAAGTGCAGTATTTATATATTATAGTATATAATCTAGTTACATTCATATAAATTTTCTCCATGTCATCAATCGGTCATAGCCCAGGCTGTATAAGGTGCATACTGTGGCATGGGCACCTGCAGTGCATGATCCCTTGTGTTTCCATCACAAAGCTCTGTGCTTGTGGTTAATGAGGTGAGGTTTCTGATCTTACCGCCTCGGTACTCAGTGTTGCTTCTCCAGTCGTTCAGGTCGATCTCTGCCGTCCCCGCGATGACCAGCTCCAGCTCTCGGGCATCAAACACAGACACCAGCCGGGAATCTACCACCTGTGGAGAAGGTGAAACCAAGAACGTTTAGTAAACTATAAGATGGCACTGCAACCTTTTAAACCTTCTAGTCTTATGCACAGCCAACACAACCAACTCAGCAGTGTAAAACATCCCTTTAAGACTAAAATGTGCAGTTGACCGTGTTGAGTAGAGCAGGTACTGCACTGTTGGAAGAACTACAGGACTTCAAAATATATTACGATCCTCAATTAGTATTGAGCTGTGCTTTGGTGTTAAGGCTACTGAAAATCACATATTCACGCATAACGGGCGGAATTCTCCCAGGTTCGTAAGTCTAAAAATCGCTTCTTTATTTTCGCCCAGTGTGAATAATGTCAAGGCAATGGCAACTTTCCCAGTGGTGCTTAATGGCATGTATGCTGTGGAGGTAAAGCCAGGTATGCTACAGGTACGTTACCTCATAGAAACCTCTAACCAGTGCTTCTGTCTGCTGCACCACCCCGCGCTCCACCCTCCACTTAGCCAGGCGCTCAATATACTCCTTCTTATTCTTCTCCGTCACTTGGATGTTAGAACCACCCGATTTCAGTTCTCTCTCTGTCACCTATAGAGAAAGACATGATTATTTAATAAATGGTAACACTTTATATTAGCACACACATATTCACTATTAACTAGCTTCTTATTAACATGCAAATTAACATACTAGCATGTGTTAGTCATTACAGACTATTTATTAATACATTTTTCTGCATGACCTTGTTCTACCCATAGAAAACTAAGAATTTCTCCAATATAAACTGCTAATTACTGTTTATTTGTAGTTAGTAAGTTAGTATTTGTATATGAATTATGATCTTACTGTGCTTTGGTAAGTATGGGGCTAATTCTCCTTCAGTAACACTCAGAAAAGATGGTCTATTGATTGGAACAATACCCAAAGTTACAAGTGCTATTACTGTCCAAATAAGTCCTGATTACATCTTTCTGATTTAGAATAACTGTTTGTGAGAATAGCTGTTCCTTACAAAGCAAAGTACACTGAGATCATAATTCACACAACTAACTTACTATGAATAAGCTGAAATTGGGAGGTAACACTGTCTTGCACATTTGGTGGTGGCATACCTGACCAAAGACCTCTTCATTGACAGTGAAGGTGAGGTCCAGTATGTCTGTGATGTCATTGTCCTTCATCCACTGTAGGCTCTGGTGAAATTCCTCGTCCAGGTACTCTAGGTCGCTCAGGTCTGTCGCTCTGAACCCGCAGCAAGAGGAAGGAATAGATACCAAAGAGAGACGTTGGATTTACAGCACATATTTTTACCCCTTTAAGAACTTGGATTCTGGGTCCAGAATTATGACTTTATGAAAGAGAGGTGGCAAAGGCAGAAGTGGACTTTAATTAAACACTCACACATGTTTTTGTGTAAGTATGATAAATGTACTGCACATACTGTATAGAGTTGACTGGTGATGAATTAGCAAAGAACAGCAATTCTTCAGAAGTCAGGATCAAAAATACATGATGCAATACTTTATTATTTTAAAGTACACGTGATAGAATTGGAGGCAGCAGTGTATTGGACTCACAGTCTGAGCAGAGCTTTGTAAAAGGGTCGCGTGAAGAAGGCATCCAGCAGATACTGATGGATCAGAGCCAGACCGAGGATACGGCCACTGAAGCGGAACCTGACACACACACACACACACACACACACACACACACACACACACACACAGAGAGAGAGAGAGAGAGAGAGAGAGAGAGCAAAAAGTTGAACAGAAGTATCACAGCAAGCAACATAGTTTTCACTAATTGCACGTAAATCATAAATGAACTCTAAAACAACAACTATTTTTATGATGTAGTATATGCAAAAGAGAAGAGGAAGCTCCTTTATTTCAGGGTTGGGCAAAAATCTGTATAATTTGTTGAATGAAGTGTTTTGCTAATTGCACTGCACATTGCATCCATGGTGTGGCCACACACTAGTGTAATTAAAATGACACAAAGTACAACATGGACTGCCAAGTCCCTCATTTAGTATGACCTCAGGAGGAGGGCCTCCAACAAACCCCTAACCCTCACATCTGTTCATGGCTACCAGTGAATTTCCTTGGACACTAGATCAGTAATTATCAGAGCCTTCATAGTATACAACGTCTAAAGGAACAAAAACCATCAGAGCCGCTCAAAACAGGTACTTTGTTTTGAGATATATTTGTATCACCATAAATTGTGATCTTGAATTCTGAGTGAATTATTCAGAGGACATGTTTGAAGAGAGCCGCAGTCTTACCATTCCAGATGGTTCTCTACAAAGGCGGACATGGGGCTGATCTGGACGGTGTAGGTGTCGTTGGCAGAGTACTCAAAGAGCCCATAGTAAGGGTTGAACAGTTCCTGAGACAGCAGGAAGAAGAACTCCCGAGAGGGACCACTGTAGTCCAAACTAATGAAGGGAAGGAAAAATTGAAAAAATATTATGCTTTACAAATACACATGATGGCAGCTACAATCATCCATGACATATAGAATCCATTTACATATAGAATCTCATTCTCTTACAGTAGCTCTTAATCAAGCATATAATTAATTTCTCAATCACCAATTAACAGACTTAACAAGTTAGAACTGGTTTATATACTTCTACTTTCTTTGCTATAGCAAAAATGGACAGTGATGTTGGTGACGTACCCTTCCTCTCCCACAAATGTGATGTAGAGCTTGTTCCTCTGTAACTCCTTTCGAGAGTAAGCCATCACCTGGTTAAAGGTGCCCTCCAGCAGATGATCTCTTCTGATGAGGAGCCTACGACACAGGGAGGATAATGCCTGTATTGGTGATGTGCTTATTAACACAGCTAAGTGATGGCTAAGTTCAGGTTTATGCTTATGATTAGATGCTTTTATCCAAAGTAAATTATTAGTATAGTATTCATCAACATGGTTGAGCCATGTATTCTTTAACAGGGCTGTGTGACACATTTACAGTCAACATAGTGACCTTAGATCAATGCACAACTGTTCATGCTCCTGTTTAAGAGCATTTGCTGATCAGAGATGAGGTTCTTTTCAATGCACACCCTCATCAGCAACAAGCAGAAGGCTGAGAAGACGCTAACATCCACTTACTTGATTTTTCCTGGCCCCTGGCCATAACCCTTGGCCTCCAGTTTCCTGTAGAAGTTGCGCAGCTTGGCTTCGAAGTCTCTGCGGTACGGGGCGGGAGCTCGCGCTCGCTGCAGGCCTGCCAGGGGGGATGGTTGGTAAATAAATAGGCATGCATATACACTCACATGCATTCATACGCTCCCATGAACACAGACAATAGAGAAATACCATCACACAAAGCAAAACAAAGCGAACACACCCATTCAAAACACACACATATGTCTCACACACACACGGTAAACATGCACACACATATAGGAAACACAAACATATTTATACACACATCAGCAGAGTAAACACAATAACACATAGAAGCAACCAACCACACACACCTGCACAATGCACATGTATGCACATGCACATGCAAATGCACATACATACACACATACACATACACAGGTAAACAAATGCAATACATTTTCACCTAAATCAATGAGAAACACCTTTAAACACACACACACACACACACACACACACACACACACACACACACACACACACACACACACACACAACTGTACATAAATACAGGTAAACATGGGGTGCAAAAGGCCTAACAAAAGAAATGTCAGGGTGGGCAACTGATTAAAGCCACTGACAAATCTATTGACTGATTGAGCATTAGGGAATAGACCCTCTCTGACCTACTAACACAAAGCTGCTTTGGGGAGTAGCTGAAGAAGATATGTGTTCCTTGCGTGTCACTTTCTTCGTTTTTGTGCATTTTGTAGGTCATGCTCATCAGAGCAGGACAGAAAATCAAGGGAAGTGGGGCACAGTCAGCAGTCTTCCTCCGTGCCGACACATTCCTTCCATTCACAACTCCCACGTTTTTCTCCCTCCCCATACCTCCACCCTGACTCCCACCCCCACCCCGACCCAAACTCTCTCTTTCCCTTTCTCTGAGCCTTTTACTTCACTTCTTTTCACCTCTTTTTTCTCCTTTCTCCTTTTCTCCTGTTTTCTTTCTGTCTGTCTGTCTCGCACGCTCGCTACTTCTCATCAATATTAAAAACCAGGCACTCCCGAAGGAAGTTCTTTTTCTAACGAGGAGCTGCTGTGTGAGCGTGTGTGTGTGTGTGTGTGTGTGTGTGTATGTGTGTGTGTGTGTGTGTGTAAGTGTGTAAGTGTGTGTGTGTGTGTGTGTGTTCATTAGGCCAACACTATCAAGCCTTTCTCCTTTGTTTTTTGGTGCAGCAGGACATGACTGCTCACAGTCTTTTAAATTATTGAAGTCAGGGAACAAGACAGAGACTGAGAAGAGAAGAGGGAGAAAGATGAGGATGAAGGGAATGAAAGAAAAAAAAAAACAGATGGATAGAGAAAGAGCGCAGGAAACAGAGATATAGTTTTGAAAGGGGCAGAGACGTGGGTACCAGAGCAGGGGGATCACACGGGCCCCTCGAACACACTCGGCAGTGCTGTGAACTTCAAAACACACGGCAGCTAAGTAGCCCTGCATCCTCTCAGGCCTGCAGTGAGCTAAATTAGCATGAGCTCCTTGCTGTGCCATGCTGTAGCAGGCAATAGCAGGCATCTCACTAATAGCCCAGAGGTCTTGTCCTGGTTTAATATGCATGGCTGTGCTGGGAGGGAATCGCTGTTGTCTCTCCACCATTATAATTAAGCAGGGTGCCAAAACAACAGCTTCCAATCCTCTAGAAACCAATGCAATAGCTGCTATTTCATGTTCAGGATCAAAGAGGCCCTTGGTGGTTGCTGAATGGCTGAGGCGTTCTTGTGGCAATGCCTCAAGGGAGTTTTGCTGTCTCGGATGCCTGGTTCTTCAGGCTCATGGTAAAGGGTGCAAGAGACGGGAGGGCTGTGAATAGAGACTTTATTGTGGCCTATGGTAAAAAGCCGGTTTGTATTTTGGCAGCCAGTCAAGATTGTTTAGTGTCAGTGCTTGGATTAGTCAATGACCTGTGTGAGCTGAGATGGGATGAGTGCAGGTTAATTGCAGTAATTATGAATTCTGTACTTTACAGTGGCATTGTTTGGTAGCTACTCACTGTAAAAAAAAGGCTGCAACCATCTGAAAAGGATAATGATTATAGTTTTTAATTACACCTTTTCACTCCTCTAGAACCAATGACCACATAACTTTGAGTGAAAGTGTGTAATTGTGTCAGATGTATCATTGTATGTTTGTTTTATTTTCCTGACTTTCACCTCTTAAGTATCTAACTTTGACAGACTGTGCAGATCAGACTGTCCTGCCAGACTGTGCAGTTCAGCCTAACAACCTAACAAAATGCATTAGATGACATGTGTACATGGTGTACATGATTCTGAACAAAACAACAGCAAACAAATAAATACAACAAACAAACAGTGACCTTCACCAGGCATGCTCTGAGACATTAAGTAAACAAACAGACAGAAAGAATGACATACAAATACACAAATATTGATCTTTCCTATGGTGAGCTCTTGTGTAACTGGTAAACAAACAAACAAACAAACACACAAACAAAAAACAAAAAAACCTTACCTGGCGAGCTCTGGGGTGAGGATCCAGGGGAGCAGCGTGGGGAGAAGCTGAAGCCTGGATGGAAGGGGGGCATGGGGATGTAGGACATGATCTCCTCTTCAAACAGACTGAAATGAAGAGCAGCATACAGATATGAGTCAACACATATATGAACACACCACTGACACCCACCAGGCACTCAACTGAAGTGAACTTCAAAGGACGTTCAAGAGGACTACAGTAGGCACTTTAGTTATAGTAGAACCATACACTCGTCAAAGTAATGGAGCATCCACTTCACAGACTATCCACTTCAGTTTAATTTCATCTGGTATAGTCCAGCCATAACTGTCTGAACCTTATCAGGGAGGTGAACATGTGATCAAAATTTCATTGTCCTGTACTTCAGTGTTCATAATACAACAACATAAAGCAATAGAGCTGTTATACTCGTTTATAACACTGCAAATTTTCACAGATTAAGATTGGTCACTGTCATTGCCTAATCTTTAAAAATCTGTGATGTGAAACTTGCAAGTATGGCATTTTGCAACACATCCACACTCAAGGTTAAGCGGTGACTGCATAAGACTGTGAGCACGGCAGTCTCTGTTTAGCGGTCTTCTAGTGGGATGTGGGTGTGAGTATGATGTGAGTGTGTGCTTGGATCAGCTGCCTCAGAGTCTAAACACTGTTTACCATGATTCATGGGCACAAAACAAATGTCAGCACACTGTCTGTTGTCACATTCTCTGCCTCCTTGAAACCACAAAGAAAACATAAGACAAAAACATTCAAAAGTTTATACCCAAGATGAAACTTTAAACAGGTAGTTGGTAGGTTTCTAAACAAAGGACTATTTCTGTGATCTCTCATCTTCTGTAAGTCTGTCCTTGCAATAAATGACCTCTGCTTCACACTCTACAACAACAACATAGCAGAGAATGTTATACACCAGCAGAGAATTATTATTATTCATCATCATGATGAGTAATGGAGGGTCAGTTCTACAGAAAACCAATGAATGGTGAAAAAAGTGGGTAACACTTTAGATTAGGGTTCACATATTCACCATTAACTAGCAGCTTATTACCATTCAAATTAATAATAGTAGCCATTTGTTAGTCATTACAAGTCAGTTGTTAATACCTTATTCTGCATAATCTTATTCTACCCATTAACTAGACTTTCTCCAATATAAACTCCTAATTACTGCTTCTTCATAGTGAGCAAGATAGTTGTTGCATATGAATTTTGATCTCAGTATGCTTTGCTCAGTAAGGGGCTAGTAAAACAGGAAGAGTTATTCTCAGGAGCAGTTATTCTAAATCAAAAAGACGTAATTAGGACGTATTTGGAAACCATTAGTCACTTGTAGTTTTGGGTTTTGATCCTATGAATAAACCAACTTTTCCAAGTATAACTGAAGGAGAATAACTGTCCCTGTCGTACTACTGCCTTATAAGCCCCATACTAACCAAGGCATATTCATATTCAAGGCAAGATCATAATTCATATACAACAACTAACTTACAAACTATGTGTAAAGAGTAATTAGAAATCCTTAGTTAATGGTCTATTATGGGTAGAATAAGCTCATGTAGAATGTATAAGTGACTTGTAATGACTAACAAATGGCTAGTATGTCACCAATTTACATGTTAATAAGCTGCTAGTTAATGGTGAATATGTGTACCCGAATCTAAAGTGTTAACGAAAAGTCTTGTCTGTATCCATGCAGTGTGGTCATGTGCTGTATGCTGTACCTGAGTAGAATGACCAGGTCAGCATCACAGGACAGCTTCTCCACCCCTGGCGGTCCCTCTGTCCGAATGTAATGGATCTTCTCCCTAATGGCGACCCCGCCAAGAAGCAGTAACAACAAAACCAAGGACAACGGTCAGCGCTGGGCCTCCCGGACCACTCACGTGCCCCACCGTTATCCACCCGTCCATCTGAACTCAAGTGCTGAAATCATCAAGTGCCTTCGAAACGCTAATTGACTTGAAATGTTCTGCTGGGTGGAATGTGTCCAGGGGGTTCTTTTCTCTCTCTCTTTTTCTTTTCTTTTTTTTTTTTTTTCACCGGTTCCAAGGTTCTGGAATGCTTTTAAGATAACAATCAGCCATCTCAACCTCAGAGACTGGGCTTAGCCAAATGTGTACAGTATTGTGGGTGACTGGGAGTAGAGGATGGGGAGAGAGGGTGGTGGTTTCTGGAGGGGGGTCTGATTATCAAAGGTATTGCTTTAGTGTCAGTCGCAGTCCAGCAGAAAGTTTTCACAGGCTCCTCTAAGGTTTCAAGGGGCCGAACAGAAAAGATCAGGCTTTTTGGATTTTAAACATGTTGATGGTTACACTGACGTCTGTCAACGCCATATTAGGTTCCTAATGCACATGTGGCTATGCTCTCAGCGTGTAAGGGAAAAAAGCAGAGATGTGTACTTAAGCAGATCAAAGCCAAAAGCTGCAGTTCACAACGTGTCAGAATGTCAGCACAGCCCCAGCGCTTAGTCATGAGAACGTGTGCTGAAGTCGGGGTGGAGATGTTAACAATGCAGAAGAAATGTTCCAAGTTCAGTAAAAAGCCCCTGTGATATTCCAGAAAACCTACAATCAAATCTAAGTGTAGTTGGTGTTGAATCTAAATGAAAATGGCGCGTGTTGATGATGTCACCTGAGAGCGTGGTTTCGGGCCAGGCTTGGCTGGCGCTCCTGGAGCATGTCAAAGACGTTTGGCTGCCGCAGGAAGGCCACAATCTTTTCATTGTAGGCTGTGAGGGAAAAGAACAGCTCTGAAACTCCAAATGACAGAATACTGAAAAAGGACCAGTGCTAGACAAATGGCAATAGAAGAAATGTAAAATTCAACTCTCAAAATACTGTTGGGTGACGAGCATTGGCTTTGTTAACATTCTCATTTTAAAATCCATTTTATTCACTGAAACCTATCTATCTTTATGGGAAGTGTATGGCTGTCCTGTAAAACTCCCCTGCATTACAGTTTGGATGGAACAATCTTTTTACTGACATACATACTACATCTTAAACTGAAGAACAGAAAGTGCCAGGCAAATATTATTTTGGCCCAAGATGGAGCCCTTTCTCTCATAAGTGTAGATTGGGAGGCTAAGCACAGAGTGCTTGTCAGCTGTTTTGACTGAATTACTGTTGCACTGCCCTCCTGCTGGTGCATAGATGGGCTGGCTTGCTGCTGTGTCCTCCACACATCAGTGGGCTGGATGCTGGCTTGAGTCCTATTGACTGCTCAGCCACTCTGTATAGAGTCTGGCTGGTACTGATTGACTGACTGATTGATCGACTGACTCACTCACCGAGTGGCATGGGGTCGTGCTGGTACTGGCTCCTGATGGCGGCCACCAGGCTGTTCCCAGGCCTGACCACCAGCGATGCTCCTCTGCTTCGGGACACGTCCGATGCCTGGGAACACAGAAGCCTATTGTAACACATGCTAACACACACACACACACAGATACGCACATATGCAAACATATATACGAACAAACACACATACACATATGTCACACACACACATATACCAACATGCACACACACATACACCAATATGTACACACACATACCCGTGCACATACACACAAGCACACACACACACACACACACACACACACACACACAGTCTTACACATTCACATTTCAAATTCATGCTCATAGGCCAATTGAGACTTGTGACACTGATGGAGTGGATGTCCCAATGACAGATCTGTCTGTTTGCCAGGCCTGTACCCCAGGCTGTTTAGTTTTCCATCTGCCAGAGCTATTTTGAGATCTGCCATTCACTTGTCTGTTTGCTTAGAGTGCCTTCCTCTCTGTCTGTGCATTGCATGTCTTCATCTATCGGCCGTGACCCTGTCAGGACTTTGGTTGCCACTCTAACAGCCCACATGCTGTTGTTTGTTGCTATCTGTTTCTGTGTGGCAGTTTCCATGTGTGTGTGTGTGTATATATGTGCGTGTGTGTGGGTGTGTGTGTGTGTGTCTGAATGTTTGCATGTTTGCCATTTCCGGACTGCTTGTGTGTCTTGTTTGTCCATCTTTGTGCAGCCTGTCCATTCATTTGTCTTGCATTGTGTACACAGTTGTATGGTTACTCTGGCCAGCTTTCTGCTGTTTGTTTGCCTGAGGATCTCTCTCTCTCTCTCTCTCTATATATATATATATATGTATCTATTCATCTACCTATCCACCTGTCTGTCTATCTATCCATCTTTGTCTGTTTGTCTGTCTGCCTGCATGCCATGCATCTGCATATGTTTGACAGTCTGTCTCACTAGCTCCCTTTCTGTCTGTCTTTCTTGTTTTCTTGTTTTCTTTCTTTCTTGTTGGCCGATATAGGATATCCCTAAATGTCTGTATGTGACCTTTGCTGACCTCTCCTGCACTGTAGCTGCGCAGTCTCTGTAGGTGCTGTCTGTGAGTGAGATGGTTGGGTAGACGGCCGTTCTGCATGGCGATCCGGGGGTCGATGAAGGTCGTTGCTCTACTGTTGTGGTCTACGAAAAATGACTGGAGAGAAAAAAAAAAAAAAAAGAAAACAGGACCTGATTTCTTTGCCAAGCAGAGTTTAAACACAATCATACAATCATATAATGTTGCTATTTTATATGCTGTATGCACAGTAGTGCATTCTAGCCAACCATCTCTCTGCATATCTATGAGGCTGGGAGCCTTTTCACCAATGACTGATTGTACATGTCACATATATAATTTATTACTATATTAGTATCAATTGACTGGAAAGAATTAGAGTGGTACCTTGCCCTGTGGGTCCGTCTTTATCTCCCAGCCTCTGGGAAGCTCCAGCTGTGTATCTGCAAACTTGTTGAGGAAGGTGACCAGGTCTCTGTTGTGTTGGTACCGCTCAAAGTTACGGGCATCCCGGCGAATCTTCAGAATCATGTGCTTCAAACAGGTGCTGTTGGAGAACATTCTGTAGGCCCCCTGGAACATCAGCAGTGCACGGACAGTAATATTTAGTACAGGAGACCAGAAGTTAGACTTGGAGACAACACAAAACATTACCGTACAATACATGTGCTAGGCTATTTGGACCTAGCTAAGTGGTAGATAAAATTATTATTCAGGCTATTTGGACCTAGCTAACTGGTTGATAAAATTATTATTCAGGCTATTTGGACCTAGCTAACTGGTTGATAAAATTATTATTCAGGCTATTTGGACCTAGCTAACTGGTTGCTAAAATTATTATTCCGATAAGGAAACATTAAAAATAATCTTAATAGTCAAATCTACAGTCCCAAGTATGGACACATTCCCAAGTACATACACATTTACACCATGTTTGTTTGCATAAAACCATATATAGTAGTATAGAATGTGCATTTCTCTCTTTCTTTCTATGTAATTTCTGTGTGTGTGTGTGTGTGTGTGTGTGTGTGTGTGTGTGTTTGGGCTTTGTGTGTGTGTGTGTTTGCGCTGTATGTGTGTGGCACTGCATGTTTCCCCACTGTTTACACACTGGTACCAGGGAAGAGTGGGCCTCCATTCTAAAGAGATGGCGTACTCTTGTCCGTCTGTTGACTGTGTCAATAAAGAGCAGGACTTCTACGGTTTCATGGCTTGTTTTGTTTTAATAAAGCTGTGAGCTAAAATAAGACATGTGCCAACGGAAACACAGACATATTGCGCTCATCAGTGAAATCTAAGCGGCCGGTCCCTCTGGCCAGAATACCATCCCTTGTGTAAAAGCACTGGCTTGAAGCAATTGGACTGTATTTACATACAGTATGTTACACTGTCCTCTCCCTTTAACTGATGAGTGAGCAAAAGCTGCACATAAGCATCTGACACACTAGTGCATGCATTCACTCTCTCTCGCTCTCTCTCTATCTTTCTCTCTCTCTCCCTCTCACGCACACACACACACATGCACACACATGCACGCACACACACACACACACACACACACACACACACACACACACACACACAAGCATACACATATACAAACACACACATATACACACACACATACACACACATTCCAAACTCAAAACCCAAGCACAAGCTCAGTGAAGCATCCTCTTTGCACAGTCCTAAGGTCACTCCTCCCATGCCCATGTGTCTTGTGTGCTGACAGGCAGGTTGTGTCCTTCCTAACTCTCCCCAGAGTGCGCCTGTCACCTTGCTATTACAGGAATCTGCCCAGGTCTCCGGGACGATCGATTGCTAGAGGACGGGACTCTATTTATAGCTCTGGTGGCGAGCCTCAACCCCCACCCCCTGCTCCCCCGACCTCCCCCCACCAGTCCATCCGTCAACCAGCCGGCCTGAGCCCCAACACCGCTACTTCTGCGGCAGCTGCTGTGCTCTCAGCACGCACGGGGTCATGACAGTACAGGCAGGTCAAAGAGCCCTCATACCTCCCAGAGATCAGAGATCTCTCTCTACCTTGACCTGTCTCACTCTGATCTCTACCTTGACCTGTCTCACTCTGTCTCTCTACCTTGACCTGTCTCACTCAACTTGTCTCACTCTGTTGCCTACTCTTCCACAGTCTTTTTTCTGTTTATTTAATCTGTCATGTCTTTTTATGTCAATCTCTTTCTTCCTTTCACCTTCTCTGTCAGTCTTCTCTCACTCTGTCTTTCTCTCTCTCCATTTACCTTTCACTCTTCCTTTGTCAGTGTTTCTCCTTTGCTGTCTCTTTTTCCTCACACTTCTAACCTTTTTCCTCTCTCTCTCTCTCTCTCTCTCTCTCTCTCTCTCTCTCTCTCTCTATCTGTTTGCCTGACTGCCTCTCTTTCTCTCTCTCTCTCTCTGTCTATTTGCCTGACTGCCTCTCAATTTCTCTCAATGTCTCTCTCTCCCTCTCTCTCTCCCCCCTTTTCTCCTCTGTTGGGCTGAAAGAACTGTCTGAGGCAAGCTGACGCATCTGTGGCCTGAGTGGAGAGCTGTCAATGCTGCTGGTCCTGTTACTGCCACTACTACTGCACTGAGGTGCCTGCCAGCCTCTCTCACTCTCTCTCTCTCTCTCTCTCTCTCTCTTTCTATCTCTCTCTATATATCTCTCTCTCTTTCTTTCTCTGTCTCTCTCTCTGCCTGCTGATCCGCTCTGTCACTGAAGGATGAGATATGACAACGCTTATGAGATCAACCAACAGGGCGCCTGTTGGATCAGGGTTTAAGGGATTTGTTAGGTGACAAGAGAGCAATGGCGAGAGGTAGAGAGAGAGCAAGAGGTAGAGAGAGGTAGAAAGGCATATAGAGAAAAAGAGGTAGCGAGAGACAGCGAGTGTGTGTGTGTGTTTGTGTGTGTGTGAGAGAGAGAGAGAGAGAGAGAGAGAGACATAGAGACAGGGAAAAAGACATAGAGAGAGAGAGAGAGAGATAGACAGAAAGAGAGATTGTATAGAGACTGTAAGTGTACAGAGGTAGCGAGAGGAGTAAACATGGGGAATGCTTGAATTGTAGGTGATTTTGATATGAATCTAGGCAGATTCAAACAAGATGCTGCCACTGTGTATCCTGCCAGAAAATATGTCAACATGTGCACACCCCACTCACACGAGGAACAGATGGAAAAATCAAACAAGCAAACACATTTGTAGACACACTGTGCTGTGTTCTTTTTGCCTTGTTTTGCTATATTCCTGCAGTCCATGCTACTCACATAGTTGCCATGGAGGATGGTGAAAAACTCTGGATGGGTGACAAACTTGACCGCTGGACACTGAAGCAACATGTTGACCTTCTGCTGGTTGACTGGAGAGGAGGGAGATTCTCTTCTTAGCTCTACAAAACAACAAACAAATAAAAAGACAGTAAAGAACTAATCAAACACGATCCTATCTGACAGATACTGTGTACCTTTGTGTCATCTATATGTTCTTCACAACCAGTCTGACTTTACTTTATTGGGAAAAGCACCATAATCTCCCGATTACTAACCAAGAATTGATTTTTTAAAAAAGTAATTATCTATGAGGTTAATACATGGGTGAGGACTATTCATGGGAATGTATTTCTTGTCATCATTCTACTTTGTGATGAAATCATGATCTTCTGAATCAATTGGTAAAGTGAAGTAAACTGAGGTTAATATATGAGGGAGGTTAATACATGGATGAGGTCAATATATGTTTTTTTGTTTGTTTGTTTTTTAGAAACAAAACAATGACCTGAGGTTTATACGTGGTGCGGCTTATATTCGGGAAATTACTGTAGTAGAGTATTGGTGTTGTTTCACCTGCTGTAAGTGACACTGAATGCAATGACCCAAAGGAGAACAGACCAGCTGTAATAGATGCATGGAAGGTACTGTGTTAGGAGTGTGAAGCCCACCAGAGGTTTGAGGCGGTGCGTCTGTCTCCGTGTCTGTGCTGCTGTTTCGCTCAGACCTCCTCTGTCCCCCCTCGTCTTCTGTGGCCATCGTCCTCTGGATGTTCTGGTACCTGAGCCAAGACAGTTCCATTTTTGATGAGTGTTGAGTGAAACGCAATGAGCTCAGTTTTGGGAAAGATTAAAACAATCATGATGCACAAAGTATCATTATAATTATATTATTAGAAGACAGCTAATATGGTATCAATGGTGAACAGCTGAGCTTGTGAACTCATTTAAACCTAGCCTGATAGCGCTAGCACACATATACGCCTATAAGTAAGTATAAGTGGAAACAAGTGGCCTAGACTGGCTAGCATGACTAGCGTGACTAGCATGGCGAAAACACTGTTTTACTTCCACATCATCACACCCCCAACCCCTTATGCATTATGCTAATAGGAGAGAAATGGGGCACTTGAGCTGTGACTGGATGTGACTGGGGGGGGAATGAGTGTGTCTCCCAGTCCCAGTCTCCCTGAGGAGTCACAGGGTTCAGATTCAATGGTGGTGTCAGTGGGTCAGAAAACATGACCCAGTTTGCTGGGCACTGGGGCACACAGGATGGGGACTGACCCCAACACCCGCTCAGCAGGCACCTCAACACGTGTGTGTGTGTGTGTGTGTGTTTGAATGACTGTGTATGCAAAAGGATACAAGGATACAATGACAAATCAGTCAAATGTGTCTGTTTGTCAGCCTATTTGTGCATTTGAGAAAGAGAGAGAGAGAGAGAGTGTGTGTGTGTGTGTGTGTGTGTGTATTTGTGTATGATGGAGAGAGAGAGAGAGAGAGAGATAGACAGAGTGTGTGTGTGTGTGTGTGTGTGTGTGTGTGTGTGTGTGTGTGTGAGTACTGCAATGGAGAGATTGCCATGGGCAGTCCCTGGTGCCATGACCACATCCGTGTTCACATACCAAACAACACACACATGGATGCCCAGCACTGCACTTCAGTGAACATAAATACACCAGAGTGCCTATAATAGATCCCATAGTGTGAGTAATCCTCTCTAAATAAAATATCCTAATTACATGCTCGAGCCTGCATCTGTTGTTGGTGCTGCTGAAGTTGACTCTTGTTCTTTGACATCTCTAACAGCTGCTGTGTGGTGGACCAGAGAGCTATAAGTACTACAACAGTGCTGTACGTTTTGCACTGACACTGACAGGCTCATAGCCGTTTGTAATTATTACAGTTCACTTTGGCATGGGGGCTTGGCTGCGATGGCAGTGTGCTCAGTAATGGCTCTCATTAGCCGAGCTGGGAAAGGGGAATTGTGAAGAGGCAAAACTCTGTGTGTGTGTGTGTGTATGTGTGTGTGTATGAGTGTGTGTGTGAGTGGGGTGTCAGTGGTGAGCTGATGACGCCCTTAGAGCAAAGAGCACCCCCAATTCCTTGTTCTCTCTCTCTACACACACACATACACACACACAAACTCCCCTCAGAGACAGGTTCAGGAGCAGCCTTGTCTGGTCTCATAGATGCACTGAATAAAAAGGGTATCTGCGGGAAAGTCGGATTACGGCGGAGCAGCGATTTAGCGGCATTTTCTAATTTCACTTTCGTTCATTCGGCCGGATCCCTGTGGCGTGCAATTAGGTCATGCCATCAAATGAGACAGTTGGGTATAAAAGAGTTGGGTATAAATGTGTGTGTTTGTGTGTGTGTGTGTGTGTGTGTGTGTGTGTGTGTGTGTATGTGTGTAAAGGGAGGAATGATTTGTGCCTGAGAAGTGTGTGTCCTAAATTTGGCAAGAACCAGAGGGTCTCATTAAGGGTTTGTCGAATGGACAGGACTCCGCAGGCTGAGGCTCTCCCATGTGACCAACAGCAATAACATTAGTTAGAGGCAGAGACAAATGGACTGTGTTTTTAGGCTAATGTTCCTTTCTCTGTGCAAACACTGGAGCTAGTTTCTGTGCTAGTCTGTCGGCTTGCCTCTCTCTTATGTGTTTAGAAAAGCAAATTCCAGACGTTCACTTAAGCTGAGTGAGCAGCTAGTGAACATGTCGCCACCTCACTTTCCTTTCAGCATTAGCAAATGAGAGACAGTAAAAACACTTCAAATGAATCCCTAAATGGATGTGTTGTTTCCTGCCTAGTTATGTCCTCCCCTTATTGACCTGGATGTCCAACAGGCCCGGTAGGAGAGTACAGAATTGACCTAAAGTGCCCGTAATAAAGGAGAGTTTCTTGGGTTGAGATGAGAGTGGCCTGAGCCAAATTAAGGTCAACTTAGAATCTGATGCGATAGTCAAACAATTTTTTAGCTCGCATAATTTTCCTAAAGGGGGCTATTTCAACAAACAACACTCTTCGTTTGAGTGTTTTTACTATCTGTGTCTCAAATAAAACCTTAAAAAGCAAAGTAAAGCATTCATGCTTCTCATGCAGCTGCTAGAGAAATAGGATTTTAAAAGAACAGTTTGATTACAGGTATCATACTCATATGACTATGCCCTGAATTGATACATATATTCTTAAATATAATGCTAGAATATAATAATAAATGTGTTTCAGTTCTAAGGAAACAGTTTACTATGATACAAAGCTTCAACGTCTGAACTGTAAAAGTGTGTGAAACATACACTTTCTATAAAGTTTGGAAATTAGCCTAGTTGTTAATTCCATAAACTGCAAAAGCAGGCTGGAGGAAGAGGAGGGGGTTTGACAGAGTGATTACAAACTAGACTGGAGTCTAAAGAGGCCCAGACATGTCTAGGCATGTCTGCTTGTTCGCATGTTAGCCTCTTCCAGACATGTGCTAAATTTAAAGGGTCAAACAATCAAATGCTGTGAACAAAAACACAAGCCATGTGCCTGTAAGAGCCAATAAATAACTAAACAGCCCCATGAATAACCACATTTTGCTGCTTTATTACAGTCAACAAGCCTCCCAATATTTGTTGCACCACTCCATTATGCCCACTAGGTGGCAACATAATACAACTAACTCCTTGTAATACTTAAGGCTCAGCTGATCCTTGTGCATTGCTGCTAAGCAGAAGTCCTCACCTTCCCTTCTCACTAACCACGTAGTTAGAATCCAAATAAAGCCCCAAATGCTCTCCATATATCTTTTTTTCATACACAGACATAAAGAGACCAACATATGCAGCTGACTGACTTCCACATTCATGCCAGGAGTGAGATTTCTAATCCATCTGGTCATGGCAGTCACTGACTGCATACAGGGAGATGTTTATGTGTGAGAGATGTTTATGTGTGTTTGTGTGTGTTTGTGTGTGTGAGTGTGTGCACGGCTAAGATGTTTGCAGTAGAGGTGTGAAGTGGGGCAGAGCTGAGCACTCATTCAGTCAGAAAATGTATGGCTGTCTCTTCCACTCCACTTGCTTCTTCAAGGTAAATGGTGTACCTCAAACAACAATACAGACCAAAAATGAATTTGAAAAATGTTAAAAGGGTATCTGGCTGCCTGTATGTGCATGCATGTGTATGTGTGTGTGTGTGTGTGTGTGTGTGTGTGTGTGTGTGTGTTTGCACGCCTGCACATATACCCATTTAGGTGTAATTGTGAGTGACTGATTGATTTTAGGTGTGTGTGTGTGTGATGTTTGTGAGCATCATGTGCACGAGTGAGTGTTTGCATCTGTGCATCCTCCTCCTCCCTCCTCCACCTCCTCCCTACCGTCTGTTGAGCTGCTCCATCTGATGGGTGGAGTTGGACCTCTGGATGCCCGTGCACTTGGCTGCATGGGTGGGCCTCTGCCAGGTGGTGGTGCGGTTCACATGGTCCACGTAGAAAACCCGCCCGTGGCTGTCGATCCGTGCCTCCCAGTCTACGGAGGAGAGAGAGTGTTACGCTTGAATACATACACACACACAAACATGCACACACACACATACACACACACACAAACACAGACCCATCATGCATGCATGCACACGCACACACAAAACACACATGCATGATCTGGTTGGAGCTGTTAATTTGAGCTTCTCAATAGAGAGAGGCAAGACACAAATGCATACAAACACACACACACACACACACACACACACACACACACACACACACAGACACACACACACACACAGACACAGACTTGTCAGACACACACATTTGGATAGACGCATGCACGCACAAACACACACACACACACACATACAGACAAAACAATCAGTTATGACTGTGAGCACAAGCCTCCTGGTCTCTTGGGTATAAAAAGAAAAAAAAAGAAAACACTAGACACACACATACACACACACACACAAATACAAACAGCTCTTAGTGAAAGCTCAGCAACGTTTGTCATGTGCTTGCGTGACTCTCAATGGACTGTTTGTGTGTGTGTGTGTGTGTGTGTGTGTGTGTGTGTGTGCGTGTGTGTTTGTTTGTTTGTTTACAATGATGTATTTGCCTCAGTGCCTGAGTGAGACAGACAACCCCCCTCTCTCAGCTCTATACAGGTTTATACTGAACACGAGGGCTTTGAGAGGAAGAGGACTCGCATCTAACACACACACTAGCCTATCGGCTAGCCACTTAGTTATCTTTTTTATCACAAATTAAATGACTATAAAGGTGTTACTACAGTCATATATTTTTAAATGAGCTTAAAGGTATGATTTGTTTGATTTATCATACACCCACTAAAACTAGGATGCTAACCAGTTAGTTTCATACTATGTTCTCTCATCATGTCATTTTCTACTAACAGGTACCTTTTTTCACTGATGAAAACAGTCTAGATTACCATCCTGACATGTATGGACAGGTATGTTTAAGACAGAGCAAATTACAGTAAGACATGTATGGACAGGTATGTTTAAGACAAGGCAAATTACAGTAAGACATCTATGGACAGGTATGTTTAAGGCAAGACAAATTACAGTAAGACATGTATGGACCACTATGTTTAAGACAAGGCAAATGTATGGACAGGTATGTTTAAGACAAGCTAAATTACAGTAAGACAGACAACTCAAATTCTCTCCATAGTTCCTTTAATGTTTTTGCCTCATTGCATTTGAAGCCACCATGTCAAGTCAATGCAGAACACAAATACTGAGCATGAATAAAACTGACAAGATCCAAATTTTGCACTCATGCTATGAGGAGACAGCAAGTAGAACCATGATGAGAGAGAGAGGGAGAGAGAGAAACTGACTCATAAACCACTACAAGCTGTTACTCTCCTCCCTCATGACATCTCTCTGACTTTCTATCCTTGTAAAAACTCTCATCTCCCTCCCTCTCTCTTCCATCTCCTCACAGAGGCCTCTCTGTCCTTTTAAAGAAGAAATGTGATTCAATCCGTAGCCCTGTTGCTCAAGGTCACCGAGTGGGACATTTGATACAACATAGACCAAATGGCAAATTGGGAAATTAGCTAACAGCTACCACTAACTGAGTAGGGCACAAAAACTCACTTTCAGTTTCATTTTCTTATGCACCATTCGTCATTGTCAGTTCACAATTTGGTCTATGTTGTACCAAATTTTCTGTTTATTTTTCCTACAGACAGCACTTTGTGACCTCGAACAACAGAGCTATTGATGGATTCACACCAGATATCCCCTTTAAGCTCCTGACATTTGGTCGAAAATTGCTCATTGTTTCACTATCAAACAGAAGCTAGCTTTCGTATGGGGCAGCACCAAATATCGTCCGACCATTTTGTCCGACACCCAGAGGGGAAAAAAAAAAAAAATGAAAGCAAAACAAACCTGAAGGAATTTGTCTGCATATGTTTAGCTTGGATCATGCAATCTAAAATATCTCTAGGAAAACACTTTGTGCAGTATCTTTTAACTCAAACGCTTAGAGAGCACTGAGTGTTCTGCCCATTCTGGTGACCGCAACACCAACAAAACCCGACTGAATAATTCTTGCTGCCCTTCATCAGATGTAGTCTAGCAGAATTTGAAGGAGACAAAAAACTGTGTAGTACAATGTAGAAAAACATCCCAGTAGCAGCGCACAGGGACCAAACGATTAGCATACCACGGCTGTGAATTTTATGAGTCAATGGAAAGTGAAACCACACATTAATTCCTCATCTGAAATTCACATTAGAAGAGATTGTGTGGCACTAAAGCGATCCCTGAAGGAGTTTGTCAAAACTAGTTTCCCGATGGAAGATTATGCTATCAAGAGCAGCCACACTGGAGGCAGTAAAGCAGCTCCATTCTATTGGGGTGCCTGTACTGTGACAGTATTTATAACGGCTGGTGAATAGAGAAGTGAATCCACTCTATCTTCCTTCACTCCCTTTTTATGCAGCATCCAACCATGGCTGCCGAATCTCTTTGGCTGAAAAAACTCCCTGCTGAGCAGATTTTTTTGGGGGTGGGGTGGGGTGGATGCTATTTTTAGCCTGCTTGAGTGGGTGCCCATTTCACTGTAAAACCCACAGCACAGCAACCCCACCACCACCCCTCCAAACACCACCCTGTTCTCCACCCCCACCCCTCCACTGCCGTGACATTGCACCAATTTTCCCAGTCCTCAGCACCCCCTCATTTCCTGAACACTAAGGATACTGTTCTCCATCATTATGCCGTATAGATGGATCATACATTGTGTAAACATCTATTTAGCAGACTCTGTCAAAAGTCATTCAAATGCAGATCAACATGTCCATTGGTATGGGTGCTTTCTACTTTAGGTGTCAAACAGTTATGTTAGAATCTTCAACTGACTGGTTAAATAGGGGCTTAGTGTACAACATCTAACACTCTTAGGTGTCTACAGAACAACTTTATGGTAAGCTGACACTAAATAGGGACTAATAAGTGGATACACTTCAAAGATGCAACAGTGATGTACATAATGACTCCACCACAGATGTAGGTTTCAAGCAGGACATGGGATACAGGAAGTGATTGACATTCTGTTATTGTGAAAGTGGTCTTTACTGAAGGTTCTTTCATGACTGCATCCTCTTGTTTAGCCTTTCAGCCTCACAGACTTGCATCTCCACCCAAAAGCTCACGGGATGCCCGTGGGAATCCTCCCGCATTCCCAGAAGCCCAAACATGACAGTTAGAAATCTAGACTCCTGTCCATACTTTGCCTGTCAACGTCTTGTCGCTATGGCAACTGCGATGGTGGGGTGGGGGCTAGGTGGATGATGGTAGAAGTGGGGAGTCGGTTCTCCCACTGACATTCGAAGGATGAATCTACGCCTCCTCCATATCTCAGCAAGCAGGGAACTCATTGCACATTGCTTTTCTAGTCCTCCAGCACCCTCGGAAGCGCTCAACGGGATCCAACCAGGATGAGGAAAACAGCCTGGGAGCCTCAACTACCATCTCACACCTATATTTATTTACCACGGCAGACCCTCCTGTAAGACAAACTAATGTGAGATAGCTGTGCAGGGTAGGGTGGAGGAGGCTGGGTTGGTTGGGGGTGGTGGGGGTTCTGAGATGGATGGTGTTGAGAAATGGTGGAGCTAAAAAAGGAAGAAGAGAGAGGGCTGGAGAGAGGGAGGGGAGGTGAGAGAGGAAGTGAGGTCACTGACTGACAGCCCAAGGCGAGGAAATGATGGCGTGTACGTTTTGGATGTAGAGTCTACGTCGGTGTGGAGTGGAGCGAACTGGACATGCATGTGTGCTCCTTGAAAAACAGACATGGCCACATGAGGTCCACACTCAATTATGAAGTGGGACATACACACACAAACACACACACACACACACACAAACAAACAAACACAGACTATGCCTGTAGCCTTGGCATGCACAGGCGTATGCACAAATATAAAACATGCAGAAAACCATTCTCTTTCTTTCTCTCTCACTCACTCTCTTTCTCAAACACACAGACACACACACACACACACAAACACACATAGCCTATAAGCAAAACATGTATTGAAAAACTGATACTGCTGTATTCACATGCACGGTGCAGAAATCACATGCGGGGACTACATCTTTTTCTCGAACCACTCACAAACACACAGATACACCCACGCATGCACACACACACAGATACACACACACACACACACACAGTTACATACACACACACACATTCGAGCAGCACACAAGCTCACACTCTCTCAGGCTGAGGTTGAATGTGAGTGTGTCAGATGAGGATGGATGTGGCTCTGGAAAAGCTTACTTGGCGGCAATGGTTCATCAATACTTGGGTAATGGTGGGGATCGGGCCACAGTGCAGGAAGCTGTCTGACTGGGTGGTGACTGCACAGTGGCGGCCTATTGCCTATAACAGTGAGAGAAAACAATAAAATACAATGCAAGGTTGTGACATGGTTGTGACATGGTTGAAACAAGGTTCTCGGATGAGGGCTAGTACAGCCCTGTAGCATTTAGCATCCCTTAGTCATTAACACAGCCACTGCCATTATAACGAGTACTGGAAAGTGTAACTGTAATGTGATTAATTCATGCAAGGGAACAAAATAGCTGACATGATGAGAAAGGGAGGTAGGATTTGGTGTTAAATGGTTGTGTGTGGGTGGATGTAATGATGGTGGTGTGGGGTAATGGGATGATCAGCCTGCAGAGAAATGGAAAACTAAATCAAGTGTGAGGGAAGAGGAGCTTCTGCAGCATGCACGTGGGTGCACACAGCACGCCGTGTGGGGGAACTCTAATGATGCAGTGCTATTTCTGGCACCCACGGCAGAGAAAGTACACAAACACCCCTTTGCCTTACGCAGCTGGGAGACGCAGCACATGAGCCGCTTGTACCCCCAAAACACTTCCTGCAGATGCGCTCCCAAACTTCTAACCCCCCGTCTTGGAGGAAAATACCACACACACACACACACACACACACACACACACACACACACACACACACTGCAATCCATGATTCCAAGTGTCAGTTATCAAATTTGAAGCATCTCTTATTGTGATTGTCTTGCACTTTGAGGAGAGCTTGGCTATATGAGTGTATGTGTGTGTGTGTGTGTATGTAAGTGTGTCTGTTTATCTATACATGTCCGGGTGCATACATGGGTGTCTGTGTTTGTGTATGTGTGTGTGTGTGTGTGTGTGTGTGTTTGTGTCTCTGAGTAAGAAAGACTTATTGTTCTTAGAGGCACTGAGTTCAACAGCATTCGCCAAATTCAGACAGTGTGTGCCAGTGCCGCACTACATCACCTGAGTGCTGACGGGTTTATCTATTATCGTAATTCAAACCCTGAAGAGGGGAATCAGCCGCCCCTCCAGTCATTTGTCTCTCTCCTCTTCAGCTCCAGGAGCTCCACGATAAGAGAGTAAAGTTGCTGAGCTGATGTAACACTCTACTCCACTCCACTTTTGCTACTAGCTTTAAATCTCTTCACATCAGCACCTGTCTGCCTTTTCTTGTCATAAAAAAGTACCAAGCTTTCTTCTTTCGTTGGCATCTCCGCACAAAGTCTTGTTAGAGGTACTCTAGATCTCAAGAGTGAGATTACTGTTACAGTATTTCTTAATGGCAAATTAGGGCTCGCTCTTACAGATGTAGGAATACATTTTATAAGAATTCAGTGTTTAATTTTAACAATGTCGAACAGGGTAGCAGACTTAAATACCTGATAAGTTTGGCGCTTTGGTTGCCACGTAAATTAAATAAAATATTTTCTTCTGTTTTGTGACCTACATACATGGTTGTAAACAAGCATTAAAAGACTGTTAAAATTTCTGAGATAACACAAGATACGCAGATAAAGGAAATCAATGCAACCAAGCCCTCAGACCACCCAGAATAAACAAACCTACTTTACCACAGCCTTGTATTCTACAAGCAAATGCTGTTTTGAACCCCCTTTGAAGCTACTGAAGACAAAAAATAAAACTAAATATTTTCCCATCATCAAACTCTTGAAAAACATGAGACTTTTCTTTAGATTGCCATTGGCAGCTAATAAGAGCATGTTTCTCTGGTGATTTCACAACACGGCCTGAAAGCTTCTTCTAGAGCAGCTGCTATGGGAAGCAAGCCAGGCTTAATTGCTTCTTATAACAGTCGTTAGTAAAAATGCCATATACACACAATGCGTGTGATCAGCTAACAAAAAACAACTTGACCTCTGGGGGTCATCACCTATGACCTGTAGTTGTGGAGGTCGAAGTTTTACAAAAGACCTGCTCTCTGGGAGGAAGACTCCTGGAGAGCTGAGACTGTTTCCCATCCCAGCTCAAACACCCACAATGTGCACACACTCTTTACTGGCAAACTCGTCTACTAGAGACTACTATGTGCATGCTTGTGAGCAAAGTGTGTGTGAGTGTGTATGTGTGTGTGTGTGTGTGTGTGTGTGTGTGTGTGTGTTTGTGTGTATTAATTGGCTCATTGACATGTGTCTGTTCACTGGCTCATTGGCACGTTTGTGTGTGTGTGTGTGTGTGTGTTCACTGGCTCATTGGCATGTGTGTTAGTGTGTGAGAGAGAAAGTGTGGCACACTGTGGGTCAATGGTTTACGGTAGCAATTAGTGAATGGCATTGACAACCATCAAGCAGCAGAAATAACCGGCTCCTCTATGCAGGGCACTAATTGGCTGTCAAAGCCGTCACAGGCAGCACTGTGGCTTCCCCTGCCACTGTCCGCTCCGGGCCACTCTATTATTCATTATCAGACAGCAACGCTGAAGCAGTCAATTAGCGATGAGATGGTGCCACATCAACAACCACTAGTCCCCTTTAGCCAGACTTGTGTCGGAAGAAATCGTGCAGGTTATTTTGAGGGTGACGGAAGCACACAGGTGAATGCTAAACAATTTCGGCTTTGTCTTTTTTTTCACAAGGACTATCAACTGCTGGGATTTCCATGCTCTCCCATTTTTGTTTTGTCCATTTAGCTACATGCGCTAGCTACAACGTGTGCTAGCTACAGCATTTTAGTGGAAAGGCTATCTGTGATCATGAGTGAATGCAGCCACAAGTGAAGGCAACTTTGCTTTTTTTTTTACCTCTCACAGTAAGGCTACACTGGATAAATTACTTTCGTTCTTTACATTCGGCAACACTTAGCTTTCTTTATAAATGGAACTATCAACTTTCTACACCAGATGTGAGGGTAGGCTTACCTGACGTGACCAGAGTGCTTCAGAGTAGCCTCGGCATTAGAGAGGATAATCCTTCATTCATGTATGAAAATAATGAGAATCAACTCGGGTGTGAATTAGCGCAGGTGTGGCATCTTACCTGGTGCGCGTCCGCTAGGCCCAGCGACAGGGGACCCCTCCCTCTCCCTCCTGCACCTGTGGCTCCCTCCGTGCTGCATCGTCTCCTCCTCCCACTGGCCCGAACCGGCCCTCTCACACCTCCGCCTTTCGCTGCCCCCCTCTCGTCCGTCGGGGCTCTGGACCGAGTCCGGCGCTGACTCGAAAGCGCTATTCTCCTCCTCTTCTTCCTCATCCTCTTCCTCCTGCGAGGAGAAGACAGTGCTCTCGGAGAGACGGGCGCTGTCCACTGAGGAGAGTCGTGTGTGGCTGCAGACACGCGGCCGGCCCTCGTAGCCCGTCGAGTTACTGTAACAGGAAGTGCTATAACAAGAAGTACTGTAACAGGAGGTGCTGTAGCACGAGTTGTCGCACAGCTCACACTCACTTCCTCTCGGACCTCTCCCTCCTCCTCCTCCACCTCCTCCTCTCTCGCTGTCCAGACGGCCAGAGGTCGGGGGCGGTCGCTCGCCCTCCAAGAGCTGGTTAAGCTCTGAGAGGCGCTCAATGGACAGGCTGCGTGGGAGCGTTCGTCTACAGCACGGCCCAGGGCATGCTGGGACACTGGAGGGTGACTGCGTTTCTGAGCCTTCCTCTTCTTCCTCCTCCTCATCTTCATAACCATCTTCACGCCTGACCTCCTCCACCTCTTCCCCACCAACCACCTCGTCCTCCTCCTCCTCCTCTCCTCGCCTCTTGACCTCCATAGGCTTGAGGGTGGTGTCATCCAGGGCGTTCTCTGGGTCCAGGATCATTCCGTCATCCTCATCCACGTCATCCTGGCTCCGGTGGAGCTGGTGAGCGGAGGGCAGGCTGTGCAGGAGCTGATGGATGCGGATGTAGTGTGAGCGCGGCGTCTCGGGCTCGGCGCAGGCCGACGCGATCACCGTCTCCAGCTCGGACACGGGCAGCGAGCACGGCCGGTTCTTGCGCTTGAGGACGGCTCGCATGCGCAAGCACCGAGAATTGGCCTCGGCCTCGGCTTCGCTCTCTGCTGCCCCCTCAGCTTCCCCCCTGGCCTCCTCTGACTGTGGCTGGGAGCTCTGTCCACCCTCCTCCTCCTTCCCGCCAATGGCCTCTGCTCCCTCCATCACCTCCTGCTCCTCCCTGCCCTCACCATCCTGGGCTGGAGAGGCACTGCAACAACCCACACCTCCCACCTCCTCTGCCTCCATCTCCCCCTCTTCCTCCACCTCTTCTTCTGGCTGTTCCATCTCTGCTGCCACCTCCTTAGCACCTGGGTCTAGTTCCTCCTCTTCTGTGGAGGAGGTGATACCTCCCTCTGCTTCCCCACTCTCCTCTCCATCAGCCACCCCCACCTGTGTCTCCATGTCCACCTCTGGGGCCTCCTCCTCGGGCTCACCATCGGCAAGAGCTGCGGGGAAAGGCTCCATGGTCATTGGACTGTAGGCCTCTGGGGGGTTCTCCTCTTCCTCCTCCTCCTCTTCCTCCTTCACCAGCTCCGTTGTCCCTTCTGGGACGCCGTCCTCTGGCAGATCTGGCATGTCCGACCCTAGGCTAACTGCATCATTGTCCACCGGCTGCTCCTCGTTGTCAGCAGCGACAGCCCGGCCTCCCTCCTGGCCATCCTCGGCCTGTCTGTTGTCAGGGACAACAGGACACTCAGGCTCGGCGCACAGCGACGCCTCCTCGTCATCTGTCAGAGCGAAAGGGGCAATCTGTCAGTCAGAGCCAAGTACAAGATGTGTCTCCAACAACGTTTTGCTACATGACAGTTGCCAAGTCCACTAGCCTAAAAAATACAACTTGATTCCTATGGGAAATCCGTATCGAGTGCATTGCAGCATGTTATATTAAGAAACGTTATATTTAGCAATTAACACTCAGCAATTTTACATGAGAAGTCAACACTGTGATGAATTTCACTTTGTCAGAAGCTCTGTTCTTTTGAGCTGACTTTCCATATTTGTAGGTGACATAATGGGGACACTGACTCCAGAGAAGAGACAGTGATGCTCGTCTTTCATGCTTTATTTAGATACCTGGGTGGATGGAGGATGTTATTTCAAAGCGAAACTGCAGCTGACCGCTGACATGGTCTGTTGGCAGCCTGCGACCCAAGGTGTAACTCACCACACGATCCCTGTCGAGAGACACCCCAATGAATCTCATTCACCTCTGTGAGCTACAACAGGCCAACAGAGCGGCAAATCACCTCTTTCACACACTACAGAAAAGATACAACTGTTGAAGTATCAATGGCAAGACTGGTAGACACAGTGGTAGAGAACACATAAGTAACTCAGCATTAAAGCATAACTCTTTCAGTTTTATGCTTTTTGTTACAAGATCAACATCAACAACCATCAACCATCAACATGAGAGAAGACAGGAAGAACTAGAGAACGATTACATTATTGCAGTATTTATGACACATTAGTAACATAAAAGTATCAACAAATGTTATTTTAGTGATTTACATCTGTGTTAAAGTACATCTACAGTATCTTATATTATGGAACAAGTTCAGCGCAGATATAAGAAAGTCATTGTAGTCATCTCAGAGATGCCAGGCAGTTACACTGGGAAGGTCTCCATGGTGACCTACCCAATGGCGTGCTTCTCCAGAAGCCTCTGAACGGGCACACACAGCTTGCCCAGGAAGCGTTTGATGATGGGACGGCTCTTGGCAAACTTGTCCTTCACCTCGATCTCCAGCACATCCGTGGGCAGCGACACAAAGTTGAAACGCTGAGGGGGCACACAGAAATAAAACCGGAGTGACTTTCCTGTGTTATCTGCTGGGCTCTGCAAACTAAAGTCAGGCACTCAGTCACACAGCTTGAGTATATAACAAACATTGTAAAATCAGATTATTCAGGGATTGTAATCCCAAACAGATGGAGTGAGAGATGATAAAAACAATCCTTTTTCTTTTACATAATTTGATAATAATGCAATTGCATGCAGTGTATACACTATACTGTGTGCACAGCATAAGAACATCTCAATGTTAGAGCACACAGTAAACATTAATGCAAACATATGTATATTTAGTCAGATTTATTTTTTAGATATAGATCTGATCTGGAAAGACTATAATACTAAAACAGTAGAGTCAGGTTGGAATAATTGTTTACTCTCCTAACAACTGTTTGCTTGTTTATCTCTAACTGGCCAAAATACACTGGAGGATTTCAGCAATCTGTTTGCCTGGAGGAGCAGCATCTTTACTGGTTCTCTGCCCGCTGCAGGATTACAACCAAAATCTATGCAGAAAATGTAAACTATACAAGCTGTCTGTTTGGCGTGGTCAACGAGTTGCAGATTCTCGTCTTGTGTCAGTGAGTCTCTCTTTCACTCTCCCACTTTTACTCTCTCTCTTTCTTTCTCTCTCTCTCTCTCTCTTTTGCACACTCTGTAGCTGTCCATGGTCCTGAAGGTGCTAAATCTGAAAGGATATGTGCAGCGCTCTCCAAGGTGCTTAAAAGCCCCTCGCCTTGTGCCAAGGATCAGTGGAGGAGAGGAGTCAGTTGGAAACAAGCCTCTTACTCCACAAATGTAGCTGAGGGGGTTCACTTCAGGGTGTGTGCGTTGTGGAAGTCGAGATATTGAGTGGCTGCTGCAGATCTGATTCTGATCTGGATGGAGTGCATCAGCAGACACTGGTCAGCATCATATACCATAATTGGAATGAGAGTCACCAGAACATTATCCTGTCAGACACCAGGGCAAAGAGAGAGAGGAGATTTGCTGAGGGGCTAAAAACAGACTGGCACATGAGGCTGGAAATAGAAGGGGTGTGTGTGTGTGTGTGTGTGTGTGTGCGCACATGTGTGTGTGCACACGTGTGTGTGTGTGTGCGCGTGTGTGTGTGTGTGGAGAGGTGACCAAGAGCACCTTGACAGTTGAGCTGTATTTCAGCTTGAACTGAACTGAAGGGCAGCATGTGCTGTGTACAACTGCCCTGACCTCGTCGATCAAGTTTCAGATGCAGTCAAGCTACCATGGTGAGTCATACAGCAGTTTCCAAAACAAAACAAAACAGAGAGGAAACGAAAAAAAAAGTTGAGTCTCTTCTCTTTCTTTCAGTTCTTTGACCTAGTTATGGTGCCTTCCACACCCCATCCCTCTGAACCCCACTCCACCCCACCCTCACCCCTCCTCCACCCCTCAAAACCTCCTGACTACATGGTGCCTACACCCCTCCCTCTAGCAAATTCAATCTACGCAGCTGAAAGTCATTTCCTCCCCACAGTTGGCCCTCTCCGCCCTGCAGCTTTGTAATGCTCAGCAACGGCTTTTAATTGAAAATTACAGCTGCCCCCCACCCCACCCCCATCCTCCACTCTCCCCGTCGCCTCGTTTCTGTTCCAAACGAGACACTAGAGGAGGAGGGGAAGAATGAGGGGGACAGGGGACTAAGAGAAAAGAGAAATAAAATGACAGGAAAAAAGCTAGAAGAAAATATAAAAAGAGAGAGGGACTGAGACTGTGAGAGAGAGTCCCTCATTAGCGCTGCATTCATTCTCAGCATCCCAATCGACTTGTCTTTCAACAAGCCTCGTTGCTCATTTCCCAAGATTACACATAAATGAGATGGCTATCAATTAGCAGCTGTGGTCAAATCTGTGGAAATACTGTCGCTTTCTAAAAGCCATTCCAGCTCTCTGGGAGACCCAAAACATTCCAAATGCTTGCCTGATATAGCTGCTTCACCCTTCTACTCTGTCAGGCTCATCTGGGCTTCCTGCATTATCTCTATTCAACCCAGCACTAAACACTGCAGTCTACTGGCCTGCAGCCATTTGAGGAAACTGCAGGGATTGTATCCAGGCGGCCCACAGAGGCACGGAGGAAGAAAGGGAGTAATCTTCGCTGAATTTTTGAAAAAAAGAAGCTCACAGTACAGATGGAATAGTGAAATCATCAACAAGAGTTTGCCATATGGACAGGAGTAGAGAAATCTTCAATGAATTTTGGAGATCTCACTACTCAAACGGAATATATATATATATATTAAAAAAACACATCTCTTGTCAGTTAGACGTGTCAGGTCCATGGCTGGACAGCTAGCACACTTAAAACTGCCTATGTACCAATCTACAAAAGCTGTTCTGTTGATATCATTGCAGCCTGATATTGATAAACAGGAGATTGGTTCTGGTCAGGGATTCAAGAGCAAAAAGCATACAAAAAAGTGGTTTATTGTTTGTGATTCAATATAACAAATTGAATTGTTTTTTGTGTATTTTGCTGGTATTGACCTAATCAGAAGATGCCTCTGTGGTAAGCAAAAACTCAGTACAGCCAAAGATCATTGAATATTGAACAAGATAGACCAAAATATTACGCTAAAATGGGAGCAAACGTGAATAGTTCCGGTCTGCATAGGTAGGAGTGTCACATAACATCACAATATAACCTTTTCAATGATCTTTTATATCAGCGTATGAGGACCAGACTCTGGTCTGCAGAAAGGGGGATTTTCCCCCCTCCCCCTTGTGAAAATAGAACACAGAACTTAACGGACATGTGTGCTTCTCGCTTCGCTTTTTACCCTCTCTGGTATAGCTCCAGGCCTGCATATTACCATAAGCTGACAGAGAGAAACAGCACAATAATTCCTCTTGAGTGAGAGACACTACCACCTGTGAAAAATGGTCTGTAGTGGCAGAAGCTCTCTCTGGTGAATCATACCCCAACTGATAACACATAAACCACACAGGGTGAAGTACCGTAGAACTCAGTAAAACATGACTGAAATCACGGCAGTGCAGTCCCCACCAGGCAGGTGGCCCACTGAAGGATGGAACCAAACCACATTGTATTACGAATGCTATCCCAAGAAGGAATCCTTTCTTTTCTATGTTATTTTGTGAGTGTGGCTGAGGTAGAGAATTTTTGATTTTGAACACAGGTCTGTAGAAAATTGGGTTAATGGGAAAAAAGAATGAAAAAAGAAATGTATTATGTTTTAAAACACTATCAAAGAGAAAGTGTGAACGTTTACACTTTGAGGAGGTGTTGTTGCAGGTTTTGGCTTCAGTCACAGGAAATGAAGAAGGAACACTAAAGGTGCAACTATCATCTCGCAAAAAAAAAAAAAAAAGACACCATGCTCAAGCAAGACTAGGCTTCTCCGAGACTAAACTCATTCATAACGGTAATACACATGGGACACCCCATTCATTATTGGAGAGAGGTTACATAACTCAGAGATGGCTTGGGCTGTGAGAGGGGGCAAGGGCACCAAATCTCTGGGGAGAGTGATAAATTGTAAGCCATAGTGTTGACATACCTCGGACATTTCTCTGCATCTCGCGGCTTTCAGTGTAAATTATTAAGACTGGGGCTGCACCGAATGCAGCCACCAGGCATGGCTTTTTAAAAGGCACATATCTGTGATGGAAACACCGCTGTGTTGACAGTGCATAAATTATCCGACTGCAGGCTTTAGACTGGTGTTCCCTCACCTTCACAGTAAATGGAGCATTATCCTCCAATGATAAAACATAACATCTCCCCTGACAATGTCTTGCCATTAAGACACAAAATCTCTTTCATAGTTTTTTAGCAGGTACTCACTTGGCAACTCATGCAAAAAGACTACCCAGCCATGCAAAGACTTCTGGTTATACAAAGGCTTTCCAGAGTGCCATAATAGAGAACTTTTACGTCACACTAGAGCTTTTTTTCTATTGCCCTGTGAACAAAAACATGATCTGTGAATGAAGAATTAGAAACATGATCTATTTCAGGCAACGGCAACATGTGTGAGACACAAGTTGCTGAGGCATCGCCTGCACCCCTATCATTTGACGGTGATGAGGCATCGTGGAGCCTGCCACATGACGCACACCATAGCTGTCAGCCTCTGTTGGCCATTCGGCTAGGCACTGAACACATTGCACACTCTGCACGCGAGCAGTGAATTAGCGGCCATATTGAAATTTCCAAGCCTCTGCTTGAGGACAGAGGGGAAAAAAGACAGAATTAACATAATAACTGAGTGTGGAATGAGGATGAGGATCATCAGTGGTAATAATGAGGATTAATTCAGCTCTTGGCAAAAAAAGTGCAAATCTTTTATCTGTAAATCCACACTAGTCTCTTTAGTAAAAAATTACATAATGATATCCCAATTCTAGATGGTGTTACGGATCACCATCAAAATTGAATCATCTGTTCCTTGTCCTACTACTCATGCTGTTTAAAAATTGCATCCAAATCCGTGCAGTACTTTACAAGTTACAAACGTGGGTGAACAACATAACCTCCTTGGTAAAGGTAACAACAACAACACAACAACACCAGCTGTGTCAACAACAACAGCTACATATTACTGCCACAATGGTAAATTCAGTAATAGTGTTGCACAACTCAGGGTCATGGGCTGCAGTTCTAGTGAGCCATAGTGTGAAGGGTGAAATATGCAGATGTAGATAAAATATGAATAACTGATAAAAAATGTGGGTCATGAAAGGTGCAATCATTATTCACACAGGTTTAGGTTGTGTGTGTGTGTGTGTGTGTGTGTGTGTGTGTGTGTGTGTGTGTGTGTGTGTGTGTGTGTGTGTGGAGAGCAGCATGATGAAAGGGGAGGGCAACAGGGATCTTTGTTGATTAGCCAGAGGGTGGAGTGCCCCTCACTCACTTTACCTGAGGGTTATGCACATCAGCAATGTGTGTGTTGTATGTGTGCGTGTGTATGTGTGTGTGTGTGTGTGTGTGTGTGTGTGTGTGTGCATGTGTGTGTGTCATGCAAGTGTTTGTGCAGTATTGAGGTGGTGACACTGTCTCACAGTCATGCTCCTCTGCTAACCTCTTGGATCATGGAGAGTGTGTGTGTGTGAGAGAGAGTATGTATGTATGTGTACATGTCTGAGTGTGTGTGTGCGTTTGTGTGTGTGTGAGTGTGTGCAAGTGTGTGCGCATGTGTTTGTGTGTTCATGCATGTGTGGGCTAATGTGGTCAATGCTGCTCTCCATAGTTGACTAACCTCCATCTCCACCACTGGGAATCAATTAACACCTGGTAACAGACAAAACATGGCAAAGAAAATGAAAAGGGAGAGAATGTGGGAGAGAGAGAGAGAGACAGAGAGACAGAGAGAGAGAGAGAGAGAGAGAGGGAGAGAGACACTGCCTCAGAGATACAGCTTTTGTGGGGTTCTCTATAATGCGGGTCTCTTAATTGAAGATCTCACATGGTGGGGTTGTCATAGAAACCACACTCCTCTTCTCCAAGAGGTTCTTGCTCTTGTGTGCTGGAGGTTTATGATCTCATCTCCTATCGCTGTGGAGACCTGAACAGTTGGATGAAGTCATATGTGAGTCCAACCATGACATAATGGACTCTCCCAGTACTCATACTTTGTGTTTGTGTGTTAAGGTTTGTGTGTCTAGGAATCTGTGTCATGTGTGTGTGTGTGTGTGTGTGTGTGTTTTTGTGTGTGTGGGGGTGTGTGGCTGTATAAATCTGTGATTGTGTGTGTGTATATGTGTGTGTTGTGTGTGTGTGACTGTGTGATTGTGTGTGTGATTGTGTGTTTGTTTGTGTGTGTGTGTGTGTGTGTGTGTGTCAGTGTGTGCGTTTATGAGTTGGAGGTGTCAATGAAGGTGATTCAAATCTGCAATATTGAGCATATGTCAGATACGGTGTCTTTAATGCTGAATAATGCCAAAGCAAGTCATGTGACCAAACTATGCGCAACATTGCAGTGAATTTTGACACATTCCCTCCCTCATCCTGTGTGCAGAGGAAGTTGGGTTGTGTCCTTCAGTTACTCAAGCTTTAATATCAAAAGTCATCCATGATTTAATTAGATACACACACTGAAACACAAACATATTCATGCACATAAGCACCTTGGGGGACAGGAATCACAGATGGAAAACTCTGTGTGTGTGTGGGCTTGTGTGTGTGTATGTGTGAGTGCTTATGTGTGTGTGTGTGTGTGTGTGTGTGTGTGTGTGTGCATTTTTTGTTGTTGTGCAGATGCATGAATTTGTGTTTGTATATGTGTGTGTGTTTTGTGTGCGTGTTTCTGTATATTTTGCACATGCACAAGTGTGTGTATGTTTGCATGCATGACAACCGTCTGTCTCCTGCACAACTGTCTGTCAGCCAGAGGGTGAGGCATGTATGTGTGTGTGTGTGTGTGGCTGGCAAGAGGGGTGGGGAAAGCTGACACAGGTGTCTGCAAATTGTGCAGCAAAAAGTGGCTGTGACAGGGCAACTGTGCTCTCCGGCTAGGGGAACACTAATCGCAAGGACAACCCCCGGTAACACCCATTCATCCGAACACACACACACACACTCCCACACACACACTCCCACACACACACACACACAAACACATACTTACACACACACACACAATAGGGTGTGTAGGAGAGTAGAACAGCTCATTAAACAATGCTTTCACAAGGGCAACCCCCAAATCCACAAAACAAGCATATACACACATCCATAATCAAGGACAGCAAAAGAAAGAGAGAGAGAGAGAGAGGGGGAGGAAGAAGGAGAGAGAGAGAGAGAGAGAGAGAGAAAGAGAGAGAGAGAGAAATACATATCACAGCCATCACAGCCAATTCTATGGAGAGCTCTTATCTAACATAAACTGTGTTGAGAGTGATGAGAATTCCCAGACTAGGTTTTCAGAGAAATCACAAATTCAGATAAAGTCGCCTTTTAAACTAGCCTGGATCATTACTGACTCAGACCAATTCTCCATATTGTGGTCTGGAGTCAGATATATTGCCTCGATAGTGCTCTGGGCACTCTTGGGTCACTTTCTGAAGGGCATAACCAGCGGTGATATTTGACTTATACATTAAACTTTGCCCAAATAAGGAACAGCAAATACATCTTTCATGTAATAAAGATTTTAAACAAAGACTAAGATTTTAAACTAATATTCAGTTTCAAAGGTAAAAGATGTCTGTCATTTAATACTGACCCAGTATACATTTGATGAATATATTTACTAATATATTTAAGCCCTCCAGACATAAAGCACTATAATTTCCCTTTATTTTCAGGGGGCCTACAGAAAAGGTGACGCAGTCCTATTATAAACATGACATGACATGTATCACAAACCTTATTGACACTTCATTTATGTTTATGACTGTTGTCATCAAGAGTCATTCAGTTTTTGCATTTTCCCAAAGTGTGCATTTTAAAAACCAAACGACACTTCATGACAACAGTCATAAACATGAATGAAGTGTCATTACTGCTTATGATACGCAACATGTCATGTTTATAACAAGCTTGTGTCACCCATATGTAGACCCCTTCAAATAAAGTGTTACAGTTTCCCCTCTTTATATCAGAATGTGATGCATATGAATACATTTGAAGTTGATATATTTCAATATATTTGCCATGGCTTATACATGGCGGTGGTGGCGTAGTAGTTAAGGAACTTGGAGCATGCAAGTAGCCTGGAAAATTGTGGGTTCCTGGCTGCCACTGTTGTGCCCTTGAGCAAGGCCCTTAACCCTAAGTCTAAGGGAGACTGGCCCTCATGATAGTTAACAAAAAATATGTATGTATATATGTATATATAAATGCATAAATGTAAACATAAATGTACACTCCAGACATTAAGCAGTCAATGGCCATAACTCAACGGCACGTCCTATGCATAGTTGGAGTGCTCTGCACTTGATGCGAGTAGGCAGCTCACACTTGAACTAGTACTGGAAGTACTGTAGCCCATATAAGTAGTCTGCATTGAGGACTTGACAAATGGAAGCAGTGGCACATGGAGCTGTTCTTGAAGGAGTGATGATAATACTCAAGACTGAATGGGATGCAAGACATGCTCATTAAGCCAGGCAATATCACATAGCGAGGAAGGCTACAGTCTTTAGGAAAAACACGCAGCAATTTCGCATTCGGCACCCGTGTGACTTTCAGAAATGAAAGGCGCTCCATGGGTCTGGGGGAGAGCCGACAGACGCAGCACATCAGCAGGGGGTTCCTGCTTTCATGTTCCGTCTGAAGACGAAGATCCCGCAGCATGCATGCAGACACGGCGCGGTTCTTGCAAAGCCTCCCGTCTCGCTGTGCTCTGAGCGTGCGGAACAACAATCCTCCAAACATCTCTGTCGAGAGTGTTGCATCTTTCACTCATGCTGTCTCCTTGTCATGCTTGGGGAAACTTTTTTTAAAGTCATATCTTGTTTTTCTCTTTCCATCTTTCGCTCTCTCTCTCTCTCTCTCCTCTGTGTATCTCTGTTGCTTGTCAGGTATCTGGGTATGATATATCCATTCCTATGTGACAGAAACCTGAGGACGTTGACGTTGGAGTTGTTTAGGTTTGCTGGTGGTGCTTGGTTGTGTTTGGCAGACACACACACAGCACCCACTGGTGCTGTTGGTTCAACATAGTCACTACAGGATAAATGCTCGCCAGTCGCAGCCACTGATGCTAAGGACTTTTGACAGACTCTCCACCCTGCATACACTGGAGCTCGACTGGGTGGCAGACAAACACTGACCTTTCTTGGCAGGGGATGGGGATGCTTCTGCTTAATCACTGGTTGGGCTTTCTGCAGGTTTACCCCCCCCCCCACCCCCACCCCAATATTATTTGGCTGATATTACATACATATGTAACGCAAACTCTATAATCAGTTCATCATTATGTTAATGTTTTTATTGCAATTGCACCATGAATCCAAATGTGAGTGCATATTAATACCTAATTAAAATGCAATCATTTATATTTTTAATTAATCTCATGGTCTCTCCATGCAGTATTACATGCAGTAATAGAAAACAATATTGAGTCATACAACAAACAGGAGGCATGATGAAATCCCAGACCAATCACAGTGGTTGTTGTTATGATGCAATAATCAATTAGCAGTGAGACTCACCTCACGCTGCCACACAGGGTTGATGGTGTTGCAGATGATTCCAGACCTCTTCTCTTGGCCATGGTGGGGCAGGGCAGGGAAGGTGCTGTGCTTGCCGGGCTGAATGGAGATCTTCAGGTAGGGGTCAGGGTTGAAGAACATCCCCTTCTTAAGTCCCACTGCCTGGAAGTCTGAGTACAGATTGAGAGACAGATAGATCTTTATTTTCCTTGTCTATAGAGAATGAATACAGTACATTAGTAGTACAGTAGTATTTTTGTGTTTTTGTATCAGGTATTGTATCCAAACATACTGCATTTGTATGCTTTGACAACACAGAATTATAACCACCGTGCCATTGCAGCTCAACTCAACTGCATTAAATAAGTAAGAAAGGAAGAAAGAAAGACAGAGACACAGAAGGAGGGGGTTAAACACAGAGACAAGGGGGAGTGAAAGGATGTAGGAATGACATAACAGGTCCATCCATGAACTGAGTGAACCAATTTCATTCATTAGTTCTGCTTTCTAGTTCAAGACCTCCACTAACTGGCCAGTTCCCAGGGCTAAACCAAAACTAAGGAGGGGTCATATCTTTCTGACCTGGAACTGGACAGCATGCTAGATTAAATCAGCCAGTCTTATTTTTCTATATCACTCCATCTCTCTCACACTGCCAAACCTCAAGAGGATCCTAAAGAGCAACACTGTCTGCCATTGTCAGTCCCTCAATCATGCATACATGTGTCCATATGTTCTGAAGTAGGACATTATTTTTTATCATATATCGAAATGAAATAAAATTTCAGGCAAGCACTGACGATGTCAGTGACCTCTTTCTCTTCAATCTGAATGCCATTCTCTTTTTACAAGGACAAATCACTGCATTGTGTTGCTTTAAAAGGAGGGGGAAAACAAACGTGCACCCAGGCTATTAAGCAAGTACTTCAAGTGACAGCCCTCAGTTATATGCTGTTGGACTGAGTAGCCTCCACTGGCTCACTCTTAAAGCACCACTCTGGCAGGAAGGCTCCCACTCTCCGGCCCCCACACCTATTATTCTAAAGCTCGAGCGAAAAAAGCCCTCCAAATCCCAACGGACAAAAGACACCAGGATTCAAAGCAGAAGTAATCACTAGGAGACAGGGAATGTGGAGGAGAGAGAGAGAGGAGAGAGACAGAGGGAGGAGGATGGAGAGAGAGAGAGGAGATGGAAATAGAGAGATGGGGAGGGAGAGTGGGAGAGAGAAAGGGAGAGAGAGAGAGAGAGAGAGAGAGACACACAGAGTATGGCTCCCACTGGAGCTCATTACCTAGTTAAACAGCCACTCAGAAAAGAGGAGAGACGGCTCCAAACACACGTCTGAGGCATAGACACATCAGCACTGTGCTGAGGATGTCTCTTTACACCTCATTTCCTTCTGTCGTCTGTCTCTCTCTCTGTCTGTCTGTCTGTCTGCCTCTCTATCTCTCTCTTTCTCTGTCTCTCTGTCCTGTCTGTATATCTCTCTGTCCTGTCTTCCAGAAGTATATTATTAGTATAAGTATAATATTCTTTCCTTTCACCTCTATCCTTGCCTCTATATCTGTCCATAGCCAGCGCTCTTCATTCATCCCTACTCTGGCCCTCTTTGCTTGTCTGTGTATCTGTGTGTCATTCACTCTCCTTCCTTCCTGTTCTGTCCACTCTCTCTCTCGTCTCTACAACCCTTCCCATCACCACCCCCAGCCTGACTCTTTCTCTTTTATGCATCCAGGAAAAAGGACACTGTGTTCCATTTCTGTCCAGATCTGTCTCTCTCTCTCTCTCTCTCTCTCTCTCTCTCTCTCATGGATCAGGAGTATGGGGCTGGCATCCTGACACGGAGCGTTGAATGGAGATCCCTGCAGCCCCAGGCACTGTCTGACTGCTCCGCTCTGCACATACGTCACACAATGTCACACGCGCAACGCTACAGCAGTCCAGATCTCCCTCAACACACACACACACACACACACACACACACACACACACACACCACCATCTCTGCTGTCCCCAGCTCATACCATTACTGACCACTCAGATTGGCTACAGTGTGTCTCCTCACACAGTGTCTCTGCCACTGATCTTTCCCACAGCAGTGCTGAGAAATAGTGAAGAAGCTTGGGCATAGGTTTGTGCCATGCTAACGTTGCTTAAAGAGAGCTGATAATGTGCTTCTAAAAAAACAGTCTGGAAATATTTTAGTTATATGTGTGGTATTTACTAATTGTTCAAAATGTAATAATCATAAGATTGTAATGAACCACCAAATACCAAATAAGTCACTTTGATGTTTCTAGGAGGCTATTCCTCATATATACCATAACATCACACAGGCCAATACTGTGAAAACCTGAATGGTATTTCAGAGAGTATAGAATTACTCAGGCAAAGTACACCGTTTTCCCTGCTTCCCTTCTCAGTCATGTCTTATTCATATAAAGTTATGCAAATCAGTCTCTCAATGAGCTTCCCTGAAATGGCTGCTTACACTGTAATATAAAAGAGCAACATGGGAAAGTTGCTATTACTATTTGAAAACCATCTGATGTTTACGGATGGTGTCCATAGATAAATAAATACTTAACAAATATGAAATGTATTAAAAAAAACATGCTAGTCTTGTTAAGTGATTATTTATTGAGTGACATTTCACAAAATTAGACTGAGTTAGATCTCTTCCCAAAGCTCTGTGTTTCAACTCTGCCAGCAAAATACCAGCCTGCATACTAAATACATCTTTCTCAACATTGTAAAAGAACAAAAAAGCATCTCCAAAGCCAACAGATATCAGAATTGGTGCAGCCCTTAAACCCATACAGTTTTTCAGGACTAGATTGCATAGTGAGGTGAAGAGGAGTCCCAGGGAGAGCCCCCTCCCTGAGGAGACACTCACCTGACAGGTTGAAACTGATGAGGCGTCTGCTGCCCAGGCTCTGGGTCACCTCCGGACATGCCACAGGCTTCAACAACTAGAGACAGAGATGAGGGAATAAAGAGAGAGAGAGAAACAAACAGACAGAGGAAAAATACAAAAGACAATAAGGGTTAGAAAAACAAATTAAGGATGAAATGAAAGTTATAACCTGTTGTTACTGCAATATAAAGACAGACTACAGCTAGAGAGAGAGAGTTGAGGAGTAGACTAATGTTTTACTGAAAACTATATGACATTTTGGACCAGCTGGAACAGCTGAGTGTTCCAGTGCTTAAAGGCCATTAGGGGACTGCTAACGGCTAACTGCTAACAGCCGTGATCAATAGGCTACATTCATTAAAGCTGCATTGATCCAGGGTCCAGGAAGGGGAAGAGTCCGATGAGGGATCCCTGAGGAGGACTGTTCTCAGAACAGAGAAAAAATCAACTGGTGCCTCACTATCACACACACACACAGACACTTTCATATGTATCCCCATAAACAAAAGCATGTACAGACACAGACTGAAGTTACTTTCATAAGCAATCAAAGTTTTGTTTAAACATTCGATCTCTTATCTGGTCAAGGTTTATTTTACAAATTCAATCATCTGCTCATGAGGATTTCCGAAAGTTTACCCCTGCCTACAGAAAATCAGCTGACCAGCACACAGATACTAGAATCATTTCCTGGGCAAAAAGTCTAATAAACCGTCTGAAATAAATCCCTTCTTTGTAAAAATCCCTGGAAAACAAAGAGCAGTTGGAGCAGGTGTTTGCTCCAGCAAATGAGATGCAAATCCTGTGTCTTCGACTGTCAAAGAGCAAATCCAGTCTCTTCTATGTCCCTGGTGCACAATAGCAAGAGCTCTTCATGGATTAACCGCAAACACAGACAGATTAAAATAATCTGTGCATGCCTTGAAACACCCATCAATTCACCCTTAAATCCAAAATGAACTCCATTCGAAGGGACCATCTTGATTGACTCTCTACACGATAGACACAAAAACACACACACACACAAGGCCGCTGACAGGCTGAGCACTGAAGCATGGGTGAGATTTACTTTTCAATCTGATAACACAAAAGGTGACAGAGTGTAGATAGCAAAGCGCTGAAATCCTATATTATCCCCCACGCATGGACAAGCAGACAGACGCCGTCACATGATGCTATCTCTGCCTCTGGTAGTTATTAGTGTTGTGGTCTCCAGAAAATGACTGCCATCAGGGACAAGGCTCCCTGGGAAAATAACAAAAGGCATGTGGCTCCATTCAATTCCATTCCATTCCATTGAAAGCAAAGGCCAAACTAATACAGAGAAAGGCCCAAGGCATCAATACAATTCAATATCAGTTAACGTCCTGCACAACAAGAAAACAACAGTGACATGACCTATTCCACACACATCAATGCAACTGCTAAATAACGTTATTAAGTGCCTTACCTAGACTTAACCCACAGCAGAGCTGTCTGAATCAGTGTGGTGTTGCTTGCAACGTCACTGAAATATCTACACATAGCTATACAACATATTCAATCTAATTCAATTTTATTTATATGGTGCTAATGCAAATGGAATTCATCTCAAGGTTCATTATTATATATGATAATATATATATAAATATATATATATATATATATATATGGAAGGCAAAGGCCCTTGAGGGAGCCTATCTCCTTGGAGCCACGTAAACACACACACACACTGACAAACACATGCACACACACATACACACACACACACACGCACACACACACATACCATTGGGGGAGCCCATCTCCTTGCAGCGACACCAACCCATACGCAGACACACACAAACACACAATTAAAACTTTTTTTAAAAAATACAACAAACTGATGACTTTCTAATAATCTCTCAGATTATCTTTTAAAACCATCAGCTATCAGATGCTTTGAGACTGATCACATGGGGGGTTTAAAGCTCGATTAAGACACAATCCTCACAAAATGGTTTCAATGCTAACAAAACTGAGTATTCTACTTTTCGGCGTTCGGGTAATAGCTCCACTGACTGAAGCCCAGCGTGCACTGAGAGGGTATGGATGAGGGTGAGGGTGAGAGAGGGTGAGAGGGTGGTGCTGGGGTGTGTGGATCTGCTGACACACCGAAAAAAGCCTGAGCTTGAAAGACGAGCCAGTGTCAAGTTAGAGGACAGCAGACATATGTAGCACTTAGTAAGATAATGGTTAGGGCCAGGGGCTGGAGAGAGGAAGAGAAGAGAGGAGGAGAGAGGAGAGGAGGGAAGAGAGGAGAAAGGAAAGAGGAGAAGAGAGGACAGGAGAGGAGGAGAGGAGAGAAGGTAGAGTGGAGAAGATGGAAGGTGGAGAGATAATACATAGGACAGCGTAGAAATGAGAGAAGGGATAAAGGGGCGTAGAGGAGAGGAGACGTCAACAAATGAGAGGAGAGAGGAAAGGGGAAGAAAAGAACAGACTCAGAGCAGAGGAGAGAGAGAGAGAAAGAGGGGGATAGACTGGAGAGACGGTAAGAGGAAAGGCTGAAACAGTAATCAGAAAAGCAAGATAAACAGAAAGCAGCCTAATAGGATAATATGAAGGTATTGCAGTAAAGATGAGAAAAGAAGGAGAACGAAAGATGAGGGGTTAAGAGAGGAGAGGTATGACATGGATAGAAGAGGTGTGTGAGGTAGTGTGTGTATGTAAGTGTGTGTGTGTACGTGTGTGTGTGTGTGTGTGTGGGTGTGGGGGCATGAAGGGGAGGAAATGCTTCTCTCTCTCGCAGCGGTGCGGTGACTGAATGCTAATAGCATGGGAGTGCCACGTGAGAGGTGGGAACAGTTACAGAGTGACTCAGCATGTGCCACACACACATACACACACATACACAGAAATACACACACGCAGACATACACTGACTGTAGTCACTGACTGTTAACATCACTGACACCTTCACAGCATACAAATCTGCTTGACTTTGAGAAATGAAGTGCTTGCAACATTCAGCTTTTCCACTGTTATAAAACAATGCATGTGATCATCTATGAGCATAAGGTAAAAGGCAAAATGTCACCCAAGCCTGTCATGAGGCACACTGAAGAACAGAACACACAAACTCCATTTCTGTCTGCCTTCATAAACACAGATGCCAGTCACCCAACAGAGCGTAGATCAGCGAGGCTAACTGAAAGGACATCATGAAACATGTATTTTAAAATGGCATTACATCACAGAGAGCACAGCCTTAGCCCTGCCTGCCCCTGTGTGCAGTTATGTAGCCACAGACTAGTCACACCCAGCATAACGACAAGGAGAGCCTACCAGCTACACTGGTTTGTAATCCATTAGATCTCAATCCTCGTCAAAACACTTTGCTTCATGTAGGGACTCTGGGTTAATGCAATGATGTTCTGTGAAATCCAACGCTGTCCCTCACCCTAAACCCTGAAGAGCACGTCATTTCAAGTTGATGGGTTAAAAGAAAATCCAGTGTGAATAAATAAGTAACCCTGTTGTTCGAGTTCACTGAGTGCTCTTGGAAAATGAATGGGAAAAACGTAGACCAAATGGCAAATTGACAGCTAACACTAACTGAATGGGGCACAGAGACTCACTTTCAGTTTCAGTTCTTCAGTTTACATTAGATGTCATTTCGCTATTTGGCCTATATTGTATCAAATTTTTCCCATTAATGACATAACTCGATGACCTCGAAAAACAGGACTATGGATTGATTCACTCCAGATTTTTAGTTTAAGCATTTCAAGCAGTAGGGAAGACATTGGGATTCAGCCAAAGTTTCTTAAAGTAGCTGTGCTTCCACAGTTCAGGTATTCTCACATTATTCTCACACCGTGTCCTAACTACAAGCGACACAATCAAATGACAGCAGCAAAATCAGTTTCCTGAATATCCTAACTTAATGTGATGCAATATAGTGCTGCACAATGCAATGGTGTGCGACTTTTTGGCAGAACTTTGTCGCTTTGTCTGTGTCTATTTCTGTTGGTCACCTCAAGCCGGTCAGCTAGTTTGAATGGGGAATCTCTCTGAATAGAATGGCATATTCAACAGACCCAATGTACACAGGGGACAGTCAATGCCAATGCTACACAACAACCTGACGCTCACTTGCAGTTAGGACATGGTGTTACCATGTCCTTCTTTGTCTTCCACAAGGCAACTGAAATACAGTCTCAGACCAAATGTGCTTTTTATTCTCCAAATCCTCTGGCAAGCTCATTTCACCACAATGACTTTATAAGTGGGTTTGCCTCCCTGCACTCTGGCATCAGTAGAATACTTACCCTTACTTATTCTGTCACATTTCACAAATCTGGAGTAGTTTAGCATTTTGGTTGCTGCACATTACCCATGCCAAGTCTCCAGGCACTCTAAGGCACTCTCCCCTGTAGAGTCTGTGCCTAATAGTCCCTGAATCTGAATGTTAGAGATGCATTAGACAGAAAGAGCATGAATCTAAATCCGAAGGCTTGTGGCTGACATAGCCGTAGTGAAAGGCAAGGGAAGGCCAGACACAACAGAACACGCAGTAACAGCAGGTACCGCAGGTATGTTCACCCACTGCAGAGACACTGTGTTCAGTTTCTAAGTACCGCTTTTCTACTGCATCAATATTTGAGCATAATTCAGAACCATTTCCAGCAGAGATGATGAGGTGGAGGAGGTGAGTCTTTCCCCTTTTATTCTTTTTTTTCCTTTTCTTTTTTCCCTCTGCTGTAGATGTTGAGGAATTGCCCTGAGCTATCCTCTTCTCCATCTGCAGAGGAGAAGCAGGCAGATGGCGGGGCTGCCAAAAACGCACCTCGCCACCACCATATCCCTTTGCCCACAGATGTCCTCGCCAGTCAGCCTGCCAGGCTTAAGGTCCGCATTCTCAGCAAAATCAAGAGCAGCGAGTTCACAGCACAACAATCCAGTACATAACTTCTCATAATGTTCCTCGATCCCTTCAAGAGTTGCAAGAACTGCTGTCCAACTAATACAGAGATATGAGAAGTAATTTGTTCAATACTTTTTAGTGATTCAATATTTTTCCACAGCTCCAATTCCACACTTAAGCATCAAAAACACATTTGTCACAAGGGGGTGTCTTCTGCTCCCTGACAGATAGAGGATTTACATTTAAAAGTCGGAAAGTATTAAACAGATTGCATTAAAATAGATACAGTGCACAAGGATGCAACAATGAAACACAAACCCAAAAAGTTGGAGATCTCAAGACTTTTTTCCCTACCATAGTGTACACAAATGAAAAGATAAATGATGGAACTACACAAAAAATATCATAGCACTAAGCAGTCTAACAAGCAACCCACAGAGAATAATGCTGAAAATAAAATATGAAACATGCCGGCTAAGCTGCTAATACTTAGATGTCAGTGGGATGTGTGATATCCCTGCCATCCTCTCTTCAGACTATTCTTCTCTCAAATGGCTGTCAGATGTCTGAAACTGAGCTCTCCCTTGCTCGTCTCCCACAGGGACAGACTGAGGGTCAGAGAAGCCTCTGAAGTGCCATCACTGCCTTTCTACTGCTACCATTTCCCCACAACACTGAGAAAGACAGGAACAGAGATAGAGCGAGAGAGCAAGCCCCAGTTACGGTGAGTAGGCTGTGAAATTCTATACAAGAGTCATTATTTCACTAATTCAACAGCTAACACCTTTACAGTCTGAAGAGAAAGCCCAGCCTGAGACTAGGAGAAAAGACAAAGACAGGAGGAGAAAGAGGGATAGAGGGATGGAGGGACGATGGGAAAAGATGAAGACATTTTACCGTACATACTGTTCGCATACTGATCCTATGAACTGAAATGTAGTACTTTTCGGCCAAGACAAGCAGCAATATGTTGCCTGGCAGTTCTGAAACAGCACGAGAGAGAGAGAGAGAGAGAGAGAAAGAGAGAGAGATGGAGAGAGAAACAGACACTGAGGAATAAAAAGACAGCATGGCATCCCAGTCTCACCCAGCCGGATAGCCACATGAGTGCTATGGCCTTTCTCTTCCTCCTCTTTTTGGTGGTCCTACTTGGGGGCATCCCTTACAGTCCGTCACCCTGCACTTCCTGCTTCTGTCACACTGCGTTAGCTTGCCTTATGGGACCGATTGCGCGTCTGACTGGACCTGAAGCACTGACCTGTTCCATCTACCTGTCTGTACATCCACCCTCCTTCTACCTCAGGACTCTACCTTTTCCCATCCCCTGCCCAAATGGGAGCATCTGACCTCGGGTCTCTTCTGCTGCGTCTTCCCCTCTGGGGTTATTTTTACCCCAGGATGAAGCAGAGGTGCTGGGATCAGGTTTAGGGCAGCTCAGCACTTCCACAGGCCACGGCAGCACAACAGCAGCCCGTATCAGTGACAGTGAGCCAGGGTGTCTGGCTTAGCACAACATCCGCAGAACATCCTCTGTGCTAACAAAAGAGGACACTTGTGTTACTGTGTGTCCCAACTGATACTGTAGGTCAGGCAGAGTAGTGGGAAACTGGGGGGTAAAAAAAAAGTCTTTAACTTGAATGTCAATGTTGCCCAGAGATACAGTATTTAATGCTGCCCAGGGGGACCAGTACATGGTGTGCATTCATTAGGAATGGATATAATGCCAGTATCATTGCAAAAGATCTAATGGATGCCTTGTAGGGATAGGAGTCCTAATGAAATATTAAAATAGATTTAAAAGGGATTAAAATATGAGACGGCAATCCTGGATATAACAGAGAAGGTCTTCTACTCAGATAAGAACTCATTTACGGACATGGAAATCACCAGATAATCATGACCAAAAGAGAGTGGCAATGTTTGAGTCACAATCATGCTGTGTCCATGACCCAGACATGTTTCACAGACAGATGAGAAAAGCTCTACCTGCTTTCACTCCAATGTAGCATCATCATGAGCACTGCATTGTAAGTGGATTACATCTTCTTCCACCATAGGGAACACAATGACCCCACCAACAGTTAATACCCGTTCTTTTGTGAACCATCAGCTGCTGAAGGCTGCAATCATATGCAGGGACGTTCTCAAGCACACACACACACACACACACACACGCACACACACACACACACACACACTATCAACCCGACCACCACCACTGTTCCATCATGGTCGAGCCCCATCACCATAACTATATCATCACCAGAACAGCTCTAGTGGAAACCATAAGCCGTTTGGCACCAGGGAAATCTGTGGAGTGTTTCCAATGGGGATCCCCACATGAGAAACCTGTACCAGTGTTAGAGTAACTATTGAACCAACCATGCTTCAAACTCATTCTGATGCTACATTGACTTACTGTATAATATGGAGAGTGAAGTTTCTGGCATTACCAGAATGTTTCAGAAAGGACTGTGATCCTTTTAGCCATATTTTCACTTATTAGGTACTCTGATAGCACTTACAGTAATGCCTTTAGAGTGTCAAGGGATCTAACTATCAAATTTTCTATAGTGTTGCTTCAAATAGCACAGTTGTTTGTGCAGTGTGATGTTGAAATAGCTCTTTTGCAAGGAGAGATGGTAGATTGGTGGTGGGGAATGTGTGTGTGTGTGTGTGTGTGTGTGTGTGTGTGTGTGTGTGTGTGTGTGTGTGTGTGTGTGTGTGGAGTGGTTCAGTGAGGGAGGGAGGCTGGAGTAACCCCTTCCTTTATCCTCCATAAATCCAGTTAGGATTAATGAGGTGTGGTGTGGGGATGGCGGAGCAAGAGCAGGCTATAAAATTACACAGGAGGCAAAAAGGTCCTGTTCTCTGCATTTCTCTCTCTCTCTCTCTCTCTCTCTTCCATCCACTAATCCCCCACGCCTGAGAAAGGCAAGGGTGGGGGAGGGGAAAAAGAGGAAGAGGAGAAAAGGGAAATCTTGAGAGCATGATGGCACTCAACTCCCTCCCTCTCTCTTTCTCTCCCTTGTTCGCTTGGATGAAGGTCCCTCCCTCCATCCGTCCTTTCATGTGCAGTAGGTTAAAGGTCTTTTGTCCGAGCTCAAGGGTTGGACATGACCTAATGAAGTCATGTTTTCATTTTGAGCTTTAAAGTCACTGGAGATGTGCCGAGCATTTACATACATGTAGAGACAATGGCCAAACAGTGGACACCTATTAATAATGACTAACCTATTTTACATGCCAACTCATTTGTTAGGGTTGAAGACATATCTGGATCTGACTCTGGAATTAGATATAGGTCACAGACAACAATCTGAATCACTGCATGTCTGCCCTTTACAACCCAGAAGTAGCAGTGACTGATTCTCCAGAGCAAAGATAAGAGATAGTCACTAATCATGACTCCCATCAGTGAGACAACTTAAAAAACAGAACAGTAAAACCCTTCTAGTCCTAGCGTTCACAAAGCATTACAGAGACATTCATACAGATCGATTACTGTAAATTCATTATGTGCTAAAATAATTGCTATTGTCTACATAATTATTTAGAGCTACACAATGTAACATTTAGTACTTGTAAAGCATTAAAATAGAATAGACAAAGTCCCAAGAGCTTGGCAGAATACATAATACAGATGTTTTCACCACTTGATAATGGCAAAACACCCTAGCCATGTATTACATTTTTACAGCAAATGATCTCCAGAAAGCAATACAAGCTTCCATAATAATAACTCCTCAGGGACAGGTATAACATAACATTTTACCAATGCCAATATTAATGTGTTGTTAATTCTTTATTATAGCACAGTTATAACATTTTACACAGCTTTAATGTCCACGCGTATATAATTAAATGTGAGTGTTTTGGACAGACCGAGGATAGAGAAAGCAGGGGGAAAGGTTGTGTAGAGAGACTGATATATCGGTAACACTTTCTGTGAACCCAGTATTCATAAAGCATATAAATGCATTCATAAAGGGTTATAATGCATTCATAACATTTTATAACCAATGAAATTATATTCATAACTGTTTATACGTACTCATGAATGTACTTATAAGGCACTGCAATGTTATCATATAAGCCTTTACAACTTGAAGAGTCACAAAGCCTTTGACCTTCTGATTCTAGGGAACATATCACTTTACTTATTGTCTGCAATGGTGCCTTATTGATGTTCATGAGTAATTATGTGTTTTAATCTCACTTTACTTAGAGTAAGTATTAAGCGCTTGAAATTCTTCATTACTTGGCATGAGGAATTGGCATTTAACAAATTGAAGCTTTATAGTTTCAAGTTGTAAATGCTTGTAAGACAACATTATAATGTCTCATAAGTACTGTCATAGCAGTGAATGTATAAACAGTTATGAACACTAATGACATTGTTATAAGACTTAATAAATGCATTATAATATTTTATGAATGGGTTTATAATGCTTTGTCAATACTGGATTCATAGAAAGTGTTACCAATATACCTATGCATGGAGTACTCACCATCACTGAGCAGTTCTTCACAGTCACACTGGGGGTAGTGGCCCTTAGTGCCCCACTCACTCCATGGTAATACTTGAAACAGATCTTTGTTTCAGCTGCAAGAAGAGAGACAGTTAGACGATTTGAGTGAGGAGTTACACACCTTAAAAAAAGAAGCTGAAGTGTTGCCTCATATGATGTCTATAGGTTTGTATGCAGGTCAGTTCATCTTTATCAGCTTTTATACAGCAGCATGCAGTAGAAGCATAGGGGCTTGTGAAGTGTTCCAGCTACAATGAATAACTTATGAGTCTGTCTTTCGAACAGGAAAGTGCTTGTTGATGTTTGGGTGTGTTAAATACTATTGGCAATATTGGGGTCCTGTTTATCCTCTGTGGATTTATTTTGCAAATATGACAAGCAGACTAGCTGTTATACAGCACCTACATGTTTTGTGAATCACAACACACTTGATATGATCTATGATGTCCCATAGAAATGCTAATATTATTACTTCAGGGCCAAGGGGACAGAAAAGAGAACTGACTAGCAAGGCTCACACACAAAACTCACACAAACAACAAAAAACAAAAATAATCAAACACTGACAAAAAACATAATGGCATGCTGACACCTACAGGTACACACACACACACACACACACACACACACACACACACACATACAGAGAGAATATACTGCTGGTGGAAAGATGAACTATGTGGCCCTAGTCAAGGGAATAACCCAAAAGACAAGATGGGTGTTGGCCTCTCCACGAGAAGCCTCCCTCTGGATTTGGCCACAGAGAAACAGGTAGCTAGCACAAGTGGTTACTACACCTTCTATAAAAGGATCGAGCGTGGCACACTTTGCTGCTGTCCCATTTTTTCCCCGAGAGTTCAGAATAGCTCACACCTGGTCTGCTGTCAGCTAACAAATGTGGCGCAATTTCACTCCTTAACCGATGCTATTTAGACTCAGGGCTACAATCACCACATGGCTCCCATGCATGAAGAAGTAAAATCAACCACCATTTAAGTTCAGTAGGATTCAGTTTAAGCAGCGACTATGTGGCTGAAGAGACATTCGGTAGAGTCTGAGTAATTTGCAGGCTTGTGAAAAACAAATTACACATTTTTATGGTTTTTATTTGTTTTAAGTTGTGTCATGTTCTCACTTTTTTTGGTTACAACTGCAAAGGACAACGTCACTGGAATTAGTTGTTTAATTGCTAGTAAAGAAGCTTCTGCTGTATATATTCATGGTGATGAATGATGGATTCATTCTTTCAGTTCTGTTGGTCTTATGATAGAGAGAAAGAGTAAAACATTGTGCCATTTCCAGAAATATAGTCCAGGCGCATTTGCCTGCCAGTAGGGCTATAAGCAGCTTTTTAGGGGAGATAAGACATGTTCCCTTGACAGTCCAACAGTAGGGGGCCTGGGTGTCTATCTCACACACTGTGTGTGTGTGTGTGTGTGTGTGTGTGTGTATGTATGTATGTATGTATGTGTGTGTGTTTATGTGTGTATCTGTGTGCGAGTGTGTGTGGGTGTGTGTATGTGCCTGTGCCTGTGTGTGTGTGTGTGTGTGTGTGTGTGAGTATGTGTGTGTTGCATGTGTGCAGAGAGACACAGGAAGCTTGTCATCTGACAGTCTCTGGAATTAAAACAGCTGGGGGGTGGATAGCACTGGACAGCTTTGAGATATGGAGGACTGAGCATGCACAGGAGGAGAAGGAGGAGGGAAGTCAGCATAATCAGACCGATGGCCTGTCAAACCTGCTCAAGAATTTGGACACACTGAGGAAAAGTTTTAGACACTTTTAGCAAGAGCCATTGTCTCTTCTGGAGAAAAGATTTCTGAGAACAGGTTTCGTAGGTACTTGACTGTAGACTGTTTCATTTCATAAAATAACAAATGACCCCTAGGGTGTGTGTGTGTGTGTGTGTGTGTGTGTGTGTGTGTGTGTGTATGTATGTATGTGTGTGTGTTTATGTGTGTATCTGTGTGCGAGTGTGTGTGGGTGTGTGTATGTGCCTGTGTGTGTGTGTGTGTGTGTGTGTGTGTGTGTGTGTGTGTGTGTGAGTATGTGTGTGTTGCATGTGTGCAGAGAGACACAGGAAGCTTGTCATCTGACAGTCTCTGGAATTAAAACAGCTGGGGGTGGATAGCACTGGACTGTACTTGACTGTAGACTGTTTCATTTCATAAAATAACAAATGACCCCTAGTATTCTTTACCTGGGGGATCCATTCACCACTGTGCATTAAAGGGATGTATTAAGGGGCGTAACACTTCTGTTCCTGAGCAAAAGGACATTGAATATAGCTTTGATTTAGGATGTTTTCTGTTTTCTCTCTATTCTGAGAGAATTTTTTATTGTAAATTTGTTCCATACTCACATTCTACAAAGCAGGAGCCGGAGTCGATCTTCCACACAATCTGCCCTTTGTGGGAACCATTCACACCACGGTTCTTATAATCCAGGAAATTCTCAGACAAGACCTCATCTGAAAGAAAACATTTGTTCATATCAAGAGCAAACTAATATCACAATTTACATTTAACAGTATCAGTTTTAGGTATGGCTTTAATATAGTCATAGAACCAGTCAGTTTTCAACATCATGCCAAATCAAGGATGCTACTGACAAAATACTGTATGTATTTAGAAAAACTGGGAGTAACCTGAAAGCACCGAAATACTACTGTAATAATTTAAAAGGTGTACAAATCAATGCACCATGCTACTTGGAATCACTCCTTACTCCACATGTCATAATGCTGAAGAGGCTCTGTTGAGCTGAAAATGTGTAGTCACTTACAGGAAGGACCACATTGTGCCTTTAACCCATAATCTTGCTCTTACAGGAATCCAGTACTACTATGGTAATGAGCGCGTCATGGTGCCCAGAATCATTCTTCTACTGATTGCGTGAAGCTGAGCTTGCTCACCAATGAGGTACATGCCAATCCAGTCCCCAGGATCCACTTCCTCTTTAATGTCCCAGCTGATGACCATGTCCTGAGACTGACCGATGGCATAGAAGGACGTGCTGACCATCAAGGTGGAGCGGCTCTCTGACGACACCAGGTCCGTGTCGCTGGTGGAGCGAGTCAGGGCCAGCGGGTCGTGGCCTCCGTTCAGGTACTGCTCAGGCGTGAAACTGAACCGGGCCGACCCATCCTTGCACCTGCGCCGGCCCTGGGAGCTTCGTGACGGCGAGGCCATGGCCGCCAGACCCAGGAGCCGGTTCTGGTACAGGTTCTATGGGGGGAAACATGGCACAGAATCACACAGTGTATAATATTGCTCTCACGTAAATGTACTTTTAGGGTTCCCCTTGTTCAGTATGCTTTCTACCTCTCGCTGCATGAACACAAACTATTTCAACAACTATTTTGATTTGCAGCTGATTTGGGCAAGAGCAATTTAAATTGCCATTTGGAGTAGAGATAGAATGCAGATATGCAGATCTGGGGACTCCAATGCATGACTACAAGAACCCTTATATTCTAATGTTTATAGAGCTGTAGGGCTGTGAGAAACTGTTCAGGTGAGAGAAGTTCACACATGTTGCTTGTTGGTTTTGTTATTGTGATTGATTGTGAGTACTGTCTACAATTTTGAATTTAATTTAATCTTTAATCATATTTTTATCACAACACAAAGCTACGCAAAGGACACAATCACCTACAGAAAATGCATCAAGAACATATGACTCCCATTTACCTACACCTGCAGCCAGATATAATTTATAATTATGACCTTATACACTGTCTGTTTTGCATAACAATGATGTCTGTTATGTTTTTTCTACTGTGACTGTAAGACTAAATAAAGAGTAACTGGACTCGGAACACAGTGTATGTGTGTGTGTGTGTGTGTGTGTGTGTGTGTGTGTGTGTGTGCGCGTTTGTGTATGCATAACTAGTGTGAATTGACAAGTTTCATGATGCATTTATGTAGGCTACTGGAGGCTGGTTGTAACTAGGACATTACAGTAACATGCATGTAGATGAGAGATGAGAAAACAGCACAGCAGGGCTCCCTCTGTGCACCGCAAACCCAATGACAGCACCACTGGTTAAGATGAGTTTCCTGATAAGAGAAACTCTTTGAAGAGACACTTCGAGACTCAACACAGAGGCTGGCACGCATCAGCGCACAGGCTTTGAAGACTCCTCGTGTCTGCTGGGTTACATGATTTTAGCAAACAACAACAAAAAAATAACAGCACTGCTTGTCTGCATTGTCTCTGTGTGTGTTGTGCAAGTGTGTGTGTGTGTGTGTGTTGAGCAAGTGTCATTGTCTCTGTGTGTGTTGTGCAAGTGTGTGTGTGTGTGTGTTGAGCAAGTGTCATTGTCTCTGTGTGTGTTGTGCAAGTGTGTGTGTGTGTGTGTTGAGCAAGTGTGTGCGTGTATGTGTTGTGAAAGTCTTAAATGTATGTGTGTGTGATGGTAGTTCAGTATAAAGACAAGTGCCATCAGACCCAAAAACTCACTAAATATGTTAAATATTTAGTAAGTTTAGTGAGTTATAAATCCTACAATATATCCTACTAAAAATGTTCAATACTGACCAAACCACGCATTTTGCATTGCATTTGGATCCATGAGAAGAAAAAATGACTATTTTAGAAAGAATTATAAGACAAAGAATACAGTCAGGAATCTGTTCTGGATCAAGCACGGCTTTGTGCACATCTCCAGTTCTAGACTCAAAAGCAGTAGGCATCACAGTAGTGTATGAACTACATGAAGCCAATGCAACACAAATAGAACATAACATTCAGAAGTCCGGCATACTTTAAAACACACTGATCTGCACTCTACAGCTACAAGAAACTGTGATTGACTTAAACAACCGAGCCCCCCTAATTTATGTTCCCTTTGGACAGTTCCATTCACAGTGCTAACCAGCAACCCACATTTAAATAGTATTTACTCCGGCACTTATTCAGACCCTGCATTAAAAGCTGTGGTTGCATTTAGTGTGGTATTTTATGATAGATCCTTTATGGTTAAACATGGCCTTCTATTCCCCTCAATCAATGTATTTCTCTGGTTAACCTCTAAAGTATAATTGACTGAATATCACTCTCAACCAGACTTTAGACCCACAAAAAGCTCATAAAAGTTGTGATGGAACAGCAGCAACTTTCCTGCCGGACACTTAAGCAGCCTGGGTCCAGTTCTGTGGGGTAGTGGTTAAGGATCCTGATTAGCATGCTAGTAGCCTGGAAAGTTGAAACAGTTGTCACTGTTGTGCCCTTGAGCAAGGCACTGGACTCTTAGTTGCTTCCTCCCCTCTCTAGGGGAGACTGGCCCTGAACAAGTGAACAAGCTGCTTTGGATAAAAGTGTCTGCTAAATGTAAATTCTGAACCTGCTTTTGTGAGTCCAAGTCACACTGGACAAAAGCATCTGCTACATGTCTCTTTACAGTTAGCAGACAATTTTATCCAAAGCGACTTACATTTGCCAGTTATCAATAACTTCAAAGCCAGTCTCCCCTAGTGTAACTCAGAGTTAAGTCCCTTGCTCAAGGACACAACAGTGGCAGCCGGGATTCAAACCCATAATTTGCAGATTACTAGCATGTTGGCTAGGTTCCTTAACCGCTACACTACCACCACAAAAACACTTGTAGTATGCATGTTCTAGTTGTGTTGGGTTAATTAATTAATTTAGTGTTTTTTGAAAGTTCTATAAGTTGATAAAAAGTACCCTTGCTGCGTAGTGAACTTCTTCAGTATTTTGTATTAGACAGTTGGGCCGTATTGTTTTGGTAAGGTGTCAAAGCAACACTGCCTTAAACTTAGAAAGTGCTGAGGATTTTTATTATTTTGGGTTGGGTGCGGGGTGTGGCGTGCAGAGGGTGTGGAGGTTGAAGCAGCTCCCCTAAGGCAAGCACAGGGGGGTGAGAGAGCACAGACACAATGCACAGTGCACTAATGGGGATGGGGTGGGAATGAAACAGGAAGCACACATAGATACACAGCACCACACCACACCACACCACACCACACCACATCACAGATATACACACACAATATTAAAACATAATCAGTCAACTTTTTTTCACTGTCTTGTCTGTCTGTCTGTTTTTCTCTCTCTCTCTCTCTCCCTCTCTCTCACTCTCTCTCTCTCTCTCTCTCTCTCTCACACACACACACACACCCTATTCAGATCTCATGCACAGTGCTGGAAGTAAGCAGCGCAGGCAGCCATGGAGTGTGTGATAATGAAGACAGGCATGAAGTGGTTTCTAGCATTGGTGAAACACACACACACACAAACACATACACACATACACACACTGACCTTCACACTACACAGGTTCAGCAGCATTATGCTTCTCCAACTCAAAGCGTGACAGATCCTGGGGAAAAGGTCACTCCGTTATTCCAAAACACAAGACAGGAAGCATGTTCTCATCCAACATCTAATTACTAAGGTCATTATTTCTGTACCAGCTTTTCTGAACAGCTTTCAAATCCAGATGTACAATATGAACCAGATATCATTACTGACTATTGCTTTCAATGCTATTCAAATTAAGAACATTTGGTAACACTTTATAATAACTATCCATTATAACTAGTTAATACATCATTAATAAATTGCTAGTAATGAGTTATAAATGACTTGTTAAACAACAGTTAACAGTTTGTTAAGGATTTATAACTGTGCCTTATAGATATACATTAACTATTAACAATTTATTAATGATCTATTCTACTTATAATGGATAGTTATTATAAAGTGTTACTGAACATTTTATTGTAGGTATTCAATGTCCTGGTTTGGATTGTCCTGTATTGCATGTTATTTGATTATTTAAAAAAAAACATTAAAAAAAAGCAGTCTGTAAGATGTTGTATATAATTCTGGCTATCTAGGTACCCGTATCCAAACATTTTGAATCTTACTCTTTCTGTCAAACTACACAAACTGTCTGTGCTCAAAAAACATGATTTGTCTCATCATCTTTGGCCTCAACATCTCACACAATCTATAATTTAAAACTTCCTTGTTAAATGTTGAGCTCTCCACCCAAACACTAATAATTTATTTATCAAGCTTGACAATTTATCTCTCATATGTAGAGCCTCCAAAATTAATGAAACTTCTAGAAACTGGTTTTCTAGAGACTGGCTCCTTTATGTAGTATGTCACACATAGTATGCATTGTTTTGCAGTGGTCCTCCCAGAAATATCACACATGGATATTTCATTTAGGCTGGAAAATGCAAGCATGCAACAAAAACCAATACATTTATAGACAAATGACACACATAAGAAAACTAAAATTGTCAAAGCACATATACACATATACATGACAGAAAAATACAGTACATTGACCAAGGAATAACATAACTGAAAGGACGTATTGTAGTAAAAAGACACCATACACACACGCACACGCACACACAAACAAACAACAAAGAGAATTCAGCCTACAAAAGGAAGTTAGCAAAAGCAGAAGCAACAATGAATAGCACCCACAGCAGCAACAACAAGCTTTAAATCAAATCCATTCAATAAAGAACTGTCTAGGCATGACATAAACTATGTTTTATCCAATCAATAAAGTCTGTTTTAATCTGCGCCATTAAGCACATACATTAATCCTCAAAATATGACTTGAACAGGACCATTGGTTAACTATGTTGGCTCGTATATTGCACTGCAGGGGGTGGATTGTGTAAGTTGTTTTGCAACACCACTTTTAAGCCTTAAGGTACTCTACCCTTAAAGGTGTAGGGTTTGCATTCAATGTATTTGTATAGTGTATAATATGATATTATAGGAGGGCTGGACCAACTCTAGTAAAAAATGTGCATTTTTATTTTTATTTCAAAGAGAGCAGTCATCGTCTGCATAAAAAAATGCTTCCAAACAGGCTCTCTTTTTGAATGTATAAAATCTGTGCGCAATGCCCGGGGCTTCCCTTACAACTACTAAAACAGCTACCACCTTCACACCATAAAACACAGATATTCAACACCCCCAACATTGAGACAGCAAATGACCTAACAGCCATAACATGGATGAGGCTTCTCATTACATCACAGAGAGAGCACAGCCCACTTATGCTAGGGCGCTTCAAAGATATCCCCAGGTGAAAAACGCTTTACAAAGAGGTTCAAAGAGCACTTTGAACCCCATGGTCAGGATGAAAATTCTAAAACGAGGGGGGCACCATCATTGACTCTACCAAGTCCACTCTACTAGGAGATGTTGGGGATGGTTTCACAGCTGTCCACTGACACTCTTCAGAATGCCATGAATGCCATCAAGTCAGTTTTTTAGTGTTTAGTGAATTTTTGCTTTATCAGGAGGTAACTGGTGTACATGCCCATACACACCCAATAGGCCTATGTCTTGTCTTTATGTTATAATACATTTAGAAAGATTGTCTAACAATGACAATGCGGATTAGCCAGACTATAACATCAAAATGTATAGTCTGGACATGACCGATAGACCAGGCTCAATCCTAGGAGCAAAATAAGTGATTGTCTTTTAAACTGCCTCTGCACGCAATAGGATAGCACTACAAACAATCAGAGCAACTTTGGCAAAACAGCAAATATGTCAATCTTTGTAACTTGCCTTTTTCTGGTCAACTTTCAAAGAAAAGAAAAGTCACTGCCAAACCTTATTCAAATGACTCAAATGAGTTGTTCTGCACTGTCACAGCCCTGTCGTCATCATGCTAAACCAGCCCAACAGCTCTCCGCAAAGATAGAGCATTGTGATTGGTCTTACCAAGTCTTGGTAGAAGACCTACTGAGGCCCTGTGGTGCATGACTATACAAACCTGCTGAGCAAAACTATTTGCTACCACTAGGGTAGGTCTAGATTTCTAGGCTAAATGTGAATGACAATGGATGGTAAATAAATCAGCAACACACACACACAAACACACACACACACACACAACTTCTTTAGGCCAAATATGGCCAAAAAATATTACATTGCATGGGAAACCCTTCTCTATTATAACATGGTGGAAACCAGCAAAAGTCAAACTCTGCTTGAATAAGTGAGACATTATAGCCTACTGTGTCATATTAACACTTTTAAAAAAGAAACGATTCAGTGGAATGCAATGCAATTTGACACAGGTCACAGAGTAACAGATACATATATTAGACCAATAGTAGCCTATCCCGCAGCTAGAGCTCTCTTTTCAGTCTCTCTGCCGTTCCTCTCGTCTCCACACTAAGTGAACCACATCCCATTAGCGGCTAAAGCATCAGCGAGTTCTACTGTACATTACACATAATGGGAAAACCAATTACATTCTTGCACTAGACTGCTCTCAGATGGAGTTTTCCTTTGCAACACTATCTGAGGATGAAATGGTACAAACCTACATAAAATTTATATTTATAGCAAATTTACAGTTATTTATAGTAGGTCTAAGTAATTAATTCCTGTACAGGTTTTCTACACATGTAACACTATGGCAGATATAAGAAGACAATGGGCCTTTAGAAGCTAATAAATTAGCTTATATATCAGTCCAACAGTTCTCAAAGTCCAGGCAAAGTTAAAAAGCTTCACCAGATACTCCAGACGTCCGCTGGGCTACAGTTAGCTATATTGGAGTCAGCAGTGATGGGACAAAGACACAGGCCTGTAAACAGGATCTTGTGGGTGTCATGGCAGAGGTGAGCATTCGCCGGAAGAGGACAGTTTAATGAAATATTCAGCTCCCTCCAGCCACCCCTCAGAGTGTGACTAGCTGGGTTGATAGTAGGGTTGTTGAATTACGGTGGTCTATGATGAAGTACTGTTGTGCACGGAACAGAAACTGCAGCCGTGTAATTGTACTGAATAACCATGCTACCATGGGGAAAACTACAAGAGTAATCTTGACACAGTAGCATGCCATTGTGGCTTATTATATAGCTGGATTGTTATTACAAAGAAAAATGCACTATATGGTTATATTCACAAGAGCTTTGTATATTGGTTTGAGGTTAGAAAATAAGCAGAGAGGGTAAGACAATACATATAAAACAAGCAAATTTCAGACACAATGTTTTGTCTACGACAGCAAAACAACTGGGTCTCCACAGGACCGACTGGGTCTCCGCAGCTAAGTGCTCTCTATGCACCGGGAAGCAGGCAACTACATGTGTGTATGTGTCTGTGCGTGTGTATGTATGCGTTTGTGCATGTGTGTGTGTGTGTGTTTCAGTGTGTATGTGTGTGTTTTGTGAAGAGCTGAAGCAATGCGTCCTCAGCTGGGCATCATCCAGCACGCAGCCCAAATACTCTGTGGAGGATCAGAGCATGCATGAGTGAACAAGGACTTCAACATGCCCACTAACCTACTGACACTCTAGGCAGCAATCCAATGAGACCAAATCCCTACGGGGAAGGTGGAAGGGAAAGGAAGGGGGATGAGTGGTGGTGGTGGTGGCTTGGGGAAGGGGGGGGGTGCTTATCAGGAGGGCCACACACAGAAACATATGCGTGCACAGCCATGCGTGAAATGCAGCACGGGTAAAAGTGAATAGACCATCTGTGTGGGGGCCATCCATTTTATGTGGCAGTTTTTGCTGGTGAGGGTGTCACCATCATGCAGCTGTAACTCTTTGAAAAGACTCTGTGGGTGCTGACTGAACAGACAACTCTCCCATGAGCGAAGGTCAGAAGGCCATCTTAGACTGAATTTGTCAATGATATTAATGACATGGAGTTACATCTGTAAGAGATAATTCTGTGTCGTTAAAATCTTTAGTGAACTCCTAATTGTTACAACTGCTTTCATATTAATTGTCCTTGAGGACAATTATGATACGATGATATATTTTTTTTAATCCCCTGATCACTGACAGAAGAAAGGTGAGAGCTGCCTGCTTTGTTCCTCCTACTTAAGCTGGGAGAACAAGCTCTCCTGAACAGTGAGCTTAATTGAAAGGTACACTCTCATTAAATCGTCAAGAATGATCCTTCTTGTAAGACTTGTAAGGTTAATGCTGCCTGTTTTACTGAGTTCCTTCGTTTATGGGGTGAACTGGCTTTGAAAAGGGTTAATATACAATGACGCAAAGCTGATGTAATAACGCATTCATATGTTGCAATTCTTCTACAGAGACAATGCTATTTCTTTGTTCACCAAAAATCTCATCACTGAAAAATACGTCAACAAGCTTATAACATGAGCAACAACAAAAAAAATTAATCTTAAGATATAAATAACTGCAAACAACATGAGTAACAACATGAATCAAAGGCCACCACACAAGCTTATAGCATGACTGAATGAATAAGATCTTTTAAGCCTAGCAAAGCTGTGTACAATGTGAAAACAAACACAGCAAATTATCATGCTCAATCAAGCAGGTTAAGCTGCCGTGACAACTCATAATTTCAACATCTTGTTTTTTTTTTTGTTGTTGTTTTTTTTTTTCTACTTCAGAGACATAACTTCGTGAAGCCTCATTCTAAGTCGCTCCTCAATATAAGCTTTCTCCCATTTACAACCATACAAGGGAATGGCAGAGATATAAATACTTGCACCCCGCTTCCAAAACCAGCTATTTATTACATATTCAATGACAAACAGGAGAACATTTTTCTCTTGCTACAGCATATTGGATGTGGTATAATCTATAGTGTGGCATCTCTGGGGACCGGCTATGGAGGCCTCTTTTAACAGCTCTCCTGCTGTGGCGTGTGGCTTAGGTACATCCGTTGCCTGTGTCGATGGTGATAATTAATTCCCCAGATGGCCACAGTTGACATTTTCACTCTCACCCTGAATTCACAGTAATATTTCACTCTTCCCGCTGACAGGAAAGCTCTCATTCGTCACCATGGCTGAGCAAGTGGATTTTGTATGGGAGCACGCCTTTTGTACTTCAGATTTTTTTGACTGCCAATGGCTGGTTTTTGAAGTGTCACCAGAATGGAAGATGCAAACTGTCAGTTGACACATTTGCTTTCAATTGGAGACACAGAAGCTCTAATAGACTTTCAATCACATTATTGTTTCAGAGAATAAGTCATTATAACATTCATTAGACTTCCATTATGGTAATGAATAACTTGGAAGTGATTGATATCAAAAAGAGCTCCCTCTCCGTCTGATGTGAATCTAAAAGTACTCACTTTAGCAGCATATAGCATTGCTACCCTTGCACAACAGGGGTGTAGTGGGCATTCGATGGAGGGGTACGGAGTCCCCCCACTTCTTGGCACAGAGGCTCACATTTCTCACACCATTCTCTTTTATATTAGGTATTCATTTATAACGTTATATTGTGTACCCCCACTAAAAAAATCCCCTACACCTCTGAGCACATTATACAATACAAAAAAATAAACAGAAAAATAGATCACATGTCCTTGATCATTAAAAATATTTTCTATGGGGTAGGATGATATTGCATATTATTTGTAAGCTTAACCATTCAACAATTGCTTCAGAATTTGGGAACGCACAGAAAACTGCAATAATATGAAATTATAAACTGGTTTTGCTGGGTAAATCACAACGGCTGTTGCTCAGCCTCTGTTGCCTTAGCCTATATATAGGTCAACTGCGGAAGTATTTATGAGGTTATTACATTATGCCACAGGCATTTTTCTGCCTTTATACTACAAACAGCAATATTTCAAAGGACAAAAAGAAAAAAAGTTTCTGTTGTTTAACACGCTGTGTTAAACATGAATTTATAAAAGGGTTAGAAAACATAAAACAGATAAACACTTTTCAGGGCATGTGGGTAACTAGTTTAATGTAGAATGTAGTAGGTCAGAAATACTGTACTAAGACACTGCCACATTGGGTATCTAGAACTAGTTTAATGTACTAGGAGGAACTGAAGTCTAAATCTCTTCGAGGCTGTCTTTTGGTCAGGAATACTGTACTAAGACACTGCCACATTAGTATTGAGAGAAACAACATATTTCTCTGTAATCAGAAAACATACTGAAATACTTGCAATCATTTGAAGGAGAGAGAAAGGTAGGCCTACTAAAGGGCAGGGTATCCAATTCCTAAATGTAAGATGACTCTTAGGAGTTAAAGTGCAGTAAGAATGTTGTTAGTTAGGCCTACAAAGAAAAACATTTTTAAAAAAAGTTCCAGGCAAAATGTCAATCATTTCGTTTATTTAAGTAAGGTGAACTGGTCTAACATAATGTAAATCCATCCCTGTTCCTGATCCACATATCTATGCATTGTTGTGTGGTGTATTACTATACACAGTAATGCTCAAACTCCCCCTTTCATGGAGAGATGACACAAATGGTTCACCACAATACCCATCTACTCAGATTATTTGTGGCTCCCCGCGCCTTTCTACATGCACTATTCTTAGTCCCCTCCTGGAATACTGCATGGACACTGCCCTAAGAACCTCAAAGTTTTTTCTTTACTGTATGCACTATTTATAGACCTGTATTTTAGTTGTGTTTACCGCATCCTTTTTGTCTCTGCATTATGTTCTGCTTGTGTCAACAGTAGTAGATTTACTTGTTTCATACACTGGCTGTATAAACCTTGCTGTCACCATTGTTTTCCAATATGCTTCTCATAAATAGTGAAAAAGCCTGTCACTCTTCATAATGTCAGTCACTCTGAAACACCATGTGGTGGAAAGTCATCATCTCTGATTCTCTTTACTGTGCTCTATTTGGGGACTTCTTTAAACCTTTGGTATAAATTGGTATGTTTTTGGTACATAAGACTGATTATCACCAAGATATCTCAAGAGAGCTCCAAAAAACAATTCATTTGTTTAGTGAGTTTAATTTAGCCATACTTAATTACCTACCCAAACCAATCAAGCCAGAGAAAATAACTCTCATTACAGCGCTTGTCATCTTTCTAAGAATAAATGAATAACACCTGCAAATACAAACAGCTTTCAACCACTGCCTTCTACAGCATTCTTTGATACAATTGTTTGTTTTTGTTGTAATCCTAGTCTGAGAAATTATGGAAATATATCACTGTCCCCAAACATCAATGAGTTTGCTGCCACATTAACGCACACTACAGCTTTGATCAACGTGCCAAATCACTCCTTCACCCTCAAAGCCGAAAGTGTCTCTACTCAATTTTCAACTGATTATAAAACTACTTTCACTTCTGTGGACCTCAGTGATGTCCCAAATATCTGTGATGGTCACAACGCAGCAGTGGCCGGTCGGAATACAAAGTTGTGGCCTGATGTAGTTACTGCAAAATCAATAGCCATCCTCACTCTAGCGAAATGAATATCCTTGCGGAAGGGGTCCCTGATATGACTCAGCTTACCAATGCGCTCTGGGACGATCCAGAGCTGAAATAGCCTCCGGACGAATAGTGGAGTGTTACTGTAAAATTTGATTGTAAGCAACTGTGTGGTTACATGTTTTTGAGGTTTGAGAGCCTTTTTAAATTTATTGAAGTGTCGTTTCAAATTATTTATATCTATGGTGAGGACCATGGTATTCAAATATGGAAAGTAGAATGCTGATCAGAGAATCATATAATATCAAGATTTTTAACAAATAACACAATTTGTATCTTTTAACGCTCTGAGATTTGTGTAAGTGACAACTAGTAAAAAAAATAAACTAGTCCCTACAATTGCTGAATGCGAAATTATGCTAAATTATCTGAATTTAATTAATTAATTACACTAATTTTAGTGTGTTACACAATAAATGAAATGTGATCTCTTTTTGTAAGATCTCACGCAATGCCTGAGAGGAAAAATTCTGGAACTGGAAGCTAGAACGTATACTGGGCATCTGATTGAAAACTTCCACAAAAGCTTCCTCCGCTGTCAGGTAACATTAAAGGATCTCACTCTGATCTGAGTTCAGTGTCTGCATGTCAGTTTGAGTTTGTCTCCCAGGCCTAAAGGAAATGAGGTCATGTGCTACCCAGCCAATGTTGTAAACTGTCTACTGAGTTTACTAGGGTCAAACGAGAAGCCGGCAAGGGTTGAGGTCTCCAGCCAAACGTGACAGCTGATTAAATAACAAATAGAAAGATCTGAACCAGGATCTAGCCCAGGGGACTTGAAGCGTCACTACAATGAGAGAAAGAGAGAGAGAGAGAGAGAGAGAGAAAGAGAGAGAGAGTATGTTTGTGTATATGTGTGACTGAAACCAGAATAATGTAGATTCTATTAGATCTCTCAGCATCCTTCAGACTGTTGCAGGGAGTAGGCTACATCTGCTTATCGACTACTTTAGAGCTAACAGCAGGCGAAAGCAAGTGCCCATTTTACTTAGGTCCTGTCCTAAACAAGTAACCCAATGCCTCCTCGAATAAGGACTGATCGATGACATTGTATTTTTACGCCACCTCAAACCCTGACCCTGAGGTCTCAGCATCTTCAAGATGACCTCACATGAGCTGTTTTTCTTACTGACATAGCATAACTCGACTGCTCTTTTTCTGTGAGAGATGCAAACGTTGGTTATCTCTGATTAACGCTGATATTAATCATTAATAGACTACTGATCAGCATGAATTCTGTCAGAAAGAGATAAACTGAGACGTGGCTATACTCAACTACATTGTACTGAGATCTATGGTGTAGCCTATAGATGCCCATGAAACATGAGATACACATTCACTATACTCCTGGCATAGGCTACATTCAGCATAGCACACGTAAGCATCTAGGGAACGATTTAGCGTGCTGACTGTGAACAGGGTTCCCCCACTCACATATTGACGTATAGACTAGCCTATGTTTTCGGTCTTAGGCTACAGCACGGCACATAAACAAACCATTCCGTTCAGGTGGTTAAACCAAAAACATCTTGCACTCTGTAGGGTAGCGTCCTCGAGTCCATAGACACAGCGGGAGGATATGAGAAACACCAGGCGACATGGGAAGCGCAACACAAAGGAATAGAAAATCCCCACAGCCTATAGAAGGCAAACGCCATACACACTATCGCATTTACATCATGTAAGGGGGATGGAGGAAGTGGGAAAACACGGAGGTGTTTATTTCATGGGGACAAAAAAGCAATGGACACTTTCACTCCTGTCCCAGAGCAGGAGGAGCACTTCAGCACTGAAATACCGCACGTTTAGTTCACTATCACACAAGACCAGTCGGGCTCAATCAAAGCACTGACACAACAAACAACGCGAACCTACCTGAGATAATATAACCTGTCTGTGAATCATACTCCAATTGTGAGTCGTTGCATCCGAGACGTGACTGGCATATCTAGCAGTCAGAACATCCGACGAGCATGTTTTGCGGTCCCAAGCACGCACAGTGGCCCGCCGATAGCGATCGCTCCGTTACCACATTATACTCATCATCGTTGGGTACCACACATCAGCAGCCAATAGGAGGACTTTGTTTCTAGGCTCTCGCCGCCTCTCTACCGCCACCCCATACAAACACGTAGGGTAAGGATGGGGAGATTGAGTGAAGCTGTGTAGACTTGAGACATTGTCCTGTAAGTGTGAATACGTCGTATGGAAGTAGTCCAATATTTTTTGTCTGGAAAGTTTACTGTTTTGGACAGGGTTACTTTAACTGACCTCTGCATTGAGCTTAATGGCAAGACTGCATTAGTCTCTTTACTTACATTTAGTTATTTTCACACTGCGACCATTATGTAAATTGTACAATTCCATTCGGTTTGTTTCCCCTTTAATACTGCTGTGAGATTGATCAGTGCCGCATACAAATATATATATATATATAGGCCTGCCATCAAAAATACCTAAAACCAAACACCAAAAAAACACCCTTCACTGACCTCAACTGACCAGACTAGCCAGTGAGTGAAGCATTTTAGGTGGCAATTAATAGCCTATGCGTTATGGGGAACAAATAAAAGTAGCCTATAGCCTAGTCCGGTGGGGTGGGGGCCCAGCGTAGCTAAGGGAGACCCAGTGTAGCTAAGGGGTGGGGAGGGGGCGTAGGCAATATCACCCCGCCTTCGGCATCGTGCTGTTCTTCGCTCACGCCTCGTCCATTATTCCCCTATATTGGAACACCTCGGCGGCTGTTATCCCTAACCTATAGAACAACTGGATTGCCAGCAACACTTAAAATGATACACTTGGCAGGTACGTGGTGATTTCTTTGCGTGATAGGACATGACATTTATGAAGGATATTGTTAGAGATAAATTATACATGTATAAATTATAAAACGTTTTTGAGTATTTAACCTTAAACACAAAGATTATCTTTAATTGTCAGACTCCAGTCAGGGGTATGTTGATGATGTCGCCTTTGGGTAAATCCCCTTTTAGGTTGGTTTGAGAATACAAAATAATAATTAATTTCACAGGATTAAAATACTATTTATTTCAGCTCTTACCTTTTCTTATTACAGTACAAATCAATATGATGGGTACCAAGTATATGCAATTGTATTTTGGTGTAATGAGTTCTGTATTCCACCATTTGATATTGATAATGAACCAATTTAACTTTTTACGGCCACATTGGTTTTGCATCTAGAGATGGAAATGTGTCGACTCTAGGCCCAGTCTCAATCTCAATCTTAATCTCGAACACAGAGTAATGAAGTCATGAATCACAGTTTGAAGGCTTATGAACATTCTGACAAGTACTGAAATAAATGCAAACTAACTGAATAAATGCAAAAAAGTTCCAGTTAAGTTTGAGAAATTAAACATTAAAACTTCTGCACACCTCTTACAGATACATTGGAGGTGACCAACGGTCTATGGCTCAGAATCCAGTATACATTTCATTTATAACCTGACAAAGGTCTAAGGACCTTTGCTTGCCTTCAAAACAGTTTTCCATCACTTTTGTTATTGTGAAACTGATATAGTCCTGTGAGAATGGCTGTCACCCCATATTTATTTATTTTGCAAACAAGTAACATAACAAAGACAAAGAATAAGAACAATACAAAGTGCAGCACAAAGATACACAGATAAAAAACCTGAAACACGGATAAAGGGGACAGGCGATAGCAGTTCATATGAAAATATATTTCATTTCCTCATAGCATCAGATGCAGGAAGCACATGTACAATTAAAACAGTCCAGACATTCAGTACAGGTAAGTCCAATAAGGTCAAGGCCATAACTTTAGCCAAGTGACAAACTAGGCACCAGGTCCAGAGGATCCATAGTGGTGTGGTTCATTTGTTGCATGTTGTGTTTTTTTTCCTTTTTGTTGAATGCACTTTGTTCTTCTACTTGTGTTACTTTGCCTTAAGTTTACTTTGCTGTGTCTACTTAGTTTTATTTGCCTAAACCATTTGTGTTCTTGCTGTGTGTACTTGATTGCCACTTGGATTGGCTCGTTGGGCAGAGCCGCCCTCCACCTGCTTCCATGGCAGAGCTGATCAGCATTGAGTGGCTGGTTGACTGATCACAGGTGTTGCTGATTAAAAGTGAACTCAAAGGCTCTGAACACAGGCATTTGGGGGTGCTCTCGGCCCGGCTCGGATGCTGTGTGTGCGGCTCGCTCTTTCCTTAGATTCTCTGTGTTTTGCTGGCTGAACCTGGAGTTACTGTGACTGTGGCTGTGCTTGGTGCTGTGCTTCAACTTTGTCTGCAGTTTGTCTATCGGTGCACTGGTTGGCTGGGGCTTGCTCACCTGGTTCGTCCCCTCACCCACATCATGGATGTCTGTCTGATTGCTCTTGGCAACTGAGTTCCTGCCCTCCACAGTTGGTGTTTTTGAACAGGACCGGAAGCTAGACACGTCTGCTCCCAGTTTGATGGTGAGTGCTGCATCTGCTCCTCTTAGCTCAGCCGCAGTGTTACCAACCAAGTCATACAGCCCTTCAGCAAAGTTGACTGTTCCACCTCTTGCCACAGTAGACGTCTGGTGTTAAGTTATTTAGTGTTTTACCAGTGATTGATTTTGGGGTGTTTTGAACTGTGACTTTTCCTCGCTGTGGTCATTGTGGTCCCTCTTGTGTATTGTGTGCGTGTTGTGAGAAGGTGTGTGAAAGCGGCAGGTGTGCCTACAAGGGGATATCGGACTGAGAGAGCTATTGAGTGTTGTCGGGCTGTTCACTGGCCTGCATGGACTTCCTAAGTGTGTGCAAGGACTCGCAAGGACTGATTTTTACTTTGGATTCTTAAAATATTTGTACTCAAATACACTTTTTTTATACAATTGTTGTTTGGTGTGTCTGTTCTATGGCTCCCACCAAATTGAGAACCTGTGTGTAGAACTGAGAGTGCCCAGCTCTGCCTGTTACACATACAAGGCAACATTGCATGTCTATAGACCATTACATACCGGCACCACGCAGCAAGCACGGTTAACTTTTAAACTTCGATACACTTTAAACTTTCCTGAATTCCAGGTTCTGTGCTCCTACTTAACACTGTCCTCCTGGTATCATCTCAGGTATTCCTGAAACATGATGGTCCCAACAAATATCCCACAGTTATTATTAGCAGGAGGGATCCCCTTTTCACAAGAGCGACTAAAGATGTAAAATCTCCGGAAGTAATTCACTTTGTATGGACAAGAGCTACCTGCAATGACTAAAGTGATGAGCGACAAAACTTGGGCAACCAGAGCGACTAAAAGAAGTTCAAAACTGCTCAGTTTCATGCAAATTAGCTATGAAGCTTTCTGGCTGTAAATTTAGCAGCTCTTTTCTATGAGCGAGAAAAGCGTACAAAAATCAGAAATAAGTTCGTAAAAGTGATTAGCTTTTTCATGTCACCATAGGCATGAAGCTGGGTAAGGCACTTTTAACTGCTCTTGGTCCTCCCCCCCACACACACACACACACACACATATTGGGATAACTCTCCATTTAAATAAATATCATCCTGTTTAATATTCTAGCGTACCCATCTAGATTTGGCAGCGCTTGGTGTTCTCATTTTGTTCTTGATATTTTGCTGCTCAGCTGGTGTTCCTGCAATGGGAGTGATATTTACTGGCAGTGATAGCATCCACTTGCTGGCCCACACTGCAGAAAAAAAACACATATTGGGCCCCATCTCCAAATGACAGCCTACACTTATTTACTTTACATTAATTAATGTTTTTATGCTATTTCTGCAACAATGTTTGCAGCATGGCTAAGGTGCTATTTGGAGGCACATTGTTTTTAATTACAGGTTGGCTGATTACTTCTTCTACCATCATTGCCATTATCATTAAGTGCTTTTGTCATTATAAGACTTAAAATAACAACACAACTCATAAGTGTCATAAGTAGTAGCTATCACTGGTTCTTTGCTACCTTCTCCTGCATTTGTATAGAGAAGACTGGGCGTTTGTCCATGTCTGGGTGCTTCTAAACAGCTAGAGGGTAAGCATATGTTGCCTTTTCTTATTTACAGGTATTTATCTATTTATTACCTCCACCAAGGAGGTTATGTTTTTGCCAGTGTTTGTCTGTCTGTGAGCAAGATAACTTGAAAAGTATTGCACAGATTTGGATGAAATTTTAAGCCAAGGAACAGATGATTCAATTTTGCCGTTGTTCCAGAACACCGTCTGGAATTTGTATTGGGTCAATTACCCTATATTGCCTTGATGGAGGACTGCACTCTCTGAGTGCCGAGAGTTAGTCTATTCATTAATTTATTTACAGGATTTAATGAGGATGTCGTCTGTTCTTGATTATGAGGAGCTGTAGAGACTCCACCAGAGTCCACCAGATGAAAAACATTCCATTCATAAACAAATATTGTGTGGAATCACTATTATGATTATGCTATTATGATCACGATTATTAGTATGTTGTAGACACATATGCCCTGTAGAATACATGTATGATCCTTACTGTATCTCTACTACCAGAATAATGCAAGAACCATGCCAGTCCCCCATCTATAATTTGTTCAATCCTAGAAAAAAGTTTGATGCTTGACACTAGCACCTCTAACAATCACATGCAGTCCTCATATTAAATGATGGTAATTTTGATGCAGATGAATGAGGACACAGCTAGGTAATGTTTGAGTAAGATTTGGTTTATAGAGCATAGGTGTTGTTTCCACAACTTTTGCTTTCAAACATACTTCTCCAGTCTGCTCCTTTTGACTGAGCATATACTTTCTGTAAAACTTTTTTATAAACAGATATTTTTTTGTTGTGTTTACATGTATCCAAATGAAAAATGAAAAAAATGAAAAATCTCCACTTTAGAAGCCGCTTTAAAAATTATCTGGGTGGGTTAAACTGTTTATGTGTAAATGAGGGGCCCAAACCGATTAAAAAAACAAAACAAAAAAAACATGTATTTATAAAAAATACCTAGATACATGTAAACAGGTGCGAAGTTACTGTATTCAGTGATGTTTATTATGGCCCCCAAAGCATGGCTTCAACTATCCTCCTCTTGGTTTTGCTGCCTCTGTCTATGTGTAATAACAATGTAATACTCTCTATATGGACATCATAGACACCATATCCTCATCAGTCATCACCCCTAACATCTATTATGACAGCGTCTTCTATTGCTGGGCAGGTGTAGAACATCAAGGGCTGACTCACTGATTTGGTTGCTGTTGCCAGGTGTCATTTTTGTCGCGCCTCCCTTGATTGGCATCACAGTGAGTGGTGTCACACTATGAAGCATGAGACTCTGCTGTCATCTCTTTCACAATGAAATGAGTGAACCTATTCCTACCCTCATTCAGAAGATGACAAGAGCCTGTGGATAAAAAGATGAACGACATGACAGAGAGTGGCTTGTTTTTTTTTTTGTTTTGTGTGGTTTTTTTTGCATTGTGATGCCTGGAGGGACAGCACCTGTAGGTTTTAATATAATGACACAAGCAAGGCTGCTTGAAATGCTTGATGGCTGTCATTATGATTACACTATAGATCCCCATAGGTCATCACTTGAGTTTTTAATAATAATGCTTACTCACCTAAACTTGATGATTTATTTGTCATACTCTCATTTACATAGGGGGATAAGGGTGCCTGACTGGAGGACAGGAAGATTGGTCAACACTGCCATCTGCTGGTTTGAGGTTCTTCAGATTTAAAAAAAAAAAAAAAAAAATATATATATATATATATAATTAGTAGCCCACTGGAGCTAAGAAAATCATTCTAGGTGCTGACAGTCTGCATTTGTACATACAATGTACTGACAAAACAGCACTAACATAGTATAATTTTCTATGACCTATACATTTCTATGACCAACAACATACAGCTCGTGTGTATCACTAAAGTAGTCTTAGATAAATGTTGTCTTTGTGAACTTGATATAAATAAGGAGGCATATTGAGGAGATTTTCTTTTCCAGTTGGTAACAATTTATACTTATCACATTTCTAGAGCGAGCACATCTTAAATAGCGGCTAGGGTCTATCACAATGGTTGATGATAAACCTCAGTGGCCTGCTGACAATAACGTACAATAGGAGGCCATTTTTGTCTGTTTAGAATTAGTCTAATGTGTGAATTGACATGTGTTGGAGTCAGTTTCTGATCTAGAAGTGTACTATAATTTTATTACTGTCATAGCATCTATAGCCATAATTTTCTGATACACATTCATGATATGCTCATTTTTTTGAGTTTTGTATGCACGCGCGCCTGCATGCACGCACGCATGCGCTGATACCCACTGATCTTTCACTTGTTCACTGGTTAAAACTTTGCTAATTATGAGTGAGATGTGGAAAAATCATTTAGCACGACATCAAAGAGGCAGTCTGAGAGGAAGAGAGAGAGAGGGGGAATGAGTGAGAGAGTGAAGAGAGAGGAAAAAAACGCGGGGGTGGGATGCACTGCATCACTTCACTGCTCTGCTTGAAGATGCAAATGGGAGAATCGGAAAAGGCTGTGGACACCCACGCCTCCCGAGTCCCACAAAGAATCACTGTTAACACCTTAGCAGATGTGAATGCATGGCCTTCATACCTTCCTTTCTTTATTAATTTATTCATTCATTCATTTATTCATTAATTTCTAACGAAAGTGCCCATAGCTTGGTGTGAATCATAGTCTTGCCTCTAGATGGCACTCTAGATATTCCTGATGTTTACCTCATAGACAGATCAAATCCAGTCCTTTTCTTGGCCTCTTCTGTCAACCTATTTAATATATTCACAGTTCGTGGTATTGCATTGTGCACATTTCATATTTAATGGATGATGTACCTTTCTTTGTACCAGAAACAGATGGTCACATGTTGACTTGGCCATGACACCGTGATGAACTACCCACTTTCCTCTCGACATACAAAAATTACATCACACACTTGACCATATTAATACTGAGAGAAACTATGTGTGAAGTAGCAAATCAGTACAGTGCAAAACTGCTCTGTTCTGATCAAAAGGATGTCACACCCATGTGAGCTTCTGCTCACTTTGAAAGATCTGGCGCATGAAGTTGTTGCAGCAGTTTTGCATCTTCCTTCAGGATTGACATTCCAATAGGTGAAGACAGATACCTAAATTTTCACAATTTTACAAAGAAATCCCGATATCTAGACATATGAATTCTTTGCTGTCGAATTTGTATTTGGACAGTGGAAATATTGAGTAGATTTTAACCTTTTATCATATCGCTTCAAGATATGTATGTCATAACCATGTCATGACAAATAGTACTCAATTCATTTATTTTTTTGTCTTTGTTCACTTTGACTTCAACTTCAATTTGATTTAGGTTATTGTATTCCATTTGAGTATTTTATCATTTCTGTTTTTCAATGATGAGACCTGCGATGAGTGCCTAACAGTACAAAATTTTGAAGTGTCAGTTCCACATTTTGACATATAAATACAAAATATGAATATTTAATAATTATAAAAGATATGTTTTGGAGAAAGGAACTCTCATGACAAAGAGCTGATTGCCGGAAAGGTTTAAAGCTTTCCTTCAGTCCACATGTTCAAAATCTTGAAGTGTCATAAAAATGATTGACACTAATTATACAACCTACATATGAAATTGTTATGTCATATAAATACAAAATATGAATATTTAATAATTATAAAAGATATGTTTTGGAGAAAGGATTGAACAGATCAGTGTCAAGATCAGGGGCCAAGCAAACAGACACTGACCTTCAGCCAGGCAAGTCGAACACCTGCCGGAAAGGTTTAAAGCTTTCCTTCAGTCCACATGTTCAAAATTTTGAAGTGTCATAAAATGATTGACACTAATTATACAACCTACATATGAAATTGTTATGTCATATAAATACAAAATATGAATATTTAATAATTATAAAAGATATGTTTTGGAGAAAGGATTGAACAGATCAGTGTCAAGATCAGGGGCCAAGCAAACAGACACTGACCTTCAGCCAGGCAAGTCGAACACCTGCACCGCAGTTATCTGGGGTGATAATGAAAGGAGATTTAGACATGTACTTCAGAATCATTTAACAATTCTGTAATCAGAAAGAGGAATCTGTACATGTGATCTCAGTTGAGCATGCTCCTGCAGTCTTTAGGCATCTGTAGCCCTCATGTTTGATTGTGAGAATTTCTACAAGAGTAGCCTACAGAGTAATCGCTTATCCAGAATATACAGTGAGTCACTCTCATTGTAATGCTGGTCTCTGTCATTTCACAGATTCATTCCTGATTCTCACGCCTTCTTGCGCTAGAATTTCTGCTCCGGTAGGTTGTGCAACAGAGACAGTTACATTTTAATTACAGTGTATGCCCCTTGGAGAGAATGTAGCCACGTCACCAGTGTTTTTTTTTTTTTTTTTTTGTTAAATTATTTATATACAGTATTTCTTAGCCCTCTCCAGGAGAGAACATGAGCATTCATTGTGTCCAGTACTGCTCACTCTTAAAGAAATGTTTTCTTGGATCTCAAATAGCCAACACACTAGGTGAAAAAAACTGTAAAACATTTTTGAGCATGTGCTTGTGTGTCTCAGCTCGGAAACAAATCAGAGAAATGAGAGAAAAGCTTTGTCAATTATATAGTGAGGGACAGAAGTATAGAAAATTATAGATCTCAGAAATAAAGTGGGGAAAAAAGGCAGGAAAGAAAAAAAAAAAACAGGAATGCACTGGAGGGGAACAAACAGTTTATGACGCACATGTGAACGGTTTGATGTAACTATGGTTACCAAGACTATTTTTTGATTAGCTGTTGTTCCAGTTGGACTGTTGGTTGGACATATGGTTTAACCCTCTCCGTTAACATGATCAGTCCATGGATGTATGCGTAAATCTGTCCACAAATGCGCATAACCCTGATGAATGACTGCCTCATTATACCATCTATTTAATGCTCACATGCTGCTGGGTCCAACTGTCTTTTTCAGTGATTGTGTCACACTGCAAAGGACAAAAAAATGCATCCCTGTATATTTGAAATGCCATATTAACATGAATATATAATAATATTGTATAATATTCTACATGAAGTGCCTGTGTTCCAGCAGCAAAACTGGTTCAAATATTCCTATAGCCCTTACAGCAAAGACCCCCCCCCCAAAAAAAACAAAACAAAAAAAAAACAATGCAATTCCTGTGTCATCCTTGGAGCCATTTTTATTTTACTGCCCTTGTCAGTGATAAGGACGACATCATGCATTGTAAAAGCCATGACAGTTTAATACAGAGAACATCGGTACAGAGTTGAAAAACTGACTTAATATTCCCCAGTGTGTCCGATATCCTCCTGTTTCTTGCCAGCAGGTATGTGGACAATCTCTCTCCCAGTGGGGTGACACTGGGATAATTGTGCAGGGATGATGTCTGGATCGCAGCTTCTCTGGCCTCTGGGAGGACTGGGAATTGGTTTGAATGAGTGATGAGAGAAACAGGTATGGTGAGTTGGGGCCAATGGTGAGTTGGGGGTTAACGATGGATGTATCTGTGTGTGTGTGTGTGTGTGTGTGTGTGCGTGCGTGCGTGCATGTGTGCGTGTGTGCGTGTGTAGAGGAGAGTGTTAGCTGAGTGGATGAGGTCGGAGGAAACAGCTGAGACCAAATTGTGGTCGCTAGTGACGGAATCCATGGTAACCTTTCGCTCCTTCTGCTCCTCTTACATTTTGATCGTCTGACTGGTGAAATATAGTCCAATGGTGGACACAGTCACTGGGCCTTGAGCCAAGTTGTGCTCTGGGCATATCCAGGATGAACATACAGATTAACCCCCCCCCCCCCCCACACACACACACACACACACAGACACAAACATTTAACACAGACAATTCAATGAAGGCATACCCACACATCCACTCAATAGATTGTGTGCACTCAAAGCACACATATCTATAGAGAGGGAGAGCGAGAGAGAGAGAGAGACAGAGAGAGAGACTGAAAAAAACTACTAAAGGGTCTAAAGCAAGTTGAATAGTCCATTGATCAAAAACAAGCGCTGATGTTGCTATGCTAGAATAACACACAATCATTGCACTAAGTCTGGGGGATGTGTGCTTCTGCCATGTTTTCCATTGTATTATTGTACCAGTGCAGTGTGGTGGTGTTTTGTTTCAGGTCAGCAGACTTCAGGACCTGAATCACAGGAGCCGTTCCCCCAGGCAGAACAATGAAAGACCAGCCACACATACACACTGTACTGCTACACTGCAAAGCCTGCGAAAGAAAGCCTCTTCAATCTATCAAGCTTGACATGCACTGCATATTAAAAACTCATGAGTTACCTGCTGTCCATTCATTCCACACACACTGCGCGCACACACACACACACACACACACACACACACACACTCACGCACACTCACTCTAATCGACATACATAGACAAAGGCTCAGATTTGATCATTTGCTCCCTCTCTCTCTTTCTCTCTCTCTCTTTCTTGAACACTCACACATGCACAAATGCATTCACAAGTTTTCAGACAAAACTCACACTCTCGCACACAGACACACACAAACACAACAGGCGCACACAAAGCATAGATTTACCAAGCCAGTCACTGGGAAACAATATGAGACATGTTTCTTCCTCTGTGTTGGGTGAGCGAGCACATCTCTCCCCGAAGGCCCAATTTCACGCTAGCAGCATTAGAATAATTTACTTGACATGAAAGTAGCATGGGCGCGGGGAACGTAAGCAATACCCACCACCCTGTTTGATCATCATTAGCGGCAATTGCAAGAGGGTCATCTGCGGCCCCAGCCGACCCGGTCTACCAGAGCCAACGGACATACGGACTCGACCCACTCCGTCTCCGAGACTCAGGCAGGCCGCTGGCGCGAGCCCCGGCCAAAGCCGTACATCAACAAGCCCCCGGGAATCGCTGACGTCGGCACATCCGTCAGAGCGGAGCGGCGGATCCTTTCTCTCCCCACATGGGGGGGTGGGGTTATGGTGGATGGGGGGCAGTGAGGCAAAGGCTGGCTGGTGTGTGGGGGTGCACAGTGGGAGGTTTATGAGTGCAGACTCGCTCGCAGAAGAAAGAAAGAAAGAAAGAAAGAAAGAGAGAGAAAGAGGGTGGAAGGAGGGTGTGCGCTACACCGCATCACATCACATCGCACCTCACGCCAGGGAAGGATGGATGGAGCTGATGGATGGGGTTGTGGGGTTTCGCCGCGGCCATATGTTTTACTGTAATATTGATTAAGGCACCGGCAGAGGTGTGCCAATGACCAAGTGCTGGTCTGCAATGCCAGCTGGGCTGGAGAGAGAGAGAGAGAGAGGGTGGGAGAATGTCTCGTTTGTTCGTACATCCCTTAGCTCCCTGACTGTCCTGAATAGAACAGAAGACATTAAGTAAACTTTGCAGTTGTTTTTTTTCCACCTCTGTGCTTTCCCATAGAGTGTAAAGAAACTTCTCTTCCAAAGGATTATTTCCAATTCTTATACAACATCAGCAGCAAATATAAGAAAGGCAGTCAAGGTGAAATAATGTAAGGATAGGGTTAACTGTACAGTAGGAACATTTTTTTTGGTGGATGGTGCAAAGCTTTCTGTGAAAGCAAGCCTGTTGTGTGCAGACTCTTCCAGTAAAAATAGTTGAGGGTTGCTACTCAAAACAACAGTGGAATTAGGCCATGTAGAGATGCATTTCATGTGACACTTTGATTTCGAGAATGTCACAGGTGAGGCGTTGTGGCGTATGGGAGTAATTGGATTTCGTTATGTCATCTTGCTTAAATGAGTTCTGGCACCCGAAACCACATTTCAGGTTGGGTCTAAAGATCATCTGTCTCAGTGTCATACGTGTTCCTTTTCTGCCACAGTGAATAAGACACAAGGAAACAAATTATTCAACGCAACTGTCACAACCACTGTTACTGGCTGCAGTAATACAAAGACTGCACATTTCATCGATTTCAGGCTACTACAACTTCATCGATTTTCCACATAATGACAGTCTGGAAAAACACTGCTTATGTGGGAAGGTCTTTTCTCAGAATAAGAAAATAAAGAAAAAGAATGAATCTAATCCAAGAATAAAGCCAATCCAAATATTGCAGTGCTGGCTAAAGGACACTGAAAGGCCACAGAACGAAAAAAAACATTCTATAAACCAAGTGTAGTCACTCAGTAAAGACATTGTTTTCACCTCTGACTTTTTAAGGAAGAAATGTTGCCAAAATACAGATATCTTATTTAACAGTATTATCAGTCTGTCATTATTCACTCTCAGTTCAAACTCTGGGTGAATGTTAAATTGTAGGATTATGTCTTTCGCAGTCTAAGAAACAGCTTTCCTTGAACTGCTGCTAATGTAATGAAACTTGACACTAGATCGCAGCCGAAGCAATGCCAAATTCTGAGGCGGCAGCTGTGTAGGCTAATTCCTTATGCAGTGCCATCTAATATACCATGGCGTTGTATGAGATGTGTTGTCGTCTCGTCGCCTTCGTGTTGAGCCTCGTTCAGGCTAAATGAAGTGGGTAGAGATGAGCATAGGACAAAAGCCTGTCAGTGTAGCTGCCCACAAGGAATGGATGAGTGCAAGTGTACCTCTTACCGGCATCCCGGCCAATCAATGCTCCTATCACTCATAGCCAACCTCGCTGTGGCATCCTCATTAGTTAATTATGCTGCCTGTGAACATTCTCTCTCCTCACCCCCGACTCTCACCTCCTCTCCTCTTCTCTCCACTCACTCTCCCCCTCCATCCTTGACTCCCCCCGTTCTGCAGACTGCCCACTCCATTTAAATCACCAAATTCCCAGGGCCACACCTCAGAAGATTTGTGCATAGTAGGGTATGTGTGTGTGTGTGTGTTTTTTTCAAACTGAACCATTGGCCTGACAGGGCTAAGTTTTCAGTGACTAAACATAAGTTGTAAGTTGTAAGACAACTGCAAATCTGTTGTCAGGCGAGCATGATTTTTTGTCTTGTGTTATTATTACGTTTGGTCAATCATTCTTATGCCTTTCTCTTGTGTTACAGGTCAATTCTTCACAGACTTAGCTGCATTAACTGCATTCCACAATCCTTGACTTGTTATGAATAAAGACTTAAGGTAAAGCTGTTGTCGATAATCAACCTCAAGCAATGTTAACAAGCAAGTGCCTAATTCATCATTCTGGGACCTATGTCTGCTCGAAGTGTATTGATTGCTACATGTCGGGCTACAGCATAATTTCCATTGGCCATGGCATTTTTGAGCACATTTCTGTAATAAGAAATGTCCTGTCAAAAATTCTGTCCACCCTGCTCCATTTGTAGCCACGGTTTAAGGTTTAAGCCAAGAGATATTCTCAGAAGCTGGGTCTTCAAGAATTTCTTGAGGGTGGAAAAGGTATCCGTTGCTCTGGGTGCTCTTGGAAGGTCTTTCCACCAGCGTGGAACAACAGATTAGAAGACTCTGGATTGACCCGTGCAGAAGTTGGCAGTGCTAGACAACATTCCTTGGAGGAACAGAGTGGTCAGGGGGCAACAAATGGCTTTAAGAGGGTATTAAGGTAGATGGGAGCAGATCCATCCATTCCAAGATGGAATGTGACACAGAATTTTTCAAATTTAACAGTTTAAAAGAAACGTGAATTTTTCAATGTCTTTGAACATTTGCCTCTGTTTCTGTTTCCGGCTAGAAATCTGTGTTGTCAGTTATATGGCAGTGCCGCCATGGTTGGGAGAACTATGGCATGTAGATGTGGTATACATTATAAGGATAATTAAAAGTATATATCTTTTGATCCAGTCAGGGAAATTCTCTGTATGCATTTATTCAACCTGTGAATTAGTGACACACGGTACACAGTGAGCATACACTAAACACTCAGTGAGTGAGCGGGTCTTGGAGCAGTTGGCAACCTGCTACTGTGGTGTCCGAGAAGCAGTCAGGATTTGGGTGCATTGCACAAGGGCACCTCATATGTGGATATGGACATAGAAGAGCAATGTTCAATCACTTCAACTGCCCACATTTTTCCTACTGGTCCGGGATAAAATTGGCTACCCTTTGTTTACACGCCACTTTGGGTTCTCTTCACTGTCCCAAGAGGTGTTCAGTATCCTCTCTAATTTAGATTTAATTTCAGAGAATTTCATGCCATTGTCACCAACTGTGGTGGACAGTGTCTATTATGATTTTTCAGTAATGGATCCCTTTCATTGACACATGCATTAGGCAGAAGGAAAAGCATTCATTGAGAGGGGATTCTTGAAGCGAATGGCAAGAAATGTGCCGAGGCCGCATAGATGTGAAGACTCATTCATTAAAGGCCTTCATCGCTGTTGAACATAGATGGAAAAGAATGTTCTGTACTGTATTCTGTGGAATGCATTGTTTTGGAGATAAAGCTCTTGCTTTACCATAGCGATGAAATATCTAATCAACAACTGTGCAAGAAATCTAGTAGGCAGAGCATCACCAAGGACATTACACCGACATGTTTGAGATGGCTTGGACATGTGCTGAGGATGGAGCAAGACCAGATCCGAAGAGTTGATTTCACATGGATGACACTTGGCAAAAGAAGACCTGGGCGACCAAAAACACCTGACACAGAATTGTGGTCTAGTGGCTTCAAAAGATGAACATGTAATGGGGAGAATTACAGCATGCAGCCAGGGAGAACTTGTGATGGAGACAGCTCATTGAAGCCTCATGTACCATAGAGGAGAAAGTTGAGCAAGTATACAATAGCAGAGGTTACATCTATTGTACATTGATTGATGGGGTTGGTAATGTTTTTACAGTACATTACAGTATTTTGTTTTATTATTCATGTGTTACAAGTTGGAAGTCTGGCTACCTCAATCTTAATCTCTATACACAGTGTACATGAGTTGAAAGTAACCTATAGAATTCTCTGAGGTATTTTCTCTGAGGTAACTAAGATTCACTGGTGAAGTATGCACACATGAAGCATTGCTCTGACTTTCAGTTTGATGATTGCATGAAAGAATTTTATAGAGGCACAAGTTGATGATATATGGTCATAAATAAAACAGCCATTATTGTGGAAACATTACTTTGGACTTCATTCACATCTAAGCCACCTTTTTTTGTGTGCATGGAATTTCTCCATGCTACTAAGTAGGGATCTTGTGCAGGGAAGCCAGCTTGCAGTCTCTGATGTGCCACAAGAATTCATTTTGTGTCCTTTGCTTTCATGTCCCCTCTTATTCCATCACAAATGACTCTTCAGCGAGTGCTGATAGGAAATGCCCGGTGTTGGTAGATATAAGGCTTCGCAGTGGACTGAGACACAGTGGGAGCTCGCTGAGCACAGAGATCGAGTTAGGGGTGAAGTGTCTGTGGAATGGAGGGTGTGGACAGTGAACAATAATCCATGCAAATTACCTATTTACTTACCGAGCCAAGCCAACACAAAATAGTCTCCTTTGTATTTTTCTTTCTGTGGTCATTCACGCTGTAAAAAGGGACAGTTTTATCTGGCTTGAAGGGTTCAGGAGAGACAGAGGATGCAGGCAATCAAGGAGGGTGAGGTAACCCTAGGTTCCTAAAGCTGAAGTGTGAAGGGTTGCTGCAGAATAAGGGAAGCAATTACAGAGACACACGGGTGGAGAGATGATAATGTGAGGAGGAGAGAGGTGATGGGGCACACAGGGAAACATGAGTGAGTGAGTGTGGGTGAAGGTGTAAGAACATGAGTGAGACTGCTAGAGAAAGACAGAGAAAGAAGGGGGAGAAGATCACAGAGAGAGATAGAGAGACATGGGGGGAGAGAGAGAGAGGGAGCGAAAGAGAGAGAGGATAAAAAGGGAGTCGGAGACAGGGAAAGAGAGAGAGAGAGAGGATAAAAAGTGAACTGGAGACAAGGAGAGGAAGAGAGAGAGAGAGATAGAGAGACATTGGGGAGAGAGAGAGAGAGGCAGCGAAAGAGAGAGAGAGAGGATAAAAAGGGAGTTGGAGACAAGGAAAGAGAGAGAGAGAGGAGAAAAAGTGATCTGGAGACAAGGAGAGGGAGAGAGAGAGAGATAGAGAGACATGGGGGGAGAGAGGGAGACCAAAAGAGAGAGAGAAAGGATAAAAAGGGAGTTGGAGACAAGGAAAGAGAGAGAGAGAGAGAGAGAGAGAGAGAGAGAGAGAGAGGGGAGAAAAAGTCAATTGGAGACAAGGAGAGGGAGAAGGAGACAGAGACAGAGAGAGAGAAAGAAAGAAAGAGAGATAATGCCCAGGATTCATTCACCTTGCAAGGGAGAGAGGCTGTAAGATCAGTGGCCACGTCTGGTGAATAAGGAGAAATTGGCCACGCCAGAGCCTGGCATAAATCATATATGGTCAGTGCAATTCAGAGCCATCCAGGGTGTTCCTCCAACAAGCAGCCTTTTTTGTTTAGTGTTGGGCACTCTGAGGATTTACACACGCTCTCATCTTCCAACTCTGCTCTTTCTCAGATCATTAAACCAAAGACCAGGGAGGATACGGACGACCAAAGAGACTCTACATCACGGCGGACTGTATCTGTTTAAAAGCTCATTATTGACTGCTTTACTTTCCCCTGTTACTCTGCTGTTAGACAAAAGAGAGTCTACATTTTAGGATCTGTACTTGTACAAGAGAAGGAAGCGATCCCTTTCAAGGCCCTAGTGTTTTTTTGCTGCACTCCCTGGAATTTTAAGAACATGGGAACAACATGCTCGAGATGTGATGAGTTTGATGCTATTTTCATGAGGCATTCACTTTGATTCCATCCATCATTGTAATTACATATCAATCTTGCTAATTTTTCAGTATCATTAACCTTGGCAATCTTCTCCAAAAGACTACTGCCATCTGTTAATCCCTTCAAAGTTGCGTTCGTGCAAAACGCACACTGACTGTCTCACGGCGCTCCGAGAGAAATGATGGCCCTCTCCGGGGAGAGCTTTGGGAAGATAAAAGTACTGGCCACACATCCTTGGACCAGTTAATGAACTATCACTGCAGAGAACATGCAAATGAATTACGTGCTGTTGCTACATTCCCAGAGAGAGAGAGCGCCCGTTCGTCATTCTCAACGCTCGGGCAAGCCAGCCTCATCACTCTCATTACTTATTACCACTGGCACCTATTATGTCCCTCACCCACCCGCATCCCATGTCTCACTGAATATCTTGTTTATTTGTTTTTAGAAAATTGAGGGCACTCTTCTTTTTTTAGGTGGTGTTGTACAGCAAACTTGCAAAACGCACAGCAAAATTGCGTGTTTCAGGTGCTTTAATTAGCAGTGTGATAATCACAGAGCTGTGTTGAAAATGAGGTAGGTGCATTTGATGGTTATGTTGCACAACTAAGCTCCTGCTGTGTAGTTAGTTCTGCCTTAGTTATATTTAGACTACATTGTTTTACTTTGAATTCATGGGAGTGAAACTGTACTTATTTTAATGGGGAGTAGGTAAGATTGGTAGGTAGGACAATAAGTAAAATTTCAACAACTGAAGAAGGTAAAGTTACTAAACAACTTCTTTTCAAAATCATTCTAGAAAATATTAAGATATTTGACCATAGTTTTTCATTTGGCATTTTCATCTACACAGTTGCATGATGCAAAGAATGACCTTGAGACCAAATTGAGATCAAATTGAGAACTTAGCCAAAACCACACACACACACACAATTTATTAATTTCTTCATGAAAAGAAAATTTCTCATTTGTATTTCTTCTTCAAAAACCCTGCTATTGGGCTTCAAAAACCAGCCAGGTTTATCGTAACTGGTAAATAAAGTTGTGTACATTGCTCTGTTACATCTCCAAAACATGACAAATGACTTTGTTCCACACCATTATTCCTCTAACTTTATTTAAAGCTGGACAACTGGTGGTTTATTCATATTAATGCGTTGTGGACCTTTGTTTACTCTCACTATTTACATATGCAGAGCTGCAGGATTTGGATTTCACAGCCCTGAGTTGTCAACAGGCTAAGATCTGATAAATGATACACTCTGGCCGAGCATTAGTCATTTCTTTGCACACGCACACCTATGCCTTCATTAATCTACGATGTTGGAAAGGTGCACAGCCTTATTGGTTTAAGTATGATTATGCAGGGTAAAAAAAAATGCAGACTATAAGCCTGGTGAAACGAAAAATGAGGTAGTGTTTGCTAATTCATTCTGGCAGGTCACAGCAGAGCTAATGCTGCCCCAAAACACACACACACATACACATACAAGAAAAAGATGAAAATTATATACCTGTTCCTCTTCATGTTATTTACAGTTCTCATAGTACATCACACACTGTAATTATCTGCTGTTTGAATTTGAAATATGACTGAGCCAGCCTATACACACCGTTTGAACACAAAGAAGTCTTCTGTGGAAAATACTGTGGAAAAGCTGTGTTTATGGAAATAGGGCTTTAGAATTCTCTAAAAATGCAAGTTATTTACTTTCTGGATTTTCTTTCTTATTCACTTTCTGGAAATGTTACGCCTGTTGATTATGTTGTTTGAGGTAAAGGCACCTACTTAATCCATAAACATCTGCGTACAAACAATGACTATAAACAATCGATCACCACTAGAAAACTGGCAAACTATGCAGTGTAGAAATAGTAGTCAAGTCAAGTTTATTTATGTAGTATGCTTAAAAAACAACAGAAGTGCTTTACAAGAGAGACAAAAGAAAGTAAACATTTGGAAAAGACGCATAGTGAAGTGACACTTTAATGTACTTTTTACATATTAGAATTATTAAAGATATGGGAAGGCTTTACTTTGTTCTGTTGTAAGCCCAGCAAGGCAACTTAATCAGTCAAATTCCTGCTCTCTGCCAGAATATGAAAATAACTTCAAAAGGGCACCATCAAAAGATTACGATGTTTTATGTTTTTTCCCTTTTTCTTCATCCTCACTACAAAGCAAGTGTCTGGCATTTAAAGCATTAACTATTAAAAATGTTTGTTTTCACAGGATTGTTTGTTCAAAGCAGGGAGTGCCAAGTCCTGGAAACTGATTGAAAAGGTCAAACAACCCAGAAATATTCTATGTATTTGCCATGAAAATTCTGCAACTAACAGCCTTCCTAACCTTCATAAAAAAGATGGATGTGAATAGCCAACAACAGTTTTGGGTGTTAGAATTCTTTCTTTGGAATAGAATATCGGCAATACAACAGAAACGGCTCAGGCCAAAATGAACCAAAAGCCTTCTTAGCCATCTTTTTTTTTTGTTCAGAATGCATTGTGTATATTGTTTATAAATCGATACAAGGCCACCCTGCCTTTTGTGGATGGGCATAAAGCTTACACCAGATTCAAAGGGTCCCGTCACAACCAATCAATACTGGCCAGCATTTGTCCCCTTACCTCACACACCTCTTAAAGCTTTCCCAGAGGTGGATGCCCCTTTTGTTTCGTTTTCTTTGAGAAGTGAGTATTAAGATAGAGAAGGTGCGTAGTCAGCAGTGCTTATAATCTGGACGGTGATGGAAAAGGATGGTTGTTCCTGGGGAGAGACGCATGCAAATGCCCCCTCTTTTCATTACTTGATCTACTCGACTCCCCTGTAAACAAACACAGAGTGTGTACCGAATCACAAATGAAGTGCTCTGGGAGCTTCCATTTTGCTTTTCCCTCTCAGTGCGGGGATTTGCATTTCGTTTTTTTTTCCCTTTTTGTTTAGTCTTCCCAAACACAACCCCTCAGCCCCCACTGCAAGGGCTTCTATCCTCTAAATATCCCCCATACCCTCAGCCTCTCTCTAACACATATATAGCTATCACTCTACCCTTCCATGGTCCTTTGGGAAATGCAGGCTCATTAGTTTGTGACGGAGATGCTCTGCTTGAGCTGTGCACCGTAGAAAATGGCAAATAAGCTGAGGATGCGAGAAATGGGATGCAGTGGGTCTCTGTGATGTTGACGTAATTACCTGTGGCATCAGAGCTGGTCCACTGTTACCATTAATGTGGTGCAGAGACTGAGGCAGCCCATCAGGACTTAGCCAAGCTTGATCCTTTCATTATTGCCTCTGACAACCCTTTCCATCAGGAAATGAGAGAACTAATAAACAAATCTCAAAGCGCGGTCACAAATTGTCCATAACCACACAGCACAAATGCAATGATTGCTTGAAATCAATTGGTCTTGAGAGACTCCAACCTTGGTTGATCTGATTCGATCATTGTTCACTCTTAGTAGTGCATAAAATATATCTTGATGATAGGACAAATTAAATATTTACCAATGTTGGGCACCACCCTTGAGACAGGTATGGATGAGTAAGTGAAGATTAAGGAGTATTATTCTGGCATTTCAGAGTGTTGTCAGCCTTATTTTGAGGAAGGACTGCTCTTAAAAACATTTCGTCACTTAGCAGGGCATTTGGGCAGACTTACAACACTTTTTCCTGAGTTGCTGTTAACCTAAGCACTCACAATCAGTAGGAGGCTAAGTATACTGAGTTATAGACTTGTGGAAGAGGGTGCTGTGAAAAATAAATAAATAACACTAGGTATGGAAAACCATATGCAGAAAATGGGATGTCAATAAACACATTGCCTGTCACCAGGGTAAAGGTAGGTCAAAGACATCAGGATCATCAATAATCTAATCAGCTTCTCTTCCCTTGAACCTATCACCGGAGATCACAGGAAGTATAGGAGGCTGCAGATCACACAACAATGTCCCTGAGAAAAACAAAAACTTCACATCTTCCAGTGTGTTACTATCCTCATGAGTCAGCTCAATCATCACTAATGACTTCTCTGCACTGACACTTTTAGGCCAGCCTATCAACAAAGACTATTAACTATCAGCATAGTTGTAAATGATGGAGGTAGCATAATCAGAAAGTCACTTTTCTTTTCCTTTATTTTTTCTTGAGTATATCATTACCAGATCTACATCAAACTCTGTCAAAACAAGCACTTTCCCAGTGTGCATCTCAGCCAAAACAAAGTCAGGTCTCCTGCTGAACCCACAAGCTGAAATGACTTTTATTCTATGCATAATTATTTGTCATTAGCCTTCCCTGCAGCGTTTCCGGCTTTGGCGGTCATGTTAAAATGGGGCTAAAATGGAGCCCTGTGTCCTTTCTATGCACTGTGCACAATATTGAAATAGAGGCTTATCATCCACCCCCAGGGCCCCTAAAACTGCTTGGCTTCAGGGGGGTTGGATTCCTGTTGGAATGCAAGTGACGCTCAGACTCTTGCCTAAGCCTTGACCCCCCCCCCCCCCCCACACACACACACACTGTAAAGTGCTGAGCTGTGTGACTTGCTGGGAGTTTGCGTGCTGTTTGTCTTGCAGTCGAATCTGAGATGATGCGACATATTCAGACCACCACCTGCTGTGCACTGCACTGCTGCGCCTTTCGTTCAGATGAGTTTTTATTTGGGATAATATCTACCACACCTCCCACCCCTTCTCCATCTGTGTGCAGTTTACAAGCACACCTTGTGTTTGCACTGTTTAGATAGCTCGATAAAATTGTGTGTTTTCCATGTTTTTTACAAGCTGCTGATGTTGTTCTGGTTATTTGGACACAGTGTTGGCTCAGTGTGCTTAGAACAGATGGCACATTGGAGCTTCTAATGCACTTTCACTGGTATTCGAGAAGTAACACAAAAACGAATACTTGAGAGGGCAACAATCCAATATATGTTCTTATGTATGCATACAAACATATACTAACATATACTGAATGCAGCATAAATGACCTAAATTAAACATATAACATATAACCTGAAATACTCCTGCCTTTTACTTCAGCATTTGGTTTGATCTTGTTTCATGCTCACTAAATCAGTGTCATGGATTCCCAATGATTATTTTCAAGCAATCAGATAGAGATCAGAGAGATCAGAAAGAGATTTACCATTTCAGCAGAACACATCTGTTTGACCGTTGTTTCTGAGCACCCTTATGTTATAGGGAAAACTAGGCAACATGGTTAATTTACCAGCTTTGTAGTCACTTCCATGGAACCCTTCAAGCTCTACTGGACCAGTAGAAAGCAACGGGCATAAAAAGCTCATAAAATGCTACCATGATACTTTCCCCCCTAATATTTGTGAAATAGGCCTATAAGGCTTTGGCACAACCAAAACAATTTGTATTATGTTCAAACAATGCATGAAAGGCAAAACATTTTTTTTTAGATATATGGTTAGAATGAAACCCAACGCCACACGTAATGCGAACATTTAAACACACTAAGTATCATATAAAACGACAGAAAATACCCTTTCAACTCTGCTACTGTAGGGGGAACTCTGCGGGTAAAAAATTCAGGCTTGCCTTGTGTGCTTTTAAAAGTGAAGTGGACACCTTAAAGGAAAGACTGGGTGTATGCCAACCCATATCTCTGTTTTTAGAACTCACAAAACAAAGTCATTAGGAAGAGGAATGAGAAAATTGGATACAGCCAGGCTTGAATAGCTAAACAGTGCCCCTTTCAGTTAGTGTTAGCAAAGATCATTGAATACTGATCAAGATATAGAGCAACATAACATGGTGCAATGGGAGCAAACGTGAATAGTTTCGGTCTTTGTAAGTGGGAGTGTCACATAAAGTCACAGTATAAACATTTCCATGATCTTCTGTATCAGTGTATGAGGACTCAACTCTGGTCTGCATAAAGGGGACGCCCCACGAAAATAGAACACTGAACTTAATGAATGTTCGTACCTCTGGCTCTGCTTTTACCCTCTCTGGTGTTAGCTGCCAGTTTGCAAAGCCTGTCTCTGTTCTACAGAATGTTCCTCCTTCTGCTTCCTACAAACAGCACTCAGTCAGCTCAACCATTAATAACTTTGTATCAATCCAGTGGTCTTTAGTACCTTCATCTAATGGCACTGACTGACAACTGGGGAGTCTGGGTTTGAATCCAGAACTTCTTGTTGCAACTCTGCATCACTTTGGATTAAACCATTTGGCAAATATTAGTTAACTTTAACTTTACTCGGTCTCATTCACACTAAATTAGACTGGAAAACATTGCCATGTCTGCAGTACTGCTGGATAATTGCATCCTTCCCCAGACCAGTCAATAACCTGTTGGTGAAGGTGGTGCAGGCTGTCTTTAATGACAGCTGATGCCTGTACACAGCTGACTCATCTGAGTCATTCTGTCTTCAGAACTGTGTCTCCATGCTATACTTAGCAATTTATTTTTAGTGTCCACCTGCACTACTTGGTTGCTTTGCACAAACTACCCATTCTGTTATTTGCCATTCCAAAGGATAATTGTTTATTATTATTATTTGTTTATTTATTATTATGTTTCATTAGTGAATTTAATACTGATATGGAACATTTGCATTCAGTAATGCATGACAGTAATGTCCTTTCTTAATTCATCTCACACAAGTTCACGATCCTTCTAATAATAAAGCTGATAAAAATCTTGATGGAATTCTGGTAACGGATGGAATTCTATAGAAAAAAATTTATTCGATTCTCTGTTTGTCTCCTTGAACATCCAGCTATCCTTTTGTAGTTTCATTTTGTCCTGAGCTCAAAGGCCTCTCAAACATTTTATTATTTACAGTCTTATTTATACAGGTTTGTATTATGTTTATAATAACAACAACAACACTACTAATGCAACTACTGGTACTACAACTACCACTATAATTACTACTATTACTACTACTAATAATAATAATGTGATCTCTTTGAAATTAAGCTTTGCTATAAGTGTAATAACACAGTAATGCCATATGGTTTTATATACAATTTCCTGTGGTGCTAAGAAGCTCCACAAAGTTCCCAGATGAGTGACGACTGAATGCCTCTCCCTCTGTCCTTGTGTGATTGTGCTCATTTAAACCATGTGCCTCTATGAGCCACTGGGCTAGCGTAGACAACCAGGCATCCTCCAGTCCTCTCCTGGCAATTGTCTCTCAGAATCATACATCAAAGCGTGACATGGATTTTTTTTTCTATTTTCAGAGTAATTGGTGGCAGGTAGTCTGGGCCTTTTCCTGGAATCTCCTTGACTGGAGATGGGAAACCTGAGATTACTGCGATAGCTATCTGCAGGCCACCTTGATCTTGAGCAATGAGACATCCCTACATGGTAATTACAAATGCATCTCCTGGCCTGTCAAACATGGCTGAGATGTAAGAGTGTGTGTGTGTGTGAGAGAGAGAGAGTGTGTGTGTGTGTGTGTGAGAGAAAGAGAGAGAGACAAGGGGAGGGAGTGATTGAGAAAAAAAAAACCTTGATATAGATTGAACTGCTGAGTGAAGGGCACACACACACACACACACACACACACACACACACAGAACGCCTTCGTCCTTGTATTTAAAGGCATTTGGATCTCAGTATTCCTGGAACTACCAAGAGCTTACACGAAGATTAAATGACTCCGCATATTTAAATAGCTGGAACGGAAAACAAACACTATGTAGTAATGTTCTCTATCCACAATTTCCTTCTATTTCCTTGTCCAATAGGATGGATGACCTTTAAACATTTGCTTCGGGTCCCTGATTTTCCAGGAATTCCTGTGGGTACTGTGCAAACTAAATATGCCATGTCGTATGGTGTCAATATATGCACTTAAAACACTTCAGTTGCACGACTACAATCTTTATTATTTTCATAATATAAATTCTTCTTCTTCTTCTTTTTGGTCAGATCGTGATATTGTCAGATAATGGTATGTGCAGCAGAGTTTGACATGTCTTCTAACTCTACTATCAGTGATAATAATAACTTGCAGATCAATGTAAGCAAGTGTAGTGAAGCACTGATGGCCCTCATCCCACATTTGTATGTGTCTATCAATCACAAGGGACTTTTCTCTGAGTGATTGATGGTGGATGTGTTGCTCCAATTAGATGCATGTCTGCTTTGATCAGCGTTGGCAGGACCCACTGTTTGCCTGTTGTGTTTGTCACGCTGTCAAACTGAAATTCAAACTAAGCAAAGGGATTATGAGCGTGAGGATTTAATAAAGTTGGTTTTTAGGAGATATTAGTCTATTAGTCTACAGTGGAATGACTGGCAGCTGAGCAAGCAACACCATTCCTGGCCAATCGCTGGCTGGGTGTAAGGCAGGTTTAGAACTTTGACTCATCTGTCCAAGATGGCGGCGCACATAACCCCTGATTTTGGCTTAATTTTCACTGTTAAGAAATTCTGTGGGTGACATCACAGATGTTTTGTTCACTTTTTATACAGTATATGCAGCTGAAGACGAAGGAGATGAGATACTGGCTGGAGATTCTTGACCTACTGGTTAGGGTCTCGGTCTTGTGACCGAATGGTGACCGGTTTGAAGCCAAACCAGGAGGGAAAATGTTAGTGTATTTCACCTAGCTGTGTATGTGCGTCACTAATTCATCGGTAGGTTAAATACTGAGACTGAATTTCTCTAACAGGGTTGAAAGAGTGTACATTCTCTGGCCCTACAGAAATTTTACACTAGCCTGGATGTGAACACAGATGAACCTGTTAACAAATCTGAATTCAGTGTGCAGGTCCATCTGAAAAAGAACCCATTACAGCCCATTTCGGAATCACCAAAAGCCCAGGAACCAATCACAGCTGCTTATCTGGCTTGAAAGCTTTATATATTACTTGTTAAACTGATGTGCATTAAACTGATGTGGGTTAAACTGATGTGCATTTTCCTTTGAGCTGAGTGAACAACTGCATTTAAAACTGTTTACATGAAATAAGCATTTTTTCACTTCCTGAGACATTTGGTCAGAGCAAAATGCTTCAGTTTAACTTAAATATAAGTATATGTGGTTTTTTGGTCCTGTGAGGTAAATAAGGTCAATGTTAACAACATATTGTTTTTTTTTTTTTAAATGCATGATTTTCCCAGCTTGTTTAAAAACATTTGTTTTGGACACACATGATTTTCCCTTGACAGTGACGAATGGCTAAAGAATACCTATTGCTCATCCAGGAGGTTAGTCTTGCGTAACCACACTCAGTATTTATCAGAATTTGAGTTTGATATCATGCCATTTGGATTTGATTATGGCCTGTGAGACAGGAGGAAAAAAATGTCTCCACACATAGTTAGATACTGTTTTTTAACCTAGGGTCAGAACAATGAATCCTGTAGGGATTCCTTTCCCTTGACAAACTGCTAAAAATCTGTATTCTGTTTATGTTTGAGAGCTGTTAGATAGTCAAACTTTACTTTCATGGGTCAAGTAATGGCCTCCACATAATTGTGTAGGACACTGCATGCAATGGCACACACAGATGCTCTGGCCCAAGCACAGATTCAGTTCCTTAAGCATGCAGGTCTCATGGAAATTAATGATGCATTCAAAATTAGTTTTACTTTTTCATTTGCATTTACTTTTTCCTTTGTATTGCATTACATTTGTTAGTAAAAGGATGTGAGTGAAACATCTCAGAAGTTTGTGTGTTGTCTGATAGATGTGAGTGAAACGTCTCATAAGTGTAAACCTGTTGTCTCACCAGTAAAGTTCCTTATTTTTTTTATTTAGTGTTTCCTGTTGTGGCAGTGCCTATTAAAATGGGTAATTAATGATAACTTTCTGTGCTGTACCCCAACAGGTCTCTATGGTCTTCTGCTGCTTGTACCAGAGGGACACACACAGCTGCTCGGAAATAATTTGACTTTGTTTTGGTTCCTCACTGCTGAAATAACAGCATCCATAGTCTGGGAGTTAGGAGTTCATTAAAACCTTCGACCACTGGATGTGGCACAGTGGCAATTTATTGGAACGAGTTTACATTAGGGTGATATAAGCCAGTTACAAACATGATATGATACTTATCATGAACATTAATGAAAATTAATTCATTGTCATTCGGTTAATGAAATGCAGACTTTGGGATGCACACCTTACAAAAACCGAATGACACTTAATGACAGCCGTAAACATCAATTAAGTGCCATTAATGTTCATGATATGTGTCATGTTTATAACAGGCTTGTGTCACCCTTATGTAGACCCCTTCAAATAAAGTGTTACCCAGTATTTAACTCCAGACACCCAATAATGCAACATGATAACATCAAATACATAATCAAGTAATGTACACTATAAATACACACTTTCACATCATATCACATCATACTCAAATATTAAGGACATTGTGAATGGGTGAATGTTTAGCCGACAAACTAATCCAAATGAGGTCATGCATCAAGGCTGGTGATGACACAAGCCCAAAAGGACTGCTCAGACTTATTTTGGAGTATGGCCTTGAGTCTGTTTCCAAACGTATATTTTGTACTTTGGTTATTGCTCACACTGCCTGTTACCAGCTGTGAAGGAGAGTCATTCCCTCTTTTAGGTTGAATTAAAAATGAATTCAGGACAAAGATGAAACAAGAACGTCTCTGCTAACTTTCTCAGATGGCCATCAAGAGTAAGCTGACCAAGTCGTTGCACTTTCATGACATTTTCTAACTCCATTTCTAACTCCAGTGTTGTTTATTTATTATAGTGTTTTTTTGGCTGACATAGAGTAATTTGTTTGATATACGATACACAGACGTTTCAGATATTTATAGTGTACATTACCATCTGGCAGAAGGTTCCACAGTATCACTGCCCGCACCTCCAGAATGGGGAAAAGCTTCTTCCCGCAGGCAGTCAGACTGCTGAACAACCTGTAGTGCAATTGGACTGGAATTTCTTAGTAACTCAGGATGCAAACCAGTGCGTCACAGCACACTGCACCTTTATGCCCCCCGCACTTTCTTGCTGCTATCACTTATATTTATGTAGAATAGTCTCTTGTTTACAAATCACACCACTAGCCACAGTGCTCTGCTAAAAGCCATGCCCTGTCTAGTGTGTTTGTTTTAGGTCACCTGTATTTTGACCTGCCAATTGTTTACAACTGTGTTGAAATGTATGTACATATGTGTACAAAAGTGTGCACGCGTGCGTGTGTAGTTGTGTGTGTGGAGTGCATGTGTGAGTGGGTGAGTGAATCTGTGTAGTAGTACTGCAATAGTGTATGTAGGCACTATTACGTATCTGTCTTGTCCATACTGTGTTTTAACAGTTACGTGTATCACCAATTGTTCCCAGTGAAACATTGTCTCGTCTCACTATGTACTGTGTATATGGCTGAAACGACAATAAAAACCTACTTGACTTGACTTGATATTCTGTGCGAGTGAATTGTTCAAAAAGTGATGTTTCACGAATAAAAATTTAGTGTCGTTTTTAACGCAACCTTTGTATCGCTGCTGATTTGTGTGCGAGTTGAGGGCCGCAGCAGCGCGTGTGTATGTGTGCATTCTTTCTCACCGTCTGGCCCAGGGGCTTACAGACTCATTATCTGAGGACATCTCACAGTAATAGTTGCATTTAATAAAAATTGAAAAAGTGATGACAGCTGTCTATAAAACATTATATAGATAAAAATTAATTACAACACTGTGCTGCACTACTGCACTATGACAAACTGTAGAAGACTCATTGTGATATGCAATATGACAGGGTACATCTGCTGTTTTTAAAACACATTATTACTATACACTGTATTACTATTTATGTTAAGCGTTTGTTGACCAGCCAGTGGATGAAATATGTTTTGAAATATTGGAGGATCAAACTTCCAGTGTGTTCTGCAACATGTCACAAGATGCGTCAAACTTGCTGGAGTGCTTTTAACACAGACTTTTGAGTTACGGTTTCAGCCTCGTTGGCAGTCCCCAGCCAACGTGAATAATCTCCCCTCACCGGGGAGCTCTCCTCACATGCTTTATATTCAGCAAACCATCTGCACCATATGTTGGTCCAAGAGAGTGCTGAGATGCAGGACTGCAGGACTGAATGGGAGGAGGAAGAGTATGTATATGCGTGCTATCCACATAAATACATATATACACACGCAACACAAAGCATGCACACATACACACAGGTGGCTCTCTTTCTCTGACACACACACGCAAAGTCTATCACTCTCCATTGTGTAAAACCCAATGAAGATGAGAAGCACTCCATTTGTGACACACACTAAGTCTGTTTACCCACAAGTCATTAGTGAGGAGGGTTCAACAGAAGATGAACCCCGTGTTTGCACAGTTAAGAGAGTTTACTTTGCCCAGCCAGACTCATCTCTCTGCCCCTCTGCAGTCACTTATAAGGAGGAGGATTTGGTTAATGCCCCATAGGCCAACTGACTTTCTGAGTTTTGTGCAATAACCAGAAGCAAGTGGGAGGGCTAAGGCAGTAGCATCCGATACCAGGTCTAATGCATGTGAATAAAGCTATATTTTTCATTACAGCAGTCATGTTTTTGCCCCTTTAAAAAAAAGAAAAAAAGAAGCTGCTACAGTTCTGTGGTGAACTGCATTCTTTTTCGGAGGCTTTGTTTTCCAAGGCACATTCTAAATCACAGGCATGCGATAATAATGCTTGGATTTATTGAGTGCTTCCGGAGTTTAAATAAACTCCACATATATGTATGAAGCCTTGGGATGGTTTCTGCTAATTTGACTTCACAATGATTTATCTCTCCATCTCTCCACCTCCACTCCACTCTTTCCATTCTCAAGTCATTGTGGCCTGCCTGCCTTTCAAATCTATGAGCTGTCATATTTTGTCTATTCTACAATTTTTATTCATCAATGCTATTGTTTTCTAAAATTAAACTAACAGCTACTCACATAGTGATCTACTCATATTTTTGTTTCCGTATGAAGAAATTATTCATTGTGATGACTGCCGACTGCCACATTTCAATAAAAATGAATTGTGTTTCGTTGAGGTAGACTGAAAAGACGTATAGTTCTTCCCTTGGTACAAAACAGCACCTATAATCCTGACTACTGGGTCCTGCCGACTCTACCAGTAATAACAGGAGCGCTGAAGCAAACCACATCTGTCTTATTTACTCTTAATGTGACAATGACGGAGTGCAGACCTGGATGGTTCCTTCATTAAAGGCCCTGGTGTCTTAAGGAGATGAGAGACCACAGATCACCCACTGCGGTGAGAACTCCTGCTGGCTCAGGCTGTTGATTGGCTGAGCTGCTTTTCTTTGATGTGTTTAACTGTTCCACTTTTGATGTTAACCACCTTTATAAAACATGTTTTGCTCATTTGGCACCTTGTGATCATGTGATTATGTCCACCCTAGTAGTGCAGACTTGGAACTTTCATTTCATGTGACGCAATCTGCATCACACAAAAAAGCTTGCTTCACAACATAAAGCATCACCTTTCTGTGGGTGTCACACAGGGACATAGTTGTTGAGGTTATTGTTTGAAAAAATATGAAAAAAAAAAATGAAAACAATGCAAATCAGTGGCATGTTGCCACTCACCAGCATGTGAGCCAAGTCTGCCTTCAGCTCTGTGGCCTGGAGCACTAATGCTAGAATGCTAGTAGCAATAAACACCTAAGTAAGACTGAGTAATAAGATATACTATTAAGAACATAAGAACAACACTACCTCACTATTTTATTTTTAGATAAAGAACTTGAAGGGCATTTGCAAGCAAGACAACAAAACAACAACAAAAAAATGTGGACAAATAACATCAGTGCTAATGGCTTTGGTCACTTTGGAAAGACAAAGGTAGCTTTCAGCAACCTTACTCAGACGCTTAAAAAAACATTGATGCAGCCATTTTCAATCCCTTCTGGGTCTTTCTCTCTGGAGGTGGTATATGTTAATATGTGACTTGAACGACCCCTCTTCATCAAGAGGACCTATATTTTTCCTCCTGAGGTGGTGGTCCACAAGGACGAACACTGACAGCGGGGAAATGGATGAGGGTGAACTACTGCCTCAGGATTAGCTGGTTGTCACCTGCGGGAGTTGGTGGGGAGTCCAGATTCCGGGTAAGATTAAGCCCTCATCTGAGAATCTGTTGTGTTGGGTAGGCAAGCACCATAGAGTACAGTATATGTATCTACTTTTGGGTCTTGAGATTTTGAAGGATCGCAGGACTGAAAGCTAAATTCATTCAAGTGCATTTCAACTGTATGGTGTCAGAGACTTGAGAACACTACAGTCCAATATATATTGGAGATATATACTGTATTTTTTTATGCAGCCTCATTCATATACTTGTCTTGTCACAGATTTCAGTCCCTGAAGCACTCTCCCATGTGATTCAAATTCAAATGAGTAGAGTCTCCTTTATCATCCTGTAACTTTCCCTGTCCATCTGCACTGGGCCTCTTGTCGTTTCGAGTCACACCAGACACTATGCTATACAAGCACAGATGCGTGCTGGTGCCACCATGCAAAATTACTGAATTAGACAATGGCTTCCAAAAAAGCCCATGGATATAATCATTTGGAGACTGATATCTAACGTATGCTCCACATAACTAGCCTTTGAAACAAAACCTTCATTTTGCAACTAACACACACAGAGACAAAAACAGACCTCGTTTTCAGCTGGTTCCACTGTCTCTTATTAACAGCCAATTTTGCTGCATCTCAGTGCTACAATTCAAGTAAAAGAGATCTGCCAGAGAGCCCTGAATAAGCTTTGGCAAATGCTGTCAGCCAGGGAATAGTCCTGGAGAAAAAGTGGACAGTAACTTAATTAGTGACTTATAAAATTATACTTTAAAGCAATTGATATTCAGCCCTGAAGCCAATGCAATTATGTTTTGCATTTCATTTATTTATTTATTTTCCCCACTGCCCCCCACCCCTCCTATACCTACCACTTTTGAAAATCACTCAGCCCGAATTCCAATTATTTTCAACTAGTGACCATCTCATCTGGTGTCTGATCGTAATGTTTCTTTATGGATTTTCTGTAAGCAGTCCTTTTTTCCTCCTCATGTCCCCCCTGAATGCAGAAGTCCCAATCCAATTATTTCCTATCATTTCCTGACAGTGCATTCTTGCCCAGTCATCGTCATCTTGAAGCCTGCATGATTTTCATTATACTGTGTATCCAGCCACTAAAGGCCAGCCATACCATGCTTGTCTCTCATCTCATCGGATATGCACTGAAGGAATCTAATACACTGTGAAATAAATAAATAAATAAACAAACCTGGGCCGGATCATGTTGTGAAAAGGGGATGTGCTTGCCATCCAACCTTGTGCCTTTCCAGACTGTGGTTCATGTAAGGGTGTGGATTTGAGTGGAGAACCTTGCACAGAGGAAGAAAGGACATCCAGCTCTGTTAGATGTACTTGCCAAATCCCAAATGTGATTTGTGTGGTTAAGACTTTGCATTCGGCTCACTGACTCATGGCACAGCTGCAGAATCAGAAAGTTTGTTCAGACAGTTTAGTTTAGTTTAGTTTAGTTTAGAGCCATACAATTCTCTGAGACCTCTATTATCATGTATGGATCCTTGTGTGGCCCAAATTATACTTAACAGGCTTTTTTATGGGTGGATGGGTGAATTGTTCGAATAGACAGCTTGCGGGCCAGTGAAATTCATTACTTTCTGTTTCACTGGTTTGGCTGCAGATCATTTTATGTTCAAAAATAGCCATGTCACACTGATGGTCCTCTCTCACCACCATGTCTGTATCAAATGCAAAATTAGGTTAAAATTGATACCTCTCCCGCACATATTTCTTGTAATAGCTCACATGGCTTCATCCTCATTTCTGAATGTAGGCGTTGAAATACCCGGTGTGGTGAGCCAGCCCACTTACTGTTTCACCAGCGCCTTGTTTCTTGGAAGAACACGTCACCTCTGTCAGCCTGATGTGGTAAAAGCCGTTCCTCAAGGCAGTGACAGAGAGGCGGGCTATTTCTTGCACACAACCAAGGGTGAATTAAATGTCACTCGTTTTGCTGCATGTCTTGTCTCTAATTGACATTTGATATTCCAGGCCCTTGTCATGTCGATGGAGAGGAGGAAGGAAAGAAAGAATGAAAGAAAGAAAGAAATAGACAGAAAGAGGGGAGGACATCATTTTTTTTCTTCCACCAGGGGGAGGGCTACCTGTCAGTCTTGTTGATGGGGCTTTCAAGTGGATTTCTCACCAACCGTGGCACTGGGAGGCTGGCTGTCACTCACAGTGTCCGAGTCCAATATTTTGAGCAGGTATTTCATTTACCCAAGACGTCCGTCAAGAGTTCCCCCTCTCTGGTTTCGAGTCTGGACTGGATGTCTCCTGGTTATGAGAATGGACTTCAGGTAATCTTCAAGTAGATTGTATATTCACCTCTAGAGGGATGGCTTTGTGTGTGTGAAACCTCCTCCCCATCTCCTCTCCTTTCTATTAGAAATGTATTGTATACCACACATCAATGTGTAGGAGTTGGTGTAACATTTTGACAAGTATCTGGATTAGAATGCTTGCCTTTGCTTTCTAGATTATTGTGTCTTAATAAGGAAGGACTTTGGAAACAGCAGTAGGAGGCTTTTGTTTGTTTACGAGTTCAAAACACTTGGCCTAGGTTTTTAAGTTTAAGTTCTAAGTACATAAGAACATAGAGGTAATTAGAGATAAACACTATTGTCTGTAGTCAAGAGATTCGGTAATACTTTATTTGAAGGGGTCTGCAAAAGGGTGACACGAGCCTGTTATAAACATGACATGACATGTATCATGAACATAATTGATGCTTAATTCATGTTTATGACTGTTCTCATTAAGTATCATTCGGTTTTTGAAATGTAGACTTTGGGATACAGACATTGCAAAAACCGGATGACACTTAATGACAACAGTCATTAAGTGTCATTAATGTTTATGATACGTATCATGTCATGTTTATAACAGGCTCATGTCACCCTTACGGAGACTCTTTCAAATAAAGTGTTAACAGAAATTCTGTTAACTCTGATGCACTACATGATCAATTAGATTAACCAACAAAAAGCAAGACAAGAGTTACAGCACCTCTTCAAATAACCTTTTAAAAGGTATCCATCTCTAAGGACACTAAATGGTTGTCACTAACACACAGGTCACGCATAGTGTTGCATTACTGAACTTAAATGCTCTCATTGAAACAGAGTTGAACACTAATGATAGCAATCTGTCATTGTCGTGAGTCTCCTCTGTTTACTCTTGTTTGTCTGTACATCATCTGCAATGTGCTCGGGCTCCCCTTGTAAATTCCAGTCGGCATTAATTCCTGTCCAGTCTGGCCCGTCTCGTCTCACTCTGTTGTCATGCATCACACAGCTCCGCAGTTTGGTTGTGATGCAACCCCGAGAAGGACCCTGGCTTGCTCTCTCAAGAATCTCTCTGTTTTTTTCCCTCCTCAATTTCCAGTCGCATGCCACCACAACAGGTTATCAGACAAGTATATAGATTAATGACAGATTATACCTGTTTGGTAGCTAATATATCATAGCATCAGCTGGACTACATTCTTACCAGACATTTCTGAGGTGATAGGAATCAGTCTGTTTCCTGGCTGTTACATCCCTGTCAATCTGGAGGTCACATTGCTGTTATTACTTTTACTAAGGACTTTTCCTTAGTGGCTGAAGACAAACATTAGATCCTCTGAACATATAATCAAGGATTTGCTCCTACTGTTATACTGAAAACACTCTATTAGAATAAATATACATAATATCATGAATGCTGTCCCTGATTTGTTTTTGTTTTTATGCCTTAATATGTTAATATTTATTATCACAGGCAAAACTTGCCAACTATCCTCTAGAAAGGCATACAATACAAGAATTATAAGTGAAATTACCTGCCTTGTATGCATTGTAAATGGACTGCATTTAAAAACTGCTTTTTCTTGCTCCTCTAAGCGCTTTACAATGTCATGCCTTATAGCATATTCGTTTGGTCATTTACATATACACCGATGGCGGAGACTGTTATGCAAGGCACTAGCCTTCTCATCAGGAACTGTTTAGGGTTCTGTGTCTTGCTCAAGGACACTTCAGCTGGGTCGGGAGAAACTGGGCTCAAACCTGCAACAACTTCAGTTGCCAAACAGGACCTCTATCCATTAACCCACACAGCTGAAATTTGTACAACCTTTCACAATCTTCCAGAAACACTGGTTCATTATCTTACAATAAAAAAGGGCTCAATAACCATTTCTGTTACTTTTCAGATAGGTTATTTGTATCAAATTAAAGTGAAAATTGTATCACACAGTTGTGAATGATAGGTCTAAATTATTCTCGTACAAGCACTGATCAATATTGCAGTGACGACTGCAGAGAGTTGTGAGACGCCTAGCTCACTTTTTCAATTGCTGTCTTGGGAACAGAGGTGTTAGCAAAATCTGCAGGTGACAAGATTAACATTTTGCACGTACAACAAAACCTCTTCATGACTAGACTGCCATTATATTGTTTTCAAATACTGCTTTCCAGGAGTCAGGCCAGTGGTTACTCACTAATGTGGGGGGTAAATTTCTGCTTGCCAAATGGGAGCTTAGGCAAACAGGACCTTTAAGTCATCCTTGATTCTGATTGTCATTGATGCAATGTTGGCACACGCATCATCTTTTTCATGTAGAAGCCATATTATTGAACCTGAAATTGTGGCTTGGCTGCATAAACAAACATTGAATTCCCCACTGTAATTAAACAAACATTGTATTCCCCACTGTCATTAAACTGATGGAACTGATGCCCCTAGGGCATTTATAGTCCCCCCCCCCTGCATGACTTTACTCTCACATCCTGAGTTGGTGATCTTTTCTATAAAACAATGTGGTTTTGACATCCATTACTTGGAAGGAATTTCTCAAATGATGACAAGAGGTATCCAGTTACTGACAACCACGTCTGAACTGATACCCAGTGTTCATTGTAGTGATCACACAAGGGCAAGACATTCTCTCTGCTCTCTCATCTGGTCAGTGGAGCCTGAAGACCCTCCGCACTAGTGGTTATTACACCTCTTCCTCTCTCTCTGCCACACAATCTCTGCTTTGCTTGGCATCTTGCCCTGTCATCTTCAAAGAAAAAGTACAAAGACTTGCTGCAATTTGTTTCATCTAGTGTTTAGGTGAGTGTGGAAATGAGTCCATTAAGTGTAAAATTAGTCATTAGCTAATCTGGGGGCACTGCTAATGACTGAGAGTGGGGCTCTGACTGAAGTCATCATGGACCCTGTTGTCATATTTTGCATGCATGTCCCCCATAATCATCACTGTACAATATACAAACTATATAAACCTTTCCAGATATGCTGCTGAGGATGTGTTTATTTCTTGTACATTTTCGTAAATGATAGAGTGATTAAATGGCCCTACTACATTAAAGCATTCTCACTGGAGTTAATGATTAAAAGGAATATGTTGTGTACTAAAGTGTAAGATGCCTTGAGGTTGCATGTTTTTCAGTGAATTGCATGGGAAGCTTCCAGAGGCTTTTGAGCCTTGTTTTAATGTACACATAGATGTTATAGTATGCACAGCTCATATATGCTAAGCCTTTTATGACTGCCTATATATGTAAACATGCAGCATTCTGCTCCTCAGAAATCACACTGTATCTCTCGGGGGAGGGATGAGCACACTGTGTACACTGTGTCTGTCTACTGGATGAATGATCACTTCTCCCTGAAAATGGGTTTATGGCAAATGCATGCCAAAATTGGAAGAGAAAAACTAGGGAATTATATTTATGTACATCTGTAAATAAAGTACAGCCTTAGTCTACACCTGATTAATGTTCATGTTCAATCAATAATATTCTTATAATTAAAAATTATATACAAGTAAATAGTGGTATTTATTCTATTAGTAATATTCATTGTATATTGGAGACAAGCCACTGGGGCTCATTTGCTCTGCATTTCACAATGTTTCAAAAACGTTTCACAACTGTTTTTTAGCTCATTGACAATTTGCTAAAGTTTGACCATGAGGTGTACAGTAATTCAAAACCAATGACTATGACAATAATTGTTTGGTCAACCATATGGACATTTTGTCCGGGCTGTCCGTGCTTATGCTTCCTAAGTCTGAACGTTCTGCTATGTCTCTCTGCTCATGGAAGGCCACTAATGTGGGCAGCATATTTTTTATGAGAAAAGCAACTGTCTCATTGAAATAAATGCCAAAGTACACAGCTTACATTTGCACGACATCTTTCCTCCTCTCTCTTTCTCTCTCCCTCGCTCTCTCTTGCTCTATCTCTACTATCTTCCTCTCACTCTATACTCTCTCTGTATCCGGTCCTGCTTTCTTTCACGTCAAGAATAGCAGGCGGCATTACCAAACTCAACTTGGCGTACTCAACATACTGCTGCATGCTTTAAGTGAGAAATTATACTTTGTCCTGTCATTTCCTCTTCTCTCCTCAATGGCAATGAGACTAAGGGATGAATGTACGCTGAATCTATGCAGTGCAACCACTCAGCCCTTCTCGTAAGCTCGGTAATATGTTCTTGGCTTGCTGTGAAGCTGATCGTATGCACTGCTTTGCTATTGTCTCTCCATAAGCCCACAGTAATCAGGCTTTTTGTCAGTGTTGCATGCACTTTGTTCTAATACCGCACTGCAACACTTCACCTACCCATCGCTAAGAACCACATCTCCATGGCAACTCGCGATGTTCTGTGTGTGTGGTGATGGATAGGGGGGGATAATCTTGTGAAAGGACAGTGAACATGATGTTTTAAAGAGATGAAATGAAAGGCTTTCTTCCAACTTCCTGAGCCATGTATACACTGTCTATACTGTATCTGAATGAAAGGTTTGAGAATGGCTTCAAATGATGAATGATCTGTGTAAAGCATTTAGCAACAAAATGACTTTGTGTTTACTTTGTGTTAACCTTGGAGTCATCTGTAATCCACACACAGTGATTTGAATGAAAATTTATAGATAAATAACTACATTTAATATAGATATTGCTGCCTGTTTTTTATTATCATTTAGTGAGCTTCAGGGAGGCCACAGTGTGTTACACCATCAGACATCATTAGTTGGGTTCTTGTTCAAAGATGACTTTAATTTGCCCACATACCACACCATCCTGCGTACCATATTTTGAAAAACATCAACATATTTTAACACATTGGTATAACTTTACTTAGCTATGAGCTCCCATTAGTATAATTTTCATTACACTAATGACATTTCACTTATGACAACTACAAATATTGATTTGGTCAGGCCATGCCTACCTACATTACCAGTGTTGTTGAGTCACAGCGTTGGGGAAGTAAGTACTGTACTATCTTAACTGAAATTCTGTTAAATTACTGGAAGAGTGTGGTGCCCCATCGAAAACCCTATGAAATCTTAAAGTTTTGAATTGCGGATTGCTGCCCTCGGAGCAAGAAAAGGGCGAACACACAGAGCCAATTGTGTCAGCTCTCCTGTGTTGAATGAGTTAGCCCCCTCTCCCGAGAAACAACAGCAATAAGACAGCGTAAGAAAAGAACAGAAGTGTGTGGACCTCGCTGTTTCATTTTTTCACTTCTAATATTTTCAGACAACACAATAGTGTATTTGCAAATATATTATTCTATAGTTATGTAACTGATTGTACATGTGCATCATTTTATGAAGTATTGATTATTATGATATTCATTACCCATCAAGTACGCTTTTGCTTCAGATGGAAAAGTGTGTTGACTCTGAACTTACCTGATAAAATTGAAGGTCTCAGTAGTAGTACTCAAGTCAGAAGTCCCCTGAATGACCTCTAAAAAAAAGCAAACAGTAAGTTGTGTCATTGTGAGAGTCAAAATTCTGCCTAAATTTCCTTCAAAAGAAGACCAAATGATACACAGCATACAACTATGAACTTTATAAGAATCACATTCCATGATCATTGACAGAGGTTTAAACATCTGCACTGACTGCATTCAAATAAATCATGTCAGTACCATCCATGCTTCTTCAGTAAGCAGACATGTTTAGCCCAAAAGGTTACGTAAGAATTACGCTTGCCTATCTGAATGTACCACCAGCTTCCATTGTGCTCCCTAAAGATGCTGCGGTCTGCGTTAATGTCAACCTATCTATTCAGTGTGGATGTCAATGCCCTCGACTAGCCAAACAGACTGTTCAGAGAGGCCCAACGGAATTCTCACAGCTTTATTTAACACCCACACAGGGCTTTAATGATGGCCAAGCCTATGGGATAAAGGAGGCGGTGTTCTATTCTCTCCTCCTTTGATTTCCTATACTCCAGCGCGTAATGAAAGGACATATCTCTTGAAGAGGTGTAAAGGGAGAACGAGATGGCCTAAGATCATTCACACTGAAAAATGGCTGTCTGTTACCATTGCTGAGCCCTCAATCATGCTTCCATAATGGCCCGACAGGCTCCTGAAAGTCCATCGCGTGCAGCGGATGAGGTGATTAAACGCTTGCTGGACAGACAATCGAGGGAATCGCTGCGGAACACTCCCTTTGCTAGCCGAAGGTCTTCTGCTAATGCAGGTGGTATCACTCCTCAAAATTGATCAGGCCCTTTCAATCTTGACTTTTACATTGTGAAAGTTGTAAGAATATGCCATGCAGGATTTGAAGAGAAGCACCCCCCCAAAAAAGGATTTTGAATTGTTATTTAGTTCTTGGCAAAGTTCTGTTTTTTGAAGAGTAGAAACCATCTTGCATAGTAGGGTTGCTCCCAGATGATACTTCTCCAGATGATTTCCTCCGCTTGTTCTCATTGCGGAGAGGAAGTGATTTGGAGGAGTCTGTGCAGAGACTACCCTCATGATAAGAAGCTGCACAGAGGCACAGTGCCAAGTTAAAACAATTCATCCTGTAATCTTTTTAAAGGATTACACCACCATGCATTGGGGCAAACAACCTCTATCAACTGGTGATAAACAGAGCATAAAAAAGAGAACTTGTGGTTAACCACCAATAATGACACTGTCCTGTCTACAATCAAGGTTTACCCTGCTGTGGTATCTGAATGTGAAAAATAACAGCATGCAGTAATTTATCCTCTATGGCGCAATTTTCCGATCTCTACCCCCCTACTCCTACGTGCAAAAAAAAACTTTTTGTTAAGACAAGTCAAAGCGTCCCCATGGGACCTTCATTTTCATGACACCCATCCAGTTTTTTTTGTGACTCATTCCATTATATCTCTATCTCTAAAAGTGGGAATGAACGACTTGTTCGTGACTATTTATGCAACAGCAAGATCCCATTGCTTGCATAAAAATGTGTGTGTTGCAAAGACAATGCACATGTTCTACTTTCTCAGTCCTGAGCTGATTTAAAATAAAAGTAAAATAAAGTGCCTTTATTCTATGGCCAGATTTTTCTTGCTCAGTTGGGACATCATTTTCAGTTTTCTCAGAACAGCAACATGTTAACAAGGTAAGCCCTTTTACCAACACACCCATGGGACAGTGAAAACGATAACTGTATTACTCACAAGCTAGCAAAGACGCATTACACCTGGCACCTGGCAGTGCAATGCATAAGAGATAACTAGAGCTGTATGACTACATCAGAGCAAGTCAGGGTGCAATAGGAATATACTTGGATTCAATTTCTATGTCTTGAAATACTCAATTAAACAAGCTAATGAGTATGCTATCATGCAAGTAAACAAACAAACAAAAAGTGAGCACATTTCTGAAGAAACATTGAAATACTGAAGGAATAGATGCACAGCTGCAATTGATGCCTAGGAATATATCTGAAGTCTGGGACAGGTATCAGCTAATCTATTGTGGCAGTATTCAGCATTGAATCTAAATGTGCACAGATCTAGACAATAAGTGCACGGGGGTGGGAATTGAGAGTACTTCACCTAAGACACACACACACACACACACACACACACACAAGCACAAAGTCACACAGCACTCATAGCAATTTACCACCCAGATTCTACTATTGTACTCTTCTCCACTGAATGGAAACAGTTTGAAATAATGAAAGTGTTGTACACTGTTGCAAAAAAAAAACAAAAACAAATATATGCAGCGCTATAATGTAATAATCATGTATATATACTGTAAAGACTCTTTCAAGTTCATGTATTAATAGTCTATTCTAGACAAATATCAAATGCATCTCAATATGGCATGTACTTTTAAAGAGGAGAGAAAATGTTTGCCATTTTTAAAGCCCTACCTGAAAAGAGTGCAGACTTTCTCTGCATACTTTTAGGTCCTTCCTTGAAATGACTTTTTACAAACTTAAAAAAAAAAGATTGTTTGACAAAATAGCAAGAAGCAAAATAGTTATAAATAGTGACAAGATTTGTCACTGAATGTTGCCAAATCAATTCCAGATCACAGTTTTATAGCAGGAGGCATAGCCAATGTGTCAGATTTTGTAGAGACAAGAGCAGTGGCAAAGGGAATGTTGGTTACAGAGCCAGTGGCTGATATTGTCAACCACACACTGAGACATTTGTGCACTTTACTTTTGTTTGCCGCTCAACTGATTCTTTTCCCCAAAACTTTCCACACAAAAGGAGGACTGCCGCAGGCAGAGTGAGAGCACAGAGTTGAGCGGAGCAAAGCCAAGATGAAGACGCGAGTGACTTGGGCGATGAGCCTTTTCTGCAAAATCTTCCTTTCCTCAGCATGTTTGCTACTGCTGCCGCTGCTGCTGCTGAGCTGCTTTGGGTCCTCGGAAGCCTGCTTGGGGAGTTTAAACTAGGACTTGGTGCTGGCGCTGTAGCACAGAGCAGGGAGTCTGCTGACAGGATTCAAACTCCACAACGTCAAAAGCTCACAGTTACTAACTGGAGTCCTGGGTTGTTGTTGTTGTTGTTGTTGTGTGTGTTGGGGGGGGGGGGGGGTTAAACATACAGCATATATTAGCAGAGCTCTAATGGGGGATATCAGATATCAGATGAAGATATTAAAGCAGATACCACAATCCCCAGTTCAGTCTCTGATGTGGGATACAGAGAGAAGTGTGCATGGGAATTTTGGAGTTGAATTAAAGGTGCAATTTAAGGAGCAATTTACCAGCAGCCCACTCACATAGAACACTACATTGATTACAATTCATTAAGAGATAAAGAAAACTATTTCAAAAGGGATGCAAAAGAGAGATGTTGTCGTGAAAATATTAATTAGATGAGAGACAATTTGGTTTATATGCATACTAGGCAACATTTTATATTGTTTTTAGGCATGTTTACCAGTTTCATAATCACTTGGATGGTTAAATGGCTCAGTACAGGGTTCTTATTATTTCTGACTTCCCTCTAAAGGGCAGTCAGAAGGTGATTAATTTCGTGAGGTGAATAATTTCCCCTACCTTCGGCTACTTCACTTGAAACGTTAGTGATCAGGATGGAAAATAATTGATATCATGAAGCCAGATTGTGCTTAACAGAGTAAGGTGTTAACCCAACAACAATAAATATACCGTTTGGGTATTACAGGTAAAACATATAGGCCTATATTTGTAGCCTACTTACCGTCACATGATTTCGTAGATTCAATGTTGAGGTCTTTTATGCTGAAAGATCAGTTCGGCCGGGCAGGCACATTTTACATTGCATGATTATGTTGTTGCCTTTTTTGCATTTAAACGTGAATAGGTCATCAAGGTTTGTCCAAGGGTTACTATGGCTTTACTCTCCAGAATTAAATGCATCTTCTTCTGGTCTTTCATCCTCCATGAACTCCATATCTGGCTCCGCACTAGCCATCTTGTTCCAACGCCTTTATCCTGATTATGTGAAACAATGGAATTGCCGCTCGCAAACCCACGCATTGCAGTTTCCTTTCAGTTCAGGCACATTTTTTCCCCCGCATTTTATTTTTTCGATATTATCAATATTATTATATATCAATATTATTTCACTCAGTAACGTGGGAGGCTTCAAATGTAAAGAAGTAAAATATTTGGCTTAAAATGTACTCGAGTAAAAGTAAAATTACCTATTTGAAAAAATACTTAAAAAATTACAAAGTACTCATAAAAACTACTCAATTACAGTAACGTGAATAAATGTAATTCGTTACTTTCCACCGTTGGAAAATATATAATTTTAAGGGACCTGTTACCTAGCAACCTTCTCTGTGAAAAACAACACAAAAAGTCTTCCTTTGGCTGAGAAAGTGCAACTGAATTAAACTGAATGTGCACTACACATATTTTGAAAGACGGCAGAGTCACAGATGTTGAGTGCATGCTGAAAAGCAACTGGAAATGGCCATTATTGTGTACTGTATACAAAAGGAGTCCTGTGGTGGAGCTGGTTGCATCACCTGAGCTATGAATGGGCCAGATGCATATGGGGACGCAGGTTGAAGTTGAGGTTCGGGTTTGGCCTGCAGTCAATTTCTGATCCTTCCTCCTCTCTCCTTCTCACTTGCTTCCAGCTTGCCTCCTGGCCTCTGTGGGTAAAGGCCAAAAAGGCCAAAAAGCCAAAAACAAAACCCCAAAATAAATATAAAACACTTTAATAAAAAATATTATTAATAATACAAAAGCCTGGAATTTGACCACTAATGTGTTACTACAGTCAACGGTTGTTACCATCCTTGTACCGAACTCAAGTCCATCAGATTCAACTGATTACATTAACTTGACCAATACTGCAGATGGAAACCAGTTTTTATAACTAAATCCAGATCAGATGTGTTCTCCAACACGTTCTCCCATCTGAGGGACTTCCCCTCATGGAGTGCAAGGAGTGCATGGAAATTCACATCTATTCATCACAGTTAAATTGCTCACAAAGATCACACAGATGCCATCTGCATATCATGTGAAACTGAAATTCCGACCGTTACACAGCCATTTGTCTTGGCACAATTGGTCACAAATCTCTTATGCTACTCAACACATAAACAATATCAATAAGGACAAGAACCTACAAGGTACAATTAATTCAGCAAGAAATTACATTAAACAGACTAGTATGCATAGGCTCCTCCAGTAGTAAAAATTACGGTGTGAGTTCAGCGACTAAATCCTTTAAATCATGCCACATTCAGTTTTTCCTAAGTACATTGATGGGCATATTTGCTAACACCTTGACCTATTTTTTGTCCCAAAACAAGTAAGCTTAATAATAGTAGTATCTCACTGACTGATTTTGGCTCTTATATTTTAAAAATAGAGAGGGTAATGTAGGCTAGGGTGGAGTTAGAAGAGGAAAGACACGTGACTTCAACGAGGGCAGGTAGTCATAACAGGCGCTGATGAATGTGTTAACTAATAAATTAATCACCAACATTGTTAGGAACCCTTACTTTCTATGCATATTATGTATGTGCATATTTAGTGCATGGAGTCTGGGGGGGCAGTGGGCCGAATACAGGCTGAAAAGGGGTCCCATTCTGCTACTAATTAGTGAGCATTGTCCCTCTTAAAACAAATAAACATAAACATTATTCTCTAGGGAAGTGTTTAGTTTAGAGAGGCTGTTAGAGAAATACAAGGGATAATTTCAGCATGTCTCAACTGTGTAATTATAATCCAGGAATGACGTCAAGTGTACTAATATCATTACAAGTAGACCACAAATTTGTTTATTTTTTTGTCAACAGCATGTTTATTCACAGTGCATTTTTACCCCATTCAAGCTTGTGATGAGTTAATTTAGATGCTTTAGATGCTCTTTTTAGATATTTATACAATGCTCTACCAATCAAATGGAGCAGATTTTGACGTAGGACATGGGTAGGACTTCTGTGAGGATTGTTTTTATTAAAATGTATTCCATCTGAAAATGTTCATTGGAAATACTAAAGCTCTAAACAAGAATGAAATGTGTAGAACCATGCTCATGAAAAAATTGTGCTAAATCAGCATGGTGATTTTCTTTTAATTTTACACAATTGGCTTAGGGATGGAAACAGTCAAAATATTGAGATATTGTATTATATAGACTATTATATGTATATCACTATGCTGTTTGAAACAAGCTATAATCTGAAAATATGTCACAAATGTCACAAGTAAGAAAAAAGATCAATTCTTACCAGAACGGTTAAAATAATGCACTGTAAGATCGTAAAATGTTGAAAGAAAAAACTAAACATAAAACTCCTATTGCAGTACCGGGCCTAGACACTGCTCAACTTAGAGCCAGGACAAGGTAATCAGTGCTCTTCCTCTTGACTAATTCTGGAAATACTCCTGCACGCATATCCTCTGGATCTATAGGGGGTGTAAACAGGGGGGGGGAATCACAACAAGGGGAATTACTGTAGTCACAAATCAGACTGTAATGCCTCTCAAAGTTTAATGGAGAATTTTACTTCAGGGGCGTGATTTCCATTAATTAGAGCATGTCGACGTGCGGCTTGTCTTCATGGGTCTACCCACCCGCCTGTGTGGGATGGGGGATAGCGAGCACACAATGCCAAGAGAGGCAGCTAAAGCGACGGGGGAAAGAGAGAAAGAAAGAGAGAGAGAGAGCGCTTGTCTCGGGCCGGGTTTTCTGGAGTTGCTTCTGAGCTCTTTCTCTGGTAAGCAGAGGCAGCATTATGGTAATAAAACAGCCAGAGGATGAGACAAGCCAGCTACAGTGTGGGTGTGTGTGTGTGAGGGTAGAGGGTTTTGTATGACAGAGTGTTTGTGAGTGTCTGTGTAAGAGTGAGTGTGGGTAAGGGAGAGGGAGAGAGAGAGAGCGACAGAGAGAGAAGAGAGAGAGAGAGAAGAGAGAGAGAGAGAGACAGAAGAGAGAGAGAGACAGAGAGAAGAGAGAGAGAAAGAGAGAAAGAGGGCAGGGGGGCACAGTGAGCCAGAGTGAGTGAACAGTTTTGCATCTAACCCCTCACATTTAAGCACTAAAAGTCTCCTGTCACCATCTCTTAAATATATGCAGGCATGCACAACAGAACAGTTCAAATGGATGTGCAGCAAACTGCGGCCTTGTGTGTGTGTGTGTGTGTGTGTGTGTGTGTGTGTGCATGTGCGTCGATTGCAGATTTGAGTTTGAGACTAGCGACAGGCTGTTAGACTGCCAATATGGTGCGCTGAACTGTTGGCACTTGAGCCTGTCGCGTTGCTGTGGCTGCGTACTGAAATATGCCTCCTAACTGCACGCCATAATTATCAGAGATGGCACATCATTCCGCCGCTTTTCCGAAGTCGCTCTCACTCTAGGCATTCCAAGGAGCACAAAACACGCCGTGCGGACTAATGTGAGAGGAAAGGGCGTGAAAACAGGCTGTGGTGGAGGGAGTTGGGTGTTGGGGAGGGTGCTAAACGTGTGAGACACGAATGGATGCACATCGCATTGACGGTGTGGAGTAGAATTAGGTTGCCTGTGAGCAAGCAAAGCCTAGACAGGCTGTGGTGCTTTTCAACCACATACATATACACACACACACACAAACAAACACACTCTCTGTGTTTGCAAGTGTGTGTCTGTGTCTCTGTGGGTGCATCCATGCGTATGTGTGTGTGTGTGTGTGTGTGTCTGCGTGTGTGTGTTATATAAGGAGAAGGGGAATGGAACACAGAGTGGAGGTCAGGAGCATTGGAAGTGATGTGTTTTTACATTCACAAATTGTATTTGAAGAAAAAGAAATCACATTCTCCCAGAAAAAGGTGAAACTGAACTGGGCTGTGGATGAGCTATAGAGCTGAGTCATGATTTCTGAGAACAGCAAGCAGTTCCTCAAGGATTCCTTAAGCATTCTTTCACAGTGGTAGGTATGGCCCCAACACGAGTGAACATTTAATCAGCACTGTCTAATTTGAGGCTATAGAGGCCCTAATTTGAATTGTGGCAGAAGTGCCAATTAATGGTCTAATTACTATTACATCATTATAATAGGCTAAGCCACAATAGGCTAAAGCACGTTTTAAAAGTATTTTAAGGATTTTATAGTATAGTTAATGTTTCTGTCTTACCTAGGAAATTAGATTTGTTAGATATTTCCCTAGTAGGCCACTAAGAAAACAATTAATTAGTGCCTCCTGGTCCGTCAGTTATCTCTGAGTTAGAAAGATACGGCCAGGGCATTTTCTCTAGAAACCGCACTTATTGTCCTTTAGCCAGTCGTACCTCTGCAGGTTGGGTTGTTTAATGATGCCATGGCAAAGGTGCCTGGCCTCAGGTACACTCCAGCCACTTTCCCAGTACAAGAGAGTTACCTAGCTTTGCTTCCCTGCAACGGCAGGTCTCCAGGGCTTTCAGAAAGGATTATTCTTACTTTAAGCACTTTCAGCCCAGTGCAGTCTCACTCATTTGGACAGATGAATCACTCGTTTGCTCTTTGTGTGTGTGTAAGTGTGTGCGTGTTTGTGTGTGTGAGCATTTGTGCACATCCATGTGTGTGTGAGAGAGAGAAATATACAGGATGAGGAAAGAAGAGAGGATAAAATCAAGAGAAAATGAAGAGAAAACAACAACAGTCTCTCTGTGTGTGTGTGTGTCGTGTGTATTTGTGTGTGTGTGTGTATGTGTGTATGGTGTGTATTTGTGTGCGTGTATGTGCAGTGTGTATTTGTATATGTGTGTGTGTGTGTGTGTGTGTGTGTGTGTGTGTGCGTGTGTGTGTGTCTCATTATTACAGCAGCAGTATATTTCATGCTGCCTCTTACTTCATGCAGCTGACGTACATCTGCTACAATCCTTTGCCTTGCTTTATTTTTTACCAGTGCACTCGTTTGTATTCCCAGTTGATGGATGACTCTCTCTCTCTCCCTCTCTCTTTCTCCTTCTTTCTCTCCCTCTCTCTTTCTCCTTCTCTTCTCCTCTCTCTCTCCGTCACTTCCGCCCTGTACTTTCTCCTCTCTGTTTCCCTCTCTCCCTCTCTTCATCTCTCATACATTTCCATCTCTCATTCTCTCCATTCCCCTCTCTATCATCTCTTTCTCTTTGTTTCCACCGTCTCTTCCTAGTCGCAGGACAAAGACAGATTTGATTGATTTATTTACACACCAGTGGCCTCATTTCCAATTATTGTTATTTTTATGATGTTATGACAAGTCTTCTTTCTCCCCATTATTAACTCATCTATCTAGACTGCCACTTTGTTTAATTGTCTTTTTGGCTAAGCTGATTGATTATTCCTATGCATATTGTTCTTTTATTAGGAACAGTTTTTTTGTCTCTCCCTCCTGAGTCTTGTCATGTTGCTACTCTGTTTGGTTAATAACTTTAATGCAGTTTCAATTGGCTGAGACTGTGACTCTGAGAGGCTCAGACTGTGTTCAGTGGAACCTACTTCACATATCTGCTCAGGAGGCGTGATGTGGTCTGCTGTTGTCAAAGAGTGAAAAAGAGGAACAAAGTCAAGTTTGCTGTGAATAAATAAAAAAATACTTTGAGGAGAGCCTGTAAAGAACCAGTTTACCTTATCTGCCCTTGTGCTTGTTAAATAAGTTCCCAAGGTCTTTTAAATACTGTCTATTGAAGAGTTCTTCCAATCTTTGGTATACTGTTATAGTTGTTGCGATGTACTATCTGTCCCTTGTAGTAAAAGTTTTTACAATTCTTCACTCCAAAGGAAAAATCAAGTCCAAAGGAAAAAAAAACTTTCACTTAACACAAGCTTTATTCTTGACATATCAGTATACCCTCATGAAATGTCAACACTCTGACCTCAAGCCTTTCTTTGCTACATGACTGACCATTTCAAGAGCAGATAAAGAAACACACTCATTGGGCCCTTCCACCAAACTCATAGCACACCACAATGGATATCCTTGCTTAGATTTCACTGCACCCCCGTAGTTCACACACTGTGTGTATGTGACAGTGTATTGACTGAGGATGCTGAAGAGTGTCTTGGTGAGTATATGATATCGGACCATGGATTTTTTTTTTCTTTTTCACATGTCTACAAATCCTCCCCAAATCCCTTTGGCCTCTGTCAATTACCAACAGTAATCTGTTTTTCTGGGACTAAAACCGATTTGAGCCTGGCTCTTCATGCTGGCCAACATCAGCAGAGAGAGCGAGAGAGAGAGAGAGAGAGAGAGAGAGAGAGAGATACAGCAGCTCTGTATCCATCCATTTATTATAGCTTGATTTATAATAAGTAGGAATTACTAATTCTTTGGTGTCACCCCCTGGGCCTTAGGAGGTTAAATAAAATAATTTATACTAGGCCTTTGAGAGGCCATGATGAATGTGGAGTGCTGGACTTCACCTCGAATCCTCCTATTCAAGCTAAGTGCCACACAATGCTCTAAGCAGTACTTTAGCATTAAAGAGACCCAGGAGTGACCTTGTTGAAAGAGAAAATACAAGGTTGCTGTGGAGACAACAGCGCTCCTCCTTGGCAGTGCTTTAATGGCTATCAAGATTCTCACTTAGCACTCTCATACTGACAATATGAAATTCATTTTTTTTCATAAGCAACACCTGCACTATTATTATTTTTAATAAATACATAACTAAAAAGTTTACAATTCTTGCGTCTTTGAGTTTCCTCAAGATAGACCTTCCGGTTGAAGATTTTGTTGATTGAAGAGAAAGGGTCTGCATCAACAGGTCTGAAATCAGCTGTGGGAAAAGTGAACATAAAAGACATCATTTTCTACATGTTTAGCCATGCTAATTGCTGATTCCCTGCTTGCCATGGCCTGAGGAGTTCAACACACTGCAGTATTTCTGGCATGTTTAAACTTGTGTTTCACAGGCATATTCACTGCACTGCACTGCAACACACTGATGCACTGATGTCACACATTTAAAGGAAATGAACATAGCCTGGCTTTTGCGACCAGTTACCTCAGTCTGACATTGAACTTTGTGTGGCACCTAGTCATAATATCCCACTTCTCTGAGATAGAATCAGCAAAGATAAAGCAAAATGCCCCGGTCGGGTTATTTCTTGATTTTGGTTTCTGTTTCAGGTCCCCCACCATAGCGTCAGGGGTTAAAAGATGTATTTGATTGGTTCCTTATCTCATGCAAATGAAATGAAATGCAAATAGACCTGGTTGCCATACTGAGCTGCAGATTGAAATCAAATCACTCTTCGAACTTCGAACTTCACTACTGGTCATTCCAAATCAGGGCTCTCAGCACATGGGTTAACTCAGAAGCCATTAGTGCATGGAGACTGATTGAGGCTACTAAGGTTACACCACATAGATTACAAGACATGTTGTTTGCCAATATAAGTACCAAATCACTCAGCAAATTTGGACCTATAATTGCCAACTTGGTACAGGTATGGAAGAGAGCAGAGCGATGGATTAATGGCCCATTCAAGTACTGCAAGAACACGCCTCTATGGCACAATTCAAATGTATTATGTGGTAACAAACAATTTTTTCAATCCTCCTGGTCATCACTTTTGGTGACACATTTGGTGATATTTATGACGCTCAAGGCCTTTGCTCACTTCAGGACTTAAGGACACAGTTCTCCCTCACATCATCTGCTTACTTTGTGTACTTTCAGTTAAGATCAGCCTTATAAGCATATAGGGTTCCCTGGGACTCTCCCCTTCCCTCTTATCCAATGCTAGGTTGGATTTTGCCTAGATTTGGTAGATCATCTGTCTGTCATTTACAGAAAATAACCGAACTCAGTCTAAAACCTCTGTCAGTTGAATCTATTTGGAATAGGGAATTGGGAGATTTGGATGTTAATATAGACTTGGACTTTGTTTGGTCTAACTTAAGTTTAACTTCTAAGAATCCAGCTCATCAGCTAATTCACTTTAAAACCATCCACAGAGCATACGCCCTACCCTATAAATGATTCCAGATGAAACTGCAGCCTTCATATGATCGTCAGATCTGTAACCCGGAACACTTCTGTGTTATCTAAGTTACTTGAAATTTCTTATGTTCCTAACCCTGCTTTCTGTCTCCTTAATGATACCTCTAAAATCTCTCTAAAACCAATTAAATATAAAATGTTATTTGTTGGGTTCACGTCTGCAAAGAAAACAATTACAAAAAACTGGTTTACACCTGACATCTGTATGAAATCCTTTTGGATACAAATCCTTCTTAAAATTGTCAATATGGGAGACTGAATAAAGCTCGACCTGCTACTGTAGATGCCTGGGAATACTTCTCTTCAAATATCATTTCTTGGATGAGACGATGGCTGATCTGTGACATATTTTTATTTGTATTATTATTTTATTTATCTATCTATCTATCTATCTATCTATCTATCTATCTATCTATCCATCTATCTATCTATCTATATATGTTTTTGTGTACTTTCACTACTGCTGTATGCAATGTTTTTTTCTTTTATATATGTTTGTAACCTGATCCCTGCCCTTCTCCCTGTTGAAAATCAATAAAATGTTGATCACAAAAAAGAAAAGGTTTTCCCAGGCTAATGAAAACATATATGATATTTAAAATCCATAAGCAGTATGCAAGCATAAATAAATGTATTCATGGCTGGATGCATTATGTATGCATGGCTGGATGCCTGTACATCCAGTCCAGCTGTTCTTGGCCTTCTAGAGCTTCCTTTTCATTTGAGCATGAGAGGTACTGAATGGCATGATGCTGGATGTCGGCGCTCGCTCAGTCATTCTCTTCACGAGACAGCTCCGCGTGGCGTCGGGGAGAGGCGTGTGGATAGCGAGCTAATGAGGTTTCATGAAAGCTCCAGGGGGCTCCTGGACCAAGAGATGAGAGCAGACACTGAGCCGGCTCAGGGCCATCGGTGTCGCTTCATGTTCAAATGACAACTTTGTAATCGCCAGCGGGAGACCTGCATCTGTCAAGAGATATCATCCAATTTCACTTGACATATTTTGATCATTACCAGTGCATGTACGGAGTGTGTGTCTCTTGCCCTGTTCCTGTTTTAATTAAAAGCACTGAGTGAATTTTTCGTCAGAGCTTATTTGGGAGACTTTCTGTGTCTCTGCCTTTCTAATACACTCCAACTTTGCTAAATTAAAAATGTTAAGTACTTGGCTGGATTTGAACAGGCTGTATTGTGGTATTGTGTATAATATATTCAAGACAGGTATCGATTGAATAGTCAGAAGTGATGACTGTGTTATTTGTGTGTGAGCTTAAAGGGACTTTGAATGGTTGCCATTTGCTTTCAGGTTGACAACTTCAACACCATCCCCAGATGCACATAATGAAATATTTACACAGGCAGGACTGAGACTGACGCTGAGACCTGCCCCTTGACAAATTTAGCCCACATTTTATTTGTATTTCAAACATGATTGTAACATAAATGAAGTGTCACATAATCACTGCACAATTATTCTACAATGAACACATTTTGGATATCTGTCAAATTAAATATTGTAGGACTACAAATGACTACAATCGGCCACTTGTAAGGTTGAAAAAGTCTGTATTTCAAGCTTTGATGGAAATGACGTGACTTTAATGAGGAAGAATACAGGACGAATTGAACAAAGGGAGCACTCCTGCTGCTTTTAGTTAATTGCTAAAATGCAAAACAATTAGTTTGAGCACTTTGGTGAGATCTGATCAATGTGTGTTTTTTCCGTTTGAACTTATTTCACCTTCCACTGTTCATGCAGTTTAATGCAATGCATCAAGACAATCAGAAAAGCAACAGTCACCGTCTCTGAGTTCTGCAAAGAATACAAGCATTCCATCCCCTTTTCCAGGGGTGTATTTGGTAAAATCATAGACCTGCCATAACTTTAAAAGCTGTGAAAGTGTTTGACAGAACCCATAAATAAAATAGAAAGCATCCAATAGCCAATGACATTTAGGAGAGGAAAATTTTAAAGTTAAAAGTTTGAATGACATTTATGTATCGCTCATGATCGTCCTTCATTGCAGGGAATGGACATTAAATATGTCAGAAGGTGCCTTCAAAATCTTGTGATAAAAGATGTAAAAAAAGAATGATTATGGAGTTTTTATCGAAGAAAAAAAAGGACCTTCTGGAGCTTATGCACCTTTCAGCTCCATTTGGCAACTAAATCCAAAGAAAAAAGGTAGGCATGTCAACAAACAACTTTCCAAAAGACTCATTTCCTTTTGAGGACTGACAAATCACAGCCTAATTGCTGTGGCGAAACGCAGATCGCACAGAACAAAAGAGTGCAGACAAACTAAAAAAAAAAAAATTGGAACGTCATTAGTCTAATGATTGGAGTGGGACCACCATCTAATATAGAAGCTTGTTAAAGAGAGACGTCTTTTGCAGCATTCCTGTGATTAAAAAAAGAGAGAGAGAGTGAGTGATCCTCCCCAAACGTCTGCCTCAGAGGGGCCAGAGGTATTAATCAAAACATGCTGAGAGTCATCAGAGGAGTGTGGAACTCAGGCAGGTAGGCATTATTAGGATGCAGTGCAAATCTGTGTGTATGTGTGTGTGTTTGTATGTGTGTGTGTGTGAGAGAGAGAGAGAGAGAGAGAGAGAAAGAGAGAGAGCGAAAGGGAGAAAGAGGGAGTGAGAACAGAGAGGAAGGCCTCATCATTCCCACCCACACCAACGTATAAACAAAAGTCATATTAAGTAAATAACTTAAATAAGTCATGGGCTTTCATTATTTGGTTTCATTATTTATTTTTTTGTGGCAAGAAATTTCAGAATTCCCTAAGGGGATTTTCGCTTATCCTTAAAAAGAAAAAAAAAAGAAATGTCTACCTTTATAGACAAAGTAAGTAATACTAAACCCAGCCAGCTTTTTGAGGCTAAGCACATTAATGGTTCTTCATATGCATCTGACCTTAGATATGCTAAAAGCACTTTTAGCAAGGGTTGGCACATTTTTTATTCCTGCTGACTTGGGAAATATTGTTTACCTTCTTCTAAGTGATAGTGTACATATCCTGTCCAAAGAAATTAGTATTTGAATAATATATTCCCTCTAATCTTAGTACCTGTTAAGAAAACTGATACTGTCTTCCACCATCCATACATTATCCTATTTTTTCCTTGCACGTTCTGTATTCCCATACGTTCATAAGTCAGGAACAGGCTCTAGAAATACTACTGGAAATTCAATCACCACTGATAATGGAACAAATAATATCCATGTTTGTTTGAACTTTGCGATTAAATACTTCAAAAAAATATTTCTTTTAAATGACTATATGTGTCCTTAGCACTTGGATTCTGGATTCTGGATGGATTCTGTATCCGACCTTACCTAAAGTCCACGCATTAGAAGCTAACGCATAAAAAAGTGCACTAAACTGTCTTTTGGTTATTAAGACTGTTAACGATAAAGATAACTGTAACTATAATAATGTCCAAATTTACTGATGTCAACAAAGGTCTCTCCTCACATTGATGAGTCTCATGTCTTAAATTCATGGTTTCTGATTGGCAGTCAGCTTTTTATCATTCTCAAAATCACTTTGAAAGTGATCCCAATGATATAGTTACATTATTGTATGTCATTGTAGTTTGTGGTGTAGATGTTGTCATTCATTAGCCTGACAAGCCAGACTATAACATCAGAATGTTTAGTCTGGACATGATTGATAGCACTGTGATTGGTCCTACCAAATGTTGGTAGGAGACCTACTGAGGCCCTATAGTGTGTGGCTAGATGTACCTCTAGATGTAAAAGATGGGTGGGTCATAAATATATATATTTTCAAGCCCTTCAAAGCTTTATGTAGTTTTCCATAGTCTTCTTGAGTATCCAAAACAGTCAAGTATGTGATTATTTCAAATGTTATTTCTTGACTCTTTCATTTAACCTGTGCCAGTGTTCAGTTGCATGATCATGCAAAACAGACTGCTCTGAACAGGACTTTATAGAGAGGGTGGTCAAAAGAGTGTTGTGGTGAGGTTTCAACCTTTTGGTATTTTGGCAAGTATGACAGATGCTTTAAAAATAAACAAACAAATAAATAAATAAATAAATAAAAACAGAAACAAACAAACAAAAAAAAAAACATAAAAGGGGGTATAGTATGTTCTCTTTAGGATACCATCAGAGCCCTTGCATACCCAAAGTGGTTTGGTTGCCAGGATCAGTGCAAAATAATATTTGCCACAGCAAACTGAAGTCTTCAACTAGATTGCAGTTGTCTCTGCAATAGACTCTGTGGCAAACTCTGCGTCATAATATTGTACAAGCCATAGGGAATAATGGGTGTCAGAAAGTACCTCCGTTGCCATGTTGATCTGAAGGCCCCCTGTCAAGCTTTCACAAACCAGGTGTAGCCAATCACAACTGTGATTTTCAACTTAGGAAACAACACATTACAGGAGCTGAGTTGCATCTGTTTACTTCTTGTGTTCAGTCATGTTTGCTGTGAAAGCCATTATGTATGCTTCAGTGACGTGAGTGCTTGGTGTGACAGACTTCCTGCTAGAGGTATTGCATTTGGTTGCACTGGACAGGGTCTCCGACAAGGGCAGTATTGACTTGAAATTTCATATGTTGATTTGACCCCAGCAGGGATGGTGCTTGTGGTTGATAATAACACAGGGTGAGTCTGGTGAAGAGGGTGAATGGGCCATTTTTGTGATGCTGTCGTGCACGCGTGTGTAACATTTTGCCCCCCACCCCCACCTTGCCCCTCAAAGGCTTCACACCTGTGAGTGCAATGGGAAATAACTCTGATTTCATCTCTGTCAAATAGGGCATTGGTTTAATAGAGCATTTATTATAGAGCATTTAGAGACATCTGTTGCCCAGGGGATTATGGCAGGAATCTGTCTCCTAGATAAACAAGTGAGCACACAAGCTGAGTGCTGCAACACAGTGAGTCTGGACTGCAGAAGAATGTCTCTGAAAAACATTAGACTGCTCTTAATTTCCCACAACAGGGTGTTCCTCTGTTGTCCCCTATGGGTCATAAGGCTTCAGTGAGCTGTTTCCATCGCATATGGTCCTTGGCAGCATGTTGTGCTTCTCCCTATTACATGACAATCGTTAGAAGCTCCTGGGCCATAGTTCTATGCCAGGTTTTTTTGGGAACTCTTGAGCAGATATTTGAGCAACTCTTGAGATCCCATCTTGTTCCATCCTTACTGCATCCCCGAGCCATCTTATGCGTCACAAACACCATCATTTCCATATCACGCAGCACAGAAATTATTTTGGAGAACCTCTGTTGCTTAGTCAATGAGATACATTCAAACCACAAAATTACTGTTTCAAATCAGACAGCATTACCTGCCACAAATGACTAAATGGCTATTTTTAGTCAGTCAGTTTCACAGGCCTGTGATGTCAGGATGGAGGCCTATAAGGACCATAATGGACCGTGGCAGTTTTTTCTAATCAGCAGGGGGAATAGCCACACAGCCTACAGGGGGAGTAGTTGCTCATTTGCTGTTTTGCACTGACTGCAGCTCTTCATTATTTGTGTCAAGGCTGTAAATGGGTCAGACAAAAGTCCTAAGTGGTGGACGGATCATGGTTGGGAAGCATGTTGTATTTTATTTTATCTATTCATTTTTTTCAGCTCATGCAGGTTTTTAGACATGCAGGTCTAAAATAGAGATTCAAGGAAATGGAACATATTTTGATAATTGCTGACACTTGCTGCCTGATGTATAATTGTCCAAAGGCTTCTTGAGACGGAAATAGGTATGAACACACAGATGCAGGCACATACATACATAGAGTACACACACACACACACACACACACACACACACACACAAACACACACATACACACACACACACAAACCTTCCCATTGTTGTGATTGTAGCTTGTATGGCATCCTGTACCCTCCACACACACACACACACACACACACACACAAAACAAACATTATATACCTTCTTCAGGACGAGACGTAACATTAACACTAGATCAATTTTTTTGCAACATTGCAAAAACATTAAAGGACAGGTTCATTGTTCCTTGTTTTCTGATTGTTTTTGATGAAATACAATGTTTAAGATAAAAATTTTGATGAATGCTTCTGTTCCAAGAATTTTCGGTTGTTGCAGTAACCTGAATTCACAGTAGTTTGAATGACATGTGCTTGCTTTGGAAACAAGTTGTTATAGGGCTATTTTGACTAATTGCATCGGTCGGCTCTTGGATTTGTGTACTAATTGAAAACCAAAGTGTGCTCTCTCTACCCCCTCTGCTTGGGTAGGGAGATAACCTCCACAGTACCTCAACTTCTTTCAAAACCTCTGTGTGTGAGATCTTGGCAAATTATAAATGATGCCCAGCATGTGTGTGTGGTGTGCCTATTTGCACTAAATAAAGTTAGCCGAAAAAATATCAACAAAAGCCTAACAAAATTCTTCTTCTTTCTTCCAATGAACATTTTTGTGTGGCAAGGACTACCATATAGTGAGCTAGTAACCTCTCAGAAACATATTTCACCCGAGGTTCCCAATACGTCTATAGTTCCAGTAGGAAGACTGAGTCATTGTTCTTGTTCCTTTATCTATTATAGCAGCAACAGGTATGAATCACACATAACCTCTCTCTGCCAAACGGGCAAAAATAGACATGATCTGTGAGCATGACGTATGTTGTACACAGTATGACGGTGATGTTATTTGTATGGATTGAGACTAGAACATCAACACACCAAATGCAACAGCTTTGTCACATTATTCTCAAGCTTTTTCGCTCTCAATGTCCATCCTTCTTTTTTTTCAACAACTCCTTCTCATGTTCTCTCTGTCAAGTTCTCTTTTGATCTCTGCCTGCTAATCAGTTTTAGTCTTTTTCTTTGCTTGGCAATACTGGTGTAAGACAAATCTTGAAGCAATACTCTGCAGTTTTATTACTCTGAAGGGGTCATATAATGGAAGACAATTTTTACCTTTGGTTTGTTGAATTAGAAGAGGTTGTGCATGACCACAGAGCTGCCAGGAACGTGATGCATGGTTGCAAAACGTTTTAATCGCGAGGCTAAATATAAGGTGGTAATTAGGCTTGTGCAATTGCATTTGAGCTTAATTTTTAATCAGAGTTGAATACATTCTATTTTGACATCAGAAACAAGGTATAATACTCCTTTCATCTATTCAATGACCCCTTTAAAATAAAAACACTGGCACTGATGACACATACTTGTAATTCCTGGACTAACTACTATTTTGCAATCATAACCCTTGCATTAGATTTGAACACACCTTTGTGCCAGTTCAGTATGCTGAAATCTAACATGGGAAATAAAAACCATGCTGTGGGATTCATCATAAGTTCATGTTATATGAACTAGGGTGAGAGAGTTTAGGTGTAGTTTTCATATGCTGCAAGAGAAGACTTTTGCCCACAGCAGAAAACAACACAGACTCTTGTGAACAATGGTGGTCCTCTGGTTATTAAAAAAATAATAAAAATAATGCAATCTATCAACAGGCTCTGCTTTTTTTCCCCACAGTGTTCTGGTTCACTATATAAAAGCCTGCCATAATGTTTTACATTCATAGCTTGCATCGTAATTGTAAATTCCTTCCGGCATCAACAAGGGCCAAAACATCTTCTCTTACTGACTTCAGAGTATTCACATAAAGCTACAGTCTGCTTAACTCAGAGTCACGCAGTTATAGGTTCTTCCTAGGTTAGGTTTCCAGCTTACTGGAAAGAGCAAAAACATAATAACAACCTAATTGGAGAAAGCAACATGAATTGAATAAAATAAAAAAAAAATAAATGATATTTAATGATGTCATGAGGGATATGGTCAGGAAGCAATGACCAGTCTGGTTTTCCTCCTCATCAAAACCTTACATCCTCGGATGTGTTTGATCAAAAACAAAAAATGACGTGGTCTGCAGAGGTACAGTTTACAGTAACATGCCCTTTCAGATTCATGAGAATGACAGTTTCTGAGATGTTTCCGAGCGAAGAGGGGAGCTGCATTACGCATACCCGAGAAAAAGGAAGATGAAGCAGCATCTCTACCTTACTTTCTCCTCCGACAGTTGCCTTGAGCAAAAGTCTGGAGACAAGCTGGCATAGCTCGGTAGCTGTCTGTTTCTCCTGAGAGGCTTAACCTTGAAATCCCAGAGCACCACATTGATTTTTAATTGTTTGACAAGCTCATCTACACCAAAGAAGTTTTGCTAAGAGTTCAGTTGCATCACACCCTGAAGTTCTCAAAGTGCACTGACAAGATTTTTTTTTTGGGGCTATGATGTGATATAACACTCCTTCATTTTAGTGATTGGTGCAGCATACAGACTAATATGATAATGCCACCTGTAGAGAAAGAACAAAGGGGCAAATTGTGTCACAGTAAATATAATTTGGAGTTCGCCTCAATACGCTGTATACTTTTAAAGTCATTATGCCACTTGCTTGTTCCATCAACCTAAGGCAAATATGCGTGTCACGTTGGCCTTTAACAGAATTTGACAGCAGGTCGGCTGACTGAAGAGCACTCTGCCTCTGGGAAGGTTTTCTGATGAATGTACATTTAGTGCTTGCATAAAATGTACTTTTTAGTACCCATTCATTTGAAAGAAGTGAGAGAGAGAGAAGAAGAAGAAGAGTGCCATTTTAATTGTAAAAATAGAGATTTTATTTTGGTCTGTACCCTCCATCTTGCCATTTGAACAGTGTACAAATAGGAGAAATACATAATTAAATAAATATATGTCTGTGTCACATTATTTTGGAAAATGGAGGGATGTACTGTATCTACCCTTAATAATTTCCCTGACTAAGCACAGTCGCACTGTGATTACGCCTAATTCCAAAGTAATAACCAGAGCAAGCCAAGCAACAGTACAGTACAAAACAACCTCGATTTGATTAGATAGAGCTTAATGGGAGAGCCATTACTTAGCCACAAAGCTAAAGCCTCTACCTCAGCTCTGAACAGACTGATATTGGAAGAGAACAGACACAGACATTCAAAATGAGTGCTGTACAGAATGTTAGTCGCTTAGCATTGAATAACCCTTCCCTTGCATACTCCTTCTGTCTGGGGCATTATACAAGGGCACCACAATCAGGTTGAGATTTCAGTAATGGAGATAAAATACTGCATGGCAGTCATCAGCCAAAATGTATTTTTCTCTGAAGCTCTCAAGCAGGCCCACATGCTGCGGTCCCACTTTGTTTTGTCTTAACCTTGAAGAAGGGAGCCACGTGTCTGACCTGTGTGCCTTGTGTGTAGAGCTGGCTGTTCCAGCCATTTATGCGACCAGCCAGATCAGACTGACTCATTTGTCAAATTATAGAGGGGTAAACCAAGGCTAGAGCAAGACTATCACGGTCATTCAAGGGCAAGCTCTTTGCTGAGTATTTTGTCACTTATGAGATGGAATGGAAATATTGGTTGCAAGTAAACAGCTTAAACAAGGCCACTCTGCATTTTCAATGTCAAACTGGGTGTCCTTATGTTGTCCTTTTATGTGTTTAACATCATTTCTGAAATATAGGGAGTCTACTCTGCTGCTGTCGATACTTGACATGTATATGTTATTTGCGTGCAAAGAGTGTACAACACAAGGTCAGCATCCACTTTGGTTGTATTACCTATTTTCTCCAGTGCTGCGGCTTGGTTTAAATTACCGGCATTTGAATGTTAACATCTAATGTTTCACCCTCCTATTTGTTTGTCCCAATCTATTGGCAAATGATGATGATGAGTTTCTGGCCTGCCAAAGCAATTTGCCATTCATCCATTTTTGTATGGACATTGTTGTCCAGCACTCAGCTCAATAAGCAGCTGGCTGGGTCATTGTAATGGACAGTGGTGCACCTCCATTGCTCTTGTCACCAGCCATCAGAAACACTCAGTGGACTAAAAGTCTACCAATAGCACTGGCACCAATAGGTCTGTTTGTTCCACTACGGCAGTTGGAAATGCCACAAAATAACACAAATTGAAGGCCCATGCTGAATAAATTATGCATTATATATCATAAGCATATAACATTTATTTGTTATTGCAGAGTGAATATGAAATATGAATTTTGAATATGAATTCAAAAACTGTTTGGTTGAATGGTATTGCTTGGATCTCAAACCCATTAAAAATAAAGTATAAAACATTAATAAAACATTTTCATTAATACACACATTTCAACACAAATAAAGCAATTTAAATGTATGTAGAGATGAGGAAAACTGACAACTCAGCTGTGGATTCTGCAGTAAAGAAGAGGTTAGTGTAATAAGTGTGTTAATAATCTTATTACACAGTAACAGAGAGAGTGATGTTTGAAACCTCCTGGTATTCATGAAGGTCTCTTATGGAGCCTACAATGGTTCTACAGAAAATTCTGACAGGCCTTATGAGGGTCCCTTAAGAATAGAAAAAGAAGAAAATACACATGAGAACAGAGAGCAAGAGAGAGAGAGAGAGAGAGAGAGAGAGAGAGAGAGAGAGAGAGAGAATTTTTAAGATGCCTCTTTAGTGCCCTTGTAAGTGTGTTGACAGGAGAAGAGCTTAATCTTTTAACTTTAGTAGAACTTTTTGTGAAACTGATGTCTCACTTTGAGTAAACGAGAGACATGTTCAGTCTGGATTTTTGTTTATTTGGAGATTTTGGAGTGAGATTTTTTTTCTTTTAATGTTTTTTTTAAGTGCTGAAGCTATTGACAGTGACAGCTCTTTCTGGCTAAGTGTGAACTTTTTAAAATGCTGTACAATACCAAATAATCATAAAAGTTTCCATCGTGTTGCTTAGTTTGAACATAAAGAAGTGCAGCAGACACACATACATGCATTGAATAAATAAATGTCACAGATTGATAACAAATGTAGCAGTACAGAGGGTATGGAAAGATGTTATCAGCAGGAGATCATTCATCAGCAAGCCTGGATTTCGCTTATTTACCTGACTGCTCACATCTTTCACGAGCGTATAGATGTAAAGAGGCAAGGAGAGGAAAGGTTATGTTTGAAATTCTGCTCCAAAGTTGTCATCAACCATTTCTTCCATAAGGGTGGAGTCCCTTAAAAGAAGTCACCATTAAAGTGTGCCTTAATGTATCGCAAGTGGTGACTGCTTAGTCTGACAAAATTCCCTCATTAAGAGACTTGGTGGTCATGACTGGCTAACTTGATGATGAAGACCACTGCCAACATCTCGGATTAAAAAAAAAAACAAGTTGTGTGTCTTTTTTTCAGATTTCTAGTTTATTTTGGGGGAAATTAATGTTAGTGTCCTTGTTGGCTGCAAAAGGAGAAGGAGAAATATGCCTTTCTCCTCATCTACATCTGCATGTCTTTATAAATAGACTGCATTTATATAGCGCTTTTCTACTCCCACGAGCACTCAAAGCACTTTCACCCATTCACATTCACTTATTCAGACACCGGTGGCGGAAGCTGGCATGCAAGGTGCCAACCTGCCACCGGGAGCAATTTGGGGTTCAGTATCTTGCTCAAGGACACTTTTATGGGGTCAGACAAAGCGGGGCTCGAACCTGCAACCCTCTGGTTGTTGAACGGCACCTCTACCACCTGCATCATCGCCCAATTAAATAATACAGTTTATATGTACAGTAGATACTGTGTAATACAGGATGAAAATATTTCAGTCTGGAAGTATAATAATCTGAGCCAGATAATTTATGTATGCAAAAGAGAAACACGATCTGTTTGTGGCTCAGACAAAGCATTTAGTGGCAGTTGGGGGGTGACACCAAGCTGCGGCGGGTACTGATGGGAATAGTTCAAACTGCTGCAGGGAATCGCTGCAGGCGCTTCCAAACAAGAGCCAGTTCTCTGATGCTTTGGGGGTCTCTATGTGGAATCGGCCCCATCTATCACATGTCATATTAAGGAGGCCGGTTAACAACCCAACCCCCCCCCCCCCACCCACCCAACTCCAGCTCCACCCTGCCAACATCCACCCTGTCCCCATTAGTCACCATTGCAGGATAGGACATTCAAGCGACAGACAGGCCGACTGCAGAGAGACAGTAATGACGTGAGATTCTGAATGCGTTGGCATGGGGGACACAGTCGTCATATACACATTAGCAACTGGGTTTGCAGTGATCACATGCTCTTCTTACATAGCCATCACTGATGACAGTATAAAGCCAGCCAATGCTATTCTAAGAAATATCTTTCATATCTTATCTCCACTCCATCATTTGTTGTTTTCTGACTCATCACTGATTTCATTGCATTTTTATCCTGATAGACATAGATAAGATGCTATTAATTTTGATTTGTGTAATGTTGTAACTTTAATTTCAAATATTTTTTGTTACTGATGGAACTATACTGGATTCTGTTTGCGATTCTCCCTAAGAGCATGGTTTAAATTGTGATCATTAGCATTGAAATTCAGAGGAAGCGAGGGGAACATTACTCAGAGACAGAGACTGCCACTTAAGACCCTGTCCAGCTTACAAGCGAATAACTGAATTAACATTGGATGCTGCTACTGTCAATCAATAAGGTGACCTATAATTGATGCATATCTCTCCTCTCCTTCAACAAAGCGTCAGTCAGTCTTTCACTTTCCCTCATGATTTAATTAAGCTATCCAACTCTATCCTGAAATGTATTTCTTAGACATCAAAATCAATTTTGTGAGCACTGGTTTTATGGTCTCATGGCAGGTTGAGTTAGGATTTTTTTGGCACTCATTCATTACTCAGGAACACTTATCTAAATGATTTATTTACATTTCTGCTTGCTAATACTCTTCTCAGGGCTGACAGTGAAAAAAAATCCTGAGCCTGAACTTTTGTCCATGCCCAGGAGGTGGGCAGGGGTGCATATGCGACACACTTTCAACTCATAATATGAATTATTTATAAATTACCCTTTGAACCCATGGGCAGATTATGATCTTGTGGGCTCTTGGGCCTAGATATACAGACTCATACGGAGTCATAGTTTATACAGACTTTATGTTCCCCCTGGCAAGTTTTCAACTCAGCTTGGAGTAAGATGGTTAGGTGGAGGGTGAGAGGGGGACTACTTTGGTCATTTTTGTGACATTTTTGTGATTTACGCAATAATATAGCCTGCCTGTTCAAGACCCAAGGCCCACCCTCTCCTTATTTCTGACTGGCTAGAAGTGTGTGATTGAGAATGAATGCTATGCCTTTGTTAGATCCAGAGAAATGTTTGTTAAATCTCTGGGAGAACCCCCCACCTTTTTTTTTTTTTTCGCGTTCACACTGGTACGCCTGAAATCCAGCATGGCGCCTGAGATTTTGTTGTCTCATCATGAATCTATTCAATTGTTGAAGAGCAGTGAATTGACCTCTTCATAATTGCAGGCATTAGAGAGTTTCTCATAATAAGAGTAGCAAACAGTGTTCCGGGGGAGGCTGTTTCACCAACGAGTCCTCCTCCATCCTTTCTGCAGTACTTCAAAACATTTTTGGGGCTCGCCTCAGTTCTACCTGTGAGCAGTGTCCCTCTCCCTCTCCCTCAGGATCCCACCAGCTTGCTAACCTTCTGCTGCAGTGAGGTAGTCCTACGGGGGAAAGCCCTGTGAGAATGCTGTTTTTAATCCCTGGAAGGCTTTCCAGGACCCTGGCTAGATATGCCGTCAAGGGCATTTATTCTGCATGTGTATGTGTGTGGGTGTGTGTTTATGGCCATGTGTAAGTGTAAGTGTCTGGATCTTATATTTCTAGATGATAAAAACCTATATAAATCCTATATAAGATAGGATTGTAAGACTAATTCAGTACAAAAAAAGTTAGTCGAAATCCAACAATAACTGCAATACCAGTGTTGCGATCAAATGTAATATGGGATTTTCTGCAAATCCACATAATTTATGATGTCTGTGTAAGACACTTGCATCATTTCTGTTTCCGTAGGCTACAGGTGTTGCATAGACTGAAAAGATATTATTGGCATGCGCTTACTGTGCTGTGGGTGACTTTTTACGTCTGTTACTTTTTGGTCCTCGATCCAATGGCCACCAATAACGACTAACAGAGGAAGCTCTAAGGTCAGACTCTGATCTAAACACTTTGATATTTGTCTCCCGATGCAATAGGATACAGGGGCTGTCGTTTCATCATACTGACTTTTTAAATTCTGTTGCCTCTCATTAATGCTCGAGCATCAGTCGCTGAGCTGAAGCTCTGATGCTCTGGGGTTGGGGGGAGGGAGGGGGGTTGGTGTGGAGTGTTAACAGTGAGGATGCTAGAATAAAGAATACGACTGTAAGAAGAATTTTGCTTACATAGGGGTTCTGAGGTGCAGGCTCCAGTTTCAAAGGATCCTTCATTCTCTTTCTAACCCCATGGAAAGGAGGGAGAAAAAAGAAAAAAAAAAAAAAAAAACAGGACATGGGAATGTGAGTCTTAGGGCTTACCTGCTCTTTCAGGTCCTAAGCTGGGTTGAATGGATGAGACTGATGTTCATATCCAGGGGCAAGAGTGGAGCAAGCATCCGTCCGTGGTTTTTTAATAAGGAATGGGGAGATATCTTTCAGTACACCTGGCGTCAAGGCCAACCGGGGATCATGCAGAAGGGGAAAAAAGTGCTATCAACACAGTACTCTATTTAACAGAGAATAGCAGATCACCTCTTCCTAACACACATCAGCACACACACACACACACACACAGGTTTGACTATTCATGCTTTTATCACAGAAGGCCAGCGCAATATATTGCACCATTGTTGTCACTGCTGTTGCTGCAAAATTATGCCCCCAGAATTACTTTATTTTGTCTTGTCCTTGGGCAAACTTTGTCTTGAAATAAAATAGGACGTATTATCTGACCTCTGTTAGCTTAAAGTCATTCATTCATTCAGACTTTAATCTTTTATTCTGCAGAAACACATCCATATGCCTCAATGCATATATTGTGTCTAGTCTAGTGAATATGAAAACAACGACTAAAGTATACAACTCAAGTGAGTTATGTACATGCACTTATGTGCAATATCACTGAAATGTTAACTGACTCACTACCTTACTGTTATTGCATTCTTTGTGGAACAATTTCATTTATTACCATTTCATTTATCATCTATTATCAAGATCAAGATTTAATTGACTACTTAAATGAAAACATATTGTACCTTAAAAAAAAAACTTCATCATGTTTGAGGAAAGACATACAGTACAGACTTCCTGGCATGGAAGATACCAGTGATACAATAACCTTTGTAAAGAAACTCACCATCATTGTTTTTCTTTTTTCATCCCCAGAAACCAGTGTGTGGTTTCAGCTTGACAGTGCTTTAGAACATAAATGCACCGGGCATCAAATGATGGGATAAACACACTCTCGTTGGATAATGCCTCAGTGAGTTGACTGAAAAAAAAATACTGAATTGGTTTGAGGATATGTGAGTCAACTAAAACCACCCTTTTCTATTATCACTCTCTTTATCTTGGAAACGTCAAGCTTTAACTGGAGTTTTTAACTGACAAAGATTAGCATGTTTAGTTTCCCCTCACTGAAAAAAAAAAAATCTATCTGCAGTTTAGATTTCTGCTTCTCTTTTACTTTGTCAGGGTGCTGGTGGTGTAGTGTGGATTTTATTTTGGTCATGATGACATCAACTGGAGTCACTTTGTTGGGATGGTACTGTTTTTCTGGCTCTGGAAAATAATTTTTGAAAACAACTGAATAATTTATTTCTCATTTATGTGCAAATCTAACAATCATATGAGCTTGAAGTGCAACATTAACAAAGTTAACCTCGCTGGAGATTTATTGCTTGGATTTAGTATCATTAATTCTGTATAGCAGAGGTGGGAGTAATTTGCAAGTCATTTGCATGTCAATCTCAAGTCTTAACATCCAAGTCTGAGTCAAGTCCCAGACCACGTAGGCCAAGTCAAGTCCAAGTCTAAGATGCACCAAAGCCAAGTCAAGTCCAAGTTCATTTTTTTAAGACACTATGTACGCTTCACCTAAAAATGGCATTTTAACATTCTGTTGATCAGAATTTCATGATATCAATCTACCTGTGTAGCCTAGCTTATTAAACAAAAATCGCCAGAGCTGAGGGCAAACCAGGGTCATTTTACAAAATTATCTTAAACTTAAAGAAAGATAGAATTTTCTCCTCTTTCTAACTTGGGAATTTTATGAGCGAGTGAATGAGTGTGTGTGTGTGTGTGTGTGTGTGTGTGTGTGTGTGCGTGCGTGTGTGTTTGTGTGTGTGTGTGCGTGTGAGTGTGAAGGACTGAGAGAAAGGAGGAGAGTGAGAGAGCGCAGGTATATCACACCACACAAAAGCAATGAGAAGGTGTGTGAGGGAATGATCATAATAATAAGAGGACGATAAAATGCTCAGTGCTGTTTTCATGAACAGTTCATGAACAAAATTCACTGAAAATATCATCTGCAGTGCAATTCTTTTTACTTTCTCGAGCGCAAACATGCACACTGAACTTGTGTATTATACCACCACCTAAATATGTGACTCTATGGCAGGCACTAAATAATAAGCAATCATTTCCTGATCGGTAAACTTAGGTTTCTTCTTCTATGGTTTCAGTTCTATTATAGCATGCATTTAGATGTGCCACAAATGATCAGGAGGTGACAGAAGCACATGGCTAAAATGGGTGGACTTATTTTTTTGGTTGGCCCATTGCGCATAGTTTGATAAATACAATGTTTCTTGTGAATGTTGTTGAACACTGACACCCAGTTAATGGATTCCAATTCTATTTTTATGTGAGGGTTATATCCACAGCCTAGAGCAGTGGTTCTGAAACTTTTTCTGTCATTCCCCACTATGGAAGGGGGAGAATTTTCACACCCCCACCTGTCCCCCCAGGGTGCAAAAATGGTAGCAAAATGGGTCTAATTTTACATTATCTGATGGTTTGTGTAAGTAAGTCTTGTTTTTATGATTCATTTCTCTTTCATAACGAAACATTTAACCTTATAGGCAATTTTCAGGGTAAGTTCACAACCTTTACTTTTAGGCTCTTGTCTCAGTCGTCATGAAGAAGAATTGGAAGCATGCCAGTAGAAATATCTTTTTAGATTCGGATAGAGTGGGTTTTCTGGAATATAAGAATTATGGCATATTCTTTGGCTTTGTCATTTTCAAAAATATATGTACTGACAGAATATTTTATTCATATTTCATTGCACAGAGAAGAATAGGAGTGCAGTAGACACAGGATTGCATCACAATTGTCTCTATTGCTGCAAGGGTACTGAAATCACATTTTTGCATGTGCCTTGGCTATAACACCAAAATCTGATATAACTTTTCATATAGAAAGGAAATACATTATTTTGTGGTGGGCGTTGGAGATAATGCAAAAAAATTGCCGTGATTTTAAGACCAGATTACTCAGGCATCACTAATTGCAAAAAGGAATGCTACACAGCATTGAAATTGATTGGTTCTCCTGTTTATTTCGATATGTTGTATGCCATATTTGAGCTCAGAGACTGGGAGATATTTCACCGAGATGAATGGGTAGGAGATGCAGAGCTCTATTAATAAAACATTTTTTTGTAATTGCAACGCTTTTTTTCACAACCCATTCATCACAGCAAATAGTGAATAACATCTTTCGAAAGCTCTGGTCGTGCAGTTTCACATCACATGTGTGTGGTATCTGTGTGACAAAAACTCTGTGAGTAATCTGACAGAGGAGAATGGGTGTGAATTCGGGGGGCACATTGGTCTCAAGTTTACTCTTGCGCCTCACCTGTCATGTGTCCATGCCCCACATGACAGGTGAAATGCTGGTATGGACTGATCATTAGGCCTAATATTTTTGTGATGTTCATCAAACTGTAACTAAAAATGAAAAAAGAGCAAAAAGAGCTTTGTGCATGTTTCAATGTTATGTTATGTCCAATTAATTTAATTTCTTATACACTCCCTGAAACTTGCTGTGTTGCAGGTCTTGGCCTGATGTTTTCGTATGGCACCGCCCACCGGCAGCTCTTTTTCGGCTAGAAGTGAATGAGACAGGACTGACTAGCTAGGCTATGGGCAGGAAATATAATCTTAAAAAGGATCATATGTAGACCTGGATAGATGTATTTAGACCCAGGACACATTAAGTCATTACAAGTCATAACAAGCCAAAGAGGCAAAATCCAAGTAAAGTCGCAGTCAAGCCTAATTTTGTCAGGTCTGAAGTCATTACTTGAGTCCAAATCATGTGACTTGAGTCCACATCTCTGCTGTAGAGTGTGCATCTATCAAGTCCATTCACAGCTTCATATGAAGCCTCTTAAGATGCTGAATGTTCATAAATCCCCTCGGTCCTCCCTGGGGTTTTCAAGCTTGGTGGTTCAAGGTTAAGTACCCGACTTCATCAAAGGGAACATTTGCTAAGTTCCCTTCTTTTAATCACTGTCTTTAACCAATGAACTTGGAAAACCTCTCTGACACCCTATCATTACTCAAATGAGCTAAATAAGTAATGTTTGGTATCGATCATTTTTTTTGCCTCACAGGCGCTCTCAGAAGAGTCTTATGGGCCTGGTGGGATTGATAATTGAATGCGTGAAGTGAAATCTCATAGATATGCTCAGCGTCAAAGTGAATACAGATTTTTCCTGAGTTGCCAAATTTGATTAAGGGTTGCATCACTAAGATTTTTTTTTTTAAAAAAGTCTCCTTGATTTTTTTTTTTTTCCTTTTAATTTTTTTCTTGCCTAATCCTTGTTCTGAAACTCTTTAATGTGCAGTAGGATACAGAGAGTCTAAATGAAGAAGGCCTGGGTGTCTTGAAACTCTGTGCGTGTTAGTGAATTCAGATTTTGAGTGAAGTGATGGTCTTTGTAAAAGGACAAATTCAACTCTGCATTACATGCAGGCTGGTATTTTGATTACTGAACATGACTGTATGCCAAAATTAACTTGGAAAAACCTATTTTGGAGGCACCAAAACTTATTGTCTGATAATAAGACCTGGAAGACATAGGACCTAGGCCTTGCTTCCTAAATGCATATCTTAAATTTAGGACAAAAGCATGTATTAATGGTAAATATTATGAGAAACTACAGTTAATCTGACTCTATAAAATGAATAGATTGACCCTTGAATATCGCCAAGTAGTTTACCAGCTAAAAGTGCAAGAGTGGCATGGCTGTTAAACTGTTAAACTGAGTGCAAGGCATAATTAAATAAAACATAAACAATGACATAACCAGATAACCAAAACAAGAATAAACCAAGAATTTAAAGAAATAACACAAACCTGAGAGAGAGAGAGAGAGAGAGAGAGAGAGAGAGAAGGGCTAAAATGAAAGATGGCCTTCCAGCAAGGTGAGATAGGAAAAAGGGTTGAGGTAGAAAAAAAAAAAGACAGAGCCAAGAGACCTAGAGCCCTGAACAATGGAGATGTTTTACTTATCCTCCTCCACAAGCCAATGGTGCCATAACTAGCTTGTAATTGGTCAACTGGCCTTTTTTATATTTGGGAAATTACTGTATATATAGACCCACTGCACTGTGTGCAATTTAGCCTACTGGCAACCTATCCCATACATGCCAAGAGGATGTAAAGGTCAAGTTAGCGCAGACAGGTTTGTCTAGTCTCTACTCTACCTTAGCGCTAAGTGTCACAGTGTACTACAGCTGCATTACTGTAGACAGCCCTTATATCTCAGAGGTTCTGTCTGATACCAACACATGCTGAACTAATTAGCATTTGCTAAAACACACACGCTGAGTTGAGAAAGCTATTACATGTCGTTGTGTGATCCCTGTGAGTTTTCAGGGGTACTCCATTAAGACTCTAGGGGGAGAGCCCATCTGCTACTGACACACACACCGATCCCCAGCAAGGCGGTTTCGCCATCACCCTCCATTACTTTATCATCAGGCCATCATTATCTTGCAAGATTTGATGAGGCTGAGTCGATAAATTCCTTGAGACCTGGCAGATTGACGGTGAGCACCGGACGTGATGAGCATCCGTGACTGACACGCTGTCATTAGGCAGAGGTGTCTTTTTTCGGTGAGCTGCATTGCAGACTAATGACATTGGCGACGTCTTTATTTATTTCATTCTTTCGCTAAGAAACCCAGCGCTCTCCTTGCTGTGGCAGATGTAGCCACTCGGTTGTAATTGCGCTCACTTGTCAGCACGGCCTAGTGATTGTGCCTAACGAGGACTGTACAATAAACATGTCCGTTATCAAATGTTTCACGACATTATGCCACTGCTAAGGGCACGCACATCATCAAGAACAGTACAGCAGAGTTTCTCATTATAACACAGCATTGCCAACTCAAAATAAAGAAGAATCCCTCATGGCACCTAATGACTTTGAAAGCAATATAAAATGATTTTGACTAAAGCAGTCTTGTGCAACGTCAAATAGATTGTCACTAGCCTCCGGCAGCTGATTATTATCTGTGTGCACTGGTCAACTGTCAGTTAATATAATTCGACTTTAGCTGGAACTTTCAGTTGAAAAAAAAGTACTGTTTTTCTTTGTTGTCTTATTGTCGTTGTCTTCCTGCACGTCTGCGTCTCTTTGGTGACTCATTATCTGCAATCTTGTATGCTTCCTCATCATAGTGTTGAAAATGAGGTCTGAGTCTGTCTGTGAATCATCACGGTGTCCTTGAGTCTGCCGAGAGAATGTGGAGAAACACGTTTCAGCTGATTGAAGAATGCAAGAGGAAATTACCATGTTGATTCATTATTCCATTAAATTTGAGATTATTTTCTTTTCATTCACAAAAACGTTTGTCATTTAAGTTATGTCATTTGTCTTTGGTCACTGACATGTATTATATCATGGCAGTAAAGCATTCTCTGGACCCAGAGAGAAGGAGTGATTGAAGTAGGAATCTCAAGAAAAAGTGAATAATTTCAAAATAATTTTTTATTACACATTTAGTGCCAATGGCAGATGAAAAACTCCATAAACTCTACCCTACTCTTCTGAACTCTATTAAACTGATAATTTCCCATTTTTGTGCTTTGAGGTTGAAAACAAATTGAGATTAGTGCAGTGATGAGCATCAACAAAGATTGGTCGATTACTTCTCTCTTCCGGCTGCTAAATGCAGGTGAAGAGCTTGACAATGCGTATGTTATCATCCAAATACGTAAAGCATCCTTCCAAGCCTGACATGTCTCTTCCAGTACCCTTCTCTTTTTTTCTGAACTGCTTCTTGAGGCAGGGCCGAAATCACACTGCTTGTCATATTCATCAACAGGCAACCCGGTGAATAATCAGCCTGACGTGCCATCTGCCTTTGTGCCATAACCATCTGTAGCTGCAGTCACATCCTCGGCACCCCTCTCCCTCGCCTGCGATCCCGAACCCATTACAGCGCGCCGCTAATATCAACTGTGATGCTAATTAATGGGATTGTATGGAATGACAAAACATAACAGACGGCACCCCAGGGTAAACACAAGTAAATACAATTAGGGTCTCAGAGAGTGGCACATACATACCATGACTTTGGCTGAGTCCACCTGGGCTGGGGGAGGGGGGACGATTATACAAGATGGCAGACAGGGTAGTCATTCTGTCATTAGCTGAGGAAGATACCAGGCATTAACAAAATAGAAGGATAAGAACAAGAAGTTATTGAGTGGATTTGAAGAAAACAAAGTCAATATCTTCCAGTGGCCTAAATAAAGCTATAGTGCCTACTATGACAGTCAAACAACGTGATTTTGTTTTTCTTTTTTTTATGCATGTATCGTGCATCATGGCATGGATAGTAACAGGCCCTTTCTCATAGATCATACATGCTCATAGATCAACATTAAAACAGCAGATTTATAACTCTCAGCTAGATGACATTTTGGTGTAGTGGTGATAGACAATAAGTGGCTAACACGTCTGTATCTATAAAGTATTATAACCGCATTCATAAAAAGGTTATGAAGTATTCATAACATTTTGTAATAATATAACCATTCAGCAATAGTTGTCAAGTGTTATGATGCTCAACATATGAAGAAGCCAAGCATGGTGTATCACAATGTATTATAACACATTATACTATCATAATTATTTTTAAATGGTTATATGCATATATGTGAATGTTTATGATGCTTTATAGATATAGACTTTAACTAAATAAGTATGTACCCAGTATAGGTATATGATAAGGAATGAGACTGACTGAAATGACTTCTTTCTGTGCAGGCTGTGCTACATTTAACAGTTAGCAAGCTATAAAGTAACAATAAATCAGTGCTGCTCGATGAGGGACTTTAGACAACCCTCATAATTAGATGGCCAGGGGATGACCTACATCAAGCAGCCCTCAGCCTGGTTGAGCCTGTGTTTATCCCACATGATTGCACTTATCTAACTAATGATCGAGAGACACATCTCCATGCTGACCAGGGCACTAATACAAAGAGAATGGGTACATTGATTATTAAACAGCCCTGATGCAAACCAGTTAGATGAGTGCAGTAGGTTTAAAGAAGTGGAAAAAAACACTTGCATGTGTGTAATGAACATATCATTAGAGAGAGTGCTGAACTGAGAGAGAGAGAGAGAGAGAGAGAGTGGGTGTTAAAATAGTAATAATAACATTTCAAATCGGCTAAATGGTTTTGTTAGCTCTTAGATCATGCGAGGAGAAGGTTTCCTTTTACCCAGCAGGAAGAGTCACACCAGACCGTCCTTCTTTGTGAAATTTGTTAATCCTTTTTAACCAGAACCAAAAATGCATTTGCTGTCTCACTGGACCACTGTAATGAATCAGTAATGGACTGATCTCTCTCTCTCTCTCTCTCTCTCTCTCTCTCTCTCTCTCTCTCTCTCATTCTTCTGCTATAACAAATATACAGATGGGGTCACAGAAGACTTTTTGCTCCCAGTCTGGTGTCTGTTCTGGGGCAGCATTGAACATTCATGCAAGCAGCTTGCTTTCTTTGGTTCCCCATTTACCAACAGAAATGAAAACCAGGTACAGCAGACAACTTCCTCCCAGAAATGCTGACGGTATTGTGGGAGTACCGACTGTAAAACTGTGAAAAATGTTATGAATTAGTGCATGCATAGCATTTAGTGGTACTAATGTCTCTCTCTCTCTCTCTCTCTGTCGCACACAACCGCACACGCGCACACACAGACAATTAGGCTTACAGTGAGAGCCATGAAACTCAACAATATTATATTATTGAGCCGTGTAACTGGTCAGGTTACTCACAGCCCACTTATACAGAATATTAATCAGCAGCCTTAACCAACAGGCTGCCTTAAAGAAATCCTATAATGTGAAATTGTTATCATAATTGAATCGATAACCTGATGACTCCTATAATACTTTCAAATGCCATAAATACATGTGCCACGCATAACTTTGCGGTATCAATAACATGATCTGACTTATAATAATCCCAATTTCCATCCAGCTCTCTGCTGCTGCAGTGTAACACTGTGGCTCTGGTGGCAGAAGTGACATTATGTAATTAAGATCTTTGGAAAGTGATTGTAAGTGTTTCGTGAGACACAATGGGCAAATAAGTGCATAAGGTACTCGGTGGCATTTAAAGTTCAAAGTCCCCATCATTGTGCATTGCTTCCTTCCATTTTTTTCCCTTCCTCCCTCTCTCTCTCTGTCTCTCTCTCTCTACGCTGCCCAAATGACATTTAAGAATTAATTGAAGCAAGGAAAATTATTCTGGCACACTTCAAGCTAAAAATGACCTTATCCACTGGAGAACTCCTCTCCCTCTCTGTTCGCTGCTTTTATGATTATAAATATTTTAATAGAATATCAACAGAAGGTAAACCATGTCAAATTGATCTTGACATCTCAATTTGTCACACAATGTAAAGGACAACACACACACAGCAACAGAGCATCATTTAAATGTATTTATTATTTTGGCTCTAGTATTTCCCAACAATTTTCTCCACCAAATATAAGAGGTTCAGACAGCCAGAAGCACAAGCACAGTACATTGTTGTTTTTTTTATTTGGGCCGTGGGCCCTCTGTTTGCATGTTTGATTCATGAATGACTAGTCAGTCATGAGTGTCCTAATTACACCTCTTGCCATGCCAGAGAGAGAACACACACACACACATGCACACTCACTCACACACAGTTGCTGGCTTAGCTTCGGTGGATTAAGCAGCTTTAGTCATGATGGGCAGAAATCGAAACTTTGGACTAAATCACCCCAGTTTTCTGGGCCGTTCGATCTGGAACTTGCATCCATCATGGTGTTTGTAAAAGGGGGCTTCAGGACCTCTGTAACTACCCCTCCCATGCACACACACACACACACACACACACACACACACACACACACACACACACACAGACACACAGACTCCAACCAATCCACCCAGCACACCCTCTTCCTCCTTGCCTTGTGTTATCTCCTTCCTCCGGCCTCTTTGCCGGCAGGTGAGAATGGATCATCTGCGTCATGCTGTCAGATCACATGAGCATCGCTAGCACAGTCGAGCATCCTGTTGAGTCGTCTTACTGCTGTGGAGATGGAAAAGCACTGATCAAAATCTGTCACCAATGTTAGGCCGACTACAGCTCGAGTAGTGAAGAGAGAGAGAGAGAGAGAAGAGAGAAAAAGAGAGAGAGACAGAGATGGAAAAACAAAAACACTGGAGAAGAGGAAGTGTCCAGGAATATGTTACCTGCAGGCTGAGAGATGTGAAAGCAGCCACAGAAGATGGCAGAGCTGCTCAGTCTGTTGTTTTCTTGTCACTCTGCATCACATCAGATTTTGGACTGTCAGGGTTTATGTGTTACACGTGTGTGTGTGTGTGTGTGTGTGTGTGTGTGTATGTATGGAGGTGGTTGTTCATTAAATGCTTAGTATATCTGCTTTCTTAATATGACATGTTGGGTGTGTATGCCAGCAACATAATAATTACAAACTATATAGCACTTTTGCAAGATGTAATATTGGACAGTTCAGTAGATTTGTAGAGATGTATTTATTGTATTAATTTATTTTTAATGCTGAGCACAGAATATGAAATAAACAAACAAATACAATATAAGGAGGGCAATAGACCACAGTCTGGGTGGAAAAGGACATGCTGTTGCAGAGAGATTGTATGGCTAGAATATGCAGGTCTGTGCACACTCTCTTTCTTGAGAAAATGAGAAATACCAACCTAGAAAGGGAGGACAAATGCTTGTGGAGTCATGATCTCAGGGCTTTGGTAAAGAGCTTCAAGGGCATAAAGCGAAATCTGAAGTGGAATAAACTATTCTCAGAATGGGCAAACAGATAACAGCAGTGTTGTAGTCAGGATTTTTCAAATACCAAGGTCAAAAATGGCCGACAATTCTCACCCACAGGGAAAAGTTCAAAATCGATGCACAATTTGCGCCATGAGAGAGTTTGTGGGTATGAAACCTGTTACTTAACCTGTGGGGTTTGAAACCTATGACCCCCTGACTGTGTGTGTGAGTGTGTGTCAGACCACTGGCTACCAGACACAAAAATGGTCATTTTCAGTAATCACTAAATTGTAGATCATGATTTTGAGTCTGAATTCTACTTGGCTATTGCCAGTTTCCATTTGTGTGTTTTGATGTGTGTGCAGGTGTGTTGGCAGGGGGTCACTTCATGACCATCACTCACTTGTAAAGGTTATTCATATAATTTCCTTCTCTTCTCCTGACTGTTTTCCACTGTTTCTTTCTTTTGTTTATTAGTTTGTAATAAGAGGTAACTTCAGTCCATCATCACATTACTTAACAAATCATCATATGTAAATCAATCAGTGTAGGTTAGGTTGGCATATCCTTCACTGAATTTCAATACATTTAAATATTCTGTAGCCTACCCACAGTTGTGGGGCAAAGTACAGGCCTACAGCAAAATATTGAGGTCCAACACGCTGCATTTTTGTGTGGGCAGTATAGTGCAGTACAATTTCAGTCATAACCAAAATATTGCATTTCCTACATTATGAGTTGCAAATAATTCCTCCAAAATGTAGTTTCAGACATCCTAAACTGCAAAAATTACACTAGCTCTGAAAAACACAGAAGAACCGTTAAACTCAGTTGTCATTAAACCAGCCCCATAGGCTACACTGTGCTGCTAACATACAGGGTGAAATGCCTATTACTTTTGACTGCAAGAAACTTTCATTATGACTAATGAATAGCCTAGTGTGTGTGTGTGTGTGTGTGTGTGTGTGTGTGTGTGTGAGAGAGAGAGAGAGAGAGAGAGAGAGAGAGAGAGAGACTGTAAAGGTACATCTTCACAAAATACCAAAAATACCAAAATTGGTCTCTCTCTCATTCTCTCTCACACTGCATCTGTGACTCTCCCACTCGCTAAAGAATTTTTTGGAGATGCTGTGATTTGCAGTTGGAGTTGTGAAGTGTTTAGACTATCTTTGTAGAGTTTACCATCTCATTCTAGCAGAAGACCCATTGTATCTTTGCTTCACCACGACAAATGTCAGCAGCTCATTTGTTTGTGACTTTGAGTTTGAGTGTATTGAAGTTCATGCCAACAGTAATATATCACACGCTCAAAGCACTCTCTATAAATAGCACACACAATTTTTTTACTTTTGACTTTATAGATACTCTTGTTTTGATAAGAAGGCATGCACCCACTCTGAATGTTTTGTCTAATATTCTTGTTTTGAGAAGTTAGATGTATCTGAAAGACAGTACATTTGATACAGGGATTATAAATCTCATCAACTCTAGAAAAAATACAGAGGACATGACCTTGGTGTCCTCAATAGTAGCTACGGCCATGGACAACAATACTAATCACATTGTAAATTTATAACTTTAAATGTTGCCTTGAGAATTTCAATGCAGTGCTGTGCAGTCATCAATCAGAGTATCAGTAGTTTGGTTGGGTATAACCATTTGGCTGTGCTTAACACAGGTGCTGTGGACTGGAATGAACAAAGCCTGGCAGAAGTGAAGAGGCACAGTGACTGAATCCCATTACCCCTCCTAAGCCCTAAGCCCCGAACCCTCAAAGACTTAACAGCTCTATGATTGGCTGATATATACTAGAAATGTCTTTGAGGGTTTAGGGCTCAGTGTGGGAGGGCTGGGGGATGGGGCCTTGGAATTCAGCCAGTGACTTGACTGACAGAAGCCAGAGCTCAACAGCCCAAGTAGTTTCAAAGAGGCTTCACGATTACATACTGTCTCTAATCCTGAAGCACAACAGAGTGAGAAAACTCCCCAAAATACATTACAAAATGGCTGATTAGAGGACACTTGGTCAAATATGGAAATTTGAAATTAGTTTACGAGGTCAGACGCAACAGGATCTAACCACAGTGCCAAGCTACCGCTAAGTAAAGCATCTGTGTCAAGTGTGTTGCTAAATGGCCACAAGTAAAACAACAGCTGTCCAAAAGCCCCACAGTCATGACACATCTCAGTGTGTCAGTGAACCCTAACCTGAGAGGATTACCATGACAGCAGTAAATATTTTGTCTAGATCTTCATGCCATGCGATAGAGAGAGAGAGAGAGAGAGACCACTGCATGCTGTTTGACAGGCTTGTGATTGCTGTAGGAGACACAGACAAATAAAACATGAAGTGTTTTCAGCAGTCATATTCGCTCTGAATATCTGAGTGCACGGGTAGTAATTCTTAGGTTGTCTGTTGGTTGTTAATGATCACTTGATGACACTGAGAGGATGTATTTGTGAGTGTTTTGACTACAGTTCTCATCTGCACTGAACAGAAATAATTATGCTTTTCCCGTTCTCCCTTTTTCTTGAGCTGTGATGGAAATAATGGTTTAATTACCCAGAGAAACAAATAGGTGAAGAGAAAAACCAACAGTAGCCATAGCACCATAACACCATTTCAGAGAAAGAGCAAAAAAAGGTGGACAAGTGAGATGGAGAGAAGGAAAGGGAAGGAGAGAAAGAGAGAGAGAGAGAGAGAGAGAGAGCTGTGTGATTAAGAGGCCTGTGTTTTCTTTTTCGGATATAGGTTACATTAAATGTGTCAGGAAGTGCTGAAGATGGACCCCAAAAATAGATCCGATCTAAAACAGAGGTACTCTCTCTCTCTCTTCCCCCCTTCCTGTCACACTCTTTATCTATGTATGTCAATGCATGAGTGTGTTTGTGCGATAAAGAAAGAGAGAAAAAGAAAGGGAATATTGCCTGAATAAATCACCCTATAGCCAAAGATGAAGATATCTTTGTACATCAGACTTAAGGCCAACGTTTTGTTGGCCTAGTCAATAAGATGACTGAAGTGATGTGAAGATCTCCATTGTCTGTTCACTACTTTCTTTCAGCGTGCTGTTTCAGGGAAGAGCATTAAAGTGAAAGGCACACTAAGCAAGGGTTTTAGGTTAATTTATCAGCTTGGTAGTCACATTGATGATTAAATGGCTCATTACGGGGTGAATGAAGGCTCTCTCGCCCTCCTCTAGCGTAGGTTCCGTGGTTACTACACTTGCAGGATCTGAAACCTTTGGTCGAGGAAACGAAATAGAGTAAATGAAATCGAAATTGCATTTATTACTAGCTTGTCAGTCAATGTAATACTTGAAAATAATCATCATTGGTTCCTGTTCTTTGATTTGGAAGTAAATTCACATGGTTTGGTGAGAATGTACAATGTTGTTGCAATTTAAAAAATAAAATAAAAAAAATGGCGACTGTAGAGAGTTCTAGAGATATAACCCCCCCCCCAGTCATGCCTGGTATGCCTTTAACATCAGGTAGGTTTAATTATGTATTTATTTATTAATTTATTTTTAACAAGTCCTTGCCGTGTCAGACAGACACTAATGGCTGGTCAACTGTGTGACATGGGCAACCGTTAGCATGGCACATGAGCAGACTCACGTCTTGGCACTTCAAATGGGGTTGCATTTACGGTTCAAGTCTCAAAAAGGGAATCTGAACTGAATTAACCTTTGGACGGCTATGAGGAGAGCGCAATGATTTGAAGAATAAAATACTACAGAGCCAAATGGAGAATGAATAAGTCATTAGTATGGTGACTGGCACCATATGTATTATGTAAAACAGCGTGTAGCAGAGCTGGTTCATTAGTTTAAAGCACAATATTGGAGCTGCAATTAATTTCTTTCTGATTGTTCATGAAGAACAAAAGAAAAGCACATTTATTTTTGAGTTGCACATTATATTCATTTCATACCTACATGAGTAGCCTGGCTCAATGTGAATGATGAGTTAAAATGATTCCCTTTGGGATTTGATGAATTCATATGATTTCTCTAGATGTGAAACTGCAGACATCTATAGAAGTATTTTGTAATGGAAGTTTGAAAGTCGTTTCTAATTATCTTTTTGGCAAGACTTTGGAAATTAAGTGTTGACACTCTCTGGTTTGTGAAGATTATTTCAATGAATTTTCAACACATTCTGGTTTCTGCCATGTAGTCTCAGTAATGGTGATTAAATACGAACTACATGGCATGATGCCTAACCATTGTAATCCATTCTCATCTGCAGTGTTGCACAGTGTTGTAATGAAGCCTTTACGGTTTTGTCATACTTATGTGTGTATGTGTGTGTGTGTGCGCATGCCCGCATGTGTGTGGGTGTGTGTGTCTGTGTGTGTGTGTATGCATGTTTCTATCTATCTCTTTTGACCAGGTAAGTACTGTATTTACATTACATACTTCTTGTACAGTCAACAAGAAGTAATATAAAAAAGAAAGTCAAATTTTTTGTATCCTTCAAATGCACATTTTATTTTTATGCAGACATTTGTGTACATTTAGCTAGATTTGTTTTGACTGAAGATCCTGTTAACAGCCTAAAACAAATATATTGGCTGTATATGCAAAGGATATGATTTGAAGTAAAACTCACATTTACTTATGGCTTGCATCTTGATTAGACACAGTGCAATAACATTTCCCTATACAACACCAAGCCTACGAGACAGCCCTAGATGGATGGGTCATTGGCCTTCGGTGATGCTCAGTGCCATGGCTGACACATCTCCCCCATCACGGAGGCAAAAGTGTTCATTTTCACATCAAGGGTGTCATTAATTTGGCCTCTTAAAAGGCAGTTTTCGACATGACCTGTCACCTGTCTGAAAGAGGGGGTTCAACTCAATCCCTTTCCGCCCAGCCTCACAAGTCCAGAAGTGGGAAGGGAAGACTGAGAAAGAGAGAGAGAGAGACAGAGAGAGAGAAAGATAGAGAGAGAGGGATAGAGACAGAGGAGGTCAAGTATTAATTTGTGTAAAGTGGAGTGGGTTCTCTAGTGATAAGCTGGGCCATGTTGCCTGTCATTCCTCACCTCACCTGGCAGCCCAGAAGTGGATGGCTCCTGTGTGTGTGTGTGTGTGTGTGTGTGTGTGTGTGTGTGTGTGTGTGTGTGAGAGAGAGGGGGGAGGGGAGAGAGTGTCTCCTTAAGTGGCAGGCGTGATGACCTGAGGGACAGATTCTAGGTACTGTGGCCCACCGGCTCCAAGGTCATTTATTCCACCCCTGGGGTTGTCATGTCAGGTCACCCTGCATCCCTCACTGGGCACCTGTCTGTCCCGTCACCTGCCACCTACCCCCCACCCACCCGATCCTCTTAACTGGCCTAGTTCCCACTCTGCAGGCGGTGACTCAGTCTTTGCTAGACTCTTATTTCACTCATTTCCTACACAGGCATGGGATTATCCCTGCTAGACAGTGTGATGTTGAAGTCCTATGAGTTATATGTGCATGCGATCTGGGGGAACTGCAGCTGTAACACTGCTCAATCAGTAAATCAATCTATCTATCTATCTATCTATCTATCTATCTATCTATCTATCTATCTATCTATCTATCTATCTATCTATCTATCTATCTATCTATCTATCTATCTATCTATATATCTATCTGTATGTCTGTATGTCTGTCTGTCTGTCTGTTTATATGTCTATCATATTTTGATCTTTTGTGATTTCTAACAGCCTAATTTTCTTAAGTGATGTGATGACGATGGTTGTTCTAACTGCTCATAAACACATAGTCAGCAAAGTTGCAAACTGACACATATCCTAGAACCCATGGGCTTTGTTAAAAGTTGACCTTGCAGCGACACCTGACTCCCATGCCAAAGACTGTCAGTCAAAGGCTGATGTAACACTACCTTTAACTACCAGTGAAAGTTATAGGTGCATTTTGAAATTTTTTGCGGGACCACCATGGACCAGTAATGTCAAACCTTGGCTGAACTCAGGGTAACTTACACAAAAGAAATGCATTAAAACATTGACATAAAAGACATATTGTTTGTGTCGACAGTTGGACACCTGAGTTCAGAAGCAATCAGAAATAATTTACATACAGACAGACCACTTGCATCAATAATACAGGCTGTGGAAGAAAATAAAACCTTTGTCTGAGATCTATCAAATATTCATAAATTATTCAAGTAGCCAAAGTCTTCTAAATGAAAACAATGCAAGCATAAAATTCTATTTGAATCTCAAAGGGTGGTCTTGTGAATGAAATGAATGGCCTGTTATAAACAGAGCTGTCCTGAAGGTTTTTAAAGTGGGAATTCCAACTTTCAAGTGAAAACTATATATGTAAAACACACAGATCACACCATGATTAGTTTTCTTGATTCTAGTTCACACACACACACACACACATACACACCAAAAATCTACCAATTTCCATCAGAATATATTTTGTGAAAATAATCTTTTCCAATAACTTTTAGATGTTTGTGTGTGTGTGTGTGTGTGTGAAAGAGAGAGAGAGAGAGAACTGCATTCAATAAAAGGAATCATGGTGTGGTGTCTGTCTCTTGATCATGTTTAATGTTAATTTTTCCACAGTTGCTGTGAATCTGCTGAGATGAGGTATCCACACACTATCCACAAGTTACAAAGCATGCTGTCAAAATCAATTAATTCGAACAACTCCAAATCAATGTGATTGTTAATTCATGTACTATATTGTTTAACTATACTCTTCATATCTCTGTGTAACACAGCTCTTTGTAAAGCATCAGAAACAGTAGTAGTTTTTCACCTCTGGACAAATTTAGTTTCCACTGTCAATCCCTGGGTGCCAGAGCTGGTTCCTGAGTCCATGTTCGTACTTAAAACAGTCTTAAAAGGGGCTTTCTACCAACATCCAGCCCAGGGACACATCTCGGTTCCTAAAGGACCAGACATCAGTGTTGTTGACATGACACCTCCATTACAGGCCGATGTTGGAGGCAGCCATTTTGAGATCAAGGGCCTCCTTAATATACCCTCTTAAATGGTTCCTCTAGACACTTTCTTTCTCCACTTACTACTGGAACCTGGGAGATGCTGACATTAAAGAGGGAAGCTTTTACAGCCCTCACTCGAGCGCAACTATAAATAGGCAAATTGATGAATCGCAAAGCCACCTGTTTGTGTTTCTAATATAAAGAGAAAGCCTTATGTGCAGAGTCGTTGTGGGCCCTGCAGTGTGTTGGTCTGGTTGATTTACATTCATACATAGTATGTCTGGTCCTCTAAAAAGGCTGAGGTTAGGCAGGTTGATTTACATTCATACATAATATGTCTGGTCCTCTAAAAAGGCTGAAGTTAGGCAGGTTGTAAAAAGGCCAAATTTAGGCACATGTCATACAGCTAGGCTGTTCTTTTCTTTTTTTTTTACTTTTACAGGGCATGGACAGTTGAGTAAATTAAAACTAAGTAGTACCTTTCTCTCTCTCTCTCAGGGTGTATGTTTTGACATCTGTAGATATCTACAGTGATTAATTTTTTGAACAAAAGAAATGTTGCAATGAATGTTGTATCTTTTCTTATGATGGCACTTTGCAATTCCTATTCAAAACTTATGCCTACAGACCCTTTAATTTCCTGGGTTGTGGTGTTGTCTGGAGACTTTGCGGTGGACTCTGCTAAAGAGAGTAAGCGTGACGTTGTTTTCTGTGGGTGGGTGTGGGGTGGGGTGGGCGGGGGTTTGGGGTGTTGGATGACAGAAAAGGGGGTGTGAGAGAGAGGGGATGAAAAGGCCACTTCATAGCTTATCCAGCACACAAAGAAGAGGACTTATCTTTTCAGTTAGATTTCAATTTATGAAAGGCTTAACCTCAGTGGCAGATATGCCTCGCTTTCATCAAGCTGCCTGCTATTTGCTTTGGTTTATCTGACATCAGATATCCGCTGTGTGACAGAAATACATTTTACAACTGTAGCAACAGCGAAGGCCCAAATCTGAGTGCAGCAAAAAGACTAGACGTGTAGCAAACATTTGCCATGACTTGAGAAGTTACTTGTCAGGTAAATTACGCCACGTCATTGAACGTGGGTCCAAGCGAGAGATGCCCTTTGTCAGACAACTTCTAAACTGGACTTTGGAAGAACTGTTCTTGCATAAGTGAATGTGTGTGACTGAATTTACATGAGTGAGAAACTGACAAAAATTCTCCAGCCTTTCCAAAAATCCCATGGCATATTCCTTGCTCATTTCTAGTAAGGGACAGAATGTGTGTAACCCTCTGCAGGTGTTGATATATTTTGATTAATGTTCAAGGACAGTGGATAGGAGACATAAATCTTCACATTTTGGACTTCAGGGTGAGCTGAGGTGAGACTGAAAAGCAATTCCTTGCAGATATATGAAGACGTCACAAAACTACTCTCTCTCTGTTCTCTCTTTTTTTTTTGCTTCTGAAATAGGGGGCAAAGCCCACTTTTCTTGTGTGAGAAAGCTGGGATGAATATGTCAAGGGTACCCCTGGGCCAGCTCAGCTACGTACAGAGGTGAAGATTCAGAGGAACTATGCTTTCTTCCCCCTCTCTCTCTCTCTCTCTCTAGTGCATACAGTCCCTCGCTCTGTTCTTTAATTTAATGTTGCTCCGATCCCCTGACTGCACTAAGACTTGAGAGCTGGAAGAAATGGCGTTCTCCTCTCTGCAAAGCCTTCACTCCCCCCTCTGCAGAAGCTGGTCATTTTCCTGTCTTTCATTCATACTCTCTCCATCTCCCTCACCTTTCCATCTCACTTTATTTCTTTTTCTTTTCTTTTCTTCTCCTCTTCCTCCCTTTCTATCTATTTTAACTTCCTCTCTAAACCCTGTCCACCCCCCCCCCCCCTCTCCCTCTCTGTCTCTGAGCTGTTCAGCCACTGCTCCTCTCCTGACCTTTTCAAAATTATACATACACAATGAGAATCGGCTCCTGCAGGAATAAAACATGCAGGACCGATTCCATAACTTGGTCAAGACTTCTGATGGTGTGCTGTGAGCAGAATTCCTAATGACCTGAAGCAATGCTTGGATGTCGCACTGGGTTACCCGCCGTCCTCTGTCTTTCAGTCTCCATGCTGTTCTAGTGCCTTTAATCTTTCTCCTCAAAAACTTTCATCAAACTTTCTCACTTTTGCCTTCATATTTGTGTTCTAAGACCTCATTCACATCTATTGCATTCACCACTGTCATGCCTAAAATATTCATAATGTTACTTTTCATATTTCAAAGTGCCTTACGATACACAAGCAGTGAAAGATGGGACCCTGCACTCAAAAAGGGATTAAACCCCCCTCCCCTCCCCGTAAAATATATTTGATATGCAATATTTGAACTCCTCAAGTCTTCATCAGGTAAAATTCTAGTAAAACTAACAGGATAATAGTCAGATTTCCCTGACAGCAGGTCATCTATGTGTAAATTAACATTCACCCTCATACCAGTGATGAATCCATCTTCTACTTAATTGTCATCCAGGCGCAAACATCCACCCTAATCACCACAAAATGGCACAAAATGAACGTTTCATGGCTCTCTCTGCTATCACAATTTCCACATTTATGGCATTCATTTTCTCATTCCATATTTCCAGGCTAGTTTACTTCATTCATTCATTCATTCATTTAGTTGTTTTCAAATGTATTTATTTATTTTCCATTTTGCTGTTCAGTGTTCAGCATAACCAATTATATTTACGTTTTGGTACTTTAGACTGGTTCATAAATTATCTTGTTCATTTGCCACCAACTCTTTTTTGTGAGAAATTATCCATTGACTGAACATTGACAACAGATGGCAAAATCGTTCAGCCATCTCACTCTCCACACTCCCCCCATTCTGTAGATTAGCCATGAGGCCTTTCTCAAAATAATTCAGAACAATTAACTGATCCATTCATTCTTAAGTTAATGATTTGCCTCGTCAATGACAGATTTTAGGCCACAATCCAGGGCTGTGTGTTTTTGCCCATCGTCATTCTATTCTCTCCTAACAAAGACCTACATATGCGGTCATGTTATACACTTATCTTTAGTGAAGAAAGACTTAGTTAATTACTCTTTGGAGATGGATTAGCCAATCCATCACTGACAACTGTTTTTGGCACTACAATGAGATGATCACAAAACTACAAAACTATTTCATTGTTAGAACAGTGAAGCAGATAGGCTCTTCAGAACACTGGATAGTGATTATGTGTGTGTATGTGTGTGTGTGTGTGTGTGTGTGTGGATGGGGGTTGATTTGGGTGTGGATGTGAGTGAGTGTGTATGTGTGAGAGAGAGAGGGCGAGGGTGGGGGAGGGGTCATTGGGACAGAGCACTTACTCAGCATTACACCCCTTCAGTTTGAACCAGAACAGACACATGAGAAGCAGAGCCGAGTAGCATAATCCAACAAGCTAGCACACAAGTAAGGGTGAAAAAAGGAGTCTTTTCCCAGCTGATATGAATGTTCTCCGTGTTGTTTCACATGAGCACAGCCCCCTCATCAACACCCTCTCACCTCTAATACCTTGTAAACACATAAACAACGCTCAGAGAGGGTGGCAGAAAGCTGTGGTGCATTCATCCAGTTAGGAGTTTCTTCTACAAACTGTGGCTGTGTGTTATCTCAAGGTTTAGGCCTAAAGCTTTTTGAAGCACCTTTGGTTAATGTTTGCTCTTGACGTGTGTGGGACAGGCTTTTTCTCTAAATCTGTACAGCGTCATGCTTATGTATACAATTACAATATAATTGCCACTTGCATTCTAGTCAGAAGGTGCTGGTGGAAAAACATCTGTGATGTGATTTATGTGAGGTAATTTCATTTCTCAGGCAGACATATGTCATTTTAGTGATCCGGTCCAAATATTTCCCAAGAGCAAGTCTAGTCTTATAGTGTCCCATCTCACACAAATGAATGTGCAACTAAAATGCATTGACACATTCTTGCGTTCCAAAAAATAGTTAGTATATAAAAATAGAAAAGCAAAGTGAACTAAAACAGTAAACCTAATCCTTTACAGAAGAGCTTTAATATACTAGAGAATCATGGTAAAATGATCGATAGCTACTCATAATTTCCCAAGACAGTAAACAGACAGTTTAAAGATAACCCTTCCAGAAACATTTTCTAATCTATATTGACTCTCACTCAGCTCTGATAATCTCCCAAAATCTTCTGTGTCCCTGTACACGTAGAATAAACTGAGAGGGTTCTAATAACTAATCATATCATATCATATCATATCATATCATATCATATCATATCATATCATATCATATCATATCATATCATATCATATCATATCATATCATATCATATCAATTATCATCAGAGTAACAATAAACAAATAACACAGTTCAGACAGAAAGTAAAAACAGAATAGTGTAGCTGGTCATGTTTCTGGTGTATAAAGTTCTAAGGTCTATAAGGTAGCTGAGACTTCTGTGAACCCACTGATGACTGAATACATGGTCTCTCATGTGTGCACACAGGCTGAGATGTCTTTCAGGCTGCCGTGATCTTATCAGACAACAACTTTGCTCCCTGGGCTTTAGCCAGCCGTGATCTCTTCATGTAACGACCGCTGTAAATCCAGCCGAACACTCACACACAGAGCCGGGGCCTGAAGATCAATGAAGCCCCTTGTTTACCTGCCTCTGCTCAAGTGGGTCCAACTGGCCAAAACAAGTGGATGATGGTGAGACAATTTCAATTGCCACTCTCCAAGAAGGAGCAAGGCTCTCCAATCCCCCAGTCATCTCCCCTGGTACATTTTTGACTAGATACACTGATAATAAACCTTGGCATAAGACTGAGTCTGGAGATTAGCAAGGCTTAAGCAGAGAGATTTGGTTCAACAAAAATGGATTTCTGATGAGCTTGCTTGGTACATGTTTGAACCATCCTCATCTGTTTTTATTAATAGACAGCATGCCTGGATGTAAATAAATCCACACTGATGATAAAAAAAACATTTCTAAAACATGACAGCAGAGAGCTTTCACCAAGGCTTCTTTTCCCCGTTTCTGTCCTCTGACAAGGTGGTTTGAAAGTGCTTCTTCTCAGTGGACATGTTTAATATTTGCTTTCAGCATTTTTATCCTCGCTTTAAAGGGAGTGTAAGTCTGATCTTGAAATACCCTTTGGTACAGCACAGAGAGCCCCACACAGCACAGCGCAGCACACTGTTGTCACGCTAGTCAGCCCGGCACATTAGAGCAAGCTAATGATATGTGACTTTGCTGCAATTCACGCACCAGTCTAATAAGTGTTCTATTTTCAAGATGGCGAATTCTGCAGCTGAAGCACCCAGAGACGGTGGGGGTAGAGAGGTGGCGGCAGCGGCTGTGGCAGATGGTTAGACGTACCTTTATCTTCACCTGCCAGCCGTTTGTGTGTGTGTGTGTGTGTGTGTTTGTGTGTGTGTGTGTGTGTGTGGTGGTTTTTTTTTCAGTTGAGGAAAAAACTAAAAGGGGTGCCGTTAACATTTCTCCAAAGGAGATGCATTATGAAATGAAGGGTGACCATATCATCTCCTTTTGTCTCCTGCAACTAAATGTGTTTAGAAAAGTGTAAGGCCGGGTGTGTTTAAGTTTATATGGGTGCCTGTAAATGTGTGTGTCTCTGTGTGTGTGAGTGTGTACATCTGTGTTTGTGAGCATCTTGCTCTCTGTAACTCTCTGTCTGTCTGTCTGTATGTGTGTGTGTGTGTGTGTGTGAATACTGGTACATCAGTGTCAGTAACAGTGGGTTCAAATCTCCTCTACAGTGACAGGAGAGTGAGGCGGGGAGCAGGAAAATGTCTGAAAGTAAGGTGAGGCATTGTGCCTGTGAGACGGCATGAAAATAAGTCATATTTCAACAGAGGATTCATCCTGGCAGAGGGACACCTCTGGCATAACTTTGCATCCCCACACCTCTGGGAATAAGTGGCATACTTCAAGTTGTCAGGAAGAGTCCGGGGGCAATGGCAAGATCAGCTGAGCAAGAATAGTCACCCAATGACAACAGAGAGTACTCTCCAAAACAAATATTATATACATTGATTTTGCAGACTTTTTTCATGACAGCTATGTACAGGATTTCTTTTCATCATTCTACTTGATCTGGTTATGATTCAATAAGAAATGTTTAGTAAACTGAGGGTAATACACAGGTAAAATTAATACATGGGTGAGGTCAATACATGGTTTAGTTTTATAGTTAGCATTAAACACTGAGCTGCAGCTCTATTCAGGAATTTACTGTCTGTATATTGTGGTGTTGTGACCAAATCTACCAGACTCCAATGAAACATCTAGTGATACAGTGCACTGTATTTCACTAATTAATTTAGATAGAGAATTATTAGTCACTTTCTGTATACACACATATACACACTGAAAAAGAGTAGGATCTCCACAAGCACCTGAATATCTTTGTAAAATACTGATGTCAACTTGTTTAGAGTATGCCGTTTCGCCTTTGCATGACAGAGGCTAAGTGCTCTTTCTCTCTCTCCCTGTATGTATGTCTGTATGTGTATTTGTGTAGTTTACTCTGTATACAAGTACAGCTACACACAGGCCCTTGCTACAAAATCATTTAGGCAAACACAACACAGTTAAAGAGAGAGGTGATGGTTTATAGACAGTAGTGATGGAAATCAGAAGTTATCAGAAATTTTCAAATCTCATGTTCAGTATGTAAAAGGATATTGTGTCATCTGCTGGTCAGTATACTGTGTTAGAATGCTTAGTATTGTTAATTTCATACTGGTTTGTGTCCCTGGAAATGGGAGGTCATTCAATCATTGCTAGACTCAACCTCAATCTTGATTGGTTTGGACTCCCAAAACCTTAGATTTGAAAGGATCTTCACAAGGTTTCTACTGTTAAACTGTGCTTTTTTAAACAACTTTTCACAAGTGTCATGGTGGTGCACACCAGCCAAATGGTTGGACGTCTGATAGTGTCATGCCCAATGATGCTTGTCTGTGGCACAAATTTGAGCAGTTCTGCTGATATCGGCAGACCTCTGCCGGCTCATTTGCAGCTGATGTAACATGTTGAATTGGTAACAGAGCCATTATAGTGTTAAAAATAAACACCATTATTAACTGCGTTGTTCTTTCCAGTAACAAGCAATTTAATAAATTCTACATCCAGCATCCCACACATCCCAAAAATATTTGTTGTCCATAACAGAAGTTGTTCACAGGCCATCCTTGCCCTGGTTATACTATATGTCAACGGAGTTCCTTTTCTAGTAACTATGATTAATTAACTTTTAAATATAACTTGCCCAACACTGTTAGTGGCAGCTATTAGTCAGTATCATGGTCAGTTTTCTGAAGTTGGACCATTGTGTGCCTGCTAATAAGAAACCAATTGACTTCATACAGCTTGTCATTTCTTCAGTGTCTTCTCAACACATGATATGGTAACAATTGACTTTACAGTGTATGCCAGTATTAATAATGAATTATTTAATATGTATATTCAAGTATTAAAACATCCTTCAATTACCAATTGTCCACTTAAACTTGTTCAAAAGTCACAAAAACTTCTCCCACTAGACTACTGAGGAACTGCAAGGGCAGTTCTAGGTAACTGTCCAAGAATGGTTTGAAATCCTCGCCCTGTTTTTTCCTCTTCAATAAACAGCTACAGAAGGCACCTCCCAGGTGTACCAATAATCGTCTTCCCCGGGGAGCGTGGACTTGCAAATGAGGTCCGCTCAGAGCGGAGGCAGGTTTTTCTGTCTCTGGAGTTTGTTTTGTTCTCTTGTGTTTGAGGGCTTTTTTTCCTACAGGGAACACTGTTTTTTAAAAATAAACCACCTTGTTCAGGCAGGATGGCTATTAATAAGGGCACGTGTGGAGCTCTAAACCTTTCCACAGTTCATTCTCCTCAAAACCTGCTTCTTATTTTCAGCCAACTTATGACTGTACAAAGACAAAGGAATTACAAAATAAATTCAGTAAAATAATAATAAGATATTAGTGAAATAATATAATGATTACAGTGACATTATACTCTAATAACTAATATTGTTGTACAGTATTAGAGTGTATGTATGTTAGAGTATTTATGTAATCCATACAAGTGTGTGTGTGTGTGTGTGTGTGTGTGTGTGTGTGTGTCTGTGTGTGTCTGTGTGTGTGTGTGTGTGTGTGTGATTCCAGGTTTGTTATTGCTTAAAGCTGCAAAATTGTTCTTGGACCTCAAAGGAAACTTCAATGGTCTACAATGGAGTACATGCAATAGAGCTAAAACTAGCATTTATAATGATAACTATTCCACTGGACACTGTAAATTACAAGCACTCCCTGCTTCAAGACATTCAAATAGACAGAACTGTGATGAATGGAAGACATCCAGTTAGATTAAGCAGTACGCCATTACAAGAGATTTCACCATCATTTCACTGAAGCTAGCAGATCTAGGGCTTGATAGGCAATAAGCATTCATGCAATTCCATACAGCCTCAGTCTTTGAAATCGGCCCATGTAATTCCCGGCATGGTAAGAAAGAAAACTTCATAGAGTCCCTCTGTTGGATGAAGTGGAGTGTGGGAGTAGGTTTGGAGACTAACTGAGAGATTATGTCTTTCATGGGCTGGAGCACTGCCCAGTTCCTCCTGTGAGGTCCCTCTCATGGTTTCATGTCTCCGCAGTGATGTGATAATGCTGCCAATGCATATGGCTCCCTGAATACGATCATATAGTTGGGAGGAGTAAGTGGAGCATAACATTTGTGATTGCACGTGGGACTGTTTCTTTCCTTTGAAGGTCTATGAATCTCTCTCTCTCTCTCTCTCTTTCTGTGTGTGTGTGTGTGTGTGTGTGTGTGTGTGTGTGTGCAAATGCTCGCAGTTTGCAACAAAACACATTACATTGTTTATATCCAGTAAAAATGATCCTAACATCCATGTTGGGTCAGTTGCTGAACAACTTCTATTATATTAATCTACATAGCCCATTCATATGCTTGATTAGTTTGGTTAGTTGCTCTTCCTGATATAAATTAAAAATACCTTTAAAAAATCTCTGTGTTTGTTTACCCTAAACAGTATGAATTGGACTCTGGCTCATGGATTCTGTTTGTCACATACAGTTTTTATTGTGTGCTTCAATACTTTAGCCTCATGGAATATACAAGACATACCCAGTGCAATGAAACAGAATGCAGTGAATTTGTTTTGGGGGATGAATGTTTTACTTTTTCTCACCCTGTTGAACTCTAATGTGCCGTCTGACAAGTCGAGCTTGTGTTTTGATTCAGTTTTTATAGCACTGTGTTGGAATCTTCTCATTAAAATGCCCATGTCTAGCACAAATCAAAAATTATCCACCGATGCATATTTCATTCAACAGTTATCCTCATTAAACATCTCTTGTAGGCTCCGCTGCTCTGATCTCATGCTTTTTGTTACTAATTTTAACTTTTTTTCCGCATTATGTCCTAATTTTGATGTGCAGCACCGTGAAGGAAATTTTATGCGCTACTATATATTTTTTTTCCTACCCCTCAGACATCTTCAGATGCTCGGAATATAAATCCTTGTTCTGACATGAAGTTAATATGCATGTGACAACAGTGGAATGGCATAATGTGAGTCCAATTAGATTTGTTTTTGTACTTCATTAATATGAAAATAAATTCATCATAAAAATCATAAAAACACATGTTTTGTTATTTTCCCAGCTATGAAAAAATGAAAAAATATGGTTTGCCTAATGGCCTAATCGGCAGATGTTAGAAACTGTGGAATTCAGATCTTTTAAGTATTTGTGAAACATGTGTTTATAAAGAGTGTTTGCAAATATTCAGTCAACTGAAGTGGGCTCTGTCCTTGCTTTTTTGTGTACACTACAAAAGAGTTTAAAATGTGTTTGAAGGGTTTCCTAACAAAGACAACAAATGAAATACAAGGTCATGCCCCTGAAGGAGAAGTTTTACACACTGTTAGCATGTTCTTTTTTTTACTGCAATACCAAGTAGAACAAACTGCTGTACCTTATCTAACCACCAGTGCTAGTTTGTTATCTTAGCCTATGAAGGCATGATAGGCTAAGCATACTTAATCCAGTATCACTGTAAACATCTGACTGGTCAGATTTAGTCCCTTAGTGGTACATTTATCAGCTGAATTTTTACAACAATAGCCTGCTGTATCTGACGTGTATCTGGCATGGGTTATCTGTTTAAAGCCTAAGACAAAGAACAAGTGAATGGATAGTTGCCTCATGTGATGAAGACGTTACAGATACAAAGTTTTTAAAAATTCTAGTCACGTTTTCCAGACCATCCCTCAGGGATCATTTTTGCTATATGTTCCTTATATCCAGTATATTCATTGTAGTAGGTCTGGGCATGTGTGCCAATTTATACAAGATTCTATATGCTACTAATGTCTCAACCTTTCCTTCAAGGTTTACCTGACGCATGACATGGTATGAAGACATTGGATACTGAATATGTCCCAGTTTGTCTGTTTTCACAATACATAATCACATCTGCTGACTAGCCCACTGCAGGAACTAGACACATGTGCTTCATATACTGCATGTGAGGTAGCCAGTCATCTGTTGGAAAGAAATTAAGAATTTCAAAACATGCCTGTTCTTTTGTCTCACTGTCTTTTCCTTTTAAATAGTTTCCAAACATCTTGATCAAAAGAGGGGCAAACTCACTGCTGTTGTGACTAATACATTTCAGAGTTTTCCAGCTGAGTTCTCCAGCCTACATAGTTCACAGCAGACACAGACTTATAATTCACACATTAAGGTTGTCCAAACACCTTGGGTGATCATGTAGAAATGAATAATTCAAAGAACTGTAGAGTAAGATATTTCATTTATGTCCTCATGTATTCACATTTTTTCTCAACATCTATGCTTGTGCATATGTTTTCTGAGCGTATGGTCTAAAAACATTTGGTATTTCTTTTTAGAGCCTCCTTTCAAGAGGTTTTCATGAGTCTTCATGTTCATGTTGCGTTCAGTAATGAGAGCCATAAAACATAGATAAAATAGCATGTGAAAAATAAGGATGTATGAAAACTGAAGTGCTCTGACATTGTGTGCAAAGGACAACCGCTATGAATACCAATGCTTTGACAGAGACCATTTTTTAAATGAGGCAGGGAAAGATGTCATATTTCTCTCTCTCTCTCTCTCTATCTCTCTCTCTTGCTCTCTCTCTCTGCCTCTCTCTCTTCCTTTGAAAATACTTCACTTTTTGGACCAATTCGAAGGGACCACTACTTTAATTAGTCTATCTGCGGAGAGGCCATGAGAAACGGCCCAGAGTTAACAATGTTTTGTGTTAATTAAAATGTTAATTAGACAGGATCCCCGAAGCCACAGCTTGAGTCAGAGGGCCTCTTTTATAGGTCACACAAGCACGTCTCCTATGGACACTGGCAGAGTGATAAAAGCTCCAACTTTGAAGTCTTTGTCTGGTTCATGTGGTAGCCATTGCAGAAAATCCAAAGCAGACATATTCAGTGCTTGTGTTCAAAACCTACTCTGAACCGATTGCTGCCAAGACGTACAGATCATAAATCCTCATGCTTTTGTCCTTGAAATAACCCTCATGACTGCACACCCACAGCTATTGCGTTTGCAGTGAATAATTAGTCACTTGATGGTACATTATTACATCAACATATATAAAATAACCTTAATATGAATCTCTATCACACTATGCAGCATAAAAGCCCTATATCCCTAAATGTTAATGATCTAGTGCTTTACTATTTAATGCCACGTAATATGCATAGTTAGGCAGTTTAGGTGCTGTATTTTAGAGCTGGGCTCATCCTAAAAGTTAACTGTCAGAAAGGCCGTTTCTAAAATGGCTCACCATAACTCAAGCGTTGATTGAGCTGCTGACAATACATTACTCTTTCTTTTTCAGGCGGTATAGCTTAGGGTGGCCCCTCTTTCCTGACTCATGTCATCTATTATATCCTGTCTAAGCAGATTTCAGTATTTGGGATGGAAAGAGTTTGATGTCAGCAGGAATGGTTGAGGAAGTATCTAAAGTTCTGAATTTTGTCTTTCTTTTTGTTTTTTATTTTTACATAAAAACAATCTACACTCTACATTTCTGTACTACCACAACTGAAGTGTTGCTTGAATGACTGCTTTATGATTCTGTCATTCAGGCATTTCTTCTTAGCATTTGGAATTTTGTAGCATTTCTTTTAGGGCACTTCTGACAAGGCTCTTTTAGAATGTTACAGCTCAAAAGAGGATGTTACAGAAGTGTTTTTAAAGTTGTGGCGTTAGCATTGTGGTACAGAAGTCTCTATCACTGCAGGTGACTAAGCAAATCACGACTGAGATTGTGGGTCCATATGGCTACTTCTTTGTGGCAACCATGGTTATAAAGTCTTCATAAACATGCTTATAAAGTCTTCATAACCATGCTTATAAAGTCTTCTTGTGATTCAGCCCCTCTAATTTGAACTGGATACAATTTCACACTTCTATTTGGAATGATACGGAAGTGCTGACTTTTCATGCAATTTGAAGACAGCCAAGTGTGGACCAATGAACAATGGCAAGGTTAGCATCAGGCTTAAAAAGGTAGCAAAGACTTTGTGAAACTAGGCCTCTTCTCCAGGCTTGTGTATGATTGTGTATGCATCATATATAGAGTTTATTGTGTCATATGCATGCAATTTCATTGAATCGCCCTGGTTTGGATTACACTGCCATTTGCAATGCCATGTGTAGCTTCAAGTGTTTAGCCAACCACTAATTGACCGACTGCGATCCAAATCACAATTATCCTAAAACAAAAAGAGTTGTTCTTTCCTCCAGACATCCCTTGCCTGCAGACGTGATTCTAGCACGTCATTCCCAGACTTTGGGGAAATGGCGATGGTTCCTTCAGTTCTTGAATGAAAACAAGCCCACAAGGCATGGCGGAGAGAGAGACACAGCTCATTACAGAGAAGGATCTCTCAAAGTCCTGTTAATGAACCTTACATCAATGTCAGCTTTAACTGATTACGTTTAACAGGGAGAGGATTAATAATGCAGAGGGTCTTATGTGCAGTGGTGAGAGAGAATTAACCCTTTCCTTTCCCATCATGCTGACTTCACCCACCTTTTCTCAGGGGCCCAGCGATAAGGCAATAGGAGTTTTTTCCCCAACCTCAAAAGTAGTCATCTTTTGATCCCGTGAGAGAAATTCAGTCTCTGTATTTATCCCACTCGTGAATTAGTAAGACATACATAGCTCACACTAACCCAAAGCAGTGGGCTGCTTGCTACAGCAGCACCTGGGAAGGTGCTCAACCAATTCCTAATGGTAGGGGATCAAACATGCAATCCTTCCAACACTCTGCGCACACATTCCCTTACTGCATTAAGGCCAAACAGGTAACACTTAACTTGAAGGTGTCTACTTAAGAGTACATCATGAAGTTAACATGATGTATTATGGATGTTAATGACACTTCATTAATGTTTATGAGATTGGTGTAATTAAGTGTAATTCATTTTCTGCCAATGTCTGCTTCCCAAATACCGTCATTAAAAAAAACAACTGATGCTGACTGAACATATCATGCACATAATATTGTAACTAATGTGATGTCCTGTCACGTTTCTGACTGGCTCATGTCACTCTTATGTAGACATCTTCAAGTATTATCAGAGTATTACCAAATAACTTTGTTGAGACTGCTGGCTTTGTTTCAGTTCATTCCACAAAACGGTTTGACCCCAGGAAGTAAGAACTTTTACATTTCTCAGTTTTTTTCAGTTCTGACATTTCGCCTTTTTTACATTACTAATGGAAGCTATATTTGTTTTTGTTTATACTGCCTTTCAATTATGCAAACTGCTCCTACAGTGTTGGCTAATGAACTTCATGAAAGTTTGTGAGCCAATGATGTTTTACCTTTCTTTTTAATACTGATACATTCTATTTAATTATTATGTCAAATGAACTTTAATTGTCCTCCCTGACTTTTCCTGCAAAAAACTGCAGCTCTCTCTTCAGTCTCTCTCTCTCTCTCTCTCTCTCTGTATGTATCTCTGTATGTACAGATACAAGGAAATGTTAGTCAGCTGGAAGAAAGGTATATCAGCTATCAGACTTTCCACTAATGCCACAAAGCCTGCCAGCTCAGCTCTCTCCAGTGCAGTGCTGGATCTCCTTATTTGATAGCGACTGGACACAAGTGTCTAAAATGTACACGTGGCTTATCTATTAATAACCCAAATGGCAATCGCCATGTTGAATAAGCATGGGGAAATGTCAAGCAGTGTTTTTATCTGCCACATGAAATCCATGTTTGATCATTCACTCTGACTGTAATCACTACTTCTCAACTGACTGACTCATCGCTGGAATGATTTATATTAAAAAGTCAGCCAACATACCCATACATAAGCAGACATCAAGGTGTTAGCGGTATCCCAATATTTGCCATAAAGGTGTCAACAAATTTTTTTTTTTTTACTTTTAAAAAAACTTAAGTAATATCAGTTATTTTTATCTTATTATTCTATGATGAAATATTGTATTTTTAAGCAAACAAAGCTGTCGTATCAGTGTTGTCACAACAACAGTAATGTTGAAAAGCAGTTTAATGACATTTTACATTTTTTTTAAGCTGGGACATGAGAAAATACAATTTAAAGCAATTTTATACATTGTCATCTTATGATGTGCTCATGGGTGTTATATTCCATTTTATACCAAATGATCTTTGGGGGAAAGCTAACTCATTATCAGTTACAACACAAAGCATAGGCTACATTTAAATGAAGTACAGATAAGACTTGAGTTGAAATGAACATCCACTGATCCCCCACCTGGGAATAGCTGACACTGTACACCAATGTTACAGAAGACATTCTTGGGAAAACATAGTTAAATCCCATCACTTAAGATGTTTTATTTATATGATATTCACAAACTGATGTTATAAACCGCCACAGTGTTTGGGCAAAATTGCACTGCAAAGTACCGGAAGAAAGAGAAAAAGAAAGAAAGAAAGAAAGAAAGAAACAGCAGATGACAGTTCAGCAAGGTCAATACATTGACTCACCACAGGAAAAAAAACTGCATTCAAACGTTAAAATGACAATTAAAAAGAAATAAAAAAAAACATAAAAGCCACATTGAAATCTTGTGATGACACCAACAGTCATCATAAGAAAAAATAATATATAGACTGTATATATATTTTTTTCTTTACATATAGTATTATTAATATTCTCCATGATGATGGATTTGTGTTGTCCGTAAGGGATCATTCTCTGTGCAAAAAAAGAAAGAATGGACAGTGTGTCTTTAAAGTATACACAAGAGCAATACACCTTCATTAGATCCAGTAGTTGCTTTGAGATGTTATTCCAAAACAAGGAAAAAAGTCTCCTGGAACATAAAAAAAAGAACTAAATCCATAGAGGAAAGATTAAATCCATCCCTTTGTTACGTCTAAGGCGTATGCGTATGGTCCTTAAAATTGATAGCTTTCCATGGAGATGTCCAATATGGTGAGTTTTGGCACCTGCATCTTGCACAAAATGCAACAAGCAGTTCTTTTTTGTGGTCAGTCAGTACACATAACAATGTATCAATGCATCACTTGTTTGTCTCTTGGTGTTTGTCATATAAAAAGAGAGAAGTATCATGCTGAGAGTGTCTACTGGACAAATTTGTTCATGTGTTTTCTTTTCTTTTTCTTCTTTAGAGACCTCTCTGGCTGTACAGGGGAATTGCCTAAAACTTTGTACAAATGCAGTGTCAGTTCATAGTCAGCGCTGTGAATCACCAGAACCACCTGGAAAAATCTACATGCTAATCAAGACCAGGCTGCCAAAGAGAAAATATGAAATTCCTGAAGATCAAAACACTTAAAAATGAAAAAGGATGAAAAAATGATAGCACATCATGGTACACTTCATGGGAACCACTGCCTCGTTTAAAATAGCTAAACCTTACAATGATCACAGACAGATACCCATCCAGAGCACAAGTAAGGCTGCAGGACCCGTGCTCTTTGATTAACCATTCTCTTCCTTGTGAGTATTAACAAAAGGTTCACTGTGATGGAACTAAGTCAATGCTTTTGTACTTTACACTTTTTAAACATTGGCTTGACCCTGTGTCCACCTCTGCCAGATGACCTTAAGACTAATTAAAGTCTTACAATGAGGGTCTGTTGGGGTCAGCAGAATGTATGTGTGTGTGCGTGTGTGTGTGTGTGTGTGTGAGAGAGAGAGAGAGCACACAGAGCTGATGAAGTGGATGAAGTAATGCTTAGTCCACTTGAGGTTGACACTGAACGGCATTGATCACTGGTAAACCTGTGAATGTGCTACTTTTTCCCAGCATGGAGAACAGAATAGAGGAGATTGTTTCTGGCCTAGTGCTGAAAAGAATGCATTTGCTCGCCGAAATTGGCTGTCAGTTGAAAGATGATCATGTAATGTTAATATTGGATTACAAAAAACTCTTTTGAATCTTTTGAATGAGAATGAAAAGTGACTTTTGGCATGACACAGGAGAGCTTGGGACTAAACTCACTCAGGAGAGCATCACTGACTGTGTTTTGTGTTTGTCTTTGGTTGAATAACAACAAATACAGTAGTTTAGGGCCTTGCTGAGTTACAGGAAAACTATGTCAAGCCTGACTGGTGATCTTTATTATTCCTTTTAGGTATCTGGTGCTTAAGCAGGAGAAAAAAACAAAAAAGCAATTTCAGACAGGCATGCTCTCTGCACTGCATGTATTGCAAATGGTGGTTGTGGCATCGATAGTTGATTGTCAAGTCATGGGATATTGTGAGACATTTCATATTCATGTTCCCATGTTCTCTTCCCATATGCCTGCTTTCTTATGCACAGTGATTGCATTTACAAAGACTTTGCAGTTTTGTAACACATGGCATATCTGTTAGCACACACACACACATGCACACACACACACACACACACACACACACACACACACACACACACACACATCTATTAGTTACAAACAATGAGTATGGGGTCTTATAAAGCAAATGTCATTGATATAAATACATCATAGCATTTAGTATCCTCTGCATTGTGCTTTATACAATGTCATGTACTATATAACACAAAAGTGTTTGCTTAACTTGAATCTGAACAGTTAGAAGCATATATGTCTTGTACAGGAGTTCACAGCACCCTAAGGAAAGCTGTTGAATATATACATATATAAATGCTGTATGACCTGATAAGTTCAAAGCCAATATTGAGTCTTCAAAAAGTTGTTTTTTGAAATTGGCACAGGAGGCTGCCTTGGCTATACAGAAGTACAAGAATCCCTCCTGAGTGAAATATTAATCCAGACTGAAATGAAAAACAAATAACAACAGCAACATTGTTGAACTTTGAAGTCATTTGGTGGCTCAAGGTGGACTAATTGTGTATCGACACGATGGCACAAAAACACACAGAGAGAGGGAGAGAGAGAGAGAGACAGAAAGAGAGTGAATGGACCTCTATTGTCTCAGTGGTACCACTCGCATACCAATAAGGGATCAACCCCAGTTCACATTTAATGTACCACAAAAAAAACAAAACAAAAAAAAAAACAATGATCTACACAGATCTATATGAACAACCTGTGATATATGTCAGGCTTATATTGCTGACCTCTCATTTCATCACACAGTCCAACAGAAATCAATTAGCGATTGAAAGCATAGCGCACTGTAAACAATCCATAATGCACATTCCTCTTCTGACCACTGGGATAAAAAAATGACCATGGATTCCTCAGTTAATGCAGTGAATGTTCATAACTCCTTGGAGCATTTTAAGTCAAGCGATGATCTATCTACAAATGTATATAATTTTGTTCTTTTTTAATGTATATATATTCATATAATATAAACACAAATATAGATTTTGTTTTTAATTTTCTGAACCATTACATGAAATGCACTGCAAAAAAAAAAAAAAAAAAACGATAATAAAAAAAGAAATATAAGAAAAAGAAACTAATACTTCAGCGAAATATATCTCTGGAATATTTCTGTCCATGTGTTTTGTATATATTTTTATTATTTGTTTGTTTGTTTGTTTATTTATTTGTTTATTTATTTATTTTGAGGGGGGTGAAACTAACTGAGCAGTATAACAGTTTCTCCTTCTGGCTAATGTAGAGTAGAAAAAAGTGCTTGTGGCGAAAAGGTAATTAGAATGCGTCATCGGGTTGCAGAGTGGTGCTTTGAAGTAGGGGCCAACTGTGCTGTCCACTCCATGGAAATAGCAGGCAATTTTCTCTTTGCTTCGAGGAGATGATGATATTGTATGTGTGTGTCTGTGTGTGCATGTGAGTGTGGGAGTGTGTTTGCCGTTAGGTGTTTGGTGTTTGGGGTGTGGAGAAAATAAAAAGAGTCAGCACTTGAAACTATAGCAATGCTCCCCTCATGAGGCCACACATGAGAAGCAGGATAGCAAGTCCATGGCGTGAGGCTATCCTTGTACCTGCGGAGGACAAAACACAAGACATGGCGTCATCTCCACTGGCTTTCAGACACATTTTAGCAACATTGCATTTCCCCAGATGGCCATGACATACATAATCAGTGCAGGTCCAAAGCAAACAATCCATCTGGTGCTATCCAGCATGTCAATATGTTCAGTATGACAAATGAGAGTTCATTCTTCAGGATATTTGCATGAAAAAGCTATGTGCTACATTATTTATTTGTGTTTGTGTGCAGAGTCCTGGGCAAGTGCCCTGGATCGAAATAGACATGTTTTATTTAATCCCCAGCAAACAGTCATGACTTGTTCATCTTCCTCTTCTTCTTCTTCCTCTTCTTCGTCTTCCTCTTTCCCCAGAACCCAGAGAAAGCCGATGATATAATCGTCCCCTAAAGAAAAGAGAAGGAACTACCGACACAACTGTCTTTGAACTACCATGAAATGGATTTACATGAGTCTCTGCTACTGCCCAAACTCATCAAAGCTGCTGTCTTCACTGTAGGGGATGTCTTCCTCAGACAGTCACTGCAGCCTTATTTCTCTCTCTCTCTCTCTGCATCTCTCTCTGTCTCTGTCTCTGTCTCTCTCTCTCTCTGTCTCTCTCTCTCTCTGCATATCCCTCTCTCTCTCTCTCTGCATATCTCTCTCTCTCTCTGCATCTCTCTCTCTTACAACTGACTACAACACAACAAGGCAAGCTTGTACAAACGCTGTGCGAGTAGGGGACCTGAGGGACACGTTTCTTGTTTTGATAAGAGATGGCGTGATCGCATGAAAAGCCACAATAAATCTAATGCAAGCAAGCCAGACACAACCTGTTGAGAGTTTATACATTGTCTATGAGTGCATGTGTTTAGGGTGTAAGGGCATAAAACAGAGGGATCTGCAGTGTTGCAGGTAGTTTCTTTTTCTGCTCCTCTATACAGTACGTAAATTCAACGTTCAGTTTCCACCTAAAAAACCTTTAGAACCAACGCCGCTATTGCTAGCTTAGCCATTTTTTAGAGTTCATCATGTGCACTGATTGGTCAAAACTGTGTAAACCTCTTAAAAAGTGACTTGGCTAGCAACAGAGGAATTGGCCTTTGGAGACTCGATAAGGTCTCAAACATCAAGAAGACATGGACTCTCAATGGACACTGCACTATTGGGGGAAGGAAATGGAAAAGAGAAGGAGGGACAATGGGAAACAGCATAGCTGTTTCCTTAGCAAGAGAATAGTACATGGGGCAAATGAAATATTCAATAAAGCAAGGTGACATTTACTAGGGGTCTTCATCAGCATGTCTATCCAACTACGCATGGAGAACTATCTGGGGATCCTCCACTTCAGGCCAGCTCAATATTGTGAGAGAAGGAGAGAAAGAGAAAAAGAGAGAGAGAAGATCGAGTGAAAGAGAAAGAGTGGGTTGGGATGCGGAAGATAGAGAAAGACACTGAAGGAGAGGAGACAGAGGAGAGGGTAAGCAAAAGTGAGAGGCAGAGAGAGAGAGAGAGAGGACGACAGAGGCTCCTGACCCGGTGTTCTTGGCTGCCAGATTTCATTTGGCCCAGAGTGATCAAGCAAACAGAGGCACCAGCGAGGGCAAGCAATCATGCTGCGCCCAAACATCCCTCCTCGCCGAGAATAATTAATCATGTCTGCAGGCCCCTTTCCTCTCTCCCTCTCCGTGCTGAGGTGATGCACCAGGGGTTTAATCCTCTAGATGGTTCCAGAAAAAAAATGTCTTCAGTCTCTCCACTAATAACAGTTAAGTATCTCAAAAAGACCTGGGCTTTTTTGTGACAGTGGCTGGCTGTTAGTGGCCAAACCTTTTTACCTCTCTTTTTGCAAGGCTTGCTTCTGTGTGTCTTAATCCTGCATTTGTTGAGTCTTTGAGGGGGTTGACCGCACAAGAGCACTTTCCCTTGGTATAGATTAGCCTTTTGCATTCCAGTTTTCCGGAGGCTTCTTTTTTTTTTTTCAGTGTCAGCTAGCGGTGACAGTTCACAGTCACTGGAGCGCATCAACCTCACGCCGCATACAATATTCAGCCACAGGCTCCACACGCTGACACCCCTGCACTTTTCCACGTGACGAATGAGATGTGAAGGCCTACCGTTTGTTTTTTTTTTCCATGCCCACCCAGGGGAGAGGCTTCTGTAGAGACGCCATCTCTCTCTTCTCTCTTTTACTCTCTTTCTCTTCTCTACTTCTCTACTCTTTTTTTCTCTCTAAAATTCACATTCAGGCTTTACCTTCATGACCATAACATTATACTCTATAGTTTACTTTTTATACATCATACACACTAAACCTAGGCTGGAAAAATTCTGACTCACAGTGTCTAGATTTCTAGTCTACACTAAGCAAACAATGCACTAACATATCTCAGTAGAAGGCTTCATAATTATACATATTTTTATTTAATTTTAAGTATTCAGAACAAAGACCTTGTAAATATCCTTCTACTGTGATTGGCATTAGCATTAGCAAAAAAGGTTATGGTTATGCCAGGCCGTGAAATCTTTTTCTGCCATCTAGGTTGTATACCTAAATATACATAAAATATAATTCCCTTTTCTTGTTTATGCTTTTATGTTGGCATGTTAGGCAGTTGTATTCTGTCTGGGTGTGTCTGTAAAGGAGGGAAAAGCCTGCGGCATGACAGAGGCACTGAGTGCCACCCTCAGTTGGAGGAAGCTGAGGATCAGACGTTGTGTTGATCCGGAGCCACTCGGCCATGTTTGAGCAATGCTGTTCAGCCGCCAGCCCTACCAGACTGTGGCTCCAGCTGGAGAGGACAAGATGGGAACCAACGCCCGACACCCCTGAACACGGTGGTCATTTCACAGCCTGATCGCGAAGGGTGGTAAGAAATTACACTTGTGAAAGGGGCCTTGAGGAAGAACCATTCATTTGAACACTTTCCCCCCACAGTCTAAAAAAAAACACGTTTAGGTAATGTAAGCTGAAGGGGGTCCATTTTCACCTTCACCTCGGAGAGGAGACGTGGCCAGGTATCATGTTTCCACCAAAAAAAAAGCCTTGGCTTCCACTGTGTGCTTCTGCCTGCCATGTTTTTGGCCCCATGTCCATTGCTGGCACCTCCTGAAATCTGTCGGGATTTCTCCAACCATCTTAGACCCATGCCATGCATAAGAAGCTTAAATGCAAGAGAACACAATGCAGAAGCTCATCTCCTCTCCAAATGTCCTGAGAGAAAACGCAATGGCACACTTGGTTAGCTCTGATTAATCGCGATGGGAAACTGAAATCACATTTCCCTTGCAACAATAATTGCCTGCGTAGAGTGCTGTAGATGCACTGGGTTAGTAGTGTAATGTATCATGTAACATTAACTGGTGATACTGTCAATAACTAGGCTTGGGCTTGTCAGGGGTTTATGGCTTATCAGCGGATGAATAGTGAGTTGGTCTTGACTCAGTGTATTTGCAGACATACAGTCCATTATAAAGTGTTGCCTTTAAATGTGAAATCAATGCTGTGAAATCATTTGATCATAAAAACGCTGTTCATAAACGCATTTTAATGCTCCTTATTTATGGAAATGAGGGGTATTGCCAAAATGAACTGACTTCCTATTATGTACAGGAATATAATTCTTAATTTATGTATACCAAACTCACTAAAATTACACTTATGCAAACCAGGGAAGCAGTACGGACATGAATTTAGCATTTATTACCTTATTGTCATGCTCATACTAGGTCTTCATTGGTTTTCCATCTATGAATGGCACTCTATTACCCTACATAAAAAAACCCTTGGTTTTGATTGTTTTGATGTACCATATACCAAGTGGACAGTGTGTCTACAACATATCATTAACCATGAAGCAACAGACCCCTGCATTGCGGTCACAATAGGACAATAGGCTTTCATACCTGGCAATATTTGCATCGGTCTACACATTCTGATAATGAATTCTTTCCCATTACTTACAACTAATGCTATTTCGTTTGAAGTGCAACAGGGGCATAGTATTCCTGCTACAGCCCCTTCTCTGTCATGACACACACTTGCATAATGATCACAGCTATGTATCACTCTCTTTGATTAGGAGTTCACAAATCAGGCTTGTCAAATCTCTTGTTTCCCTCAAGCAATTGAATGCTAATGTTTCTCTGTGACTGTCTGTATGTTCAAACAAGACATCTAAAACACCTCACGAGACTTAACCCAAACAAACAATGAAACAAAAGACATGACCTCATACTTGTTGTTGTTGCTGTTTGGAAGACCAAAATTGGAGGATGGGGGGGGGGCGAGGGCAAAAAAACGAACAAATCCGCCTATAGTGACTAATGCGACCTGTCATAAGCATCAAAGAACACCCTCTTCAATATGAAGAGCAGCCAGCTGCAAGACAATATGAACAAGATGAATCACTGTGAATCACTGTGTCTAGAAAACACAGTGGGCACAGAGGACACACGCACACGCGCGCACACACACACACACACACACACACACACACACTTCCTCCACCCGATCATCTTCAGCACGGAGACGCACCATAGCTCATTGGGGAAACTGTGTGGGCATGATAAACAGTTATCTGCAAAATATTGTGGCACACATGCGGCTGGTTTTCCCTGGGAACTGTCCTCGCTAGTAACTTCAAAGTCTGCTATGGCCACAAGGCAAACACAAGCGTTTACCGCGGCACTCTGCTCTTGCATTGTAATGATTCTGTAGCATGGTGGATAAACATGGCTAAAGGAGGTGGGCAGGAGGATTTATAGGACACACTGTGCAGGACAATCCACATAGTGCAGCTATCAGCAGAAAACGGACAGCCACTGGAATAGCATTCTTCAGTTAAAATAACTTCACGCCTTTGGTGCTTTAGAACGGCTATGCTAATTTGGCAGAGAGAAAAAAAAACATGGCTCATGATGCAAACACTAAAAACTATAATGCTAAAATAGAATAATTTTCTGTGTAGTTGTGCTACAAATTATATTGTTAGCTAGATATATGTCTTTTCCATTCTCTGCATACTAGGGTAGTGTGAGCAAATTTTCTCAGTAAGCCTTAGCTGAACTGATCCGTGGCTGGGTAAGAGAAGCTCAGGCTGAGGGACTGGGCCCCAATTCAAGGATGCACATATAACTAACTAGCTGAGTGAGTTAAGGCTTTGCTTATCATTATGTGTAGACCAGCACACAGACAATGGCACACTAGTTGATCCAGATGTACCAGCAGACCAAGAATGACACAGAGAATAATACGATTAGAATGAATCAGTTCACAATATTAATAGTTTCATCATTTAATATTTTCATTACTTGTCACTGCCAAGGCAACTGTTGTTTGTAAACATAACTTTAGACATAAGCCACACACACAAGAAAAAAACATAAGCCACACACACAAGAAAAAAAAGATTTGAAGAAATGACAATGTTAGGGGATTTTAAGAACTGGAAGGCTGAATACATGTAAAGGCCTATCATCACATGACCCTTACCTGAACCTGGGTTGTGATGGACTGTTTTGGATGAAGACATCTGCGAAGTGGAGCTGGAGGCCCTCTGGTCGGCACTCATGCCACTGTCCTGTCCTGCCATCGAGCCGCTCTTGCGGGGCTTCTTGTCCGTCAGGTGCAGAGGGGACGTCTTGCTGGGGGGTCTGGGTCGCGCCGTGGCGTTGACCTTCAGGTAGCCCTGGACCTTGTACTCCCGCAGCTCTCCGTAGTTAGCATCAATGACGCGGCACTCGTACAGACCCTCGTCACTCTTGTCTACCCGGAATCTCTGGAGCTGGTGGGAGATGTCGTTCCCTTGCACTTTTACTGTCTGTGTACACAGGGAAAGAGGAGACTCTTCATATGGTGTGTGTTTGTATGTATGTGTGTGTGCGTGTGTGTGTGTGTGTGTGTGGATTTCTTTTTGCAAATTGCTTTGATGGTTCAATGTAAGGATGTAAGAAGTAGTAAATGCTATAATCTCTTAAATGTATTTGAACTGACTTACACTTATCTTGGTTCCTTCATCATCTGGATCAATTTCTGGTGTGATGTCCATCTGAGAAAAAAAAAAACAAAATCCAAGACTATTGCTTAAGAAAACAGTACACTCTTTTCTGGATCATAATTTATCTAAGGATTTATCTAAGCTCGAGCCTGTGATGCACAATGCAAAAATTTCTTCCAACAGTAACAATGTGCTGTGATATTTTGTGCGTTTATGGCATGATGTTTTGTTGCAGCTAGAGAAATCTTTAGTCTGTCTTCAGACATCTTGTAGATGCAAAAATGCTTCACAAGCATACCCATGACTTTACAAAGAAAAAAACTCTCTTAGCAGTGACCAGAGCAGGAAAAAAGAAAACGTTTTTAAGCACATTCAGGAGGCAACAGAGAAAGAGTGAGAGAGCAAAACAGAGAGAGAGAGAAAGAACGAGAGAGAGAAATGTTAACACAAGGCCACTGTTTCTATGTTAAACATGTAAAACCACTAAGCCAGCACTAAGCCTTAAAATGACCACTTCTGTAAATGGGGACAAGAGTTTTCATTGCCTCAATTAAAGCATCCAATTATACAACATACAACATATAAACACTAAAAGTCAACCACAGCAAACAACAATAAGGGGCTGCTCATATCCTTGCATGGTGGCACAGCCCATAAGCCCAATATCAAACACAGCACTCAAAGCCAATATCATAAAGAAGGCATTGATTTTAGCGGACATAATTTATTTATTCTCAGACGAATGCCAAATGGGCCCCATGCCCAGACCAGATTTGCTGACTATGGGTATGAGTGAGATGGCATTGCCTAAAGATTTCCCTATGAGCGAAACAGATAAAAACAGCTGCAGTTAGGAACAGACAAATGGGCCAGGGCAAGACGGACTTTCAGAAGAATTTCATAAAGGATTTCTCCAGGGCTTTGTCTCTGAGCACAGAGCACACAAGAACAGAACAGCTTGGCAAACACTCCAGAGATTACATGGAAGAAAACTCATCTGCGTATGGCGTGACATATGCCGTCAGTCCCTTGTGGATACAGTCTCTGAGACCTAATATTACTTCAGCCCTTAAGTTAGTCAAACATGGGAATTGTATGACCGTTATTTCATTGCTTCCATATTTGCCTTTCTTGTCTAGATAAACAAAAGAAATTACAAAAGGGTAAGGCATTTGTCTTCAAGAAAATGAATAGAACAGTTCAAACTCTGTTCTGAAGTATCCAGGCATCTCTGTCCAAATATTGGAGGTTCTTTCTGTTTTTTTATCTCTGTAAATTTAATGAGGTGTTGATTCATTGTTACCTTAGACATTACATGTTTTACAGCATTGCACTGACAAGTTCTTACATCAGTAGGCCCAAAAACACAGCATGTAGTCTTTAAATTCACATGATGTTCTCCTATGTTCTTCTGTTTGGAAGTTTGAAAGACCCATGGATTGCTCTGGACTGATTGCGCGCTTGGATTGAATATGTGCCTCGATGGCGTCTGATTTATAATTCTGTCTGTCAGTCTTGTTTTGCTGCAGCTGTCCTTTCAAAAAGGGCAATCTATTCGTCCCTGACAATCAAAACAGACCCGCCTTGCCTGTTAACATGACACAGACAGTGTACGATTGGGCCTTTGACGACATGCTACCAGGAGGCATCAGAGCCCTTTTTTATCCTTGGGAAGTGGGGGATGTTGCCATTTTACAAATGATGGCTCCTGATCACAGAGGAGAGAACAAAGTTCCTTTTTTACCCTTGAACTGAGAATAAGTCAGGTGCAACCACTCGCTTTCTTAACATTCACGACATAGTGCTTTTCCAGTCTACACATCTAATGGATTCATCTGTATGTCAGCTGTTTTGTCTTGAAAGAAATTCCTTAAGTACTTAGTCAAAGTATTGCATTTTTCAGCTACAGTGAAATCAGTTAAATTGATCACTCCAATTTAATGAACACAAACACATCACATCAGATGTATCAAATCAGAGGGGTTTGTGACAGATTTATAAAATTTCTTTTAGCTATTTTCAAGAGAGTTTTCCTGGTGTCTGCCTTTGACAGCTTACTAGCAGTCAGCACAGACTGCTACAGCATACTTCTTTGAGAAATGAGAAGTATAAGAACAATAATAGAAATGCAACTCAGTTTTACCATTAGACAGACACTGTCATGACTTATGAGCAGACATGGCTCTCTGGTATGACAGATTTGAGACACAATTAAGACAAATTCTAAACGTAAGTCCATTACCATATCAAATGATTCATCTCATTCTTCTTGACAGCTCTTTCTTGGACACACTGAAGCACACAAACTGAATTTGGTCCCATTAGGTTGCTTTATCTTGGTGAGAGCATATTGGATTTTCACTCATTTCTCATGCCACACACACACACACACATGCACACACACACACACACACACACACACACACACACACAGCAGACCAGAGAAGCAGAGAACTCTCCTTGCGCAAACACAATTAACTTAATTGTGACCTAATGAATTTCCAATTGAAGTCCTGAATCTTGGCAATCAACAGGCATTTCTATTGGCAGCCCCCAGGCACTTCGTTCCCTGTGCTAACAGTGGTTCGACAGCAAACAGGGAAGTGTCTTAATTAAATTAACTTTCACATCTGCATTCACTCACTCACTCACTCACTCACTCACTCACTCACTTTATTTATCTATCTATCTATCTATCTATCTATCTATCTATCTATCTATCTATCTATCTAACTAATTGTCTGTCAACTGATTCAACTGATGATTGTCTGAGTAATGTAAGATTTAAAATCAACTCAACTCTCGAGCTCAACTGTGCTAATTTATTGACTTGTTCTGAAAACACAGGTTTGTCTATTGCTATTTTTGCACTTACTCACTCCTGAGCAGCAAGTACACAGACGGTGTTACACAATTCAAGGTGATACTCAAAAAACATTCATTTGCTGTGCATGACTGCATGGCGGGACCACCTCTCATTGGTGCTGCTGATCCCAGTTTTTGATTGCGCTAGACGCCCCATCACCTCACCACCCCGACCCTCCATTATTGGTGAAAACCTCAGCTTTGACACTGCGTCATTTCTCATGTGGACTGAAATTGACTTCTTGTAAAATGTGTCCCGCAATTATTGTGCATAATGCACCGAGCTTCAGGGTCTCGCATACCAAATTACTGTCAGGGGGAAAGAATGGCATCATTTATATTGAAATATAGGCATGTCTTTGAATGGCTGTGACCGGGTCATGTGTTTCATTATGATTGAGCCTCGTCTTTGGATCGGATAAGGACCCTCACGAACCTTGTGAATACCACCTAGAGCAATGCCTCAGGGTATCTGGCATATTGAGCATTTTAGAGGGAAAACATTTCAGCATTTATCTATAGACTGTCAGTTATTTAGGAAAGCAATTGACATGCATGTGCTTAAACGTAACACATACACACACACACACACAAACACCCACATGCTCACACACACTTTGTTATTTTGATACACTCTAACACCTAGGTCACAGTGTTATTTTACTTCAGGTATGAATTTCAAAAGCAATGGTGGAACTATAGGCGAAATGAAAACACATTCATTACAACAAAGCTCAAGCCACTGCCACTGGAGTGCCTACCCCTTGATTTCATGCGAATGCGGACACAGATCGCACTACCAACACATCTATCTCATCACCAAGCATGTGTTTATCAAGGAATTATGAGGGGCAATGATAACACCAAACACACCATAATTGTCCAGGTGGAGTGGAGATATCTTGGCTCACACATGTGTGAACAAGCTGATAACAGAGGCTGATTATTATAAGACCTCACAGAGAACTGCACATTTGCAGGAGATGTAAGAATTAAAGACAACAAACATACAAGTATACAGAGGGGCGATTATTATAAGACCTCATTGAGAACTGCACATTTGCTGATAAAGTAAGAATTAATACGGTATATTGCTGTTCGACATAAGTATACACCAAGCAGCTGGATATCATTTCAGTAACCTGAGGTAGTGAACACCTGGCTGTATAAACTAGACTCTTTAACACACAAACACCTACAATACAAGGTCTCATTGATTACGTCTGGTTGGATAGACAGACAAATAAATAAATACTCCACAGATGCCACAACACTTTCATTGGCTCTGCTTTGAGAGGTTATTTATAGGCTAGGTGGGTAAAGTGCGGCCGGCCAGGCCGTAATGGCTCCTGGAGTCTGAGATGTGGGTTCATTGTAGGTATCAAGCAAGACACAAAGGTTCCAATTAAACAGGGTTGCTGAGTTCTGAGGTACTAAGGGAGTTTTGAAGTGTGAACAAAAACAAAGTGGATCTCAAAGTGGATCTTAAATGGTATGACAAAAGGAACAAATTGTATTTACTGGACATAAATCAAAGAGCAGAAATACAAAAAATATACATATTAAAAATGGTCAAATCTAGAACAAATGACCAATTGGACTTTTGTAAAAAAGAAATGCACAGCATGAACAATGAGGTGCAAAAGAAAGTTTAAATCATTCAATTCAATTTTATACAATAGTATTGTCTCATGGCGCTTCACAGAAGGAGCACCCAAGAGCAAAAGGGGCAAGGAAAAACTCCCATATGTTCAGTTAATCTAGGAAGAAACCTTGGGCAGATCAACGACTCAAGGGGCTAACCCAAATGCAAAAACATTACAATCAGTAGTAACCATGACAAACTACAAGTTGCCTATGGTTTTAGCTAAGGTTCATAATAGTTCATAATAGAGTATTATCCCACTTTACATTATATGGTAGTCAGTCTATAGGTGGTTATCAGGACTTATGGCTGGACAATGTAGCAGCGGCCAGATATAGTGTCGAACTCAAAGGAGTGAGATGGGTCATGGGGGTAACAGTAAAGTCTATTTGACAGTTACATTGTGAGGGGGAGTCAATCACAAAGCCTCAAGGAAGGGGAGTCAGGCCTAGCAATGGGCGTCCAGGAATGGCCTTTATGATGGAGAGTCGGTCCTGACATGGGCCTCCCTTAGTGTTGGTTGTAGTCCACTCAGGAGGGGAGGGTGAGAGGAATCCGCCAGAATGAGGCAGGGATGACACTCAGCAGAGATAATTGTGGACAGAGATGATTTGCCATGCACCATCCCTAACTATAGGAAACAGTAAAGAGGAAGGTTTTAAGTCTAGACTTAAAGGTATTGAGAGTGTCCGCTTGTCGATTGTGGGGAGGGAGATTGTTCCACAGGAGGGGTGCACAGTAACAAAAGGCTCTTCCTCCTATCATAGATTTTGATATTCTTGGGATTACAAGGAGACCAGCATTTTGGGATCTTAGGGTTCTAGGAGGGTGGTAAGGCACAAGTAAGTCTTTAATATATGTTGGTGCATCGCCCTTGAGGGCTTTGTAGGTTAGGAGGAGTATTTTAAAATCAATTCGACTTTTAATAGTGAGCCAATGTAAGGAAGCAAGGATACCCCACACCCATCATCAGCACATCAGTAGCATGTTCTCTTTTCACCTTCTTTTAAACAGTCAATTTAAGCATGAAAGGTAAAGAATAAGATAGAGACATTGGTAGAGAATGTGAATGAGAGAAAGAGAAAAAGAAGAGAGAGCAAAAATATGCCCCTGCCAATTGTGCTGCTCTGAAAAGCTTGAATAAAAAATGGCGAGAGATGAGGCAAGGTGAACAACCTTCACACTCTTCAAATGCAATACAGGCCAAGGAGACTTGAAGTGCTGGCAAAGAGACTGTTTAACAAATTAACCCTGCACCTCAGTCGTATGAGCTTTCAACACAGAGGCTTTGGGATCCCAGATCCTTTAGTACTAAGGGTGCGATATTGCCAGCAGCTCTGGACAATAACACTCTGGCTTAGTATGTATTTACTTTTTTCCCTTTAATGATAAATAACAATATTTATGCGAATCATATTTTATGCAGTTATGATGACTCCTGCAGCACCATGTACACCACAAATGCTGTCTACAGTTATGACTGACTGCAGCAGTCTAATTCTGTTTCTGCAGTGCAGTGCAAATTTTAAACATGCATTATATTGTTTGAATATAAGTTCTCACTAGCACTCATACACCTGGGTAGGGTAACATGCCTATCTAAAATGTCTAAAATGGGTCTAAAATGAAACAGCCTAATTTTTAAAGCAATTATCAAGATCATTTGCCCATTTTGAAAATGGATGTCAACTAATCACACACATCTATTATTCGTAGCTAACATCCACTTTACACTGTACACTCCTGACCTTGTAAACATCTCCTGTAAACTCCTATGTTATCACAGAGCAGCTAAAAAACTTTTATGATCAAGGTCAATAGATTATCAAAAAGCATATCATGTTGTACAGTAAGGGGACTACACTGTTTGGAACACGCTAGCTACAGACCATTCCAGTCTTAAGTGACATCAAAGTGTTTAGAAGCACAAAAGTGCATATGCCCCCATGAGTGCTGGAGTTAAAGTAGTCTGAAGTCTTAAACTAGTCTAAAAGGCAATGGGACACTGGCACGGTGTCCTCTGGCTTGCCATGCCATTATATCAATTTGACAGAGAGAAAAATGCATTATTGAAAAAGTCATCTCCCTTTGATTTTAAGGACTTTATACTCTTGCTGCCACTGGGGATTTTTTAAAGGTAAAATTATAGTCCTGACAAAAGAACACTTTTCTTTGTAATGCGTAAGTGGAGAAAAATCCTGTGGAAAAGCATTCCATAGCCCGTAGCACAGCAAAATGAAACTGAAAGGAAGTTTCTGTGCCCGACTCGGTTTTTGTTAGCTGCCGATTTACTGTTTGGTCTATGTAGTAGAACTTTTTTGGTAATTTTCCTACCAGCAGAACTTGGTGACCTCAAGCATCTGGGCTATGAACTGATTCACACTTGATTTCTCCTTTAACGTAATGCACTGTCAGTTTATAAAGAATGGATTAATAGAAAATGAAATATTAATGATGAAGCTCTCTAAGCTATCTGATCCTTCCAATAAATGTGTATGATGTATGATGAATGATATCTAAATCACTTTACACAGGACATTTGATATGAACATGCAGGTTACATTAAAAGGTTGCATATGAAGCGCAGGTTACATTAAAATCTTCACACAGTTTAGAGCCTCAACTGAATTCAATTCAATGCAAATTCAACGCAAATTCAATGCAGTTTCAATTCTATTATTTCACAGTGCTTTTGCATAGGAGCATGCTTGAGGTTGAGTCGTCTCCTTTGGACAAAGTTCACTGATGCCTTCCTCTTCTTCAGACTTAACTTGATATGGCTTTCTCTTTTTTTCAATATCTGTCTGGTTACTGACCTCATTACATCAATGGCCCAATCAGCCTTCAATTACCATTCTTATTACTTGAGCCTATTACTTCCTGCGCATTTAACAAGCACCTCAATACCTTTGTTATTTCCTATTACAAGCCACTCCAGATTTAAAGTGACTAAGCATTTTTCTGCCCCTCCATTACCTGCTCCCTCTGCAAGAGGTCATTTGGTCTGCCATCAGGGGCGTCAGAGGGGTGAAAAGTGGCGCTGACTTCACAGGACCCCAAGTGGGGGATTTTTATTTTATTTTAAAGATTAATTGTGCAAAAATAAGATCACAATAGGCTAGATTGATATTAGGCATAAGTATTAGTTGTATGGTGTAGTTATACTACTTTACTATCCAAAGTAAGCATAACTAATAAGCTCTTCATTTTCCTCTCCAGTTCAGGGTGCATTTCATAGTTAGCTCATTGCTATAGCCTCATTACACAATTGCTTACCAATGTAAAAAGCTAATTACCAGAAAAGAGTTACCATTTGGAACGAAAGTCCTTCTGGGACTTTACGTCTGCCGTGCATAGAGCCCATTAGATGCATTTTACTTAATGTTCATTTTTCTGAAGCAGCAGCACGTATTGTTGTCTTGCAGTTAAAATGTCATTGTCCAAGAAAGCAAAATCACGCTATCAGAAAAAAAGGAAAGAAAAGAAAAGAAATGTAGGAACGAAAGAAAAAGTGACATGAGGTAAAGTAACTACTGACAGGCTTATTTCCCAAAAAAGGTGAGCACAAATGTAAAAGCAAATAGACTGCATTAAATGAAATCCTGTGGATATCAAACAGCTTAAATACCACTGCAAATGTAGTTTGCATTACCTTGGTTACATCTGTAATTATAAGATATAATAATCAGATAATGCCTAAATAAGTTGTTGTTTGCATAGCCTATAAAACTATTACAGTAGTGCTAATTTGAAAATTAAATGAATATTTATTAGTTATCACATAATTTGGTTAACACCCTAATTGTTTATTAGGCTCAATAGGTTCATATGGATAGGCAATAAATAGGCAAGGCTATCTGACTTAATATAGGCTAATGTTCTCTTCAGCCAAATGCCTAATGCTAAAATGCTAAATTTCCATGTATGATATTAGGCTGCATTTAGTGGTATTTACTGTTATGAAGTAGGAAGTGGAATAGTATTAATGGACTAACACTTCAGGAACAACAGGGACTCTTGAGTAATAGATACCCGCAGCTTCAACCAAGGAACTGGCTCTCTGGCGATGATTGACAGCCTTAGATGATTCCCCTCTCCACCTCTCTCTCTCCCTTTCTGTCTCTCTCTCTGTTCCTTGTCTGCCTCCACCAAAACGTGACTCAGCAAAAACCTCATTTTCTCCTTATGTGATGGCTGTGGACAGGGGGCTGAGAAATCCCCTACTGCCTCACAGGTCACATTCCCTCACACACACAAAGAACAATATGAAAACAAACCCCTGGGACACAATTGATTTTGTTTCCTGAAAACAGATTGGCTTTCACATGGATAACATCAATTCAATGACCACTCAATTATGAACCTCATTATGAGCATCTCAATTAGTTGGAACTGTCATGGCAGATTGTCAGTCCTCAAAAGTCTTATTAGTAGAGGAGGAGCCAGTACTACCTCAATGTCTCAGTCTCAATGTCCTCCCTTTTCCTCAGCCCTGAACTCTCAAAGACTTGACTGGCATGCATTCATCATGAAGTCAATTGATATCAGTTAAATCTTAGAGGTTTCTGGGAATAGGGCTTTATGGTGTGTTTGAGGGGGGGTGCATTGGGATTCTGCCATCGTCAAGGTAGATCTATTCTGTCACAGCAGTTTTCCACACGCAAGCGTGGAATATAGAAACCCTTCAGCTGTAGGTTGAAAGACTCCATCAGTGTAAAATATCATTGGATGCTCTGTAATTAGAGGTCTTCATTCATGCTGTCTGCTCAACCATATTTAACAGTGTTTCCAAATGACAGTCATGCTTCATGAATGCTGTAATCTGTCTCCCACCCCACCCCTCAAACCTCACCGCCCCTGCATGGTTCACTGCCACTGGATACGTAATTGTCTTACCATGGAACTGAAAAACAGTAAATCGAGCAGTCATCTAAATAATATGTGTTCATACATTCAACTTGAATACACCAAACACACACACACACACACACACACACACACACACAGAGAGAGAGAGAGAGAGAGAGAGAGAGAGAAAGAGAGAGAGCAGTGCTTAAATGATCTTAGCATACACAGTTCTTTATTTCTGCCACTTCCAAAATAAATAAACTAAATAAAATCTCTACTTTTTATCCTAGATGAGACCAAATCTACACAATCCTATTATCCTTTGGGGCCCTCACTTGTTCCTTGCCCAGAGCGTTCCTGGGGATCTTGATACCTGTCTTAGTCCAGGTTTTATACTTAAATCTCTCCCACCGAGCAAAAAATACTAAAAAATCTTTGACAGTTTTCAGTCTGAGTTTTAAACCAGTAATGAAATCATACCAGCGACAGATGTTTGACGATAAGTGCCATGTGAAACCTTGACGCTGATATTGGTATGCAGCTCACGCTTGCTTCAGCTACATGGATGCAAAGCCGCAGGTGAGATCCAGCAGGCAGTGTGTGCTGGATGCACAACAAGGAGAACCAACACAACCAACACAAGACTGTATGCTGTACGAGCCCAATCGACTGCATCCTTCCTAGTGTAGTCTATCAAATCAAAACCAGTTTGCAAGACAGCCTAGTTACTGTGACTGATTGAAGATAAGTAAGCTCGACAAGCCTGTCAGCTAATTCAAAGACACTCTGTTTAAACAGCAAAGGCAACTGGCACAACTGCCTGGACAACTGAATGAAAATCTACAATTTGGAAAGCTTGGCCAAATGGAAAGCCTAATGAAAATAAAAAACACATTGACAGCCTTGTCAACTCTATGGGAAACACAATGCCAGCCAGCCTAATCAACTGAATCAAACAAGGTGGTATGCTGCGTGTGTTATGACAGACCTTATAAAAAACAACATGCTACACCGTCCATTGAACTGTGTCTGATGAAATTGTATGTTACATAGTGTGGTGTGATTGTGCATATATTTGCAACACAGTCAAATGAGACAGACTTGCTATACAGCTCTTTTGTTTCAATGGCCATTTTTGACTGAAACATATTCATCAAGCGATTAAATATTTGCTCACTGCAGTTTCTGCACAAAGAAGAGAACTCTCGGCACAATATTTGAATGCAATGGAAAACGTTTTTCAGGAGTGATTAAAAAAAGTTATTTTGTCAAAGTTGTGGAGAGGCTGGACCCTGTGGCTATTACTGTAATGACTTACAGAAAAGATATTAAAACTATTCTATGATTGCTCGGGCTGTTGACTTCTTTTGTTGTGTAAGATATGATGAAAACAGTTACTTAGGCCAATAACTATTCCACACGCCTTCAGATTGTATCAGAAAGTTGTGTTACAAAATAGAATACGTATTTGAAGTTGTTAGTGCTTACACAATTACTGGTGTGATTTCATGGCACTGATCTCAGTCCATCTTAGATTAGCCAGTGCTATGTATAATGCCATAAACCATGTCACACTCTGTAATCAGCACAATAACTATCAAACAATACATCACATGGTGTAATATCCCAATGCACAATATCTTCTCGACACGGGTTGCGGGGGCAATTAAAGCCAAAATTGATATGCTTAATCAAAACAGTGTGACAGTTCCATTACTGGTGAATGTGCTAGTCTCTTTGCCATTGCTACCTCTATTTTTCGAATTCTCATTTCCAATGGACAAGAGAGAGCGAGAGAGAGAGAGAGAAAGAGAGAGAGAGAAAGAGAGAGAGAGAGAGAAAGAGAGAGATTGTGGGGGGCAGATAAAGACAGAGGGGGAGGGGGAGACAAGAGGAGAAAAGGCTTCCAGCCGAGGGTCAAAGTCATTCCACACATCAAAGGGGATGGCCCACATTTAATCTAATCAGCCACTTTTTATGTGCAGACACTCATCTGCCTAGCGGCCGACGCCAGACGACCAGGGGGCCCTGACTCAACAGCTCACAATTGGCTCCTAATTCACCGCCTTGCACCCTACAGAGAGACTCACCATCAGCAGGTGGCACTCAAGGGGGTGTTGGTGGTGGTGGTCATTGTAGTTGGTTTTGCAGGACATCATCTAACAGACAAAATGAAAGCATGTCTCCCATCAGCAGTGGAGGCAGGTCCTTCAGATTGCTAGGTTGCTAGCAACACCTCACATTCTCACCCACTTCCTCTGCACCAATCTATAAATCTCATCCGCCCAGCCTGCAGTGATGGCCATGTCAGTGACAAGCACTTCCGTCAGTAATGTGATTAGGATGATGACAGCACCCTTTGAAAATTTGGCCCATCCACAATAAGTGTCAACCAGGCACTTAATGAGGCAATAAACAAATCTGAGTTATACGCCTACTACTGTAAAACCAGTGGACAGAACGTCCATCCACTACCAGTTGTGTTGTTCAATTCCTTATGTGCATGGGGGGAGTGTCAGGATGGTCAATGGTTTCCAGTAATTAGCTCTTACATTGGTAAACAATTGTAATGAGACTATAGCTGGTAGCTAACTAAGAAATTAATCCTGAACTGAAAAGGATCATGCAGAGCTTATTAGTTAGGCTCACTTTGGATAGTAAACTAGTATAACCACACTAAACAACTAACACCTCACATTCTCACCCACTTCCTCTGCACCAATCTATAAATCTCATCCGCCCAGCCTGCAGTGATGGCCATGTCAGTGACAAGCACTTCCGTCAGTAATGTGATTAGGATGATGACAGCACCCTTTGAAAATTTGGCCCATCCACAATAAGTGTCAACCAGGCACTTAATGAGGCAATAAACAAATCTGAGTTATACGCCTACTACTGTAAAACCAGTGGACAGAACGTCCATCCACTACCAGTTGTGTTGTTCAATTCCTAATGTGCATGGGGGGAGTGTCAGGATGGTCAATGGTTTCCAGTAATTAGATCTTACATTGGTAAACAATTGTAATGAGACTATAGCTGGGAGCTAACTAAGAAATTAATCCTGAACTGACAAGGAACATGCAGAGCTTATTAGTTAGGCTCACTTTGGATAGTAAACTAGTATAACCACACTAAACAACTAATACTTATGCCTAATATCCCAGCTCCCAGTGGATGGACATAGTGTACCGTACTTCACAAAAATATCACCGGAAATATCACCGGAAAAGAATGACCATCCTGCAATGAACGTCCTTCTGGGACTTTTCGACTACCGTGCACAAAGCCCAATCTGAACACTAGGCAGATCTCAAGCAAAAGCATTTGTCCTGAATTCTCAAAGAAAGGAATCCCTGAAGAGTCTATGAAATGTTTTACACGACAAGATATACAGAAAGGAAAAGGTATCAAACACCTCCAGAATGTAAGCGTTGTTTTAGTGGTGTTGCATTGTCATATGGGATCCACATTTTCTGTTGAAGAGCTGTTTTCCTGGTCTGAGAAAGAAAGCGTGAGCTGTATATTTGTGTCAGAACATGTTCAAATATTTATAAAACCTATAATGTATATTTATGTAGCTGGTACTTCAATGTAAAAATGCCACACTTTCACAGTTCGGGCGCAATCTTGGAATCTCATGGATCTCATCATCTCATGGGAATGGAGTCGTTCAGGGTCCATGTTTAATTTCCTGAAGTAGCAGGGGGCAGGCCATTTCCTCTCCAGCTCCGCATAATATGGAACTAAGGCATACAGCCTAAAGATGTCTCTGAATAACCACTTAAAAGGACAAAGAAAGAAAATAAGATTCTTCCTAGCGTTTCCATTATTTTTTTTTTTTCACATTTTGTGTGTCCTGTCAAATGTTCTCAAATGTGGGAAAAGGTGATTTTCTTTCTGATGTAGAACACTCAAAAAGAAATAGCCAGTGATGCAGTCATTTTCTATTCCTCATGGTCGGCCACGTGCACAACACCCTACCGGAAACAGACAATAGGCACATCCGTGACATGGCCTACTCCACCTGTGTCCTCTCGATGGGACCAAGCACTTACTATGATCAAAATCCTACAGCCCACCATCTTCAAAGAAAGCCGCCTTTGTTTTGATCTCCCTAAACTGAAGCAAACGATGCTGCTGCTGATGTTATGGAGAGGGAGGCTGCTCGCAGTGGACTCGTGTTTGGCCGACTGGCACAGCTTTGCCTATTTGTCTGCTGCCAGGATCAGTTTGCCAGGTTTAGACTACTGAGTGTCTAATCAGGTCACAAGCAGGGCAGAGTAGAGGAGACCAAATCAAATGCATTTCCCTTCAGTTTTTGATAAAACATGATTTTATGTCATTTATCCTTCATTGCGATTGTGATTACATTCTGACAGAACACTTTTCACGTGTTCATTTTGAGGTTAATATTATCAAAAATGAATTCCACACTGTAGGTTGCCCTGCCTTTTGTCTACCTGTTAAAATTCCCAGACACAAGTCAATGTGATGCTCTTTGGCTTCTATTTTTCTACTGTAGGCTAATTCTGCCAGTCAGCTTCAGTGTGAGTCAATTGTGTATTTTTGTTCTTGTCCTTTATCTATCTATCCTGTATCCTAAATGGTGTCATGGTATTTAAAGGTGTAATGGCAATGGTTCACTGCCTTCTGCTCCTGGCAATTCAGTCCACTGAATCATGCCTTTAAACCAACAAACCTGCCAGCAAGGTGAAAGGTCACAGGCAAACATTGTAATTAGAGGAAAATGGGCCCTCGCACAGACTCAGATACATCCTCATGCCTCAGATTTTTAGGGCAACGCCATGAATGTGCACGTATTGCTGTTAAAAGCATATGGACGTGACTAATGCTCAACTGCTTGGCCCATATATGTTGTCTATTAACACAGGGCTACCAAAATATTATCATACACACAAGCATCTTACTGCCATTACCCTGCACACACACACACACACATGCACACACACACACACACACACACACACGGCTTTTAGTATGACTGACAACAACACTCCCAAAGGCAAAATGTAGCTTAAAGCATATGGCTTCCACAGGCTGAAATCTCAACACACGATAAAACCAGACCTAAATTTAGATTCTATTAGCAACTATTTTTAAAGTCCTTGAGATCCATTCCATTACACAAGTCCTTTGGGAGTGGACGACATGGTGAGAATGTGTTCCTAATGAAAAAGCAGAGATGAGTTACAAAATGCTTTGACAATTCCCACATGCCTTATAAAATGCAGACGTATACATATCGTTTCACTGTTATTACCAGACAGGTACCATCAGCCCTGTATAATATAATGTATGTATCTTGCTTAGAGGTCATTCAATGGTCAATGTTTAATCAACAGCAGCTCTTCCTAGGACTTAGGGGAACCTTATGTTCTCAAGGAGATAAACATAACCTACTCATGTGCACAATGTGAGGAATTTACAGTGGAAAAAAGGCATTTATTATAGTTTTACCATACATCCAAGCCATCTACTCCATGACCAGCCAGAACTTCAACTCCAAAGACTGATGCAGCTTAGGAGTTGAAAACATAGACAGATTTAAAACCAGGGGTGTGGTGGATGTTGGATGTGGGGATACAGATCTAGGCTATTTCTCACTTTTTAAATATTAGGCATTCATATGTAACATTATACTGCATACATTTTGTTTTTAAAACTTCAGTCTTTATTTTCAAAGACTGTTAGACATTTCCTTCAAATCAACTTAAAATGGTACAATCACACTGTGCAGAATTTCACCTGCTGCTTAGCCTAGTTTTGCCTCTAGAAAGACCCAGTCTAAAAAACACTTTTGACCTGTGAAACAGCGAGCACAGGTAGCCTGCTTGTCAAGTTGTGCAAAATAGAAAAGCTCGGTCAACAGTCATTTTCACCATTGGTGGGGTTCTTTTTTACCAAACCACCCTCTGGGCATGCTCAACAGAGAGCCTGTACGGAGTCCCAACCAACTCACTGTGGGGGCCGGTGGTCGCTGAAACATTACATTGATTACAAACTTGTCAGCCATAATGAGACATGAATCGATCACCCCAGAGCTTTCAGGGATGCCAATTCTATTGTATTCCGTATACCGTATTCTATCGTTAATGTCTTTAGGGGAGGCGGAAAAGAAGCCTGGGAAGTCTGGGTGGTGAGAAGGTGAAGGCATAATGGATTTCACTCGTCCAAAAGTAAGACATCTCATTCAACACGTGGAGATTTTTCTAAATGGGCTAGTGCTGTGAGTTTATCCAATATTAATCAGGGTGCTAGGGCATGGTAAACTCATTCTCTCTTCACCAAAAAAGAATCAATACAAATTTGACAACAAACCAACCATTTCACAAAATCTTGCCCATACCAAAGACAGACCAGCATATTAATGCTCCAAAATGTATGAACCGAATGAAATTTAAATTCATTTAAAAATCTATTACAAATTATAACAGGTTTAGAAGGTTGAAAGGTCAAAAGAATATGACACATTACATATTCAAAAGTGGCTTTTAGACATATCAGGAATTTTTTATCTGGGCTGAGTGAATCAATGCCATTTAAAGCATCTTTCCCTAAATATAACATTAAATTGAAGTGGAGCACATATCTCCAAACCATTGGCTTATTATGCAAATAGTGATCCCAGCTGCATTTATTCAGATGTAAGTGGAATATTCAGTGTGAATATACTCTTAGCACAGGTATCATGTACACATTAATAGCACTGATTGGCTGGCACACTCTGTGGTTCTCTGTGATTCCTCTGTCACCACTGGCAATTTGTGTTTGTTTTTTAAGTGCCTGACTGCTAATATGCAGTACTGTAATTGTGTGGAAGAGGCAACCACAGGTGGGGTGTAGACACGCTACATTAATCATAGACTGGGGCTGGTGCATCTCATGGGGGGAGGCAAAAGGTGATGTATATGATTAAACATAACAAACACCAAGAAACCAACAATACACGTCTTTTGGGAGTGTCTGTGTGTGTGTGTGTGTGTGTGTGTGTGTGTGAGTGTGAGAGAGAGAGAGAGAGAGAGAGAGAGAGAGAGAGAGAGAGAGCATGTGTAGCTTTTGTCAAGATAAATTATTCCAAGTAAGCCTGTAATAAAATCCAACTTGTGATGAATGCAATAGCAAGTCACACCTGCTAAACAAATGCTGTGGAGTGACTTGGCCTCAATCATGCATTGCATGACAATGGCAAGGAGGATGAGGTTTTATCAACAGGCTAACATAGAGCATGACAAGTTGTCAGTCTGGGAGATTTTATGTTGTCTCCTGTCAAACTCATGCAACAGTTCTGAAGCAATACATAGAAACAAAAATGCGTGGAAACACATGCACATATTCCCACATCTTGCACAGCAATGCACACAAGGGCAGATATAATTATTTCTCTAATGTGTAATGAAATTCTCTTCTGTCATTTGAAGGGGTCTACGTAAGGGTGACACAAGCCTGTTGTAAACATGACATGACAGGTATTAGCAGACTTTGGGATGGAGATATTACAAAAACTGAACGACACTTAATGACAACAGTCATGAAAATGAATGAGTTGTCAATAATGTTTATGATACGTGTCATGTTTACAACAGGTTTGTGTTTCCCTCATGTAGACCCCCATCAAATAAAGTGTTACCAAACTTCCTTCACAACATCTCCATCGGCCGTGCTTCTAGGACATATACAACACCCCATCTATCACATCTTTGTAAAGACAAACAAGATTCACAGAAAAAGAGATTATTTTATGTCCTATCAGTATCTCCTGAGGCAACCAGTGAAACCTCTGCCCTGGTCTAATCACCCAGTCCTTTAAAACCATCATAAGAACCAGGCCTAAATCTGACAAACTGTCTAACACATACTGTGTCTAAATTCATGTAATTCACAATGCTTGGTGTTGGAACTGCACAGCTACTTGATATGAACAGAGTCAATCTGAGTGAAATTGTGTGCTCTGTGCAGTGCAGTGCAACTGTGGCGCAGCAGACAGCCATCTTCCCTTGTCAGAATTAATAGGGCAGGGAGCTCTGGTGAGACCCCACCTTGTGCTTTTACACTCTGTGTCAGCAATACTCCGACCCCTACAGCCACTGAGGACTCCTCACTAATATCCATTGAATGGGGAAATCATGTCTATGTTAAAAATGATCTCAGCATAAATTCATCTTGTGCATATACTGTGAGTAAGGATAAGGCTCTTTAGCTCTAAGAGTTATGTCATAAGACACAGTTACATCCCTGCTCTCCTCTACAGCATGGTCCTCTATGGTGGCAGCAGGTAATCATAACTTATGCTATGCTTTCACTGAAGTGAATTTGCTATTCAATCACTTATTACTATTTTTGTTGTTGTTTTCATTTTTTTACTTAGGCCTAACTGACATCTATTTTCAATGAAACGACCAACATTGCCTGAGTAGCGGCAACAAGTTCGCCATCCAGCGACCCACAGAGATGAATCGCCTGTATCAAAGCTGTACCAGCAATACATGTGTTAGGCAACGACAATAGACAGGCGACAGCTACTCAGAACAACATGTGCATTCTTAACAAAACAGCTATTTTCTTTTATTGTGATGTTGTGGAGGAGCGATTTTTATAAGGGAGGCCTACATTTGCTAAAATGTCAAACTTTGCTAAAATGTCCTTGACATGTAAATAACCAAAGGAAGATTTTTGGAGGCAGACAAAGCAAACAAAAAACAGGGTGGCGACTCATTTGCAGCGCTCTCATCATTAGCTACAATCAGGCGTCGGAGTTGCAGTTCCTGTCGATTACATGTTTTATTTATTTTATTTTTTCTGCACGACGGATGATGGTGGTGGTGATTGTGCTGTGTTTGTGTGTTTAGGGGGTGAGAGGAGGAGATAGAGAGTATTAAACAAAACATTCAAACAGGATACAGCCTTGACCATGGACGCAATCGTTCCAAAATTTGATAACACGTTTTAAGTCGCATGCATTGTCATGTACGTGTACCAGAATTTCAAAACTAACAAAACTAACAAAAAAACAAACACTGCATGACACCGTCATTTTCACCAGACACCATTACACCATACTAGGTGGATGCACCTTTCGACGTGCTACGAAGCTGCACAAAACATGTCATGACACGTCGAGCCCCGAAGTGCTACAAGCTACTTTTATTTTAAAGTACCTCCGTGGCTGTCTCTTCCTCAATCTCGCTCGGCTCCTCCGGCGCTCTTATGAACCACCACTGAATCTCCAAGTACACCGAAGCTGTTTCGCTTTGAAAGGCGCACTCCATTTCAATGTTCTGTCCCACTTTAGCTGTTATGTTGGCGGGTATCTTGGTAAACCTTCCTGTAAATAGATAAACGTATGTTAAAGGGGACATCAAATCATACAGAACTTAAAGGCTGTTCATAGACACAGACGGGGGATGATACGAATGTCTATATGTCAATTGCATTTCAGCTAAACTATGATGAATTCAGGGAAGCGAAAATGTGATTATCATTAGAACATTTACTCCGTTAGAAAAGTCTTCAAAATATAGGGAAAGTGTATCTACTTTTGCACATCTGTTCTTTTACTTGAGGGTTACAATGACTAAGGAAGATGCAAAAACAAATCAATGTAATCGCGGGGAGATTAAAAGCAAATCCATGCGCGTATAAAATGTATCAGAATTTAAATTGCAGTTATATTGATGTGAAATGTGCTAGACGTAGTCGATTTTGACATAAAATATGTTTGTTTTTCGCCCCTCACTCTCTTCGCGTTAACCGAAAGGGCTACTTTGGTGGAACTGTCCTTGGTCCTGAAAAATAGCTGCAGTCCCACAATCGAAGTCCATTTCTGCAGATCCGCTACTTGAAATGCAAGTCGCGCAGGCAGGCTCGTTGAAGTTATTCTTTTAGTCTACATAACATTTCCTCCTGTTGTACACATTTTGTGTATCCTTTAAAACACCAAGTATAACTCAGATATTCAGTCTGCATCAACAGTTGAGCTTTTCTTAGAATATGTCCCATTATTTTGTCTGTGGCAGCCACTCCGTCGAACAAAACGTGTTCAAAATGTGAACGACTCACTATCTCGGTACCAAAAAGCCTATCGCAGAGTCTTCGAACATAACAGCCAACACTGTTTTATGCGGCATCCCCTGATTTTACATTTTCCTTTACTTAGTACTCTTACGAAAGCACGTTAAGTCGATTTAAAACAAAACAAAAAAATAGATGTATACGACTTATTGGTTTTCCTACCTTGAAGACTGAACCCCATCTGGACACACAAACCAGAAAAGAAAACAAATCCAATTCCGTCATGCAAGGTCCACATCATTCCTCTAGTGATAAAATCGCATCAGCCAGAAAAAAATAGATAAATTTCCAAAGTTGCTCCGCGATTTAAACAGACAGCAAGTGTACGTATTTTGATAGTGAATATCGAGTAAGCATCATACTGAAGGTTTTTCCTGAAGTTGGCGAAACCACAGGCTTTGCGAGACTTGCGACTGTGTTGTCCCTGCAAGGTGCTGCGAAGTATAATAATAGGTTCTATTCCTCTCTCTTGGTTCGTGGTCGTAGTTGTAACGTCAGTGCGCAGCTCCCCTATTGCGTGCACAGCGGCTTTTCACAAAGCTGAATCATTATACAGACTTCCTCTTTCCACAAGTGAAAAACATCACTTCTTTGTATAGTTATTTTTAAATGTATGCCTTGTACTTTATTTGTTATTGTGGTGGCAGTGATAATGAATTTTTCTTGTGGTTAGTTGCACTGAAAGTTGAACGATGAAAACAGAAGTGCAGTACCACGTTTGCCCTTGACAACGCATACCATTTCTGTGCTTATCAAGGCAATTGTTTCCCCAGTCATATACTTCACCAGTCGGATGCTTCTCTCGCAAATACACAGTGTATCTAACTCGACCCCTCTAGCGAGCCAGCTTGTATGCACGATTCCGCGCCTCGAACGTAATGAACTTGGGTGTGGGTGCGTGCCTCTTCTAATGTAAACCGAATCCGCTCTTCCCCGTCAATGTGTAGATCTGCTCGACAACATTTCGAGGCTTCTCGATGATTTCTACAGATTCTCAGCTGCTCAGTCAAGACTGAATAAATACTAGGAATTCATTTTGGTCAGCCAACTGCCGACAACCATGCTTATCTCCATATGCCTTTGTGATCAAATTCAGGATCATAACCTACCTATCACAACCTTATCAGGATGTATCAGTATCAGGAACTATCAGTATTACAGCTATTGTGAAGCAAAGTTCCTAAGCTATGCCCTTGTAGTTCCAGTTGTCGATCTATAACATACTTCAATATTGTATTTGAATTTTCCTTTATAAACACTGTTATTGTAAGGAACAGCCTATTTCAAGTTTAAACCATGGGCCTATCAATAAACTGAAAATGAAAATACATACAGAAAATACTCTAAATATGATACTGCTGCACAGGTCTGCGCAGGTACTGCACAATATTTTGGTATACAGTAAGCCTCATAGTTTGAAGTGTTACTACACAGTTTGAATACTTAAAGCTTACTATGGAAGTGGTAGTCATGATATTGCCTATTCTGCTATAGTAAATGTTGTTTACTTGCTCTTTGAGTGACTATATAATGCTAATCATTTAGGGCTTGTATTATCATAAGCCTCTATGTGCACAGGAATGTGTATTTATAAATACTTAATAATGTAGAAGTTAGTGTCTGTAATTATTTGTGAATCCTTTATTAATATTTACAAATGCATGTATTATACATTATAGACATCAATTGGTGTCACTCAATTGTGCCCCTTTAAGACCATGAGTCCTTCCTTCACAGCTCACCCTCACACAAACACTCATCATGATCACCATATGGCAGGAGGAGAAAAAAAGAGAGGAAACAATTAGGCTTGTATGTTTTGGCCTCTTCAGAACAGTGATTCAGTGCTTTCACTAAGAGAAGCAATTAAAGACACTTGGCCTGTGCTGTGCAGGTGTCCACCAACTAACCCAACCCAGGGCTCCTGGGGAGTGGAAGAGGGCACATGAAAAATAATTACGCATATCCTTCGACTGATGAGAGAGTGCGAGGAAATGGAAATTGCACATGGCCCCTGTGATATCCATAACCAAGTGCTCTGTATTAATATTTTATACAGCAACAGATAACAGGCTCCCTGATGATAGTGTCTGCCCAAGCACAACAAGCTGCTCTCTTGTAGGCTGCACAGACTGTTGACGAGGCTGAATCTGTAGTCAATTATGGGAGGGAGGCCCAGCTCTCATCATTCCATCATTATCAGACAAAAAACAGGCGTTCCCACGCTATGCGCTCTGTGTCTGAATTTGAAATGGCCTCTCATTCTTCATGTGGCACACATTGCTGCTGTCATCTCATACTCCAGTGGGTGTCCACCTGCTACTGAGCAGGACATGATGTAAGCATATTTATCAGACCTAGGAGAGTCCCATTGCAGGACTTTGCCAGAAACTCTTCAGATGCAACACATAGTTTATTTAAGAAACTACTTTTATTGTGCTTTTACACCTTGATAATATATATGGTGTGCTTATACACACACACACACACACACACACACACACACACAAACATACACACACACTTTTCAGCTGAACTAGAGTATGATCTGTTCATAGTTGTTTTAGGAAGCTAAAGTACGCATGGCTCTGCTATATAAAATGTAGGAAGCTATCAGTCCATCTAAAATTTGCTTAAGAGATACATTCATTCTCAATGGAAAGGCAAAGACCAGCATCACTTCACAGTCAATATAACTAGAAGGCTTAGAAGAGCTTACATTTACATACAAAAGATGAATATGTTACTACAAAATTGGGTATTAAGCATGTAAATTATTAATAATCTGTAATCATATTTCACTCTCTTTCATTCCCTCTTAACCCACCATGTTACTGTCAAAAGATGACAGCTAGACAAGCAACTGACATTAATTAAAGTGATTTTGAAGAAATGAATGTGGGAGGAATTAAAAGCCACCCAATAAGATATAATTAAATGCACTCCTATTCATCAACACAGCAGGTCTTAGATTTGGCCCACATTGTCTTTGTGGGGAAAAAAAGAGATTGATATGTAATTATAATTTGTGATTTTGTAATTTATTTCAAATATGCAAGAAAAATGTGTCAGCAATTGACAAAAACAACAGACAGACAACAAAAACAAGGATCTTTTATCCTGTCTTTCTTTTTTTTTTCTACTTTCAACACAGTTGAAAAGGAGTAGGAAGAAGTATACACTTATTTAATACCACCCCCCTTTCATTCAGGCAATTCCATGCAAAACCGCCACATCCACATATTAAGTTGATGTAGAACAAGGGGGTTGCATGTTGGGGCATCGCTTAATGTCCCATGAGAGGCTGATACATTTATACATCAGGAATCCTCAGGAAAATACCAAGGTTTTTTACATGTAGATATTTTTAAGATGTCTTTTTTTGTATTTACCTGTAGATGGGTTGTGATTTTCCACATATGATTTCTGAATTCTTAAATTCTAGGCCTACCACACACTCTCAAGAGGGCAAACCTGTTTTTGGTTTTAAGACCTGAGCTTCCCAGGGCTGATGGTGGCGCAGGTGGTAGAGGTGTCCTTGAGCAAGATACTGAACCCCAAATTGCTCCCGGTAGCAGGTTGGCACTCTGAATGGCAGCCTCTGCCACCGGTGTGTGAATGGGTATACACTGTAAGTTTGAGTGCTCGTAGGAGTAGGAAAGTGCTATATAAATGTAGTCCATTTAAAATAAAACAATGCCACATGAAGAAAAACAGCCAGCCATCAAATTCTGCTCAAAAAAGATAAAACCATTTATTAGAATATTACCCCAAGGCTCTACATCACTGTGTGCCATTTTTGGGAAAGCACAGACTATCTGCTTGACCATTATACAAATCTTAAACACTTTACCCTTATTGTTTCCATGGTCTTGGCAGCATGTACACCATTTTGATGTTTGATTTGGGGTTTAAGGGCCATTCACGCCAAGAACAATAGCAAATAAATATTGCTCTAATTAATATGAATGAAAATGTTGATGCCCCATACTATAATGACAACGACATGAGCAATGATATCATTGGGATCACTTTCAGAGAGAACGCTATCATTGGTCAGTATGGATGGCAATACTGTAATTTCTTGAATATTACACGCGCCGTGAAGCTGCATGACAGATTTTTATGCAACACTGACACTGAAAGAGCCAGACACGCACACGGTTGAACTTTAGTGAGCTGTAACATTAACTGGTCTGAGACATAGGTTATATAAGGGATAACAGCTGACAAGGTGACGAGTTCGATGGAAATAATGGTGAGGTGGAGGCGAAGGGCTAGCATGGAGCAGGGTTGCCGAGTTATTATTTCCATCAAACTGGTCACCTCGAAGGCCGTTATCCTGCATATCTGGTTTGTATTTAGGATATCATTTTATCTATAAGTGTCTTTATATTACGTAATCAACTACAGGAAATAACCTATTATAGCTACCATTAAGGGGGGAAAGTAGCCTACAGCGTGAAATACTTTACTATGGTTGTTATGCTGATTTAACTCTACTTCAAAGGTAGCCAGTTATACAAAATTAATTAAATCATCAGCCAATCAGAAATTCTAAAACTACTTGTCTGTTCTTTGATTGTCATTGGCTGATTCGGCGTTCCAAGCCGTCGTAAATGCAGAACAAACACCCAGGTTTGTCTCTTCTCTTCTATATTACTCCACAGTGAAATTCAATAAAAAAAAAAAAACATTACAAAGTAATAGACCATAGACCATCTCACCATAGAGAGAGATTGTTTTTTCTACCGCTCTGATCTCACCATAGTAGCGTTTAGTGTTGCCTGGCAACCATTTCCCCAAAGGAACAATATATTTTGGCAGAAGAATGGTTATTATTTACACTATTTTATTTAAAAAAAAATTTTGACTATATAATAAAATCTTATCAAAGACTTGTAACAGTTTTAGAAAAGCAATAAGCCACTGGAGTCTGTGTGTTTGTACTGGGTTTTGAACAGTTGTTTGGCACAGCGTGAAGCTAAATCCATGGCCTCTTGTCGCTTATTGCTTAAAGCAATTAAGGCAGAAGAGCAATATACATGTAAGGTGAAGAGATAATGAGGGTAATATACAGATGTGCTATATAGATTCAATATAAAGGGCAATATACAGATGTGCTATAGAGATAGTTAGGTAAGGGAGATACAGTCAGCTCCTACAAGCTAGGTGTGTTATTTGCAAGTAATCGATTCAAATTCCATCAGATGGACATGTAATATGTTTGCCAATTGACCTGGATAAGCAAATCCGCATAAATCCTGTCATCAAGGACGTTATAGCGTAGGCTTCTTGACTGTAGACTACATTAGGCACCGTTAGCATTTAGCATGCCCATAAACTGCCTGGACTCTCGTATAGTTATCACTTTCATTTATTCTACCTGGTCATAGGATTGTGTGGTCATACAGATGAGTAAGACAAAATCAATTTTATATGTATTTTATTGGCACATTTCAAAATTGATGAACTACTCTCATTAAACTTCTCTCATTAAAACAGAGTTTGCAGCAGCAGAGCTGGTGCACTACCACAAGTATTGTGGCCAAAGAAGGGATTAAAGATTATAGATCACTGAGGATAATGAAGAAATTGCCTTAGATATGTCACCCCCACGTATCAATCTCAGAGCTGCTGTCATTGTGCAAAATTCAATTAACATTGGTTTATAGTCGGGGAAATTATGTTACAGTTATCTTCCTAGTTGGTGTCAGTGGCCCTTGCTAGTTAGGCTATAGCACCACCTAGTACCTTTGCTCAGTATTTAATTTCGCTACAGTCAGCCTACTAGTCAGGGTACTCTCCAAAGGCTTTGGTTGGCATCCTATCAGTGAACAGAAATTGAAGGCAAAACCAAAAGGTTTAAGGTTCAAATAAACTGCCACCCATTGCAAAGTAAAGATATGCTTATCAAAAGTGCCCAGACCCTTTGCACTGAGTCAAGCTAAGTGAAAGAATCTTTTCGACCAGGCTAGCTAATGGCTGTCATTAAATAATACATGTTTTATGATAATCATCATGTACTGTCATGAGAATTCATTTGCAGCACCCTGGAGCCCTGTTAGCTCTTCCTGCTATAGTCTAAAGCACATCCACCCTACTTTCCAGTGCAAACTCACTGTATATAGATTTACTTAATGTTAGCCATGATCAATGAAATATGCATTAGACAAATGAGAGCAAGTCCCCTGCAGGGACACATTTAATACATTATGACTTGGAAATTAATTATAAGGCATGGAGTTTCTTAAAATGTCAACACAAATGTGCTTACTGCTGATGCCATCAGCCTGGCAGCATATACATGTTTTCAATTTCTGTCATGTGAATCAGCATAAAATCAACACATGCATTGGGTGCAAAATTATTCACTCTCTCGACACTTTGTTTCATCTCTCTATGTTAATGAAAAAGTTCATTATGCTAGGTTGTAATTGAGCATTCAAATACGGTAGCTGACATGGTGACATTTTTTCATTTCTTTATTTTTCTTTAAGTGGTTTCTGGTGTGTTTGTCGCTACTTGGGTGTGTTTGTGTGTGTGTGTGTGTGTGTGTGTGTGTGTGTGTGTGTGTGTGTATGCATGCACGTGCACATGTATGTACATATCTGTGTGTGGATGGGTCTGTGCATGCTTGGATGGATAGGGGTGGGGGTGTTATGGGGTTTGGGCATAACTCTAGTAGTTTCCCCAAAAGATCACTCCAGATTTGTCATGGTGCTGTTATCAGGTATTGAGTGCGATAACAACTTTTGCTGCTCTTGTGTTGCCAAAGCGCGAAGGCGTTCCATGCCTCGGTGATCATTGCTTCCCATCTAGACTCCATTAATTCTACATCAACTCTGACCCCACTTCATCTCGAATTTTCAATTTATTTTGATAATGCTGGAGTGCTTGTGGTTTTGGGGATGGGGTGGGGTGGGGGGTGGGGGGGTGGGTAAAACCACAGGGAGCTGACTGAAAACATTGCACTTCAAAGTTAGTGGCAAAAATGGAAACATTTCGCTTTCCTAAAAGTTGTGCGGTTGAAGTCCTTAATCTGAGCCATCTCTCCTCATTTTAGAAGAGCTTTACGTAATGCTTAGGAAAGTGTATTTTTAGACTGACACTTATAATTCAGCTCTCCACTCACTGTATACTGTGGTGTGAAAAAAAAGGAATGTCGTTGCCATAAATTTCAATAGCAGCCGAGCTGGAAGTACATCAGACGAGTACTACAAAGCTTTGAGGGAATTGATTGAGACTTCACTGATCTCCTCCCATTATGAATTTGGTAAACCATTAGCTGGAATGGATTAAACTGATTTGAGACTATTTGGATGAGGGTGAGTGCTCACCACTAGTGTTGGCAAGCTTCTTCAGGAGAGAACCCATTTTGTCAGAGCCTACAAATGCCAGTGCAGCCTTTTCTCTGTGTATATGTGAATGCTGGCTGGCGTGAAAGCAAAGACATTTGGCAAAGGCATGCAACACACATAAACAAAAACACATACTGGAGTGCAGATTTCAGGAAGCCTGGCATAGCTCCCACCATGAGAATGAGGGAATGTAAGACTGTGTGCCCAGAATATAAATCTCAGCATCAATAGCGGTGAATGAAATGTGTGGTCAGGTGACTCAACTGGACCACAACAAGGTAATTCCATCAGAGCCATCCAAAATTTTCATGACAAAACATTAACTGTTGTAATACTCTCTAATGCCATCGAAGACAAGAATACATGCACACATTATAAATATCCTATGGTGGCTGCAGGGCTTTAAAATGGTATATTTTGATGATAACGTTACAGAGTTCTGTGTTTGAGTTTCTGAGCTGATTAGAACAAGGAAACAATGTGTTTCATGTGTTTATTGTGCATGATTTTCCTACTGTCTAATTCCTATAGAATTTGTTCTTTTGTCAGGTTCCTCAAGGCTACTCATAGTGTTAATTTAGCAGGCTATAGATTTGTGGTGCCCGGTAACCTTTGTCAATCAGTATGAAGCTAACCAGGGTGCAGATCTGGAAATGTATATATTAACCAGCAAGAATTCCTGGTGTGACATCTTTGCTTTTCATTCCTTCCAGTTGCCTGACGTCAGAGTTTGTGGCACGGGGTGCAATATGCCGTGTGAATGTGTTTTGAGAATTTGTTTCTCCCTGCTAGAACAGTTTGATGCGACACATGCAAAATCTCTCATTGGAGATGTTGCTTACATTATGGTTCACCTTGCACCATTTTGCTTCCTACAGTTGACATTAATCTAACTATTTCACCAGGTCACTAGCTACGCCACCTGGCCTGTTGTTTACTGAGGCATCATTGCATTGCTGATTCAAGAGCTGCATTTTGTGCGTAGGTATGTATGTACGAGTGTGATAATAGGTTGACTCAAGGGCCAGCTATGACTGCTTAATGTATTGTCTGTATATTCGTAGATGCCAGACCACATAAAAGTAATTGGCCATTGCCTGCTCTGTCCCCAAAAAAACGGTAAGAAAGGGAACTCAAGCAACACCTATGTGCCCGCTGTGCTAGCTACACTGGCAGTGCTCATAATTAGATGTACTACCTAGTGCCGGAACATAACATGACTGCTGAACACTGGAACATGTGCCATCTACACAAAATGAGTTTCCATTCCTACTCGTGACATATCTTTTGAACCGCAACTCCTACATGTTAGCCCCTGAGTTACTGTAAGCATACAATATGCAGTATGTTCATGGGCGCAGCACAGAGAAGGAGCTGCCTCTAGGTACCAAAATAGCTTAGGTGATATGAATGGGCCTACATGCCCACCAAGTTTCAAGTGACCAAGTGTTTCGGTGTCCCAGGAATAATTTTGCCGTTTCCGAAATACTACTGCATACTACTGCACTAAATACTGCATATGACCTGGGGTGGATGATTGCTATATCCTTTTTTGTTTTAGTTACCATATGTAGAAAATCTGTGCTTTACAATACAGAGCCATCATTTCAATAAACAATGTATGTGCACAATTTAGTCAAACGAGGACACAGTAGGAACAGTAGGCCTTGTCAGAAACAGAAACTTGCTAACAAGAAAAATCCCCACTCCCAAACTATCATTTTTTTAAATTTTATATCTCTCATTAGCTGGCACTGGTTGAGGTCTTCTTTGATGCAGACCCTTATCTCCCACAAAAATCTTGTTAAATTGAGCACTATGGTTCACCCCATTCATTAATGTACGTATGTATGTATTTAATTATTTAGCCGTGCAGAGGGAGTGTTTCCTGGGAAACAAAATAGCTTATGCCCTATAGGCTTTGTGGGGCTACATGCTCACCAAATTCCATGTGGCCCCAGCATAATTTAGTAAAGTTAGTGCACAAGTTTGTGTGAGGAGATCAAAATACGGGAAATTCAGAGCATGATTTAGTTAAACAAGAGCACGATTTAGTAAACTGACCAGTTCTTCTTTTCTTAATGTTAAAAAATCTTACCATGACACCTTCCGGGCTGCATAGTTTGTAGCCTATGCGATCTCTCTGCCTGCTGCTCATGCATGCATTTACTCCTGTTTTAGCAGGCTTAAGCTCAGTTGAAGAAGGTTCAGTTGAAACCCAGTTGTGTCCTGACAAGGCCTTTACCATACGGCTGAGACATGTCAAGGAGAAAAGTGAGATGAAACACTATCTAAGCCTGTCAGAGAGCTTTCCCCCCGTCAAAAAAAATAAAAAATACAGCTGTCAATGATTTGCACCAGTAACATTTCAGTGGATTAGACAGTCTCAACCTCATCTAAACAGCCAACTGCATGTCAAGCATTAAGCATGAGGAGTACAAGAAAGATGAAGTAAAATATTCTTTATGTACAGTCTATTTTTTGTGCCTGTGAAGATTCTCTTTCATCCAGGCCCGTACCTTGGGTACATTCAATCATGCAGCGCTCAACTCCAAAATAGTAATTTAACTAATCTTTCCCAAATAACAATCAATGCTCTCAGCAATGTCTCTAATGGTAAATATCACCTCCAATATTTTATAGCATACAAAAATATGATCTTTGGAAGATAAAGTAAGGGACATGTACCTAGCCAAACTTAATTTTTCCAAGTACAGGTCTGGTGGCTCCCAATCTCCAGCCTCTTTAATCCTGGGCACAGATCCACATCTGATCTGAGAAATGGAGCTGAAGAAAATTCAGTCTTTATTCTTGGAGAAGGGTCAACTCCAAATGTGGAAAATAATAAGTGTTGCACACATAATTGACTCTGAAAGATTAGCTGTATTCATTAATTCTAAATTCAAAATGACAGACGACTTTAAACAAACCATAAACAAATTCCTCTTTAGACAATAAATGAGACTAAATCAAATATACAGTACCAGCCAAAATCAATACTGGTTGGTTATAATCTTAAATTTTATTCTCAGTCAAGATATCTGGCAGTAAAATATGGATAGACCAGGAAAAAAATGCAGGTTCACTTGCCTCATACTGACACTGGGTTCCTATTTGTTAGATTAGATACATTGCATCTAATTTTCCTATTAATTATGTTTATTAGACTAGCTAACTAGCCATAAGTCATCTGTCTAATTACTGCATCATGAATAATAGATAACTAAGTGTGTTTGGTTGAGTGAGTGGCAGTGGGAACATTTTAGCAGACTAATGCCATAGAGCTCAAAATGACACAGTTCATATGTGCTTCTGATTGTTTGAAAAGTTAGTGTTACGAGGTAGTGTGTTGAGGGTCTTCAGGGTTGACACAAAGAGGCAGCTGAAGTCAAAAATAGCAAGACTTTCAATTTATTGTTTTTACCAGCAGTGATGAGGCATCCCCAACTCAAAAAGAAGTGTAACACCAAGAAAAAGAAAAAGAAAAATGGAAAATATATTTACAAAACAAATGGCTTGGATGGCTGTGCAGCCACAGCAAAGCACAAACAAAAGGCTTAAACACAACAATAACATAATTTCAGGCACCTCACCCATCTGCGGAAACTAAAAGAGCAGGAGAACACAGAGAGACTCTCATCACCTCATCACCACATCAAAATCTCCTTGGCAATGAACCTGCCACCCCTTAAATGGGTACCTGAACTCCCCCCTAATTGGGACAAACCAAAAAAACTACTAAGCACAGGGGAATTACCAAATTACAAGTCAAACATACCCCGATATAGACAGTACGTATGTATTAGTGCTAAACAGACACCACTAGGCCTTATATATAACATTAATAAATAAGTGTATTAAAAAAACATGCACTATAAGGCCTCCATTGATTTAATTGATTTTGCAAGGGCCCAACTACACCCCCCATGCATATAGTTATCCTGAAACGGGAACGCGCTTCCCTAGAAGCGACCAGGAAGTTACAACAGCGTCAGGCAAGTAAGTTTTAAAACACTGAACCACACAACGCACAATTGACACTATATAACATTACTGAAGATTATTTACATGTCCTAGCAGAATCTAAATAAACTGAGATCTTTCTCCAAGTGAGTGAACGGTTGTACGCGTTGTTGTAAGTGAAATGTTTTAACAGTGAAATGTTTTAAAACGTGTTTTAACAGTATGTGTGCACCATAGTGCCCAATTTAACATGATATTACAGAGAGCCAATAGCTAGAACTAGCTAGACATGAAGGGATACAACGATATATGGCGTCTGAAAGCACATGCGGCCGCCATTTGGACGCGGTGAGGTCGCGCTATAAGTTGCGGTCTCACAGTTAGTTAGATGGACCCAGTTGGCTTCACCCATTTATTGAGTCAGGACTATGTAGGTACACTGCAGCACACATGCATACACACACTCACACACACACACACACACACACACACACACACACAGAGAGAGAGAGAGAGAGAACTTACCTGGAAATTCAACTGCCAATGTGCAACCGTTTGATACCATCACACCTCAGCCTCCCATATTGTTTCCTACATACAGTACATCAAGTTTAATCAAAATTCCACACCAAAACTGAAAGAAAACACCAAGCTGGGAAGAAGTCTAGAAACAGCAGGCCCAGTGAATCACCTTCAGAGATGTTTCCTCACATGTTTTCCTCTTCACTGGGATGGATGCTGAAAATTATGTTTAGAGGAATGGTGAAGCTTTCTGTCTATGTTAGAGGGTTTTATAATGCAGTGGAACAAAAGGCCCAGAGAGATGAGATTGTATAGGCAGCATTTTCTCCATTGTGTGTACTTTTGAATGAGTACGAAACACTGACATACACACATACACAAAGACAGATAGATAGATAGAGTGAGAGAGAAAGAGAGAGAGTGTGTATGTTTCCGCAGTCAAGAATCAAATATTGCCACCTCAGTTGCTGGATCACTGTTTCTACCTGTGCGTGAGCAGGCCTTGAACAGCTTTTCCTTGCATGAGGCAGAACAAATGTTGATGAATCAGCCAAAGTTATGTGCATTATTCATGTCTTCATGTGTGTGTTCATTTGGAGGAATACATAATTCATCACTGCATTTGAAACAACTGTTACATTTTAGAATATTTAATGTTAAAAATTATGATGTTTTATATGTGGTCTGCTAAAACACACATTTAAATGAAGGGATGAATAAATAAATGAAATCCGGACTGGCAAAACAAAATGGCTGTTATGCCATTCAAAGTAGCTAGTAGATTTCCATTCCATTCATGTAATTTTTTTTTGTGTGTGTTACCTTTACAGCGCTGGAATCGGATTGATTCTTATTCTGGTTCCTTTGCGGGGAAGATAATAAAGGTTATGCATTATATATGCAGGGCTGAGGTGTGATGCGCTTTTTTGTTGTTTAAGGTCGATGGGTTGTTTAAGCTTGATGGGCATTAGAGAAAATACATTTCTATTTGTGCTTTGGTTGTGATCCACCACAACCCCCCCCCCCCACACACACACACACACACACACTTTCTCTTTCTCTCTCTCTCTCTCTCTCTCTCCCCCTCCCTCTCTCTCTCCCTCCCTTCCCATCTCTCTTCACCGTTTGTCTTCCTCCTTTTTTTCAGATATCTCTTTCATTCAGGGATTCATGCATGAGTGGCACTTACTGCTCACAGTTTGCAGTAGGTCCACGTCTCACACAAAATCAAATACACCAAAGAGGATTACACAGAAATATGATCCAAAATTGAAGAGCAATGCAGTGGCATAAATGTAAAAGGAATAAATGGGCAACTGTAGTACAAATATATACTTTGCTTTACTATTACATTTTTGATGAGAAACACATAAATGTATGCACTCTAAATACAGCCCTTACCAAACACCTGTACGGTGTGTGGAAAAAAAAAAGCTTTTGGTGCATATTAGTGGAAACACTTCCATACTGTAGAATTACTAAAATATGGAAATATGAACCATGGCTTACACTAATTAGATATGGAAAAATGTGGCAAAGTAATGTCACTAAAATAAAACATGACAGAATGGTGCCTCAATGTAAATAACTTAGTTTTGCTGTAATATCACAGATTTTCAGAAAATATCAACACTGCTGTCTTACATCTGAAATGAAAGAACTGGGATTAAGGAAGATACATGGCATTTCCTTAATTATAGGAGAAGTATCCTTGTTTATATTCTATTTACATAAACCATACCTGAAGCGTTAGCTTAGTCTAATCCATGTCCTTCTGTAGCCAATGTAATTATTATCAGCACCCTTTAGCAGATGTCTGAGACACCCAGAGGAGATTTTAGTCAACCCCCCTGCATGCTGAAGCAGCACGGAGAAGACTTGAACTTCAAGATTACTTCCTTAAAGCCCATGATTAATCTAACAGTGCATAGGGTAAGCATAGCATGATGATTAGCTTGCTAAGAGCTTTCAGTGGCTTTACGCCCACCATTTCAGTCCAAAATATATGATGAGTTGTTACGCAAATCAAGAAGATACAGGAATAATACAAACCCACCTTTCTCCACAGTTAAAGATGTGAAATGCCTTATGGATTCTATGAATGAATTCTAGCAGCCTGAGAGTAATATCTCTACCGTGAAATTATTATTGAAGCTGGCTTCAGTCATCTAAAATGGACTTTGGCTGTCAGACTGTCTAGGCCCAGCGTCAGCATGCATATTCCAGAACAGCTGTAATATATTGCAGTCCTTTTCGTTTCTGCTCCCAGGGTTTACGCAATGCTCGGAGGACTCCCACTAAGTAAATACCACTCCTGTCAGTGTCCGCCCCTATTTGCAGAAGGGCTTCATTTTATTTATTTATTTATTTATTTATGACCTTTCCTTTTGTCTCCACCCAGTTCCATGTGTGCATTAGCACTACTGAACCAATGCTTTTGCTTTGGCTTTTATTTTTAAATCGTACAGCATCTCTCTCCTCCTTCTTCTTTTAACTGAACCCCTTCCACCTCCACCCAATGTCACCTTCCACCATTCTTACAGAGGACAAAATGTCTCAAATGTACCCATTTAACATAAAAAACACCTTTTGTGTAAATCACTCTCTCCCTCAGACACACACACACACACACACACACACACACACTCACACACATACACACAAGACGCACTTTCAGTGTAAGGGAAGTGTGTTTACTATCCAAGATACTGAGTTCACAAAGCCATGGACTTGTAGTGATTATTGCAGAAGATGAGTCACGTCAGATATGTTCACAGAAGAGCAACAAAGGTCTCAGAAAAGGCATTTTGATCTGAATCTGAATCTGATCATCTTTCCTGTTTAAAACACATATAGCTGAATGAAACACCATTACTGTGGGCACATTAAATGTGAAGTGGAATTGCTCTCTGTGTTTGATGTGTTGTGTGCTTGCTGTGGGCAAATTTGCTTGAGGGATTTCTGTTCAAAACATGAGAAGCAGAACTTAGGTTGAGAAGAAAGATCTTCTAAGATAAATGAATAATTTAAAGCAGTCAGAAATAATCAAACCTTGACACCGATATGTATCAACTGGTTTTCAGTAGTTAAGATGCTTGTTAATCACTGTTAATCACAACGTCTCAAAGTCACATAAGTGTGCATAAGAGTGCATGTGTGTGTGTACAGCTGTTTTAGCAAACATACTAAGTCAAATCCAGGTGTGAATGACTTAATGTCTTATTGGGATCACTCCAGACTTACGACCATAGCAATCTGTGGTTTCTATTAGGACAGTTAAATAACCATTGCCTGCTTAAGCATGCTACTTACATTTAAGATAAACATACAAGAGGATTCCAAACTGAATTCCACACAGCAGAAAATGAAATAGTTGAACTATAGCTCCTTTAATGGCTTTGACTCCGTGCTCTCTCTCTATAGTGGCACTAATGACATATCAATCCTGTGTATGCATATATAATCATATATGATATTATATCATATATGCTATGTCTGTCATAGCATTTCTGTGACAAGCCTGTCTATGCTATCCATGATCTGTCTTTCAGTCTACTATGTGATGTGTTCTATGAGCCGGATCACTTCCTTATTATTGCCATTTGCAGTAGTGGTTTTAGGCACGGGCGAACAGGGCAGCCGTCTGGGGCGCCATTTTGTAGGGGGCGGCACGAGCGCTTAGGAAAAAAAAACTCTGAAAATCTCTGAATATCTATCATAAAACTATGTGGGCAATTGGAACATTGGTGCCCCCTAACTGCAGGCATCCTTGCTTGCTGAGAAGGTGCCGTGCACAGAAGCTGTGTGTGAGAAGGGCAAAGGGGAGGGAACGCGGGAAAAGGTTTACCTCTGGGTTGCAAATGCAACGTAACACCAAGGGGGGGAACGGGGATTCACTGTATAGAGCAATACTCCAATCCAATTAGTGAGTTATGCTTAAGTTATATTGTTTTGGGCATTGCCAATATTTTTTTCGTTTCTTTCGGGGGGTGGGGGCGCTCGGAGGCGGTCTTGCCCGGGGAGTAATCAACTGTTGAACCGCCACTGGCCATTTGCCAGCTGTCTTTCAATCCAGTTTCACTATGAACTCTTGAACATGCATAATTTTGTATGTGACAAATACAAAAGATTAATCGTCAAACTTCAATTAAGATCTTGAATCTGTCTGTCTTTGGGAAAATGGGTTGTTGGGGACCTGGGTGAAGTTCAGTGAAGATTAGGGTCTGTGTGTGTGTGTGTGTGGGGGGGGGTATCTCTTCAAGCAGGTGATGGAAGCCTCTACACACCAACGCCAGAAGTGGTATGATGGAGAGTGATGGCAGATCTGCTATGCTGCACTACCATGTCTAATTCAAACCGGCTGTTTGGCAGCGCGCCCTGCATGTACTGAATCAAGGTCTGAAATTGGATGTGAGCAGCGAATGTTATGCACACACTTGCAGACACACAATATCGCAGCTGTTATTCACAGTCTGGACAAAGAGCACAAACAAGCAACAGCAACGGCTGTGAGTGACCAGAATCCTGTTGCTGCAGCTGAATGCTGTGGTTGCTCTCTCTCTGTCTCTCTCTCTCTTTAGTCTCTCTCAGGACTCCTCTCCTCTTTTATAAACACATCAGTCCTGGTGAGTTCAGCTCCCCCTCCATTTACCACTGAGGAGGCTGAATTTGGACATTGATTTGGCGTTGTCAGGCAGTTGGCTCACTCAAACACATTTTATTTTCCAAATCTTAGAGCCTCCTTCATTCTGTAACAGGGGACAGCAAAGTGGGAACAGCAAGGAAAATCAAGAAAGAAAGAAAAAAATAACACATAGTGCTGTGTTTATTTATTGATCACTGGTAGAATATTGGTGCCAAGAGGGAGCTGCAAACAAGTTGGTTTCAGATATCAGAGACTGTTGCCATAGAGGGGTTCAAAGTCTCTACAATTTACAAATCAGAAAAAAACACTATTGACCAATGTCCTTTCAGGTGCTCCATACAAATGAAAGGTCCAACACTGAGTGATGTGAATATGTGTGTGTGTGTGGCAAATTCACAAGGTCTGTCGGGTATTGCCATAGTTAGAGATTTGCAGGAAGAGTAGACAGAAGGTAACGTTTTACCTTTACTGGGATATTACAGCAGTAAACAAAAAAATGGACAGGTCATGATCTCAGATCTCAGTGAATCTGAGATTGTTGTATTCATGGTAACTTCACCAAAGCTCACATAGTTATTCTTAAGGTTTTCCTTTTAACACATCCAAGAAAGGCTGGTAAAGCAAGATGTCTAAATGGTATTCAAAGGTCAGATCTTAGTTCTTTTCTCCTCAATATACAACACGAACCAATACCAATACCAAACAAATAGATAAATGTCTGGGTGAAGTGTTATAATTGCAGGAAACTTATGGCAAATACTAGCAGAAGAAAAACTAGTTTCTTTCTCATTGTCATCCTCAACTCTCCCACACTCCCTAAAGATTTTTTTTATCTCCTTGACCTTATGATCAGGATCCTCATGCACAAAGATGCACTGATGCCAGTGATGGTTCTTATCTTAACTGTACAGGCAACTGTAAAGCTTGCTATTAGTTTAAACAATTTCTCAGTTGTTAGGAGAAAAGAGGAAAATCAGCTGTTTTTACAGAGCTGATCATAAACCCAGTTCCTCATCTGGCATTATGCCAGGAAACCTCTTCAAACTAATACGTTATAAGTGGGCAGTATCTAAACTTAGGAAAGGAAAAAGGCCAACATTGTGTCCCATGATAAAGCATCGCATAATGGCGTAATTATATGAATCTTGTATCTATGCTATCCTATTAATATGTTATTAATACTGTGGGTAAATATGTAATAATCAGCTGTAGATAAGTCATTAACAGATGATTATTATTATTATTGTTATTATTATTGTCTGTTTGAATACACACCCAGTATTTTTAATGCAGGCCTGTAATGAAAGCGCTCTCATTAGTCTCGCCCTCCAATTATTCACTGACAGAGTCATAGCAACCAATATCATCTGCGTTGCTGACATCACTGTACACAGTCTGTCTGCCACCTAATGGGAGTGTTGAACTGAGGCTATTCTACTGTTGAGAGTCATCTCAGTTGCATGACCTGGCAAAGCCACATGTCTAATTGTCCATAATGAGTAACAAAGCACAACATTACATTTTGCTTTTTTTTTGTCTATGTTCACTGCTTATTCTTTAAAATGTCTGACAGTCAGAATCCATTGTCGAGTTTCAAATGGTAAACAGGTTCAGTGAGGCCGTGGGCAAAGCACAAATTAATCGTTGTCCAATGCTCTTGAACAATTGTGAGCTCTTGTTGGAGTTCTTTCTTCCATCTTTAAATTTCCCCGGGATTTGTATTCATTACAGAATAGTGACAGGAAGGGATGAGAAAAGAGTTTTTCTCCTAAAAAGCAAATGTCAGACTTGCCGGTCAGACTTAACATGAACAAACTTAGAAAAAGCTCCCTGAGCTTCAGACACTGCCAGTACATTAAAGAGGACAAATATTCAATTATTTGCACCCACACATTGAACAGTCTGTCTCTCTCTCTCTCTCTCTCTCTCTCTCTCAGACACACACATACACACAGTGAGAAAGAGAAAGATGTACAACTATCTTTGTATACAGCTACATGTAAATATGCACACAAGCAGTGGCAGAACAAGTAGGGACAAAGTTTTTGAATTCAAAAGTTCTAGAAAGTGTCGGCATACCATGGCAAACCCATGGTGAGGGAAACATCTGTAAGTGGCAGGGAGCTTTTGTCATATCTGATGTGGCATGGAGGACCCTTTGATCGCAGAGTTGTTATTCAGAGGGCCAAACAAGGAGAATGACAGAGCAGCCGTTGTAAACACATTGACGCTTGTGAAGCAAAAAAAAAAGAAAGGAAGGAAAGAAGATCCATGTGATGAATTATCACAACAGGGATTCTCAGTGTGAGGAGAAACATGGAGCTTTTCTCTGTGTGTGTCTCCACTCTTGTCCTCCTACCCCAGCCCCCCCACCCCCCAACAGACACACACACACACACACACACACACACACAAACATATGCACACACACACACACACACACACACACACACACACACACACACACACACACACACACACACACACCACACACACACATACACAAACACATATAAACTAGCACTCACTGCCACATCCACCCCCCAGTCCCAACTCTCCCTCTTGCGCAGCTTCAGCAGGAGAAAAGTGGCTGAGAGTGCAAGAAGAAGACTCATAATGAGGTCCTGATATCCCACAAACGACAACAGATCATCAGAGCGCTGGAATAGGATGCAGCGCAGGGATAACGAGGGAGCCCTGGCACAGCAATCTTCACTAGTGGAGAGAGAGTGAGAGTGAGAGTGTGTGTGTGTGTGTAAGAGAGAGAGAGAACAGGAGGAGGGAAGAAGAGAGATTTCAGAATCGATACAATGGACAAGTTGTTATCTTGTCACAAGAGGTCTAATTTCATGCGCTTTTCTCATTCACTTGATAGTGAGCATTGCTCTGCAATCACGGTGGCTACAGAAGAAGAAAAAAAAGACACACACACACTTGAAGAAAAGAAGAAAACACACACACACACACACATACTTGATATATGTGCGCTGTGTTTGGAGGAAGCACTTCAATCAGCTGGGTGAAATATGATCCAAATGTGATTGTCAAATGATCAATGATCATCTTTCTTCAACTTCTCAGGGACCATCAAGGAGTTTAAAGTAGTGGAGTCTCTTATAAAGAAGCTCATTGTCTGCATGTGAGTACAAACATTTTTGGTCATAGAGTAAACTTATCAAGTAATCAATGGCTTTGTGCAACTCCTGCATGACCTCTTGCTGGATTTGAATAAAAGATTCACATGTATTTTCATCACAGTTGAAGACACAAAGGACAACTTACCTCTAACATAGCTCTTTAAATCTGAGGTTGTATTTTTTTTTTCTTTACAAATGAGGATTATACTGCTATACATGCCACACAACTAGAAGGCAGAGGAGGTGGAGCAAGAAATCATAATCTGCCCAGAAAAAGTCAGATGGCTCTTTATCCCAAAACACATAGCTTACTAAAATAAGACAAATGTATTTACAGATGCATTCTAAGTTCAGTAAGTTCAATAATGAACACATACCTCATTACATGACATTGCAAGCAACCTTACAACTACTTACAGCATTGAGCTGGTACAGTGAAACAGCTGAAGATGCGACATGTCACACAAGCACCCAGGATAGCCTTGATGCAGTCCTCAATATTTAAAAAACCATGCATTAGTCATGCTACATATGAAAACCTTTAAGCAATTGTAGCCTATATCCCCAAAACAATGGTAGTCTATAGGTTTGGCTATTTAATATCTCGGTGGCCACACATTAAATTAACAAATTACAGGCTACAGCTTGGCTCAGTGGCCAAATGAACACTTACTTTTGATACATAACACTTTTTGATGCATGCTACAACATGAGATGATGGGTTTTGTGTTGAACACTGTAATGATGTCATCATAGTCCAACAATTCAGTTAGATCTGTTTCAAGAGAAAATAGGGACAGAGAGTTTGGGCTGATTAAATAGGTTGGAAAAGGCTGAACAGAAGAAATAGAACAAAAGGAGAAAGAAAGTATTTTGGGTGTTTTTAAATCACGCTCAATATAGCTGAGCCAACTCAATCTTACAAGGCCAACATGTCCAGTCAGAGATCCTTTTAACGTACGTTTGTTCTATTTGAAGCCTAGCCAATATGCCATGTTTATTTCTAAATTGAAGTCAATAAAGCTATTGATGGACACTCTACTTAGTTGTTTCATCTCATGAAGTTTCCAGGTCAGCACAGCAGTTATTGACTTCACACTGTCCCTTGTGTTTTGCTTGCTGTATACCTGATGTCTGTTTTAGGTCTGTACATTTATAAATAAATAAAAAATGTAATAGGATGGTGTTCATTTCACTCGATCAAGAGTTGACTCAGGAAGTATCGGCCCAATTGACCCAACGCTCTCTCTCCGAATCTCCAAAGGTCTCTCTCATGCAGGCAGATATTGATATAGACCCATGTGGTTGGAAAAGGGCCTAATCTCACACAGACAGCTTCTCTGTCCTTCTTTATTTAACTTTTCATCATTTAGTAAGCAAATAATTTTATCCATTATAATTCCCCACACTGGGAAGACAAATATTGTACCAATAAATCATTTCCCAGAGCCCAAAATGCAACCGACTGTTGCTGTTGCACTCAAATTGCACCAGCCTAGTTTCCACATTGACAGTCAACAGATGATGATTATGTTACTTTCAATCAGTTTATTGAGAGACTTTATGTTCCATTTGATATTGATTTTAGAGTCAGAGTGAATATTACATTATTAAATTAATATCTGGATAATATCCAGTTTCAACTTATCCTGGACAATATATGACTTTATTTTCTCATTATCCTGACAAAGTTACTGTTGATAAATGAAATGCTTTGATGTTTAAGTAATCTTGTTATTTTCATATTTATATATGGACACCAGTATTGGCTTAGGGACTCAGCTAGCATGCACTCAACATGAAGTCATGGTTTAAATTCCTGACTGTCATCACTTTGACCTTGAGCAAGTCACCTAACGCTGCATTGCCCCATGGTGTTTGGCCATGGCAACTGATCTAAAACTTGCTTTAGATACATAATGTCGGCTAAATGTATCATAAAATAATAAACTGAACTGCATTTTTTGACAGTCCCCGCCTCTCTCTCTCTCTCTGTCCTTAGTCCCTCTCTTCATCTAATCTCTGGAGTTTGAAGCTTTCATCTTTAAGCCTTTTTCCATGAGATGCCTTGCTGCAAGTCTTCTGTTTCCTCACAGGCTGACCCAATTTCTACCCCAATCCAAAGGTTCTTATTTACCTTCTAAAGAGCACTTTCTCTTCTCCTTCACATCACTCAGATGTAGTGAGCCTGCCTATTTTTAGAGTCCATTAATTAAGTCCAGTGTTGATATTTTCTGGAGAGTGTGTAAAGTGGATGTTTGATTACTTCATGCTATGTAAAAAGGGCAAAAAAGGAGGTAGCAGCTTCTGCTGATGACATTCTATGCCTCATATCTGTAAACACTGTGTGTGATAAAAATCTGTGCGTATGTATATGTATCCATATATGTATATGTGTATGTATAGGTAAATGTGTGTATATATGTGTATATATACCTGGTTGGTTATGAAAGTGAGAAGGGAGGTGTTTGTGTGTCTGTATGTGTATATATATATATACTCCTGCACTGCACTCATCAGAGGTCAGGAGTAAAGCAAACACAAAAATATATCTAAAGGTATTTGTCCAAACTAGTAGTCTATCAAATTACAGTAGCTAAGGTAACAGTTTGAATACAGGACAGACAGCTGTTTTATCTCTTGACTGGCTGTCATAAGATATATACAGCATTTAACGGTTTCTCTTCCTGTCAGATGACATTGAGGTGATGAAATAGGTAGGCAACTGCAGCAAGAGTGTTCTTCTACCTGTTGAAACTGTCTGGACTCTCGTTGTGGTGTGTCAGCCAGAGCTGTCAAATACCAAACCTGATTGTTATCACCTGCTGGAGAGACACTGGGGCGCACACGCACACACACACACACACCCTTCTCACTTTCATAACCAAGTCAATGGACAAGTACCATCCTAGAATCCATTGACGGACTGAACTTTAAACTGGCCCCTGGAGACAGCCCCTCTGGTTTGAGTACATCTCTCTGCTGACAGATGCAGCGATATCTGCCAGTCACAAAGGTGTGAGAAGATGGGGCAAGAAGTGTGTGTGTGTGTGTGTGTGTGTGTGCGCGCACTGATGGATGAGAGACAATGTGGTGGGTCTGTCCACGTGGAAGCTCCGGTCACCACAGATTCATCACAGATATTTATGGTCTCTTTGTCTCACACACACACACACACACACACACACACACACACACACAGTACACATATGAATATGTGGTGCCGTTCACACATCCACACATCAGTGCCCACACACACACACACACACACACTTATCTCTGGTTACCGCAAGGAGCAGATATTTGACCAAATGCTCCACGTCTCACTGAGCGGCCCTCTCTTAAAGGCCCCTCGGCTCAGGTGAACCGTGCCGACTGCTGGGCAAATGACTCAGGCCTCAGCGGGATTGAGCAGTGGTTATGGGGAGAAGTGGGGGGGGTAACACAGATGAAAGCAGCATGCATCCATGTGTGTGTGTAAAAGAAATATGATTGGTGGGTTCAAATAAAAAAATCTAATGTGTGTATGTGTATGTGTGTGTGCGTTGCGTCCGTGTGCATACATGTGTGTGATGGAGTGCGAGAGGCAGAAACAAGGAGTCTGAGAACGAGTAAGAGACCGAGGGATAGAGATGTGAGGGAATGAAAGTGAGAGAGTGGTAGAGAGTCAAAAAAAAGAGAGAAAGAGATTGAGACAGGGAAAGAGAGACAGAGAGAGAGAGTCTGGTGCTGACCATTGGCTTGCAGTGGCACTGAGGTGGATTGATCCTCTCTCATGTGAAGGCAACAGGAAACCAATCTGACATAGCAACCTGCAGGGGGAAACCAGGGAGAAGCTGCCAAGTGAAAGAGCATTAAATGAAGCCACAGAGATCAGATAGGAGCCATGGTCAACTTTGGTACCAAACAAAGGAATACCACACACATGCGTTTAGAGAACACTACACATAAGTAATAATAAATAAGTTGTTTAGCACAGATTTGCAAAGATGCTACAGAGATATTAAGATGATTTCTTTATTAATTAATTTATTTATTTAGTAATTCACCTTTAGGATTACGTAATTGTTATGTCCCAGTGTCTCACGATTTTGCTTTGTTCTGTCTGTCCTAATGCTTGTGTATTGTGGTTGCAGGACATCCCGGTTGCAGTTTGGTTTATTACCAGTTTTGTTCCTGCCACTGCTGATTGGGTGCCTAGCCTTATAAAAAGGGCGCCGTTCCCATTGTGGGGTGTGAGAGGCAGGCATTGTGTTGGCACTGGGCTTTTGTTTGAGCGTAGATTTGTCTTATGTCCTCCTTCGTTACTTTTGATATTGTCTTTTTGTTCTATGGGCCATTATTTCTTTTATTCTTTTTATTGTTACATCGGGGTCGGGGATCGAACCCAGGACAGTTTGCAGGGTAGTTTGCTAACCACTATGCTAATGAGAGGACTCATATGCAGAGGTAACATAGAAAGTTCAGTTTTAATGAAGGCGTCCAAAAAACGCAGAAGATCCAGTCAGAAGGTCAAAACCAGTCTTTCAAAAAGCTCAGTAGATCCAGACAAAGGGTCAAACAGGTTATAATCCAACAAAGGAACAGCAAGAGACTGAAAGTCCAAAATGGGGAACCCGAAGGTCAAGGAAAACAAAACAAACAACAGGCACAAAGGGTCAAAAAGGTTCTAGGCAGTAACTCACCCAAGCAGTACAACAAAGACTCAGCACAGGGCTAACAGACAACCAGGTTTAAATAGGCTCACTAATGGATCACATAATTGCCAAAGATGAACACCAGGTGGCAAAATCAAGATGGCTGAACGCAAATCACATGATAACAAAATGACTAGAGCACATGGCACCACCAAAACACAAGACACATGATAACACACCCACGAAACAAGGTCATAATGGCCACTAGAGGCCAGAAATGTCCCAAAAACATAACAAATATGTTAACTATTTTTCTTACTTAAGTTACTTAAAGTTATCTTTTGGTCTGTCGTTGTTTTGGAAGAGATTCGCCATCTCTCTCCTTTGTTACAGTGTCTAAATCCATAGACTGGCCTGTAACATAATAGGAAATATGTGTAATCCTAACAATAGGTAGAAGTCGATGTAGAAGTCACTTGTCAACCATTCTAGAACAACAACAGCAACACTAAAAACAATGTGTTGCTTTTCAATACTGTGTATTGCACTAACCTGTGATGTATTTATATTTGAATTATATACCAATGTTCATACTATAGCATTTGATTTAACAATTGTGTGTATAATGTTGAAAATGGATTTCTATAGACTAGACAAAGATATTTGCATTTGCTCATGATATTTAGGACAATAGACACATTATGCTTTGGCACAGTAATGTAATAATAACTGTGTAATGTATCCAGCAAAAAAATCATCAAAGCCGCTATGCTCACGCCTCCACATCAACTAAGGACCATGCAAACAAGGTCCTTCTTTTTTCATTTTAAACTCATTTAACACTTACACTAAGACATCCCCCACATACAGCACACACATACACACACACACACACACACACACACAAAAACAGAACATCCCACTATACTTTCAGTTCTGAGCGGCTGTCCTTGAGAATCACAAGCTCAAAAAGATGTTTTCTTTTTGCCCAACTCCAGTTGGAGATTGCCACTGAACAGTGAGAGAGAGAGAGAGAGAGAGAAAAATCTGAGAACAGCTGTAGTTCAGTCTCAGTGGCCATCCTACCCACTCTCCCTACCTCCCCCTTTCTCTAATCCCCCCTAAATCTTGAGTTCACACATGAGGTAGAGACAAAATGCATGCAAGTCCATGGGCTTGTCCTAAATGGATTGGCCAAGGAGCCCTGGCTCATCTGTGAGAGTGTGTGTGAACTGTGCCGAGAAATACACTGCGCCCAGTGTCCAAGACACCCAGCAGCTCATTCTTTCACTTTGATGTAAATCGGTAACAGGTCGGCATTACATATTTTTGTATGAATTTGATTGCAGTAAGTTGCATCATACCAGACCATGATTGTGGTGATTAGTGACAGTTGTCAGTCCAAACATCCAATTTCATTTTTTAGAGTTTACGTGTTTCAGTTATTAAATTTACCAAATCCAATTTTATTTTCAACAACAGTACCTACATAAATAAATAAATACATTTTTTGTTCTGCTTTTCTCCCTTTGGAAATCATAGAAATCATGGCTTTGTCCTTGAGATAAAAAGATTAAAGATAAAGGGTGTCAGTGCGGACATGCTATCTCCTTTTCAACCGAGTGGTATCCCTTTCAACTGGTCTAGAGTCAGCTCAACATCACCCCTGTCTTTCATGTGAAGCCCTAGATTTGACAGCTATCATGAAGTTGCTGTAAGACGGCTGGATGCCATCATGTCAGAACCTTTGAAGGGATGTTAGAGAGCTTTGAGTGAGCAAACATATCATCTCTATTCTTAACTTAACAGGTAGAGCAATGAGCAATGGTAAAAGTGAAACTCCTGTCAACCCGACATGGGTGAAAAAGAGAGAGAGAGAGAGAGAGAGAGAATTAAAGAAATTAAAGTCATTATAAACAGCTGACATTTAGAAAATGTGATTCCTAATTAAACTTGGCTTAGTCAGTGGAATGAGTGAGAGTATGTATCGCTCTTTGTGTGTACGTGCTGAAAATTGATGTGTGTGTGTGTGTGTACTGTACGTCTTGAAGTATCTGAAATATTGTCTTGTTCTGAGACCAGAACATCAAACAAACAATGAAGACACATACTGTATTGAATAGCCATAGTTCACAGTGGCCAAAGTAATGAAAAGAATGTTGACTTTGCAAGAATTATAAACAGTTTTCAGACATATTCTTGTTACAAGACTGTGTGCTAATTAGCCATTGATTGGCTCCAAATAACATGGAAGGACAAAGGAGATGCCTTGTGAATTTTCCAGGAATCCCCCCTTGTAAGAAAATCCCTCCAATGATTAGATGTGGAAACACTTATTGTGACTCTGCCTCCCTACTGACATGGGCGAAAACATGCATTCCCTTTTCAGATAACTTAAAAAATAGCTCCCCTCGGTTTGGGCTTCCAACTCACTCCACGTCATTATCCCTCCTTTATATAACCAAGTAATAGAGAGGAGAGAACCTGAATGTATTATTAATGGACTCTTTGACAGCATTTCCAGGCAAAGACCAAATTTCAGATCTCATATGAATTATCAATACGGGGTGGTTTAAGTGACCTCAGGACAGAGAAAGCAGAGTTATTTCCTCCATCCTCAAGATGGACACGCCCAAGATTATTAAACAATTGTGATTAAAGAATAATGATTGCATCACCAAACTGTATCTGACCACGGCTTTTCCAAGAGGAGGATGCACTGAAAAATTAATGCAGGACTCCCGGCAGTGGCAGCTGCAACTACAAATCAGGCCGCTTCACACAGGAATCTGTTTGCTCACTGCTAAGTCTCGTTACATGGAAAAGGACAATTTCCCAGCTACACTGTAATAATCAGTAAATAGGTGGGGAGTTAATGTTGGAATACCATGCTGGCTTCATACATCTGTGGACAGATGAACACAGAATTATGCTATAAATGTGTAGCAACATGTTTTTTACTGTCATTTCACCTGCATTCTAGTCACAATTCCAAAGTGGCTTCTTTGAATTTACTATCATGACAACAATATTCTGTCTAATAGGTCTTTATCCATGTATCGTACAGAGCCCCTAAAGTGACACAGGAAAACTTTCATGTCTCTGGTGCACTGCACACCTGAAACATAAAAAAAATTTCATGTCACTTTAGGGGCTCCGTAGTATTGCTACCCTATGTGCTTATTTACATTAATTGTCCTTGAATTTGTAAATAATAACTGTGTTACTAATATTCACAGAAAATAAATAAAATCTGCCCACTTTTACTAAAACTGTGAAAGCCATCATGTAGTCAACTACTGACTATGTTCTAAGTCAGGGTCCCTGGCTGCCTCCACATCAATCATTTGCCATCTGTCGTGCATTTTATCGGGCAGCTCCCACTCGTATGGATCCCATACACAAATAACCATGGAAAGTATATTGCCTTGGTACAAGCCCTGAGCTAACCTTTAGCATTCAGCAACCACTGTCAAATGGACTGTATTGATATATGGCACTTTTCTACTCCTACCAGCACTCAAAGTACTTTACAGTGTGTGCCTCACATTCACCATTGTGACATTGTGTCACTGGTAGCAGAGCCTGCCATGCAAGGTGCCAACCTGCTCACTGGGAGCAATTTGGGGTTCAGTCTCTTGCTCAAGGACATTTCGATGGGCTCAGGCAGGTCCCTTGTCATGACATCCATGTTGCATATGCAAGATTGCTCTGCCACAGTGGAGGTACCCTTGCACAGAGTATGAAGTTCACTTGCGATATGCTGTGTGCCAGCCAGGGACAGCTTCCACTATGTTCACTATGTCTTTCTTTCCAAAGAGACCTACAGTATTTCATTCTTCCCTCATAAGCTGTTTGTATTTCTAGATGCTAGATTTATTTTAGTGACATGACAATTATTCTATAGAGTCCATACCTTAAGTGAAAAGCATAAAAAGTCATAGCATCAGTATATGGGTACAAATGTTGGAACATCACCATATTTCTGTTGATGTTGAATGCAGTCCAAGATTTATCTAGGAGGCAAATCTTCTTTTATGCTTGACAAGGGCCTTTCACCAGTAGCTGAATGCACAGTGAGACTGGGAATGGCACTTGGGTTGTTGTCCTTATTCGTGTCTGAATTGGCTTCATCAGGCTACTATATGCCTGGATGTCAGCACACAGCTGCAACCCTCCCTTGGAGACAAAGAGCCTCAATTATTCACATAATCAGCTCATCATTTTATTTTCCTAACGGGAGGCCTGAGTCGAACTCTGAGATTGGGGCTATTGTGTGAGACACTGCACAAGCGATGGGGCCCACACAAGACTTGGAGAGATGACTGACTGTCTTTTTTTTTTTTTTTTTTACTCACTCAAGCATTAGGTTGTGATATCAAGAAAACACTTGAGCTCCAGAAGTGCAGTTCATTATCAGAGCCCAAGAATAGTGATAATATGTCATTTGCATTAAAAAATCCAAGAGGCATTTCTGAGAGACTCTTTAACACGTAACATACACTGGAAGATCCTAACTATATCACTCAGAATACATTATTTCAGCAATTCTGCTCTTTCTACATTGACACCAAAAGAAACTGGATGAAGACCAAGGGGGAATTTAACTGAGGAAATATTCTTTTAACATAAATTCCTTTCTTTTGTCCTTACTGAGCTATGTTTGAAGTACAGTGAAAAGTAATCATGAAAAATGAATAAGATTAACATGAATAGTGCATGTGATTCACATTGACAGGCAGTAGTTGTTCATAACAGCCAGCCCCCCACACACACAAAAAGAAATAAATAAAAAAAGAAATAAAAACTTGCATGTCAGGTGCATTAATGTCAAATCACAGCACCCGACTCAGCCTGAAGCTGTAACACTGGAACAATACTGGGCTATGACGCATGGCTGCCAACAGGCTAATAGCCATTTAGCGGCACACTGGGTAGCATTTAGTCTGAATTACAAAGTACAAATAGCATGAACAGAAAATGTGTGTGCACTGATTGCATCCATCAGTGCTCGTGTGGTCTGATGTCGCTTAAAAAAAAGAAAAAAAATCCAATCTTGACTGACAACAGAACTGAAAGCAAAAAAAGAGATTTTTCAGGGGCATAGGGCTGTCTTTTGAGTGCAAGACTAACATCAAACCAGAGTAAGCCCGCTTGCCAGCCTTCGTAATCTCACAGCTCTATCAAACTTCCCCTCTGAGATCTACATTATCCCCAGGTGAGCACAGGTTCACAGATAAGGGCCCTCTTTACACCGTGGCACCAACCAGTGTGGCAAGGCAGACGGTTTGGGGTCAGAGATGTCATGATGCTTTAGAGAGGAGTGCTAAGCCACACTGATGTCTTAGAGTCTGCATGTGTCTACACTCACACACACACACACACACACACACACACACACACACACACACACACACACGCACACACACACCCGTGTACACACACATGACAGGCAGAACACTGAAACTGACATCTGAAATTCTTCCCCATATACATTTTGGATAAGACTGACAGTGTGAGTGAGTTTTGACACAGACTCTTCTCATTTCATGTCAGAGACAGGTGTGAAGGAGCCATGAAATATCAGTGTTGTGGAGTTAAGCCAAAAGATTCAAAGTGCTGACAACACCAATGTCACTAGTTCCATTCCCTCAAGGGTACAAATGCACAGAAATGCAACTAATCCATGGATAATATTTAAAAGGGCTGTTCACACTAGGAAAGATAATTATAAAGATAACTGTAACAATATTTCAGTTCATGCTGATAACATGCAATAACAGTTCCTCTCCAGTTTTCTCTCCTCATTTAAATGAACGTAATGTCTAAAATTCCATCGCTGTCAGCCTTTTATCATTCTCAAAATCGCTCTGAAAGTGATCCCAACATCAAACTCTTTGAAAATGTCTTTTTCATTATACTTTGTGGTGTGGATGTCGTCATTCGTATTAATTAGAGCGATATTTATTTTCCGTTATAGTTGTCATTCTTGGTTGCTTTGGATGAAAAGTGTCCAGAATGAAGATGCTCTCTATTACAATCTACTTGTGTAAACATGAAGACTGTTTCTGTGGTGTTTGACCATGTTCTTCAGCAAAAAACAACTAATATACTAAAGCCTATATAAAATAATTCTATTAATGTAGTGAAGCAAATAGGCCAATATTCCAATAATGGAATATTGCAACTATTGCAAAGGCAGTTGTAAAATGATAATAATAGCCATGTCACTGTCTTTTGCGATTAGTTTAAAGGAGAAATCCAGAGTGATTCAATCCATAGCCCTGTTGTTTGAGGTCACCAAGAGCTTTCTGTTGGAAAAAGAATGAACACAGACTGAATATCAAACTACAGCTAACATTAAGTGAATGGGGCATTGGAAAATGAAACTGAAAGTGAGTTTCTATGCCCCATTCAGTTAGTGTTTGATGCCAGTTCACTATTAGGTCTATGATGTATCTAATATTCCCGTTCTTTTTCCTACCAACAGCACTCAGTGATCTCAAACAACAGGGCTACGAATTGATTCCTTTAAGATAAAACTCTTTGGGTGTAGCCTTCTTCATTTCATTTCATTTCATTTCCAATCTGCAGTTCTAAAACATCCCACACATCTTCCTCACAAGGACATTTGTTAGCTAGTGCAGCTCCACGGTAACTGGCCTTAAAAGAAAGGGCAGTATGTCTCTGCAGCCCATAAGTTGATTGTTAGGTACAGTGTGCCAGCATGAGTTTCTTCTTTATCAAGGAATGACATAAACAGGAAGCACTGGGTGCACAAAGACAAAAATATACTTCAAAGCCACATTTAGCGGTGCTGTCTTCAAGTGCTGTCTTCAACTGAAATGGTAAAATTGTGTTAATAGAATCGGGAGAGTTACAAAGGCAATCAAGAGTAAATGAATGGTAGGTAGTAAATGAATGATAAGTAGTAAATGAATGGTAGGTAGTAAATGAATGATAAGTAGTAAATGAATGGTAAGGCAATGCAGGTGGTAGAGAGAAAAGGCTATTAGGATCCCCTTGTATAAACAAAGGCATGTGTTTCAGTAGAAAGCACTGAGGAGCTGCTGTTGTATGCTGGGCTGTTATTTAGATTGGAGAAATCAAATTATTTATAATATAGTATGTGATTTTGAAATACTGCACTGAAGCAAAACTACAGTACACTTCCTTTATGAATTGTCTCTGCAGACAGTTGGCAGCAGTGGTCCATATTTTAAAAAGCTAATGTAAAATATCATCACAGAGATTGATGCCTTGCCTGTATTAAGACTAAGAACCTGGAAGACCTATCAGTCAAAGCACAAAGCAATTACAAATGAATGGGAATAGATCAGAGAAGAAAAGATTGTCACACGGTACAGCATAGATTTTATTGGAAGTGCAGGAGAGAGAGTGAGAAAAAATAGACCTCCCAGTTCAATAGAAATCAAAATTTAATAGCAGAACATCAAAAAAAGGTTTCTGTACATTTCCTAAAACAGGAATGACCCATTTTGCAAATGGCAGACTCTCAGAGAGAACTATTACATCAAAACAAGTGTGTCCCCATTTCTTCAATGAGGGACTCTCAGTTGGTATGAGTGCAGTTCACATCCAGACCACAAAGAACCCCACACACACCACACACACACAGAGAGAGAGAGAGAGAGAGAGAGAGAGAGAGAGATGTTTGAAAACTTGAGTTGTTTTGAACTATAGGATCACTTTCAGTCCAGTGCATGATTTTGGAATCAAGAGAATAGTCATTTTATTGATTTTTCATGGCCTCTCCTTTGGACGGAAACAACACAGGTAATCAGAGAACTTGGCTTTAAAGGTATTCAGAAAAACCCTCTTTTAGAGGTTCTGTGATTGCACACAAGATCTGTATTCTTTCCAAGCCTTTATGAAGCTCAGATAGGGGCTTCACTTACATAGAGCTGTTCCAGAAACAGGAGAAGCAGCACTCAAAGAGCGTTTTCCTCATGGAGTCATTTTGTTTTTCTCCACCTAATGTCAATGAGTTGTTCCAGACAGTGTTTGAGTTAGGGTACCAATGAGGGCAGCAAGTGTCTTCTCAGGGACTTTTTTTCAAAATGGTCATTAGACAGGAGCTCTATCACAAGCAGATTGTGGTCAGCTGTGGTTGGTGGTCACCTCCAGGGAGAGGTGGAAGGTATCAACATTGTGATAGGGAAATAAGGAGAGAAAACCTAAGCACAACTGCAAAAAGTGATGACACCTTGTAGCTCAATATGTGATTTCTGGATGTGTGAGACCAAAAACACAAACAAAAATCTTAGCATATTTAGACTTATTTAGCTGTCTAAAAAGAAAGAAAGAAAGAAATCAATTTTATTTGAATGAAGACTGATTTTAGCACACAGCAAGTGTAGCTGTTGGTGCAGTGTGCTAAATTTAATGCAAAAGTCCTCATTGGATGGAGCAATAAATAATCATTAACACAGGCGATTACACTGATTCTCCTCCCATTTCCTGTTTAGGGACTGTACAGCCGCTATCTCCGGTGATTATTTAACCGCATGAAAGGGGAAAACAGATAGCATGTACATCTGTACCTTGCAGAATGGAGGATGATCACTGCAGTGTGAACAATCTGGAAGTCAGCCCTGAGTAGTAATTAAACAGCAGGATATCAAACACCTATTTAGTGTGTCTCAAATACTTTTTCACTAAAAAAAATCAATTTGTGAATGAAGAGAGAACTGATGAGTCAAACTGGCTGTACTGTAAATAAAAAGGACAGATGCTATGACAGAAGGGAAAAAACTTCTAGAGCAATCTAAGGACTCATGACAGCTTTCCTAGCAGTCTGTGAGGTAACTGTGGCTTCCCTGAACAGACCTTGATAGGTAGTGTCTGACAGCTCTGACCTGAGTCATATTCGACCTCCGTCGACCACCAGCACTGCAGAATCGGGTTAAGACAAGGCTATTCAAAGAAAAATTGCAAGAATCCTACCCGTACACATATACTCAGACACACACACACACACAGACACACACACTTTCATCTGAACAAACCTACATGCACACTCATACATATAACTGAGACTGCTCTCATTCGGCATGCAGAGAGCCAGGTTTTCTTGTTAAAGTTTAATGAGCTCGAGAGGAAACATGCATATCACCTTGAGCCAAACACTTTCCTCGCCAGCTCAGCCTTCGGCTGCAAGTCAGCAGTGCCGCGCCTAACATTCGCTCCAGTCACAATTAAGCGAAAACCTGCAGCAATGGCATTTTCCATTGACGGGACTAGCCAGCATGAAGGTGTGTTCAGAGAGAATGAAATTATCCTCAATGGCACTAGCTTTCTTAAATGACGGCAGGAAATAGCATATTAAACCCATGCTGAACTATTTCTGTGTGATGTTGCTTTTCTCTGGATTGCTCTCTTTTTTTTTGTTTTACTATTGCGCATCTGGTAAAAGTATGCCAAAAAATGATCTGGCATAAGTATGCACCATTATACTACATATATATATATATATATATATATATATATATATATATATATATATATATATATATATATATGTGTGTGTGTGTAGTAGTATAATGGTATATATATATATATATATATATATATATATATATATATTCACTCATATCTAAGAGAATATTGGTATTGGCATTTAGAGCTTACACAACCATTAGTGGTATGTGAACATTTTTAGAACTATCTGACTGTGTACATAGCTGATGAAGCTGAACGCTGAACGTTTACATTTTGGATAGGCATAACCAGGTTGATTTAAGGTCTAATTTTACTTTCAGAGCAATAGCAATGGGATACTAATCTCGGATAATGATTAAGACTCTGGTTCTGTGTTGTGAGATAAATTTAAAATGAACCTCCTTAACCATGACTTTGAGCATTTAAAATGGGTATTCATAATTTCAGATCCTCTGCTGAAGGGACAGAAGTTACCTCACCTGACACTGATGTCATCCTGAGACACAGTTGCTCATTGGACCACACCAGTTATCTCATTATGAGGATGATCATTTTTTAGAGATACAGTCACTCATTGGACAATACCAGTTATGCTGATGTCATGTCTGAAGAGACACAGTTGCTCATCGAACAACACCAGTTAAGCTATCTCACATAAAGCTGATGTCATCTTTGCAGAAACACAGTTACTCCCATTGGACAGCACCAGTTATCTCATGTGATTTTGAAGTCAGCTTTGAAGAGACACAGTCACTCATTCGACAACACCAGTTATCTCACACGTTCAGAGGTGGAGTGGGATTTTTTATTGGCAGTATGTGATATAATGTTATAAGTGAATGCCTAATGACCTCTTCCAAGAAGTGGGGGGACTCTGAATCCGCACATGCAGCAAGTGTATTTCTTAAAAGTTGTCTTCAGCACCCCTGCACATGATGCTGGTGACAGCTTGGAAGAGATACAGTTGTTCACTGGATGAGTCAGTATGGGTGGTAAACAACTATGATATGCCTCTCTAGCCGCAGTACCACAGCCTATATACTGTAGGCCTATTGATGGAAGCAGCTCCATGTGACAATGTTGAAAGTAAGCTGAATTACTCCAAATTTCCTCCCATTACCATATACCAAGAACTATTACATCTGGACCAGATTAATTGTGGTAAATTACAGTTAACTGCAAAAGCAATTCAAACTCTGCCTTGCCTGCATAGATTTTAATATCAGTTACAATGACAGCTTATGTGTAGATAGCATGTAGCATGTCTGATCCCTGGGCTCACTCACGATAAGTCATTAGGACTCAAGTGTATCTCTCTATGCACTGATCTGCATGGTGTCTGATGCTTTTGTGTGTTTTTCTTTTTTCTTTTTTTTTCTCTTCCTCCTTTTCTTCAGCATCAATTGATTGAAGCACTCACGATTAAACCTCATCAGACAAATCAGCACTGCACCAAAAATGAGGGAAGAGACAAAATGGTACCGGTTAATCAAGTGTGACTTGATGTGAGTTATCTCTTAATCAGTCACCACATAAATAATTATTCACATTTGAATAAGAATGCTTTGGTGTCTTTTTTTTCTTTTCTTCTTCTTACTTGTTATGGTTTTAGATTGCCCTTTGTCTTTTTAATTGGATTCAAGAGAAGGGAGAGACATAACATAAAGTGTTCAGCCCCCACTAATTCTTCACTTCAGTAAATGTCATTTTACATTAACTGTGTAAGGATGAATTTGATTGATTGATTATTTAATACACTCTGGAGACTAAAGTGAAATCACATGAAGTCTGGCATTGATTAGCAAAATAATGTTGTTGATGTTGTTGTTGTTGATGTTGTTGTTGTTGTTGTGGATGATGATTTCACCGAACAGCAAAGGGAATGTTCATCTGTTTTCATGGAAGGAGAAAGAGATGGTTGGTTTTCTGTTCCAGAGCACAGGATAGTTAGCCAGGCTACCACCGCCTTGTGTTTCTGCTCAATATCACATTTTGCTACAGCACTGTTGTCAGGTATCTCCTCAAATGTGTCCTTTGACAAATTGGCTGGCCAATTAGCAAGTTCAGTGAAAAGATCTGCATAGAAGGAAGGAAATGTACATCAGCTGAGGGATCCCAGATGCTTTGCACAAAGAGAAACAATGTGAAAACATTTGGTGCACCAGGCTACAGGATAATTGTAATACAGTAGGAAAGTGTAGCTCTTTTAGTCTCATTCTGTTTCCTGTCTAAAATTAAGGCCATTAATCTGTTTACTACATGCTAACCCTGCCTAAATATGCATGTATGTAAACACATGCTATGAATCTTTCATGATACACAGTGTTTTTTTCAGGTTGCTTGTTTGCTTAAAATATGCTACAGTGTTTTTTACTGTGGGTGTACACCTCCCATGGCTTCTGTGAGCCAAGCTAAAAGCCTGTTCACATGAGACGCACAATGACTATAGAATGTTTACATTCAGGAACAACAGTAGCACTTTCTGAAAAAAAAAAGGAATAGTCTACATAGTGTTTTTTTTTTTACTTATTTAAACTTTAAACTTATTTAATATTTAATATATTTTCTAAAATGGATAGTTCCAGTCCTTGATTGTGGTTGGTTGAAACGTGTTCAGTGTCATTGCATGTCCCCCAATATACCCCAGCTGAGACTGTATTTCCTTCTATATGAATGTGCTTAGAATGTATTCCCTTCTATATGAATGTGCTTAGAATGCATCATGGTCAACTCGATACAAACTTCTTCAAAGTTGCTTGGCTACCATTCCGATAAAAAAATCTACCTGCTGTGGAACTATTCCGTGTGAAAAATGGCTATATATGTAGATAAAATAGTTTACTGTAAGTTTCATTTGTACCAATTTTCAAGGTATATGAGATGAATGTTTTAGAAAAGCAATGAGCCCCTTGAGTTCACTCTATACCATGAATATGGCACATCTGAGGGGATTGAACGTACTCAGGTTGCTTTATGCCTAACACCCCTCAGCTGTGCTATACTCACGGTATAGAATGACCTCTAGGGGCTTACTGCTTAAGTATTGAATATTCTCAAATTCCAATTATATAGATACATTCAGATATATTCAGACTTTAATTTTGGTTCACATATTCCCAAATTCCACATTACACATAGACTACTATTCAGTATCCTTATTATCAATATCCTCAAGTTCTCAAGGTTTCCTCTAGACTGGTCACAAATGAGAAAGAATTCTATTTTCTCAGTTGTAAAAAATGACTAAAATGGGCACAGTCCAATTTGGTGCACCAAATAAACAATTTAGCTCATGTTTACCACATGAGGAGAGTGATGACTCCAGTGACATTGTTATTTGACCATGGAAGTTTTTAACAGCTTATCACTAGTCTAGAAGCTTGAAGGACGACACAGAAAAATGAACCAGTCGATGAACAGTCGAAAACCATCATAGCTTTACATAAAGTGGCAATGTGTATTTATGTCCACCCAGTCATTCCAATTCAAAATACACACTTTCAAAGGAATTTTCCTCCTTAAAAATCCCACTGAAAATTCTCATCTCTGTGCTATAGGTCTGTATTTTTTTCCACCATTCTCTTTATACTTCACTATATCACACGAAACTATGAGAAGTGGATTCCAGATACCGCACAGCCTTTCAAGTCCCAAAGTGCCCGAAAAAATGCCAAGATCTGCTTCGTGTGCACCTTTCCCAAAATCAACCATGACGTGTGCTTGCAATTTCAAGCATGTGTAGGCAGTTCTTCTCTGTATGTGTCTTTCTCTTTTAAAATGATTATATTTGAAGGGAAACTAGAGCAGAAAATGTCTTCACATACTATATCTATCTATCTATATATATATATATATATAGCATTTCTTTTTTTGACCATGACATAATTCTAAGTCATTTAGGACTGGAATTCCAAAAGAAATAGGGAAAAAAAGAAATCCCTCGATCCCTCAGTTCGTTTAGCAACAGTACACCTCACTTGGTACAGAACACAAATAGCTATTCAGCAGTAAGGTGAAATCCAGTCTTGTGTAAACTACAGTGAGTGACACTAGCATTGGTGTAGAATTACAGAGTTCAGTAAACAGTCACAAGTTCACAGTCACAAGCAAGCCTCAACAGAAGAGTGCCGTTAGCATATTAAAAATCAATTTGAAAACAAAGTGCAAAGAGTTGATCCACCAGAGGGTAAAAGAGGTGGGAGCTGACATGAGAGGGGAGTGAGTATCATGTCTTGGCCTGTACCCCCTTGGAACATTTTTCTCTCATCTGGCAACATTTAAGGTGTTTGTACCCTGCAAACAAAATGTCAGTGTTATTCAAGGTTTCACAAGTCAAGACCTCTCCACGGCTGCACTATAGATCTTGTGTCTGAATAACACATTGAAAACTAATTATTTTCCCCAGACATATTTCTTGCTTATAGCCACAGGAGATTATTGCATCAGCATATTGCTGCAGTCTACTCCTTCCTTACAGTAACAACTCTCTTGATTAAAAGGTTAAATTGAAGGCTGCCACCCCGTGACATTACCTTGCATTTGCCACTGAAGAATGCTCCCATTTCAACCCATTTTCATCATTTTATGTTTTTTTTTTTCCTATTGCTCCACATAAAAGACACTCTGGCGCAGAGAGAAGATGACAGCATTAGCTTTTACCAATACTTCTTGTATTCATTACAAAATATACCAGTCTTACTTTGGCATCTGGTTTTAATGTCATCTGTCACTCACAATGGGTATCGGGCAGCTTCAAGAGTGACTTCTAAGTTTGTTTTACCTTTCTACACTTTTACCTTCACAGCCTTCACATCTTTAACTTTTCACCACAAGATACATAGGCTATACAGTGTGAATTCGGGCAAGACAAAACACAACACTGTCATGGCTGGAGACATCCATGTTTGAAGAATCAGTGTATGGAGATAAACATGTCCTCCCATGTGCTTTAGAATAAAATAATGTACACAAAATGGCTACTACATAACCCTGGCAGTTTCATAAAATAAAGACAAACAAATAAATGAAATGTGGTCATTGTGTCGGGTTACATTGTGTTTTACAATGCCGTCAAACACGATTCAACCAATCATAATCAAGCAACCAGAACTGTCAGATTTAAATATTTGTTTTTATTTCATCAGTTTGTTTAAGCAGTGGTTTATTTGTTCATCAGACTTTGCTTATAAGCATGACAAATCCACAGACTTTATTAGGTTCCTCTCACTGTGTTATGGTTTTGCAGATCTATGAGGCATTGAAAGCAAGGTGCAACCTATCATTTTTACTGTGTGGACCCTCTCTCCTGAACCATGTTTAAACCAAATGATTTTATTCTTACAATCATATAAAAGTAAATGACAGTCAGAGCTTCACTGTGAGCATTGTAACCCAGCAGAGAGCTTTGAGTAATTTAATTTTCATGGTGAATTCATTGGCCTGAATTAAAATGAAAGTGGAAAGAAGAAAGCACTCCCTACATATGGATGGCACTCACTGCAATTTTAACAAACAAAGCGAGAAAGGAAGACTTGTAGTTAGGTGACTCGGACCAGCGCTGTATTTACAATGACATCCTCCCCAAAACCAACCTCAAAGTCATTGTGGGACCTTCTCTAATTGACAACCTGGAAGGTGTGATTGCAGCAGGAGAGGGAGGTAACAGTCTTGACAGTGAGTGTGTGCTCACAATAACGTCCAAGGGAGGACCATTACCAGAGGCCACTCGAGGGCAACAGCAGCCGGTCAAATCCACATGTTGTGGTACAACGTGGAAGAAACAAATAAACTGAGAGGCATAACGTCAATGGCCACAACACACACACACACACACACACACACACACACGCATTCTAGTCTCAAAAACATTCATCCATAACCCGTGTCTGCAGTTGGCTCAAAGTATACCATGGGTGCCACTCCAAAACACCAAACACGTCTCTTCAGTAACAGTAAGCATCAGACTTAATCTTATTCAATCAATCTCTCCACCTAGCTTCCCACAGTTCCACAGTCTCTGTATTGTTTGTTAATAGCTCATAGCACTCTGCTCTCTGAAGCACTGAAAAAAGAAACAATTTCCATGGTAAGATAAATATACAGATATGTAGATCAAAGACAGGTTTGGTTTGGTTATGGTTTGGTTTTCCAGAGGTCTTTCACTCATAACATGTAACAAAGACTTTAAATGTATCTAAACTTACTGGTCCATGCTTTCTTCTCAATTCATCTACCAAGAATCCAATAGGTCACCTTCCATATAGATGCAAAATTCAATAATTTAATAATATTGTATTTACACAGCACCATTTACTATAGAAGAGCAACAGGGGCAAGGAAAAGCTCCCTTGTGGTAGTTATTCAAGGAAGAAACAGCTACATGGCTTAAGGGGCAACCCAACTGCCAGAGGTCAAGCAGGAAAAGTACAGTCAGTACTATGTACCATGATAGACTACAATTTGTCCATGGTTTTGACTGAGCATCATAATAATTTCATAATATTGTCCCACAACATTATATAGTAGTCAAGCCATATGTGGATGTCTAAAGTTCTGGCAAGACAGCGTAGAAGCAGCCAGACATAATGTTAAAGTCAGGGAGTGAGATCGATCATGGGTGTAACATTGGGTAGATTCCATTCTGACAAGTGCCGTCGTGAGAGAGGTAGGTCACAAGGCCTCTAGGAAGGAGAGTCGGGCCTGGCATGGGCCTGCCGTGAAGTAGGTCACAGTCTATTCAGGAGGAGTTGGTGACAGGGAGACACCAGTGAGAGGCAGGGATGACACACAGCAGAGATGATTGTGGTGTATGTGGGCAGAGGAAGCGAATTACGAGTTATACTCGCCCTACTCCATGATTACACATAGTTCTATTCACAGAGAGGTTTTCCTTTCACAGCTCCCCAGCGTGTGTCCACATACCGTGTACACCAGCACACACCACCAGACACTAGAGGTGGCACTAATTCTTCTCAAAGCACAGCAGCATGTCATGATGCATTGTAAAATAACACCAAGGGCCCGAAAACACTGAAATGAATCAGGAGAATCAGGAGAAAAATTATATCCATTCATACTGTACAACTTCACTGAATAAAAGGACATCTATCTATTTATTAAAGATGCCACTGACAGCTATGAATTTATGCTTAGGTTAGAAAACCTCCACCAATCCAGAGTTAAACCTGTTTCTGAGTCAGTCTACATAACTGTACGCTGGATAATAATGATTACCAGTGGCCTCATAGCTTGCTGATTTATACCAGCAAATGTGTGCAGTTATTATTGTAAAGACATTAATAGCTAGTCTGATCTTGCAGCAGGACTTACTTCACTGTCAGCAGAAAAAAAATATATATCAAAGAGTTTGGTACTGATATAACAGCACTAGCTAGGAGATGTTATATAATGTTGCAGGGACTTTTGTGGGCCCTTCCTTTGGTTCTGGATGAGTGAGTTGACGTGCTTAATCTGGTGCAGGACTTCATAAGCATGGCCTATGCAGCCAAGCAAGCCTAGGGATTAGAGGGTGTGTGAGTTTGTGTGTGTGTGTGCGTGTGTGTGTGTGCTGTACTGCAGAGAAGAAGATCCCTTTTAGTGTTTTGCTTGACCCTGCAATAGATACCCAGGCAAGGCACACTCACAAGTGTGTGCATATATCACACACACACACACACACACACACACACACACACACACACACACACACACAAACATATGTATCCATACACACAGTGAGACACACATATGTACACTCAGACATGAAAAACATTTCACACACACAAGCACACACTGAGATTCATTCAACTAACAAAGGGACTTGTCTACACTCATGGGTCTTCACACATGTACGGCAAAATTTTGTGGCAATCTAAAGTATTTGTACATATTTATATGCAAATAACTACATTGTATTTTGAATCCATACATTTCACTGACATAGGCCAGCCGTTAAGACGTCACTGGCTTTGCCAATGGGCCAAGCGGAGGATAATGACACAACTCCTCCATTGTTCAGGACTCTACCTTTCCTCTCACTCTTTATTCTCTCACTGTTGCTGAAAGGCAATCTTTCTCTTTGGCCCTTCTCTCTCTCTCTCTCTCTCTCTCTCTCACTCTCTCTTTCTTGTCTTTGTTTTATTTCTTTACATTCTTCGTTTATTCTCATTTGTTTATGCTTTATTTGGTTATGACTTGCATTCAGTTTAAGTGCTATTGATAAGTTTGAGTTTATGACTTACTGTTAAATAAATCATCCCTTATTCCACCAGTTCATATATATCTTTTCTCCTATGCCATGTCACTCTTGTGCTTTTAACTGCTAAACTACTTGGTAATATTCAAGGTCAACCTATTAATTTTATGGAGTTATAATTTCTTGCAATATTTACCATTAATACTTGCTTCTGTCTTACGTTCAAGACACGGTTTAGGAAGGAAGGCCTAGGTCCTTTGTTCTTCCGGTCTTGCACAAACAAATATATGTGCTTGTGCACCCCACCACCACCACATACACACAAACAAATCTATTAAAGTACACTTTCTACTGTTGTTCCTGATTTTTCTACTGATGAGGAAAGCAGAGCTGCAGTACCTCTGGAAAGTAGACGCAAAGCTGTTTGACTAAGTATACCTTTCACATGAATTAGTCTTCATGGTGCGGGCTCAAGGATTTTCAGCATATGTGGTGCCCAAATTACCGTGGCATTGTCAGTGGCAGAGTAAGTGCTGTATTATTAACATATCTCTGTATAGTAGCATGGCATGTCTCTAGGACATGCTATGATTTAAAAGGCTAATGTCCCCAGAAGAACAAGAGAGAGCTTAATAAACCTCATGCAAACAATGGATGCCTGGCTTACACGTCACATTAAGGATTTGTCAAATGAGTGTGCTAGCCCCCCCACAACACACACACACACACACACACACACACACACACACACACACACACACACACACACACACACACACACACACACACACACACACACACACACACACACACACACACACACACACACACACACACACAAACACACACTCACACACACATACACATGCAACTTGCATGTGCGAAGGACTTACTGAATTTGGAGAGTATGGATGTGGAATACAAATGTTAGTTCTAAAGTGTTCTAAAGTGCTGGTGACAGAGTAATGTGGGCTGATGGGTTAGTGTGACTATTGCACAAAGACAAGGGTTGAAGACTATTGGGCCTTGTGATGGGAGAAACCGTGGTCTCCCAAAAGCGAAAATCAAGCAGTGCCGTGGTCATATGCATATGAACAATAAAGAGCCCCCATTAATATTGATTTATTGACAAATGTTAACATTTCAAGTATGTGAAGAAGCATTCAAGTAAGAGTATAAGTAATTAAGTAGTATAAAAGTAATTTCTTTTATATTATTCATTTACAGTACATATGACACAGGGCAAGGCTACATTAGGACCCAGGTGGGCCTTTATGTAGCTACAAAACCTATACAAAATAGGTTCAACACAACATATTTTGATAGATCTACTGTATAGCACAAAACATGACATGTCTAGACTGTTACAAAAAGAAGAACTCTGCTTTCATTTACCCTAAAGAGCTTCACTATTTAATCACTACTCTTCAAGAAAGCTATGGTGTTGTGAATAGCAGTGCCCTTTTAAGAGAAAAGAAAGCATGATCTTTTGCCACATTACATTTGAATACGTCATTTGTAACCTGTAGCTTGTTTAGGTTGTGTGCATCGCCAGGTAAGAGAGATGTCTTCATGATTTCTGAAGTCATGCACATCTGCTAATGAAACTGATTAGTTTCCAAGTCAGTTATAATGTGCAAGCTGTTGTAGTCACAATGTAGGAACCTTGAGATATTGTGTTTTTGACTATTTCAATTAATTTTGAATCTCTTCCATTTTGCATCATAAAAATTATTGTTGGCTCTGTTTTGATTATTAGAAAGATGCTTAAAGCACTTGTATGACATGCAGAGGATTTCATTGCCATGTGTTGAGCTTACTTGTAAACATCTTTTCCATAATACAGACATTAAAATAAAGCTTGTTTTTGAAGCAGTACTGAGACACCACTCTTCTAAAACACACCATTTAAAAAATATATAATAAAAAAAGAAAGAAACTGAAACCACAGTAATTTCCTTACTGGAATTATCCCATGATGATTGTTCTTTTGTTTAAAGTAAAACTAGCTTGTGAAATGTTTAAAAACAAAATTACAAATTACAGTGTAATTATCTCAAAGGTCGTGTCCTTTATGTTAGTTAGACATAGCTTGTGAGAATCAAAAAGGGTCAAACTATTTAAAAAGGATGACTCCCACAATTTCATGACATACAGTAGCCCACTTGTAAAGCAACAATCAATATGTCACCATTTAACATCCTTTTCAGGAAGCTGGACAGTTGTATACATAGTTACATGAGGGATAGACCAATGTTACACCATCCAGGATATGCACTAATAGGTAGGTGCAGACCACAACAACAAAAGAAAATCTTTCACAACAAAACTTTGCAGATATAATGCCAACCAACACCAATTAGGTACCAGTGAAGGTCTGGGAGGTGTTTAGAATATAGCAAGGGGTGTTTTTTGAGAAGTTATCAGGTAGTGAATTTAAAGTCAGTGACAGAGAAACTAACTGCAAGCCAATTCTTTACCAAAGACAACTTTACCAAGTAAAGCTCTTTATCTAGCCTTTTCATGCACGGTGTCCACATATGTGGACAGTAAATATAATTCCAAATCATGGATATTTCTTCCAAATGTTATATGGGAAGGAGCAGTAAGTTCATCACAATAGTTTAACTGTAGTTATAAGCCTGCACTTCAAATATTAAGCGTTTAATGACATCAATCCAAGATGGCCACCAAATCTTATTATGTTCAAAACGCCTCAGATATATCTTTGAAAATTCCAAAATGCCAATTTGAATGGTATTTTGGAATTGGAATTAATTATTATTAATGATATTTACATTACATAATTATGAAATGGCCCATCAACTTCACGTATGTATTCAGAAGCAAACTGCATTGTGTTTTCCACACAGGGACTATATAAATTAAGTAAGAATGAGCTAGTATATATGCTAAATCAAGTGTCTGTTTTCTCACATGTAACAAGATTTTTCCATAAATCTTGTTATAGCCTTATATGTAAATATCACTGATTGTTTGTGTTTGGATTCTGACAATTTGCTCATTTTAGCTCCACTACCAATTCTTGCATACAAGTAATCCGAATGTGTGCGCTCAAAAATTTACAATGACTCTGCTTGGAAAACAGAAAAATATATATATTAAAAGACCATTTTTAAAAAAAGGTCTTTTGTCTTTTCCAATACAAGTCACTTTTTTGTTTGAGCACTGACTCCTCTCCCTGTGTTTTCAGCCGGCTAATACCCTTCACTGCGCTCGGCATCAACACTGTCTGTGGAGGTCATCTAATTAATCTGGAGATTACTTCCTGATCCAGCGGTTGACGGCAGGGAGGGCGTTTGGGGTGAGGTCGCCTTTGAGCTAATGAAAGGGGTGACCTACACATGTAATGATTTTTATCTGGCTCCATCAAGAGCACTTAGCTGCAAAATGTCATCTTTTTTTTTCTATTTAATCGGCAAGCAACTTTTGGTACGCCCCCAGACTACGTCACAATCTTGGCTAAAGGCCATAAGAGTTTGCCTTTTTAAATCATGTTTGTTAAAAGTTAGGACCATGACACTAATGTTTTTTGCACCCATTATGCCTGTCTCTGTGCATTCAGACAATATAACTATTTTCAACTCAACTCTGTGAAATACCACAGTATCTATCTATCTATCTTCACACTTGGTGGCTCTGAGCTGGTTCTGAGTTAGATTCAGCCTTTTAGATTCCAGAACATGAAAAGTGCCGTGAGACATTATTATGTATTCTATTACATTTTAATAGATATTATTTTGGGTTATAAACATATTAAAGTGATCCAGATATAGATTAACTATATCAGTGTCTAAAATACCTAATTTGTGTTGCCCAGATGTCCATTAGCAAAGAAAAATGTACCAGGCCAGCACTCCTATTGTAGACAATCTCTCCAGTTCCTGGTCATCTCTCATGTACATGTACATGTGGTCACTGTATGTGTTCATGTACATGTGGTCACTGTATTAAATGCAATGTGAGTGAATGCAACAGTTTTATTGAGAACTCATTGCAACCAAAACCAATTTGATGACAATGCAACACCTCACCTTCAAAAGGGTGTCCCTTAAGCGCTCACTCACTCACTTCTAATATTTTAGCAATCACCGGTTGACACGAACGCCAGTTGTTTATCAGGATTTGTGGATGATGGCCTGTCAATCTTAAATGTGGCACCTAATTACCTCCTAATTTGTTTGTGAAAATTGCGGCCAAAGTGAGTTTGCTAACTTTGCAAGCATTGACCCCTGAAATGAATGGGTCTGGAACTTTCTCCCTCCCTCTAGGGTCTATATAATATATCCATGGTTGCAACAGGTGGAATGGCATGTAGCATGGATGGTTTCATCCTGATTAGCAAAGGAGTAAAATGCTCTCTCTTTAGTCCAGAGTCCTTTCCTCTTCTTCACCAGTTGGATTTTGTGTTGCATTACTAACTGAATTCAACCTTCACTTCAGGCAACATTTTTTTGCCTGTAATACATTTAAAGTATTTCACAATTTGCAGCTATATGTTGGGCATTGGTATGTGCTCTAGGCCAAACAAACCAACTGCTCATTGTGCTGATCTTGACAAAGAACTGTACCTCAGTCCTCCACATTTGCCCTCACCCTTCTACAGAGAAGGGAGAAGAAGAATAGTGTTTCCACACTATTCTTCAGAATTATCATAAATAACTAAGATGCATGTGGATTCACATAATGATTTGTAGAATATGGGCCAATCAGTCTACGCAGATTTGTTTTCCCCCTGCTGAAAATAAAGTTACGCTCTGGAGACCACATAACATCCCACATTACCTCCTATTTTTTTCCAGAAAGGTTAAACAAATACCACAAGCCTGTGATCTCCCAAGGTCAAAAAGGGAACCATGACATGAACCATGAGTGTGCCTGAAATCATTCTCAAGTAGAATCAATAGAAGTGAATTCTATTCTCCCCACAGTCCCATTGCTGGTTTATTCCAAAGCCTGGGATTACTGATAGCACCATTGTACTGACAGACAGACAACAAACAGGATTCTTTTTTACCTCTCAAATTGGCAGAGAATTTAATGTGAGGTTATATTTTTTTAGAGCCTGATCATTCACAGACACTTCAAAAACAGCGTATCTCATTGCAGGACATGTATAACTGCTTAACTGGCTAAGAAATGGTGGGCAAGATGTGAAAAAAAGAATAAATAAAAAAATAAATAGAAAGAAAAAAAAATATTTACGTTCAGTGAATTATCATTTCAATTCTATCTGAGAAGTTGAGACCACAAGGAATTAAAATCCTTTTTATTATATAATAATGGCTAACATCTACATACATGCAAGACATTTGACTCCACACAGAAAAAGAAATTCAAGTTCCCCCCTGTTCAATATCCCCACCATATCACATGGAGTACATGGAACACAATACAAATAGTACTGTAACAATCAGTCATATAAGCAGTCCAATTAACTTCCCTCTACTTCCCAAACTTCTGGGGCCTCAATTATAAAACTCTGCATAGATTCTATCCTAAAACATTTTGTACGCTCAAACCTGAGAATCTACGTACCCACTAAAATAGTCAGATTTATTTAACCATGCGGCGCATACTTTTTTGCAGGTAGCTGGTTATAAATACCTGCGTATTTGGATTTATGCGTGCATGCACGAGCCTTGTAGTCCTCCTATTATCGTCCTACAACATTTGTTACATGGTCAATTCAAAAAGGTTAATGAAAATGCTAACATGTACAAGTAGCATTTTATTGGATAATTGTTGGTGGGTAAGATTAAGACATTAAGTCAATTTGACAGAGGATGTGGAAGTTTGCGAAAAGAGCAAAATATGAAATCATGGGAAGTGCACCTATACAAACTTTCAAGAGAAAAAGTGCTTCATGAAAAAATAATAATAAGTTGGCCTTCATAAAAATGTTTGATTCAAACAGCATGTGTCTGGTTTCACTGAAGTACATCATAAGGAGTAAAGTTACCTGTGTAAATATGACCAGTGGCATATTATTTCAAATTTGCAGTCTCTGTCAGCCTTGAGCACCTCACAGTAGTAACAAACAACAGTAGCTCAAACAACGTGAGGTCTGCAGTCTACACCGCACTGCAGTGACACCCTTTACAATTACATTACAGTAGCCAATTAAATCCTCAATTACGGAACCCCGCTTTATGCCTTCTTATTATAGTCTCTTACATTTTGCATTCTGTTCACAAAAGCACCTGATTATAAATTTGTGGTTGTCAGCATGAATAGCTCATAGGCTAAGTCAAGTTCAAGCAGATTTTTTTTTATATTTTGGAATGTATTTTGCATTATATCAGAAATGTGACTTTCATAAAATCAGTGTAGGTGGATCTACAGTACTTTATCCATGTGATATTTCATGTTACTATCTAGGTCTTTGCGGGAGCTTTAGGCATGATTACATGTATGGTCAAAAGGTTGTGGAAAACTGGGCACTTTTTCACACATGGAAATTCTTTGTAAATCTTGAGTTTTGCAAGGAATGTTGCGACCGCAAATTTCGCCCTGTTCCACAACAGGTTTTATAAATGGGGCCCCTGAACTCTGGCAATTCCATGACTTGGCCATCATAAAGCCATTAACCTTGGTAGAGGAAATTTTAAGAAAGAGGATGTTTAAAATGGTATTTAGCCAATACCCAGAGGTTGACTTCTAGGGATGGAAGTTGAGCCCAATTTAAAAGCACAGGAGACAAACAGAATCACCTCATCATTCTCCATGGCATGGCAAAGCAACATGCTGTTTATTTTCCCTTACCAAATCTCATTCAAACTAAACCAAGTAAATAAATGCTTACACAACATATGAGCAATTAATTAAGCATGGAGTGTGTGTGTGTGCATCTGTGCATGTGTACGTGTGTGGGTTAGTTTGAGTGTGTATTTGCATCCACCCACTGTAAACAGGATTAAAAACTCCTCAGAGTTTACCATCGGATGGGGGATTCATCGCCAGAGCATTGCACCATTTGCCAAGGACTGTAATTAAGCTTGAAATTAAACTTCTTGCACACACAATTCCCTTCATACTCCATTTGGGAGCCTCTGAATGATGGAGAGCCTGAGTAAGAGACAAACTGGTCTGTTGAGCTTTCTGAAGGCAGGCAAAGCACCTAGGGACATTAGCCGAGCTACAACCCTTGTTTTGCTGCACCTCTGGTGAGCTGTGACGACTGATGACCGCAAACATTAGGGATAACTTGGCTGAATCCCAATGTCCCCTGAATTACAATTAAGTCCTAGGCCCTGGACCCTCAAAGATATGCCACCGTTTTGGCCAATTTCTTCATTTTCCACCTCCCCTAGAGTTAAACAATTTTTACCTTTCTTCAGTTCATCCAGTCGTTGCCTCAGTCTGACGGTAGTGTTTTTACCTTCAGGTTAACATATATAATTGAATCCTTTAGTTGCCACTAGTATCACACCCACTTGACTCTTCAGTTGTTACAAAGTGTACTAAGACTGACAAAAAATTAAATGTGACAATTTTCTAAACTGAAGCGAAATAATCAAGCAAAGCCAGTAGTTCAAGGCATAGATCAAGTAGCCCAGGCATAGCTTAGTGAGCCCAAGCCACTGTTCCTTGATTATTGTGCCAGAACAAGAGTATAATTGTATGACATATGGGTTTAGAAAATCCTAGAAGGGACGATTGGATTCAGACCCTCTATGACCACAGAAAGAAGTCTATGGGCATTGGATGTATTCCAGATCAGGGATGAATCGACGACCTGATTTGTGCCACTTAATGCTGTCATCTAAGTGACCGTTCTTGCCTTGTCTTTAGAGGAGTGCTGCTTGTGATAGGATGCAAGTGGTAATTGTAATTATATGCACCGTTACTTCAACATGCACTTAGATAAAGGATTAAGATCTTAATTAGATTGTGCTCTATGTTTTCTTGTAATACGAGACCACCGATAAAGCAAAAAATGTGAAAACATAAAGCAGTTAATAGTGAGTGTAATGTTTATTTATTTATTTATTGTATTGTTATATTTGCACAAGGGCATACATGTTAAAATCATCCATTTTATTTTAACTACCCTACACCCAATACATGGGAAAGGCATGCCTTACATCAGCCATGGCCCATGTTGCTTGGGATAAAAGATAAAAATTCTGTATTATAATATTTATGCATGCATAGAACAGCAGTTAATTAACCAATAATAAATGTGACCAACTTTATAAGAGGCCCTTGCCAGGACTGACTCTCCTTCCTAGAGGCCCTGTGACTGACTCCTAAATTACTTAATTTTTTTAATTCCAACAGCATTCAGTGGGATTGCACAACAGATCTATGGATTGATTCACAATGAGCTATGGATTGATTTCTTCTTTAAGCCCCAAAAATGGGAAGCAAATCACTCATCTTAATCTATAGACAATGCAGGTAAAATGTAGTTCACTGAGAACAGTCTGGGTTTTCCAAGGCTAAAGCTTGTTCTCAATGAACTACATTTTACCTGTATTGTCTATAGATATTAATAAATATCTCAAATATACAAAATAAGCTAACCATCATGTGATGTAGTTCACCGTTATTAATTCTCTACACTGAAATTTTTTAAATGTAAAACAATTAGCAAATTGCACGTCCATAAGAATGGCATGGTATGGTATTATGTGAATGATGATTACACCAAATCTGATCAGTCACTCTTCTTGGTTGTAGAACAAATTCTATGAAACTTTTCACATAATCATTCACATCATACAAATACCATGGCATTTTGTTGGCGTTATGGACGTGACAGTTGTGTGGAATTGTCAGAATGTGATACAGCCTTAATTACATTACATTAATTATAGTAAATTACCTCGAGTTTTTATATTATAATTAAATAATACACATTTTATACCATTTGACCAGGACTTACCTCATTGGATCTTGCTGATTCGACAGACCGATTTGGTGTAAAAAATCTGGGACTTAAGGTGAGGGATGTCACTGATGTTAGAAAGTCTTTTAATTTCTTTTAGGCTTAACAATTCTATCACCTTATGATGGGTTTTAGGTGTAAAATCTTTTATGCCGCTGTTTTTAAATGTTCTTATTTATTTAAATCATTTATGTGTGTGTGTGTGTGTGTGTGTGAGAGAGAGAGAGAGAGAGAGAGAGAGAGAGAGAGCTTGAATGCTTGCACATTCTTACACTCCTAATGTATTCTGTGACAAAAGACATCTCTGCTGAGGGTTTCTATCCCTGACCTTTGAAAGTTCTCTCTGGGATCCATTCAGACGTGTCCCCTCTGTGCCATAGAGGAGAATGTAGAAAGCAACTCCAGGGGAAAAAAAAGAAATAGCAGCCAAAACCTGTATGTGAAACGCTCACACAAGTTGGTGAAGTTGAGTCGCAGTTGTTTTCAGGCATCTTCCTTCAGGCAGAAAAATAAAAAAAATGTAAATAAATGTCCCTCTAGGGCTTCCTTCTGTTTAAATTGCAGTCCATCTAAGACTTATGATTTAGAACAATGTAGTGCTCTGTACCTGTGTGTGCCTCTCCAGATAATCTTTCCCTCTGTGGGCTAGTTAGCATGCATTATTGACATCTGCTCTTTCCAGCACTGATTTCCTTCCGACTGATTTGTTTAGCTGCGGGCAACATTTGGGCAATGCAAAGTTTTTGAGACCCTTACAGCATAAACATTTTAAGAAATGAGTTTTTGCATCTCCCCATTTTCGGAAACAATGTTTCTGTTTATAATGCCTCATTTTCATTCGCTTCTTGCTTTTTTTCTTGCTTATTTTTTTCAGGCAAGCTACACATATTTCAGAATAAATTTGAGCTAATCCATCATTCAAATCCTCTCACCCACACACAAGTGCTTGCTGTAACTCCTCTCTATTCTGTCCATTTCTTTGTTTAATTGCTCAGTGAACAATGTGGAGGCCTGATGATGGCCTCAGGCTGCTCGAATGTGCTGTTAAGATCAACAAATCATACACAATATAATAACCTTGGGTTAACAAACTCCTCAAATGTATTTGTGCTTGTTCTAATCATTTGATCACCATTTCCACTCACTGAAAATATTGCAAAGTTTAGACATGTGCACTTTGAAATATACATGCACACATCAGCCATTTGTGTATTGTGCAGTGCAGGTCCAAATAAAGTGACACCTATAAAGTAAATCTGTTAGGAAAAAACGAGTTTAAACAACTGTAGTACAAGAAGGTTCAACAATTAAGTAGCAAGTAAGTTCTGCAACAATGGAATCAACTTTTACTAAAGTCAGTAAAGAAAGTTTTCCACTGAATGGTACTAGCTCAACTTGCCTTAGTTTTAGATGTTTTGTTTTCCATTGCATGAAGTAGCGTTTAATGCAACTGGTTACTATAGTAGCAATAAAGTAAACTACCCTAGCAACAACAATCACTACAGTGAATGGAGTCAAAGGACTTTTCATTTTGGTAAGTGTCTGTTTGCAACATACAGACATGATTTTGGGGTGATGACATTATTCCCTTTATCAGCCAACCTGTTGTGCTAACAGACAGCTACTGCTGCTGAGGGCTTAATTTTAATGTATAATGTTAATGTTATCATCACCTTGCTAAAATAATCACCCAAGTCTTTCTCTTTTTTTCAAATTCAGACGTAGCCAAAGCAATTTTTTGGCAAAAATCTACATTTTTAATTATTTATTACCTTGCTGTAATTTTAGCAAGTTGAAGTTATGATGCTAGTGATGACAATGAGCATTTTTATGTCATTGTTTATTATTAGTTTAGCTTGCTTGGAACTTTAACAAAGGTAGCTCCAGGGATGGTACCAAGTACCAGGTGCTAGGTACCAGATTTAAGTAGGGGAAAAGCAGTGTGTGTGAGCATCAATCCCATGTAGAATTTTTGCCTTAACAGACTCTCTCTGCTTCTGTCATCATCAAATAATTTCATCAATAAAATGAAAGCTTCATGCAGCAAGAATAGCGGTAAAATGCATTTCCTTCATTGTAGGCCTATGTAGTGTTTGGTAGAAATACGTAGGCTACAACACCTTATTTTGACTTCCACTCTGAGCTGATTAGAGTTTAACAATTCAGCCCATTTTTATGTGTAGTCTATTTGAAAACAGCATAAGTGCATCTGAATTGTAATGCATTGTGCACCTGGGGCCTGTAATGATGAGGCCAGTAGAAGCTATGACAGTTTATGTACAGAAGCCCAAGTATGACAGAATAGAATAGAATTGAATGTAGAAGAATAAGGACCATATAATCCATATAATGTCTACATATATATACACCTCTCCCCTTAGAATGGGCACACACCTGGAAGAAAGTCTCCCTCATTTAGGGTTGAGGAAGTTGGCAAGCCTAAATAGAGTTGTTGAGACAAACCGTCTCAGTGGAAAATAAGCCATACGCTTAGTATATACCTATTATTGGCAGGAAGAAGAAATGTAGTTTTCACATCACCTTTTCTTTTGAGTGTTTTATGTGCATTCCTATTGCCTACATGCACAAGTGGCAGCTGGGGGATAAACAGGATATTGGCTGCCATGTAGTCAGAGCAACAGCTATTCTATAATATCCTATACTGATTTGATTTTCTTATTTCCAGTGTTCCAGATAGGGCTCTTATCAACTTACCTTGTTGTTTTTGAGAGCTTTGGAGAGAAGAGACTTTTATGGATAGATTTAAATTGTTTGTTGGTGTGTGTGTGTGTGTGATCTCTTCTTACTGTTAACAAATAATGGATGTCTGCCAATCAAGCAGGGATTAATTGTGTTAATTTGTGTAATTCTGAGCATGTCTACATTCTGGTCAACCCACCTTGTTCACACCATAATGGCATCTAGACACCCTGTCTCTACTCCCTCCTGTATGGCGGGACCCCAACGCTTTGAGAGGGAAGAAAGGGAAGCGATAGGTCACAGCAGAGAGGTGATTTATTGAAATGCACTCTCATCCATCTCATATGGATCATGCGCAGACAAGGCGTAATAAAAGCAGCCTGAAACATAACACTTTCGTCCTTCCTAGAATAAGTATAGGAGGGAGGCAGGATCATTTACAATGGGGGGTGCTGGGAATGCTGGGAGGGGGTCGGTGTGGAGAGATTGTTGAGAGAGAGGGAGTGTGTGTGTGTGTGTGTGTGTGTGTGTTATGGGAGGTGGGATGCAGGGAGAAATAACAGAGGTGGCTAGCAAGAAGAATGGTGGCAAGGCCTACGGAAAACCATTTACCATGTCTCACTTTAACTGCCGGGCCCAGCTTATAAAAATGAGATTTTTATGGAAAATCCATACGACAGTATGGGAACTCTGAGTAAGGCCCTGGATGGTGATAGTAATGGTGATGGTGGAGCATGCAGGTGTCTGGGGGGGCAGTAGTGTTCAGAGTGCCTCTCTCTCTCTCTCTCTCTCTCTCTCTCTCTCTCTCTGTCTGTCTATCTATTTGTCTGTCTTTTTTTTCTCTGTCTCATCTGTTTTTTTCTCTCTCTCTCTCTCTGTCAGTCTACCTCTTGCTCTTTCTCTCTGTGTCTCATTGTCTGTCTATCTGTCTGACTGTCTCTGTCTGTATGTCTATCGGTCTGTGTGTCTGCCTTTCTTTCTCTCTCTGTCTGTCTTTCACTCTTTATCTCTCTCCCCTCTTTCTCTCTCTCTTCTTGTGCCCCCCCCCCCACTCTCTCTCCTCTCTCTCTCTCTCTCTTCCTCTCCTCTCTCTCTCTCTCTCTCTCTCCTCTCTCTGTCTCACTGTAAGTACGATTGTGGCATATCTACTGCCAGTGCGGCATACAGATACCAGCCTTGTCTCGATGACTGGGTGAGGTGCATTCAGGGCATCAAAGGCCAAAAGCTTGTCAGTTTGCAAGGTGACTACATTTGAAGTGCTGAAATATTCACCCTACGCCATCCGCCTCAGCTTGACGAGTCTACCCAGAGAATCTCAGCTATTAATACTTCATCCTCCCTTTTTGTTATTGTCTTACAAAAGAACTGCATTATAAATAGGAAGCAGGCGCCTTACTGCACAGACAGTCAAACTCTTTTCCTAAGACAGTAATCATCAGGCTACAAGGTTTACACACATCTGACCATCATGGGACAGTAGAATTAATCAGAGAGGCAAACATTATGGAAGAACTGACTTCACTTGACTTCATTCAATCATTACATGACCAGAATTATTACCATCCTCTTGCTAAGCTAATTATTATATGAAAGAGGTGGCATGGCAGCAGTTATATAGTTTACTGTGAATGGTTAATGACTGAACAAATTGTTAATCCAACTAGATGTATATGACCCTTCTAACCCATCATTCTCACCCTATCTACTCCTGTAATAACTTGCAAAATATAAGTGCTGTCGCCTTGGTAGCTAACTGATTACTAAAATTCAAATGATTGCTTCTCTTGTGTCTGTTTAGATAAATATGTGTGTGTACATGAGTGAGAGAGAGAGAGAGAGAGAGAGAGAATCAATGAAGCACCAGCAATTTTACAGTGTTTTTAACCTTAATCTCTAATTCTTTTTTCGTGTAGGCTCATTAGGTCTCTACATCTAGAGGAAATGTTCATGCAAACTAGCAGCATAATAAGATTGAAAATAAAGTTAGCATAGCCATGCTGACCTTAGTCTTGATAGGCTATGTGAAGCAAATGGTTGAATCCGGTTCACACAAAAAGCATATTCAGGTTCTTGTTGTTCTGTGTTCTTGTTTGTTTGTTCTTACCTCTTTCTTTCATTCATGCTTTCTTTCTTTCCTTTTCTTTTCTTCATGTTGTGATTAATAAGACTCGGATATTCACACACTGAATGGAAACAATGAAGTTATATAATTCTCTACCATTAACAGATGCTTCTCTTCTGTACCTCTCATGACCAAACCCAGTTTCATTCCTCAAAAAATGGAGTTTGTCTCCAATTCTGTTTAAAGCTCTTGAGCTGAAGTGGCCTGGACTCCATGGGTCCTTTCATGTTCGGAGAGAGTCGCTGTTTTATTGGGCGATTAAATTGGCCCCCAGTCTCTTGTCGAGCTGAGCAAAGCAGCTCCATTTCTGAAATGTTTGCCTCTGTGGGCAAATGCAATTGCCCTTGTTAAGCGTACACTCATTGAAAGGGATATCACCAAAAAATAAACTCTCCTTCAGCTCAGCAAACTTGTTTATTCTGCCCTTGGTTGTTTTTTGTATGTGCTCGCCGAGTAAGAAACTGAAAATTGTCATTGTTTGAGTGTGAGTGAGAGTGAGAGAGAGAGAGAGAGAGAGAGAGAGAGAAAGAGAGAGCAAGTGTATGAGTGGGTGTGTCTGTGTGTGTGGCTAAAAATTAACATTGTGTGTGTGTGTGTGTCTGTGTGTCTTTGTGTGTGTGTTTACCTCATTTTTTCCCTCCAAAAACGCCTTGGCAGCTCATTCACAGTAAAAGTCCATATCTGTGTCAAAATGAACGCCACAGGATGGACATGATTCCTCTCCCTCTCCTGAAACATAAATAGCTCATCCATGGCCTTCAGAATTATTTTCATCGAAACGTGTGTCTGTGTGTGTGTGTGTGTGTGTTTGGGAAGGCAGTTTTGATATTTCGTCCAAAACTGGCTCTGCACTAAGTTAAATGAAACTTGCCATAGACACACCAAGAGTATTGCTACACGTTCCTTAATGGCATTGTGATTCCCACTACACTGGGGTGGAATTGAATTATGCTGAGCGGATTGGAAAGATTGATGGTGAATTTGCATGGCAGGAGACTTGTTGTCTGAACGTGTTAGTCACAGTCGTTTTGAAATGGGCCTGGACAAGAAAATGGCCTCGGCCCCCTCTGAGTCATATGATGGGGATTCATTTCTCTTTCTCTCTCTCTCTCCCTCGCTTTCTCTTTCTCTTTCTCACCCTCGCTCTCTTTCTCCTTTGAGGAAAGACAGATCATGTGGTGAGCAAAATTTTGCCAAAAGCAATTTCCATATTTGATGTTATCAATGTTTTATGGTAGTGTTTTGTGGGGACAGTTTTGATTTGAAACACAGCAGAGTGTATTGACCTCATTCATTTAGCAGGTCCTTTTGTTCACAGCAACAAATCATAAGGTACAACTATATAGACTGCATGCTCCAAAACCTTATGGTCTTGGTGTTGGTAGACAACTGAGCAACAAGATCTTGTTATGATGAAGGAAGCATTGCACCAGCTGTAATCTACTCAAAGCATGTTAGGGTTTATATATCAAACTAGCCCAAATATAAGACAATCCTGAATATAAGAAGACCTTTTCCAGGGTAATTTTGGTTGTTGCGGTAGCACCACCCTATAGCAAACTTTGGTTTCCAGAGGTTTTTATTTCGCCAACAGCCGAAATTCTTGGAAACAGAAGCTAATCTTAACCATTGTATTTCATCATAAACAAACAGAAGACAAGGCTTTAAGTGTGAAAAACAAATACAAAAATAGTTTTTGGAGCCCTCATTTTCCCCCCTTTTTTTGTCTAGTCCACAAATATAAGACGACCTCCCTTTTTTCAGGGGCATTTACAGAAGAAAAAGGTTGCCTTAAATTTGGGTCAATACAGTACTTTGAAAGATAAAACAAGGGGAAATACAAACAGGTCTGGGGTTATATTCTTCATAAGCATTCCCCATCACATCTCTTGTGTGGTGTGGGTTGCCAACCAATCAATGCTGCTGTTTATAGATTAATCACTGGGTGGTTTAATTAACTAGCACTAAAGCTCAGCATTCACGCAACTCCCGCAGATCTGACTGATGCCACCCCCCCACGCCCCCAAACACAAATACACAAGCACATTGTCTCACAAACACACACACACGCACACACAACCATGCATACTAAACCACACACACGCGCACACACACACACACACACACACAGCAACTCCCCTACTGCAGTGGATCTGGGTCAGCATATCCACTGGTGTGTGTTTAAACATCATAACTGGGGAAGGCAGGGAAAGTGGAGTGAGTTCTGAGAGACCCCCCTCCCCTTTCTCTATGTCTGTCCTGCTTTCTCCTTACAAACTTTGGAGTTCAATGTGGGATATTTCTCTTTCTCATAGACCTCATAGGTGCCCGTTTCTAGTTCCTGTGGATTCTGGATGAGTTTCATTTCCGGCCTCCCAGTCGCTGAGTCTCTGTGTGTGTGTGTGTGTGTATGTGTGTGTCTTTCTCTGTCTGTCTGTTTCACAGTGAGAGTGTAGGGACAGGACTCGTTGAATGTGTGAAAACAAGGGTGGCACCAAACAAAGCACACATATGGTCGCTCCTCTATTCAAATAGGGGGTTCAAGCCAATCAAAAACAACAAATAATGGGTTCACAGCACAGTTGAAGATGCTAACAGAGCAATAAGATATCTAACCTGCCAAATGTATCTGTTGTGTGGGGGTAGTTGTGGTTTACATCATCATATAAGCAATAAATACATACTGAGAAATACAGTGACTCCATGTCACTACCCAGTTTCTATTTAAAGTTAGCATACAGCCAAGATACGGTATGCCTTATGCAGAAGCTGTTCGGTTACATCAGCTGCTTACTCTCAAACTCACCCCCCCACACACACACGCACACAAACACACACACACCGACATACACACAGTAAGTCCTTGTCCATGTTGAGCCACACAAAATTGTTTTGATAACTTAGAATCAGAACAATAAATCAAACAGTGAGCTGTTTGTTTTTGTAATCCTTAACTAAAGTGAGTATCATTTACTGTTGACAGTGTTGATTCCACTCAATCTCAGCTAGATTTCTCTTAGTGCAGAGCTAGCTTTCAAAACACCACTAGACAATGAGGAAAGCAAATTTCTTTGGAGTATTTATGTACTGTGCTGTGTTTTGACAAGAATTGAGTGTTGGCCATTTTGGACACATGTAATTTGAGCATTGTCTGCCCATGGCTATGTTGGTACTTTGAATGTGTTGGTATCTGGTGTGTCTAATGTGTGTGTCTGGTGTGTCTAACATGTCTGCCAGTCATTATTGGAAAATATTTTCTGACAGGCCAAACAACCCCAACTCCAAAAGCGGAGGGGTCTTGATACGTCTTAAAGGGGAATATTTTCCTATAATGACTGGCAGACAATACATCCCACTTATACAGTCAGTTGCCAAAACAACAAAAGAAGACTTTGCACAAACTTCTTTTGAATTTAATTTGTTACTGTTTGGAGGCTTCCACGGATCAACAAATAGTTCTGCAATGCAATTTGAACTACATCCTTTAGAACACAGCTGATCTTTCACTTTCAGCAAAGTTTCATTGTGATAAGTGATTAATCTCTCTTTGCGGAATGATATCCAGATGTGAATCTGATGCAAAAACCCATTGCCATTGACAGTGGTCATTATACTTTCACTTCGGTGATTATACAGAAATAACTGACCACCAAATGATGGGAAGGCCCATACAAAGTGAAAGAACCTCCCTCAGCATTCTGGAAAGCTGTATAATAACCATACACATTATGTGTTCTACTGCATTTATATTCCTGAATGGAAGAAATAAACCATACATATCCCAACAAGTGGATGTCATTAAGACAATACAAACACCTGAATCCTTAAAATATCATAATGACATCCTCTTGAACCAGTTGCTTCGAAAGCAGCTTGGCAATAGTCCATGTGCCAAAAAAAAAATTAGCAATCATCTCCTATTGAGTAAATCACTCTCCGCAGATCTAAGATTAGTGTTGTGTGTTTGTGACCCTATTTAGAAATGGCAGGTAAAAGAGCAGATTAATGAGTCATCACCGGTGCCTGTAGCAAAGGGAAGATCGTTACTAGTGTTGTTTTGGCCACCATTGCTACACTGTCACCACACACACAACACACACAACACAAACACACAACCATCCCCCATAAGCCACATCCTCCCCAAACCCCCCTCTACAGTGATATCTATCAAGCACTGCGAAGTGTGATAGGCCCAGAACTCTTTACTGGAGGTGTGAGTGTGACATTCTTAGGCATAGGGCTTGTATTCTTGTATCAAAGGGAAACTGCAGAGCTAAGGGGGATGAAGGAGAGATGGGGGGACGGGGGCTATTATGCTGATATCAAAGTCCTGCATTACAGTCAAAGAGTTTAAAGAACCAAATAGTCAGAGACTAATGGCATTTGTTAAATTGTGATGCATTTAATCACAGACTTTGCCGATATACTCATGTTCACCTGTAAGTTAAACATAGTAGGTAGTAAAATCCTTTTTGTGCCACAGCACAGCACCCCATTTTGACTAATTGCAACTCAGCAATATACTGTAGATATTTATTATACAGCTCTCAAGAATGCTGTGGGATGTTCCATTGACTTTGAATGGACTTTCCCAATGTTTGCAGGTCAGTTATGTAAGGGTTTTGTCTTCCAGTCATTATGGAAAAATAAGTGGCCCTCCACTTCACTTTGGGGCCCTGCAGGGCCTTTTTTTTACCATAATGACCAGCGTACAATACATTTTCTCTTACTTAACAGTAATTAACAACTTCAAAATGTATCAATGAGTACAATCTTTTATGGTCCGAAGTCTCTCTAAACACACTGTGATCCTATCATTAGACCAGAAATTCTATCTATAATACTATAATAGTAATGCAAAGGATTGACTGTCTCCCAACTGACATTATATTTACATAGTCACATATATGAAGAAGAGTAGACAAATATATGAAGAATCATTGTACGAAATAAGAATGCATGTGTATACATTCAGTCTTGAGGGTATGTAGTGTTGCTAAGATAATTCACAGTGAGAGACTCAGTGAGGGCTCAACTGGATCGTTTATCAGAGGAGATATTTTTCTCGTTAAAACCTCATTTAATATGGTTTGCACTCATTTGGAAGGACAGTTCCTTACATCAGCGGGGCATTTATCAAGACTATCTGTCTGTTAAAATTTTTCATCACTTTCAGTCCATAGAAACTAAATTAGTTCTCTTTCTTTTTCTTCATGCTAAAGATAACAGTTACTTGCTGTTATTATACCAACACATTGATTATACAACAGTTAGTTCCAGTCAAACTATTTAGCCATTTCTGACTGGACGAGACATATTCTACCTGTCACTACATTATACCAGGGGTGACTCTTCACAGCTAATAATCACTCTGCATTTTCCACTGAGTTGACCGATTTGGAGAAGTGTGAAAATGGAGCTTAGCATTTCACATACAGACAAGTAACAGGCCGCTCTCCCTTAACTTCCAAGCTGTTGATTAACTGTTGCGTTGCTTGGGAACGGGAGATGCAAAACTAAGCTTAGAAGTATTTTGGGGGGCGGAGGATGAACAAACAGAAATGAAAACTAAATGGTAGAAAATACAATTCAGTGTCTTAAAACTAAAACTAAGTTGGCAATGGAACTGTTGCATAAAAGCAATATAAACAGGTTGTTTGTGGATATCCTCATGGCGTGGTTACCTACAGCACTCAGCCTTCGGGTTTGTGCCTACGGCCGAACCACATGCATGAGGATATCCACAAACAACCTCACTCCAACTCGTGTTACATTGCTTATAACAGAAAATGACAGCACTGACAGGTTACTGTCTGTTGTCAGTATCATGGAAACGAATCCAGTGACCTTGGATGCATAATCGATGAAAAGGTCAATGTGGACATCCCAGGGAGCCATTTTTCTTTTTCCTCACTTTTTGAAATTCAAAAAATTTGAAATATTGGCGTCTAGATAGAAGAGTAGAATAAATACAACTCTTTGAGAGGGAACAAGAGTGTGTGCACATGGTGGAACTGGAAATTCACCACATTTCTTCCGCTTTACGCAATACTACCGACAGCATGTTAATGCAGGAGGAAAAAAATAAATTCTGCACAGACCCATCCCCCGAGACACTCAAGTTATTCATATTTATGATGGCCAATTCAGCAGTCAGCAACACAGGACCAAAATCTACAGAAAAACCTGCTATCTCACTGGCCCCTCCAAGTCCACTCCACTTCATGTCGGCATTATTACCACCTTGATCGTGCATTATTTTCTGACATACGTACACCATGTTGTGCATTATACATCACATAGTTTGTTTAGCATTTTAAGTTTGATGTTTCGCATCTCCATCTACATTGATACGAGATTCCCATGCTCTGCATGCATACACTAATAACAGGACATATATACAGATTTGACTGCTGTTTTGAACTCTCACTTTCTGAAGCATAAGGTCCCTTTATTAAATCATAGACTTCATAAAACTTAACTTCTCTTTCATTTGGGGGTTTAATGGCCAGTTGAAGGGCAAGATAAGTATATGCATACATCTTTTTACGACACCACCCGTTAATGATATAGAGGAGAAAATCACCAGATAAGGTGCATCATAAATTTTCGTGAAAAAGGCCAAAATGAATGACAAAGCAGATCTCTGTGACACTCAGTTAAGGACCTCAGTCTTGTGTGGTGTTGAAGTATCACAGTTTCACAATTCCATTTATATTTCAATATGACTTATTGTTAGCATTTAGTGTATATGTTATTATTTTTTTCAAAGTATTATGATTGTTTTGATATTTAAATACGTATTAATATTTTTTTTTTTGACGCACACAAGAGGTTTACAAGGGGCATAAAAAGTCACCAAATATAACTCATCGAGAGGGCTGCTGTGGTGGAACTGCCTAAATGCCTTTATTAATTTTGTTGTTTTTTTGTGCTTTTACTTTCTTTCATGTACTGTACTTTGGTTTAATTTTTGTACAGCAGATTGAAAATCCTGTGTATAAAATGTGCTATATGCTATATATAAAAAAACTTGCCTTGCCTAAAGCACCAATTCTATAAATGGATCAACTCTCTATAGGGACCAAGTCTAAGTCTGACCTGCAGTCATTTTCCAGTCCTAGCCTGCCCCCTGTCATTCCTCACTGTCCAATGTAAAAAGCCTAATTAATAATAATAGCAAATGCAAATGCATGCATGTCTAATATAATTTCTCTCACTACCTTTGTTGCTCTCTTGTCCTTGTGTCATTTCACTTTCAGAATTGAAAAACAGGGAAAAATATTGTGGGAATGTAGATTTCATGTCCAGCCTTCAGTCTAACACTGCATACCACAGACACAAAATGTGATTGCTGTCCATAATAAAACTTATATAAATCTCAATTACCACACATCTGTCGTAACAAGAGCTAGCTGATGCAGTTTTTGGTTGCTGCATTAGTTCTCATAAAGCAACAATTCCCTCCTCTCTCTCTCTCTCTCCTTTCCTCCCCCTCTCTCCCTCCCTTGCACTCTGTTTTTCTCTTTTCGCGCCCTCACTCCCACCCACTGATCAGCTGGTTAATTATGTCTTTAATTAGATGCTTGCAATGGGTTTGAGGATCATGGGGTGTGCGTTTCGTTTGAACAACCGCACTCGTCAGGCACTAGAGTGGGAAAGGGCACCCCTGCATTACTACCACCCGCCATTAATATGAATTGTATGCATTTCTAATGGATTCTGTTGTGGACTCTACATCTTCAGATGTGCTCATTTATTGATGAGTAACATAGGGTAGAAGGTAGTGTTTGAGCCAGAGGTGTTGCATTGATGTCGCCTCTTTTTGAATCTAAAGCCACGTTACTTTTCACATAATTTTCACCTTCATTGCCCTGATCTCTTATTATTACCTACCCTATATATATATATGCATGTATATTTACTGAATAATAGTTGAAACCTTGAGAAATACTTATGGAAATACCCATACATCCCACTGTTCATCACAATGTACCAGTTAACAGTGTAATAGAATGAATACTTCTAAGCCATAATTTAATACAAAGAGACAGCAGCTCCAACAGCAGCTCCAACAGCAGCTCCTAGAGAGACTAGAAGAAGTTTCTACATCAGTAAATACAAGGTCATGGGTAAGCTTCATACACACAATTGATTTGAGCAAAGAGCTCTGAGCTACAGATGTACAGATGTATAGATGTCTGCTTGAGACAGAGCTCTAGAAAGCAAACATCATGCCCCATTTTCTTCATTGCTTCATGGGCTTCTGCAAGTGATCTAATACACATTCATTTAGTTTGCTTGAGACAGAGCCCCAGAAAGCAAACAGCACGCCCCAGAGCTTGAATGCCCCTGTGAGTGTTGCCCCATCGTCTGAATTAACTTTGCCTCAAATCCTAATCTGCTCATATATGAAAGTCACTCAGCCTGATATGTGTGGCGTAAAGTCCCCTTTGATATGAAACCATGTAAAATCATTCAGCCGGCTAAGCTCTGTGATTGCCCTATGATCTAAAGATGGATCACGTTCACACACACACACACACACACACACACACACACACACACAGATTCAGACACACACACACACAGATTTAGACACAGCAGTCATATGCAAATGTTTTCTTGCATAGTCAGGACATGAGACAGGGGGGGGGGGGAATCAAAGGAGCTGAAGAGCTTCCCTTTGAATATGTTATTTAACCAACCATTTATTTTAATATTATAGTTCCCATACGACACCACCATTAATCTTTGTCAGAGGTAGCCGTGCAAGTGAGAGGTGTTTGGGGTGGGCTGGGTGTGTGTGGGATGGAGAGAGCGAGAGAGAGAGAGAGAGAGAAAAGAGAGAGCAAGGGGGAGGCAGGTTCTCATCTGTCTGTTGAGCGCTCGGGCATGCCAAAAGGCCTGGTAGCAGTCGAACTCTGCTCCTCTGTAGATGACATTTCAATTACACAGGCCTCCCCCGGGCTGCCTGACAACTCCATGGCTAAGCCCCCCACCCCCCCAGCCCGTTCCCTCGTCCCCGTCCCCACTTGGATCCGCCTCACCGTCACGGCCGTGTGCATGGCCACACGATAAGGCAGCCATTTCATCTATCATTTTCCAAATGCTGTTCCTTCACTCAGTGTGCACTCTGCTTCCATCCATACATCTACAGCTGTTTTTTATTTCTTTTTCATTTTTTTTCTATTTTGCCTTCACAGGTGTAGCATGTTGGATGGAATAAATTAGGATTTTTTTATTTTCATGGGGACACACAGTACATAGTCATTTGTCATACTCTCAGTTTTAATGTCATTATCTAATGTAAGGAATGTATAGCTAACGTATATCTAATGTATAGGATGTATAACTAATATATAGCCAGCTTATTGGATGTAAGCCAATGTATGGGATGTGTATCCAGCATAAAGATGGCCAAAGTGTATTAGCCATTTCTCAAACCTCAAAGAGCCTGATATAGCCAGTGTCTGATTGTCTGAATGCTATCCTCATGCACAAATGTGTCAAATGTTTCTCTCTCATTCTTAGCCTTGTGACTCTCTCTCTCTCTCTCTCTCTCTCTCTCTCCAGCTGCCTTATTGCTGATGAAATCTTGCCATTAGGGTTGTTAGTAACTCGCTCAGATGAAATCACTCCAGTTCCACATGGTGAGAACCCTGGAAGAAACTTATGAACAGATAGGCTTGGCTGAATCTGAAACAAACAAGATTAAGAAAATGGTAGCCTGCCTTATGGGGCCTCATGGTGGACCACTGAGGTCTGATTTATTAATGAATTTGAAACACAGCAAGCATGCACTAGTATGTCTGTGTTATTTTTGCTTCCAGTTCGGAAGCCAGAATTCTGGACCTCACAGATGAAAGAGTTAGAGTGAAGATTTAATCTCCAGTGATCAGGGGGAAAAAAAGTTCCTACAAGTAATATATCCATGATAATCGTTCATACTCTGACAATTTCTCTGACAATACCCTAAAGTAAATAAAATAATATACTTGTGAGCGTGATGTTCACATTTTTGGAGTTGTATGTGTACTAATTTTGGCATGATTACTAAAGTCTATCAGGCCTGAGAGTCAGTGTAAGAGATGAAATATTTCAAAACCCATGATGAATTAAACTCTAACGACCTTCTTTGTAGATTGGTCAGAAAAAGTATAGCTATTGCTAAAGGACAATTATCCTTGTGTTGTCAAACCTAGAGACTATCGACCACCTTTACACTGAGCATGACAAGACTGTTGTATTGTTTAATTTTGTTTTTCTCCAATGCAATCACACAGTCAGCATTGCTGACTTGGAATTGGAGAATGGCAAATATCTCTTCCATCCTTTTGCTGTGAGAGAGGCAATAAGTGATGAAATCTCAAAAAGCAACACTAGGGGAAACTTAATTCAAATGTTCGTCTTGTTCTGTTTTCACCTTGTACTCTTGTAAGTGAAAGTTTCTACATGGCTAGAGACAACATTTTAACAGGGCCGTTCTGTTGACCAGAATAAATAGTAAATTTTTACAGTATCTTAAAAAGGATGCTATAAATACTGTAAATATAGCTGTGATCTCCCAGAGTAAATGGAAAAAATTGTGATGTTATTTTCCATTACAAAGGGCTGAAACTTTTCTTGTCTTTGGTTTTAAAGGATGAGATTATATGAAAACTGAATGAGCTCTTCCAACTGTGTGTTTTCATGCATCATGACTGAGTCTGAGTAAGTGGCTGTATGAATGGGGATGGGGTGGAGTGAGTGACTGGAAGAATGGTATGAGTGAACAGTCATGTCTAAACAGGGGGAGGCCGATGAGGAAAAAT